>OY998120.1:36041829-37241829 GCA_963921985.1 Agrilus biguttatus | reverse complement strand
TAGCTATTTCTATGCTCTAACAAGCAATATACACTCTTAACGTTGTTTCTTTGTTTATTTGTCCTTTCTTATTTTTAACCAATTTTCCCACATAGTAGTTAGTTTTATTACTATTTACTACATTACGTTTACCATTCCGAAATCCAGGTGTAGAGGCCTTTTAAAAAGGTAGTGAGGTATGTCAATTAACTCATGATGATGTTTAGAATCATAATTTAGCATCACTTTGTCTAGATCAAATTCACTAGGGAATTAGTTACCTTCGAATGTTGTTATAGATTTCTACACTCAATTAAATTTACTGTTTTGAATTGAAGGTGTACAGCCCTGTTGAAAAGGCGGTGTATTATATCATTGAAGTCATAATGATTTTATGAAATTGGCTAACACGTGCGTATTGCGAACTTTTTGGGCTACCCTGCATATATCAAAAAGGGATCTCCTCCATCTTTATATGTAGTTCTATCCTTCTTAAAAAAAAATCTCTGCAGTAGGTAAAAAAATTTTGGAAAGTTTTTGTCTAGAACCACATTTATGTAACATTTCCAAAAATTCTTTTCACATATGTCTTGATTTAATTAACTTGGAGATAACATAAATTTATTATGCCGATATAATCTGTAGAGATAGTCACGGGTTAATTGGTCGATACGTTGCAATATTAATAAACACTTTTAAATTCAACTATCGTCTTGGAGAGTGTTTCTTTATTTAGTTGTAATTCAACTTATTTAAGTTAATACTATAACTTCTAAATAAAACTATCAAACTGAAGATAATAAGTTTATTACTCAAGAACCAAAACACATCTAAGGGATGAATGTCCCTGTATCAATATTTATAATTTCTTATTTTGATAAAGCCTAGTCACTATCGGTGAACTATGGCTGTTTACTTAAATTTTGTGGAAAAGTCTGTGAGATCTTTGATCTTAAAATTTAGACGAATAAGGATTTTAATTCCTTCTTTTTTGTGTATGTTATATTTTCGTCTAGAAGTCCATCGGAATCAACAGTGTAATTCAATGCCGGTAGGGGTATTAGCCCTCGGAGTAGTTGTTTCTGTTGATTCCATATTTATATTTATATTTACAGTATATAGATTATTCAGTTCATTATTTCCATTTGTAATAACGCAATTAGAATAGTTTTTTTCACTGGTGCCCCGTACATGCGTGTAACATTTTTACCTATTGTTAAACGGAAATAAAAATTATTTACACGTGCCGGCATACAACGCACACACAGGAAATGTAAATTAGCTGCGTTGTGAATGCTGCCTTTTATTTATTTGTTTTTGTTAAACAACGCACCTGGTCTTGGTATCTGTCTGTTAGCGGCGGTTATTATATTTATAATGTTATAAATTAATGAATCAGTTTCTTAATAACTGTTAATATAATGGTTAAAGTCATTACAACGGAAATTAAAATTTCATAATCAATATCCTTTAACGGAAAAACTGGAAAGAAATAATAAATGACTAATTTTCAAACATGTGTAGGTGTGGCTCCATTAAAATAAAATCAAAAGAGACTCGCCCCTATTCACCACACAAAAACATTAACGAGCTTCAATTTAAAACTAGAATATTTGGAATAAATTACAGCCTTAAAAATCTTTTAGAAAACACAAAAGACAAATTAGAAAATGAACAGAAATCCGGAATTTATGAAATAAACCGCGAAGGTGGCGATCTTGAATATCTTGGATAAACGAAACGCGCTATTTTAACGGGATACAAAGAACAGACTGTTCACTTCTGATTAAATCGTTTTAAAGAGTCAAGTGTAGCTCAGCATATTTTTAAAACTTACCACCGTAAGTAAGTGTTTAAAACTATTAAATTAAAGAAGTCTGTAGCAAATTGAAACTTGACGTTTACCAAAGTTCATATATTCAACAGAATAAAACTCATCTAATGAATTCAGATTTGGGAATCATCCCTAATTTCGACTTGTTCCAATTTTTGCGATAGGCAAGTGTTGTTTTGTGAAGTATGGGGGTTCTGTAGCCTTTCTACCCCCTTAAGTTAAAACAACTACGGTTATTGAACGCTATACAACTAGTTTTTTCCTTCTTTTCCTCGATAGAGTAGGTGTTAACTATATAATTTAGCCCCAATAGTCTTCTTATGTCTTATAATAACAGCCACTGAATACATACCACTTTTATATCGAATTCCTTTACTTTTTGTCAAAAATATTGACTTTCATTTTTTGTAATGGTATTGAACTTATTCAAATCTTCCTTCTAACCCCTCTTTTTTCCACTATATCTTAATGTAACATCGTCTTCTTCATCCCTCAGTTTTCGATTGTACAGATTTGGTGCTAACAATTATTAACATCTCTACTTTGAACATATATTTAGCATAAATAGTTTAAATTCTCATATCAGAATTAATCTCGCGTTGTTAATGCCCATATAGGAAGTGGGTGGTTAAAGTTCTTGTGCGGTGAATAGGGGTGAGCCTCTTCTGAATTTAATTTAATTAAGTCACCCCAGTCTACACTTTTCTGGTTTGTGGTTTCATTGTCTAGAACATACAGGGTGAAAAAAGTAAAAAAAAGAAACGGGTTAGTCCAGTCCCACTAATCATGGCTTTTCACCCCTTACAAGATACCACGAGAAAATACGAATTTAAGGTGAAAAGAGGGGTTCAAAGGTAATGCTTGATTTTTTCTGGCCTTGATTCTTGTTTTTGTAAAATTAGTAACAATTTTCAAAAACTGTTTTACGTAAAGTTAAGAAAGAAAATGTTTTACGAAATAATTATAAAACATAATATGTACATGTGGCAGCTTTTTGCGCTTTAAATATTGCTAAGTAGTTTTTCTCGTTTTACTGTAGATATTGTTAAATTACCGTTTAAAAAACAATCCAATCAAAACAGGACTACTTATCGTCACGTTATAGCAAGTTAGAAAACGATCGCCGTTACAATAAACATCACCAAGCAACATGCGTAAGAAAAAAGGCAATTAAGTACAATTAAGGAAATCGGCACAGAAAGTTTTTAGACCACTTATCGCGCAAATATAATACAAAGCCTAAATATCCACTATCGGCTATTACGAAAATGTAACAAGTACATGCATGCATAATAAATCATTATTTTTATTATTATTCATCAAGTAAGTGTCATATTTTCTTATTATTAGAAATAAAAATTGGAAATGTATAGATATAGATATATTTGTGATTTATTACTTATGTTCAATATCTCCAAATTATCGTTGTAAGAATGTCGCTTCGTTAGTAACATGATTTCAAAAAGTTGAATCAGTTTTATTTTTTATTTAGCTATTTCTATGCTCTAACAAGCAATATACACTCTTAACGTTGTTTCTTTGTTTATTTGTCCTTTCTTATTTTTAACCAATTTTCCCACATAGTAGTTAGTTTTATAAACCATATTAAAATCAATATTTCGTAAATATAAAAAAAATGTAGATGTTTACGTTAGTAGTAAATACTCAATTTTCTCTGCTAAAGCCAATGTTTGGCGAAACATATGTTACTAAATAACAAAGTTTGTGAAAACCTTATATCTTTTAATCTTTTTTAAACATGGATTATCATATTAAGTAAAGGTCGAAACCATTTCAAAATTTAATAATTCACCCCTGATCCCAAGTCGCGATTTATTTTAAACAAAGACCATTTAGACAAGTCATATTGATAAAAAAAAAAACAAAAAAAGTTTCAACAATAAGGTTTATCAAACAATTGTTTCGGCCAACGGGCCATTTTCAAAGAGTACAGATTTGTTATTAAAATTAAAGAAATGTAGCCGATCAATATAAAGGGATGAAAAAAATGGCGTATACGAATTAAAATGTAATAGTTGTGATGCTATATATATAGGGCAGACTGGCCAGGCCCTAAAAAACAGATTAGACGAACGTAAAAGATCAATTAAATATAATATAATGTCGACTGGTTTTTCGGAGCACTGCATAAACAATAATCACTATCTAGATGATAAAAATGTAAAACTGCTACACAATTGTGTAAAAAGTAAGAAAGTAAGCCTTCTAGAAAATTTGGAAATTAAAAAAGCGCTGAATAATAATAAATTAATAGTTAAGGTAATTGTAATTGTAACTGCTTTTACCAGAGTAGGTACCTGCATCTAGGAATTTCCGTATTACCCTCATCCCTTTATATTGATTGGCTACATTTCTTTAATTTTAGTAACAAATTTGAACTCTTTGAAAATGGCCCGTTGGCCGAAACAATTGTAAGAGTTTGATAAACCTTATTGTTGAAACGTTCCTTGTGTTTTATTATAATAAAATATTTAAAAATGTTTCATCATGATTGCACCATAGACAGTTTAAATCATATTAATAAGGCTGTTTCATTTTATTTTTGGTCGGTTATATATTTCGATGCGCGTGTGTGAAAAATGTGTCGTGCTAAAGGAATCAACGACCCAGGGGCAAAAAAGCGGCTTGTGCCCCCAATCGGCAACGCCTTTTACGTTTCGCATAAAGCTTCTTTTTTTTTCTTTCTTTCTTGTTCATTTTGCAAGTGCAGATGTGACCCGATTGTTTTCCTTTTTCCCCTTTTCTTCTCGTGACAAAGAGCCTTCTTTAGAAGAAACACGTCTAACCAACGACGAGGAAAAATGTTAATCAGTAGTCTTTTATTGATTTTTAAACTGTCATCCGTCTGCTGCTTTTACTTTATATTATCATCATAATATAATAAAATAATTCGATGAATGCAAAACCTTTCACTGCTTGTTATGCATAAAAGATACGGATCGTTGCTAATAATATAATATACCTAGTTAGTATTATTAAATTTGTGAAAGAAAATTGTTCCAAATTAACTTTCGAATTTTCCCAATGTGTTTACGATACAACTGAAATCAGGAGGAAAAGTAATACATTTTCTCGTTCTGTATAATTATGAGAAACGTTTGTTTTAAGTAATGTACCGGTCCGAAATAAAAGAAAAACAAGTAGACTTTCTTAACAATTTTATTTTTTTTATGCAAACCTGTATGTTAAACTATTTTTCTACATAATTTCTACCTATATTAAGGCGCTTATCGTATCGTATAATCAGCCTTTGAAACTCATACCTATAGAAGGTCGTTTTGACCGCTCAGACACTTATTTAAATGTAGGAATATGCGGTAGTCACTGGACGCCAGTTCGGAACTATACGGAGGGTGATCAAGTAATGTTCGTTCTGCTTCATAACAATGCTCGTCTGCACGCAGCTATTCAAACTCGAAATCTCGCTGGGAACAACTTAATCAGCCCCCCGCCGTATAGTCCCAATATGGCGTCCAGTGTCTACTGCATATTTCTGTGTTTAAAGAAAAAACCCCATGGCGCCGACGAGGTCAAAATGGTAAAGGTGGTTGTACGAACCAATAAGTGCCTTAATATTGAAGAAAATTATGTAGGAAAGTATATCAACGTACAGGCTTTCGTTTAAAACTAAATTTATCAAGAAATGTGTACTTGTTTTTGTTTTATTACAAAACGGTACTTACTCAAAAATAATAATATTCAGGACCATTTTTACTTTTCAGCATACAAAGAAAACGAAAAGCAATTTAAAAAAGTAAAATATATATTTTTTGTTTATACGCAATGTAACAGTAAAATTTATAATAATAATAATAATTTTAATTTAATTAGGTACATAGAACAGCTAGCTGTACAATAAATTCATTAAAATAACTGTAAAAGATGCCTTATACGGGGATCTACATTTTTATCGAACAAAAGGATCTACTAACCCGGTACGAAATAAATGAATACCTAAGCTTAATAAGTAAATGGGTAACAATAGATTAAATTTTTGATAAACGGAATTTAATTATTTACGAATTTATGATTAGTATTGTAGGCGAAATGTAATTAATTGGTTGCTAAATGCATTTCAGATGATGGTTCAAGTTTTTTGAATCCAAAAACATTTATAAATACTTTGTTTTATTTTATTAGATATAAATTAATAGTAAAAGAATATTAATATATTCCATGTGTTTTGCTGAATTTATGGACTGAGTGCTTCTGTGGCACAGTATGTCAATGTAATTAATGCTAAAAGAATTTTATTGTTTTCGTCCAGTGATAAATTTTATAAATGCTACTTCTCAAGTCCTTGACGGCATATATTTATTTAACTTTCACATTGATTTATGTTCGTTTTCATTGTCATCATCAATAATTCAACGAGAAAGAAATTTCATTACCAAGTGTTTGTAAATATTTAAACAACTTTTCACCTTTCTAATAATGCCGTATATGGTTAATTGATAGTAAAAGGCATCATAAAAATCTCTTTGAATAGTTATTTTTTAAGAGTTAACATGCGACATATAAATAAAATTTGCACGAAGTACTCAGATGAAAAAACTTTTTCCGATATGAACGAAACTTGGTCATTTACTAGAACGCTATTTATGGTAATTTGTCTTGTAAAAGTTATTTTTGATTTTTGGAAGTTTAAGAGAATATTGTCTGGATCATCATGAAATGTCAGTAAATCTACAGCTTGTACCGCCTTGGAAACAAAGCTAGTTTACATGGAAATTATTTTAAAATCAGGTTAACTATGATTCTACAACCATTCTATTATTGGAATTTCGGATTTCAATTTCATTTAAATGTCATTCATTTGTAATGGAAATTTTGCTTTTAGTTTTATTTCAAAAATTAACCTTGTTACCCCAGGGCACTCGCAAGTCTTATTGTATTTTTGAGTAGCCTTGATTATGTAGATATAATAATCTAGTTATGACAGTTTACCGTCATCTACCGATATCTGTAGCTAACTAAGGGATTCCATATGTTAGCCAAGAGCCTTCCTAAGGTATCTATTTGTCCAACTGAATCGACGATGCAGCTTACTTTTATAAGTTCTTTCTTCTAAATTACTGACAAAGAACTGAACATATACTTACCCAGGAAAACTTCCTTTCAAAAATAATTTTTACATGTTTAGTTTCCATTAATAGAGTTCTACTATATAAGCAAGTTTCATTCGAATCGGAAAACGTTTTTCGATAATATATTTATTATTTCACCAATCATATTTTTTTAAAAGTTAACTACTCAAATTAAAGAAACGTTTTTGACTGTTCTTTAGTGTCCCTACTTTTTGTTTTTGTTTTTTTAAAATCAAGTTGCTACGTTTCAAAAACAATTTTCCATTCAATCATTAAATATTTATTGACTGTTCGAACGAAATAGCCGTGATGCGTTTGAATTTGAAATTATTCCAATCGGTGGCTGGTTTAGTGCCTAAAAAAAAGGCAGCAACAGTAACGAGAAAATCTAACAGTAATTTAATAGAAAATATTGCTTGGTCTTGTGTAGCTATCGCACCGATGTGTTGGTTGTTGTACGACATTAATGAAGATTTAAAAGAAACCCAGAAAACCTTGGCGGAGAATGACAAAAAATATGGCAATAATAACATAAGCTTTACCCCATAATTTTGTAATCTTAATCTGTAGTACTTTACATTTTTTTATGTTCGTTCGTTGAAAAATTGTACAATAAAAGTTGATAATCGTAACATAATAAATTAATTATGAATTTAATTACTTTTCAATTAATTGGTAATTAAAAATTGAAATACATTTAATTGTGAGAACACTATATTTATTTAATCGTAAGCGCTAGTAGTTTTATGTCAAATAAAATAAACAATTGATTATATTGATGACATACACAATATATTCATTTTTAAGATCGCATATTTCATTCAAGAAAAAAATCATTTAATCATTACACTATCATATTAAAATGTTTCTAAGCTCAAAATTATTAATACAATCTGTAGCCGGACTGCTTCCCAAGAAAGGTTTGGGAAAAATGTCTCGGAAATCTAAAAACCGCTTGGTACATAATATTGTTTGGTCTGGAATAGTTGTGGCACCCATATGTTGGATATTCTACAACTTGATTTATGATGATTTAAATCCGAGACTCAGAATATACCACCAAGATAATAAACAAGAGGGAGGAGTAATGGCCGTTGTTCCATCCTAATAACGGTTCTATCAAAATATGTTAGTACTGTAGTGACATATTTTGTATTTGTTAATATTTGGAAACGTTTTAAATGAATTTACTAAATGAATTATTATTTTTATGAACTTTTAAGAATTACGCAAAAATAAACTTTTGATACCGAATCCTAATGATACAATTAAATGATCAAAGTTACCATGTGTTTTGCTAATATATGTATATATACGATATATTTGTTGAATTGATAAATTACTGTCATATTTTTTTTTAATTAATAAGTTGTGTTGAGTAACTTTGTAATGTATTCAAATATTGCATTCCAATTTTGTATTAAGTCAGTGAGGCACCACAGACTACCGACTATACCAAAAAAAGGACCCAAAAAACGGTCATCGAGAATTTTCCAACAGTTAGCCTTATGGACTTCTATACTCATATTCAATACGTGTTGGGTGTTCTTTCCGTTAAATAAAAACGAAATGGTTACAGATTTGCTCCAAATGCAAAGTTTAAAGTGAAATGAAGGGCTCACAAATGCAGAATTTAATAATATTGTTAAAAATGTCCAAAAAGAAGGTACCTAATGGTTGAATGTGCACGATTCTACTGTTTTAAATATTCTTTAAAGCATGCAAAATGTCTGTTTTTTTAATAAGTAAATAAATAATTAGAATTTTAACAAATAATTTTGACAATGTTACGAACACAATAATTAACTTTTAATATTTATGTTGTTTTATTGGTTATTATATCCGTTCATTTTCTTCATAATTGATTATATAATTAAACATTCTTGGTAACTATTTTTTATTTTCTTATAGGTTGTCCACGATGTTGGTTAGTTAGACACTACTTGTAAAACAATTCGCCGCTATTATGAAATTTGACAGTTCCATTTTAAATCGACAAGTTGAGTTGTGGGTTAAGTGTTTATAATAGAAAGTTAAAAAACTATTTTGAATTTAAAATAATTTATAAAAACATGGCAAAACCTAATGTAGTTGTGATAATTTAACCATTCGTTTTGTTTAATAATAACAAGGAAAATTATGGATATCGACGAGGATATTTTAAAAGAGCTTAATGACGATGACTGTTTTGAAAAGTCTCTGAATGTAAAATTACTAATGTTTACCATTACTTCAAATAAAAATAATAACATTCGTTTTAGGCATCAGGATATTGGGATAACGAGCAAAGTTTAATAGAGAAATCAAAGGATATAAGCAGTATGTATTAAAACATAAGACAGTTTACAGGTTTTATTAAATTACAGCTACTTGTATGTTTTAGATTTTGAGAAACCAACACGTGAGCACCTGACTGTTCTTTTACGGTGTTTTGGTCACAAACAGTTCAGGCCAATGCAATGGAAAATTATAAGCTCAATAATGATCAAGAGAATGGATAATTGTGCCATAATGGCAACAGGGTACGGAAAATCGTTGTGTTATCAATATCCTTCAGTGTATTGTGGAGGAATAACTATTGTTATCTCCCCACTTATTTCGTTAATGGAAGATCAAGTCTTTTCAATGCAAGTAAGTTACTTTTGTATTGTACTAAATGGATGGTTAATGAGTATTTCTCCAAATAGATGTCAAACATTCCAGCATGCCTGTTAGGATCAGCCCAGTCAAAAAAAAAGGAAGTAATTAGGGAAATATTTGAAAATAAATATAACCTGGTGTATATGAGTCCTGAGTATTGTTGTGGGGAGTACGGACAGAGTATGCTTTTATTTTTTGTTTTTAATATAAATTTAAACAATTGTACTTATTTTCAGATTTAATAAAAAGTATGAATGAACAACTTCATGTTGTTCTTATAGCCATAGATGAAGCCCACTGTGTCAGTAGCTGGGGACATGATTTTAGACACCAGTACAGACAGCTAGGAAGGCTTAGATCAGTGGTCCCAGACATACCTATTTTAGCAGTCACAGCTACAGCAACACCAAAAGTTAGAAATGATATAATATCAGTCTTAAAGTTGAGGTAAATGCTTTTAATATAGTTAATTTTTAATTTACTGTTTTCTATATCTCTCTCTCTCTTCAGGAATCCTCAGATTACTTGTTCAGGCTTTGATAGGCCCAACTTATATTTAGGATGCCATTTAAAGGATGGTGGAGTAATGAATGACTTAAAGAAAGTAATGAAAAAGGAAGGCAACCGTTACAATTTTTCTGGATCCACTATCATCTATTGTATTTCCAGGAAACAGACAGAAGAGGTTGCAAGATTATTGAGACGTAATCTATAGTGTTTTCTCCTGTAGAAATTTGTAGTAAATAACGTTTTATTAGATTCTGGTTATGACTGTGAAGCATACCATGCAGGATTAGGAATTAATGAAAGAAAGGCAACTCACGAAAACTTTCTGAAGGATAACGTCCAGATTATAGTGGCCACAATAGCCTTTGGTATGGGTATTGATAAGCCCGATGTTCGTAATGTTATACATTACGGATGCTCTAGTAGCCTTGAGGGTTACTATCAAGAAGTGGGTCGAGCTGGAAGGGACGGTCAACCATCCATTTGTGTCACTTTTTACAATTATGGTGATTTTGAAATGCACAAGTGAGTAATGGTTATTTTTCTGTAAAAGTTTCATTTATTTATTTTTTTGTAATTCTATTTGCTTTTTACAGTCGTATAAGGGAAATGAATAGCATTTCCGATTATAATTCAGCAAGGTATACGGCTATGAAGGAAGTTATGATACAATATCTTGAAACTAGGGAGTGTAGGAGGCAGTTTATCTTGAATCACTTCGAAGGACGTGTCAAAACGAACAAGCCGGTGCCTAAATGTTGCGATAATTGCGCGAGAAGGTAAGTAAAAGATTAATTTTGATTATAAAAGGACTACTACTCAAAAAAAAGCTTTCAGGTCTATTTTTTATCAAGTAAAGCGTTTTTTTGTATACCTCTTTTCTTTCTAAATTGTTCTTTAGTGAAAACGTGATTTTCAGGTTAAACGAGAGTTCCACACATCAAAAGGTGAAGGGTTTGGACGATAACGGTCGGTACGACTTTACAGTCGATGCCCGCCTGTTCTTACAAGCCGTGGAAGCACTAGGAGGGCGATATGGAATGAATATGTATGTGTTGTTCTTACGAGGTTCTAGGTCTGCCAAAATAGTCGACCGATTTAAGAAACATCACCTTTATGGAAGTGGAAAACAAAAAGATGATGAGTGGTGGAAGGCAATTGGAAGATTGGTGGAAAGAAAAAATTTCCTAAATAAAACTGCTGTACGTTTAAAGGGAAAGATGCCGTATCATACGTTCAGCTTGGGGCAGAGAGGGCAACATTTTCTTTTAGACAGCTCGAAAGCGACAAAGTTGATGGAACCACCTCCTCCTGAAATATACAAAAAGCTTACAGTGGAACGTATCGAACCGTAAGTGAACTCTTTATAGAGTGCATTATAGAAAAATTATAGTCAAAATATTAAAAGATTCGCAAAAGTATTAAGTTTAAAATAATGACTTTCTGAACAATTTTGTAGAGAATTAAATCCTCTTGGAAATTTCTCGTATTATCAAATTGTCTAGGGTGCTACTTGTAGGAGTTTGAGTGAGGTTAATATTGTGTTTGGTGTGTTTTTTATTTGTTCATTTTCTGTTGTGAATTAGATATTTTGTCGACGTTGTTAATGTTTTTTATATATCGTTTAATAATATTTAGTAATCGCTCTTCTAATTATTGTAAATAGATATATTTTCTGAATTATATCTATAATTATTAGAGGAGTAAGTGCTGACTAATATCAAACAAAAATTCCAAGTCACAACGTGAATAAGATATGTCGATGACACTTGTGTATAACAAAAGGAGACACACACAAAGATATATTAAAAAAGTTATTAATAACATCGACAAAAATATCCAATTCACAACTTATAGAAAAAGAAAAAAAAAACGAATAGATCAATTACTTAGACTTCAACATAAAAATGTCTACAACCAAATAGAGTACAAAAATTCCGAAAACCAATACAAACAAACAACATTATTCTTAACTCCTAATAATTTGAAATATCATAAATTTGACCTTTTAATCTACTTTATAGGCAATTTAATTTCCTATAAAATGACGCATTTGTAACTTGTATTAGTTTACATTTTTGTTGTTTTTCCAGTTTGCCTTCACAACAACAACCAAAACAAAAGAGACAACCAATTTCTTCATCATCTTCAGGTTACGGTCAGTTACCGGAAGTGTCTTTTAAAAAGAATAAAAAGGAAAAGTTGCCGCTGATGACGACCAGTAGTAGCTCAACGACTACAACGAAGAAAAATAAAAAAGATGCGCCCCCTGAAGTTTCGCCCGTTTTAAACGACGAAAACGACTCATCACAAGAGACGGAGTTCGAAAAAGCGGAACGTATGGAAGTTTATAAGAAGCTTATGGGTAAAAGAGCGGAACTAGCAACTGATGCCGAGTGCATGCCATATTTGGTGGCTTCCAATGCGGCCCTTTTGAGAATGGCCCAGATAAAACCCACCACCATCAGTGAGTTACGAAAATGCAAACGTAAGTCATTAAATTAAATATATTTTTTAATTTTGATACCAAAATTAGTAGATAGATAGATGTAGTATAATAATAATAATAATAATATTGTTATTCAGTGTTATTTTGTGGTTTTTGGAGTAGAATTAGATTATTTTTGTATGATTTATTTTATTATTATTATTGTTGTGTGTGTTACAATGTGTTTCTTTTTATAGTCGATGGTTTCACTGAAGCAAAAATAAACAGATTCGGAGAAGAGTTTATTAAAGTTATCCGAGTAATCTGCAACTTGAAACCCATAGAAAATACGGCCAAAAAATCGATTCACGACATTTTAGCCGAACATCCTTTGCCCAATGCGAGGATAAACGCGAGTGCAGAAGTCAGTTACAGTCTCTACAAATCTGGTAGGAGTGTACAAGAAATTTCCAAGGAGAGGTACTTACATACTTTAATGATTTTTATTATTATTATCTATATTTAATTGTTTTATAGGGGTATGAAACCGGAAGTAGTACTGAATCAGTTAATAGATGCCCTCAAGGTCGGATATCCTGTTCAACTCATCGATTTGGAAGTCACGGACGATGTAAGGAACCATGTGATCAACGTCATCAGAAGTCCACCGATAAACTCTGGTGAGTGTTTTTTATTTATGATTGTTTTATTAGCATTTTAAAAAATTGGTTAGCGGATCGTATTTTTTATGGCGTTTGGCATTACATCTCGAGTTTTCTTCTTAATTTTCACGAATTGAAAATTAGGTATTTGTTAATCGAAGCGGTTTCAAATGTTGGCAAAAGACTGATATTTTAATTGAAAAATGCGAAAGACTCGTTAAAGAATTAAAACAATCGAGTTTTGAAAATACAACACATCTAAGTAAGTAAAACCGAAATAAAACAAAACAAAATAGGGACCTTTGTTTGAAATAGTTGAAAATGTAAGGATCAGTTTATAAATAAAAGTGCATTTTTTCGTTAGACATGTCGATGATCATGCCAATCAAAAACCTCTGTCCATCTGGCACATCATTCGAGACTGTCAAAGCTGTCGTGGCCTTTTTACAAGTTCGCGATCATATTAATTCTCTGGGAATCTCATATGAGGATTTCGAGCCTCCAATTGAAACCGTTACATCCACTCCTAGCGCTGTCTCAATAAAATCTGACGACGACAACAGGTTCGCGGATTTGGACAATAATTGTTTCATCTTACAACCGAAGAAAAAACTAAAGAAAGGTTCAATAAGTGATAAACCACAAAAAAGTAAAGGTCTTGAGGACATCTTGAACATGCTGAACGTTCCAAAAAAAACGGAGGACAATAAAGCAGATAAGATGGACACACAGGAACTTTATGATTCGTTATTAGAAGATGATTTCTTAGACGATAGCGTGTTTGAAGAGGTTGATAACATATTGAGTCAAAAATCATCAGGTTCCCGTTATTTAAACGAAAAACATTGTACAACACAAATACAAAACCCCTGTGAAAGCACTCAAATTAATCTCACAAAAAATGATAAAAATACCTTGGACAAGTCGATAATACCGAATAGTAGTATCTTAAATTATTTAAGCAACACAGAAATTAAAAAGGACGTTTCAAATGAAGTGATAAAACCTAATAATACTGTGAGTGGCTCTAAAGATGAAAGTTCGCCGAAAAAGCAGTTCCATTTTAAACCAAAAGTTAAGACTAGTAGTATTGATTACAGTCATATTTTCAATAAAAGTAGCGCCAGTGAACATTCCAGTGATACTGTTTCTGAAAATAAGCCCCCAAACGCGAATCAACAACTGAATAAATTCATGTTTAAATCTCAGTCTAAAAAGACACTTCCATCTTGGTTAAGTTAATATTGACGTTATGTATTTTTTTATCGAAATAGTAATTCAGTTAATAAGACCTTGCTTATTTAATTTGTTTAAAAATAAAAATTCTGAATTGTTTTAACGACTGTTTTTTTTTTTTTTAGTTTAAATTGTGTAAATGGTGATAGTGTAATGGTTCGCGAATGTTTTTTTTTTGTTTAATGAAAATAATTTAATTAATGAATAATTATGGAAATTATTATAAAATAGCGAACAAAACTTAATGTTTAAAATTGAAATTGAATACTATTATGTAAAATGCCTTCTTTGGATAACAATTTATTTTGAAATATTCAACATACAAAATTATTAGTTCTTATTCTACATTTTCTCTCTTTTTCCAAGCAGCCTTCAATTCGTCTAATTTTTCTTTTTTTCTTCTTTTTGCAAGGGATTTGTTCTCTTCTATTCTTTCTTGTTGTGCTTGGACACTGTTTTCCTTATTGATTAAATTGTCAAGCTTGGTAATCAGAATTTCCCGTGCAGTTTTTCTGTTTCTATTCAGTGATCTTTCTCCATGACATTTCACTACAACTCCTATATAAAAATGCTATAAATATTTACATGTTACAAATCAGTATGTACATCAGTTTACCTGTTGGAATGTGTTTCAACACTACTGCATTTGAAGTTTTATTAACAGCTTGCCCCCCAGGGCCACTACCTCTAACAAATTGCTCTTCTAATTCGTTATCATTTAATTTCGGGACCCTTGAGTAATCTATTGTGTGTTTAAGTCTAGTTATAAAAATTGTACTATTAAAACTAAATGCTTTACGTAGCATTATATCTATTTAATTGCCTTGCGTTTTAGAAGCGCCAACCCTTTCTAAAACAATACTTTTACTACACAATAATACATTATTGGTTACTTTAATACCTTGTAGTTAAACAGTATTTGGTTGTTATCGGTTATACCTTTATTTTGCTGGAAATCGTTTTTAATGCGTTTAAAGTAGTAATCTTTGTCGGTAAAACGAAGCTGTTTACCATAACAAAGCAAATTTCTGTATAATTTTATTATTTCCACCTTTGTAGGCAAAATCATTTTGAATAATTTACATTATCTAAAAAATTTGATGGTTACCTAACCTACAAAAACTTCAGGGATTTGTTGTGGCTTGAGCATAGATAGTTCTGTGGCTAAAGTATCTACAAGATACTTTATAAAAAAAAATTTTAATGATTTAAACTTTATTTTAAAATGCAAAACTTATCACTAAAAATTTTTCTTGTGGGACGAATGATGATTTAAATTTCGACCATATAAAGCAGTTGAACCGAGATGAAATTAAATCAATCACCTTCGGCACAACTACTTAATATCGAGAAATTATTAATTAATATACTAAAATAATAAATAAATAATGTTAATAGAACATACATACCATTACCATAATAGTGTCAGCACAATTTTGAATCATTGTTGTTAATTTCGGAGCTTTTATTCGTTTTTCTTATCCCAGTACCATTTATCTGTGTATATGCAAATAAAGTCAAGCAAATATCTGATATAATCGTTTAAAATGGGCATTAAGAAATTGTTTGATATTTGATTATATTTGACGAAAATAATTAAGCAGTTATTTAGCTTCTCAAAGTGGTTAATATAAAAATACTTTAGTAATAATTAATTAACGTCTTCATTAAACCCTTACTTAATTATAAAATCTATTTTGATTATTTTAGGGGAAAAAAATTAATAACGTTAAAGATTAAAACAATACGTATACATACAAATTGTAGTTTGAGTAGATGTGAATTTTTGTAGCAGCATCGTTTAACTGTGTTTTAATTATTTATAATGCTTATTTTAAAAGATATCACTTATAAAAGAAAAAAGTGTTAGTAATGGCCGGTGATAACAAGATAAAAACTGCTAGAACATTTCTAATGATTCATTTAAATGTACGTGACAACATATTTAATATTAAGTTTTAGGCGTCCTTTAAAAGAAAAAATAAATATAGTTGCATATATATAACTCTTATATAAAATATGCAATATATAGAGCGTTTCATTTTACAATTATTAATTATTATTAGTAATTATCGTTTGAAAATTATCATTTACAGCAATGTATTGAGAATTATGTTTCACACATATATATATATTTTTCTAGACGTAGAAAATAATAATTATACAGGGTGGTTCATTTCATCATTGTGAATTAGAGAAAACTAAATAAAACAAAAAGTAGATCTTATAAATCGGGTTTTATTAATTTAAATTTACGAAAAAACAATAAAAAATAAATAATATTATTTTATACAATATTAATTATATTGTAGGAATATAAATTTTTAACCCCTTTCGCAAATAATATCTACAATACTTGGTTCCATTAAAACTGGTTCGAGACATCTGTGTACAGCAGAGCCTAATATTTCATCCAGAAGAAAATGGAGCAAACTAAAACATGAATAAATAAATTATTAGATGCTGAAACAATTGTGTATTGCAACTTACTTTTCATCTGCAACAAAACGCCACAAATATAGCTGTAAATAATGAGTGTCAACTTGTATTTGTTGAAGTCCAAATTTACTGAATGTTTTTAGTCTAACACATTCCATGAAAGTCTAAAAAAAGCGGAAATAGAAAAAATATTAGAAATACTTTTAGTATTAGGTACATGTTTTCCTTCTATCTACAAATTCCTTGCATAAAACGATTATCACTGATAAATAAACAATAACCGTTTGTCTGTTTGCATGGTCATTACGATTTCCTAAGTTATTTGGATAAACAGAAATTTGCTTCTATTTAGTAAATAGAATGACAAACATCATTATGATAAATTATTTGTTGGTAAACAAACCTTTAAGCTTATCTTGATAATACCAGTCAAAATGGATACTTTATTGAATTCTACTGTCGAAAATATTTCGATTCTTTCGCTGAATAGTTTGTGTATATTCGATGCTATTGTGGAATCTAAATGACTCGGTGTATAACTCGACCAATTCGATCGATACTGATGTCTCGAAACCGAAATACTAAAAATTAAATTAGTTTTTATTAATATTAATTGACAAATAAATTTTGGTAATCCCCCTATATTAGTAATTACAATTGTTAAATTATAAACGTTTTGTTAGCAAAAATTAAAGAAATCTCGATCTTTCATACCCTTAAGCGTGGTTACTTAAACATTACTTGAATGATCCGTAAATTAGTTAAAATTAAATTAATTTCATTTTTAAAACCTGTGAGTTTTTCGGCTCGAATCGCTGCTATGTTCTGTTGTAGTCCCTTGATCTTCATATAATTGGGCAACCATCGAATCGATTGACGTCATATCTTCCACAACCCTTTTCATAACAGCCCTTACAGTCCTCGGTTCGATGGTATGCAACCAATCGCGAGTTTCGACACTTTTTCGCAACATCTACAGCACAAATAATTATAAGATTATAAAGTCGTCAATTTGTAAATACAAAATTAACTTAATTGTACATAATTATTGATAGGATAAAAAACAGATAAGAATCAATAAAAACTTTTTTTAAATTAGAGCTACAACTGTGCGAAATTTCAAGTTGTCAATACTGGTAGTTATTGAAGTAATCAGACACCTTTTACTTTTTTTTTGGCAGCCTTAAAAATATACCTGTGAAATATTAAGTCCTTGTAATCTAACGTAATAATTTAATAATTCTTGAGCCGACTCTTGAATCGTAGGATTTATTTCATTTTCGGTTGTAAGAGCAGTTGAAGCTTTCGAATTTATACTCAGAAGTTCGTCGGTTTGTGATAGCTGAAATTATTTACTTAAAAAATAAATAAATATATAACGAGTCAATATTTATACCAAAAAATGTACGTGTCCATGTTGAAAGTCTAAACAGAATTTTGAGAGTAATAGTAGCAAAGCGGGGGGCACTTTGGGGTCCCAAACGTTGTTAGAACAAAAATTCCTTGCGGTCGCTGTTACGTGATGCAAAAAACAGACTATTAGCCCCTCTCTTACATTGTCAATGCAAAAACTGTCTCTGAATTCCGGTCTGTGGGCAAATGTCAGTTCGGGTCTTATAAAAACCTATAACACAATCAAATTAAAGTAGTTTATGTAATATTAAGTTTTGATGACATTTACATACCACCAAATCTTGCAAAACACCTTTGACTTTTTCGACTACAGTTACCATCAGCGAGTTTAATATTTCGTTTAAGTTTTTGTTAGTATCGTCTTGTGTAATAAGTTTAGGTGTTCCTAGACTTTGGCGGATTTTTGTTAGAGAGTCGGAGAGATGTAATTTAAGGACTTGCAAATGTGTTTTGCATTGTTTTCGTCCCGCGTTTATTACAATGTCGATTCCAGTTCTGTAAAAATAATTTATTGTAATACCAATTAGTAGTTGAAATTCAAAAATATTTTTATTACTTCGCAAAGTCTGTGTTTCTACACAGGGTATTCATGGCTTGTAATCTCCTGTAGAATCTGTCTAAAGCCTCAACTAAAATATTGGTGTCGCCTATGTCGTGTTCTAAGTCTACCTTATTCTGTACCAGTTCGAAATATTTGTTCATCTTTTCTATTATGAATGTGTTTAATTCTTTAGCGGCAAAATTTTCAAAAATTTCGCTAAAATCAATTGAAAAATTAACTAGATATTGTTTTATTTTTCAAATATGTTAATTAACAATTTTACCTATTTTCTATGTTGTCTCGTGCAGCCCTGTTAATAAACATATCGTGGAAAGAAGCTACGACTAAACATAAGTCACTTAGAAACCCCGAACACCCTAAGTCTACGAATTCGATAATATCTCTCTGTTCACTCTGATCTCTTAAAATGACTAGTTGTTCGTTCAGTCGTTTCTCAGCACAAGATAAGAATTCCACACATAATTCTTTAGCAGGTTCTTCCAATTGAAGCAGCAAATCAACTGATTCAGCAAGTTCTTTCGCTGAAGCATCAGAGTTGTTGAATTGGTTTCTAAGTTCGTTTTTTAATTCTTTGAGAATTATTTCACAGTCTGTTTTTATTCCTTCAAATGAGGGTAAATTTCCATATTGTTGGAGGACTTTTTGAGCATGGAGGTAGTCTTGAACGGCCTAAATTACATAAATTATAAATATATAATTGAAGTAACTGACAGGGTGATAACTAATAACATACCTGTTTATAATTTTTTTCATCCATGCTACTTTTTAACGTTGCTGGGAGCTTAAATAGAAACTGCAATCTCTTTAATAAGCTGTGAACTCCTGATAGTTTGCTTATTTGGTCTCTAGTACCTTGTAGAGTGGTTGATATTTGTTGGGAAAATGATGTAATCGAATCCATGTTTTGAGCTAGAAGGTCCATTTCAGTTTCCATTTTTTTAAAATCGTTTTTCATCTTAAAAGTGTTAAAATGATTTCACTAACTTTGTACAAATATTGCCTTAAACTTTTTACCTTTTTTACAGTATCAGTAGCAATTATAAACTTATTATAGTTTTCATATACCAACGTTTGCATGTCAGAATGTAGGGTTTGTGTGTCTTTAATTATTTCACTCTCTGTGTCCATAACTTGCCTCAGAGAACTTTCCTGTGTTTAAATAAGAACTTGTTCAAAAATCTTGAACATTTGTTTATAATAATATGTGATCTTTGTTACCTTGAACAGTTTCTCTAAATACAAATTAGGATTAAAATTAGCGCTATTTAGGTCCAGTACATTTGGTTTTCTGTCACCCATTTTACTTAATTATATTTTTTACTTTTGAACTTGGAGTTTTATGCTGCTTACTGTTTTCCTATTTTAAAAACAATTTAACACAAGGATAAGAGTTTAATTTGGTTTAGATTAGCTTAAAATTGAATCTTAGTTACATTTTAGTCATATTTTGTACAATTTTAAAGATATAATCGCGAAAAACTTCTTAGAAAGTAAACTCGTTTTATTTTTTTAGTAAACATAACCTAAATATCTGACGTTTATCGCTGTTAACGATTTGCCGTTTGGATAGTGGTTGAAATACCTGTAGACTGCCATATATTTCATGTCTAAAATAACGTAATTTTTGGAAATTGCGTATTTCTTTAAATTTACACTGAAAAACTTTAATTTCAGTAAGGAATGAATAGTACTTTAAGACTTTAGAATGAGTGTTTTGTTCGTATTTATTATAATAACTTATTTAATGTTTAACATTTAAATTATAATAGGTCATTAATAACAATTAATTTGTGTATTTGTGTATGACTAATTTAATTTGCTTCTCACTTCTTAATTATTAAAAAAAAAGTCTTTATTATTAAAGGTAAAGTAAAAACACACACACATTTTATTATTTATTAAATCATAACTTATTTACAAAATAGTAAATCTATTTATTAATACTTAAACTACCATCAACCTCGGTGCAATATTCATCGACATTAATTCTTGGAACAGTAATTTGGCGGCGTACGGCAACCTTATTTGTGATATCTGCGTCTTATTCTTGCAACCTTTACATTCGAACGTGTTATTTCTTAAATTGGCGATGGCTATGAGTCCGCAAAAGTTACAAACGTGCACTCTATATGGATCTGATACTTCAAACAGTCTCTCCCTTAAGAATTGCGCTGCTCCATGCGAAATTTGACAATCCCGCTCCATCTCTCCGAAACGCAAACCTCCATCCCTAGCCCTACCTTCCATGGGTTGTCTTACTAATATTTGAACTGGCCCTCTAGCTCTTGAATGGATTTTATCATCCACCATGTGCTTCAAACGTTGATAATAAGTAGGCCCCAAGAAGATCTGGGCGTTAATTTTACGCCCTGTATGACCATTGTACATTACTTCGTTTCCTCTTAAGTGATAGCCATATTCTTGGAGCAAAGTTGAGATTTTTTGTACATTAACGGCGTCGTTGAACGGGGTGGCGTCACCGATTTCGCCCTTATTTGCAGATACTTTACCCTGAATGCACTCAATCAAGTGACCAATAGTCATACGAGATGGGATAGCGTGGGGGTTGATTATTATATCGGGGGTCAGACCCTCACACGTGAAAGGCATGTCCTGAAACAGCAAAAGATAAAAAGGGGTACTAAAGCAAATTATAGGCTTATGTCGTGAATACTTACCTCTTGTCTGTACTGTATCCCACAGGTTCCTTTCTGTCCGTGCCGAGAGGCAAACTTGTCCCCTATTTGAGGAATCCTAACAGATCTGACCCTAATCTTGCAGAACTTATAACCTTCAGCATTTAGGGTTATCATGACTTGATCAACTACACCTGTTTCGCTGTTTCTCAGGAATGTCGATGCGTCCCGTTTTGTGAATCTTTTAGTAGTACCTTCGAGCTAAAATAGTAAATAATTTAAGGAGGACGCCATTAGCTCTTGGTGAAACATTTTAATTATAAATTAAAATAAAAAAGTCACCCCTTAAAAAATACTTAAATACAAACCTCGTCGTCATTTTCTGGTAGGGTTATCGTTTTTCCGATAACAACGTCGTCTCCTGATACTCGAATTCCTGGTGAAATGATGCCGTCATCGTCTAGTTTGTCATATAGGGCGTTTCTCATTCCTTGGCAGGTTTGTCTTGTCGGTTTCTCAAACTGTTCTTCTTGATCTCCGATCCGTTTACATTCAGCGTCTTTGTATGACCGGTAGAATACTGATCTGTAATATTGAAACGTAAATAATACTTTAAAGGAACATGGTATTCAGGATGAAGAATACCTGAAAAAGCCCCTTTCAACAGCTGATGCATTCAAGATAACAGAATCTTCTTGATTATAACCAGTGTAACAGGCAATAGCCACAATACTGTTGATTCCAGCTGGTAATTCTCTGAATCTCAGGTATTCCATGGAACGAGTCGTTACAAGGGGTTTGTGGGGGTAATATAACACGTGTGCAAGGGTATCCATTCGTACGTGGAAATTGGTGATGTAAACTCCCATAGCTTGCTTACCCATAGCACTCTAATACAGAAATTGTTTAAGTTAAAAGATGTAATAAACTGCTAAACGCTGAGTATCTCACCTGATACGTATTTCTGGGACTTTGATTGTGATCAGGAAATGGAATGATCGAAGCACAAACGCCAAGGATCATTGCAGGGTGAATTTCACAATGGGTGTATGTGGTACAGTATGCATATTCCTTTTCTTGTCTAAGATCTTCCGGGGACATTGCTATCATCACAGTTTCTTCTTCAAGAGTATCAATGTATTCCACTACACCTGAAGCAACCAACACTTGCCAACCATAATTGGTGTAGTCTCGTTCTTTCAGCATATCGATGTGTTTCTTTTTGAGTAATAATTGACCATTTTCGACGATGAGTAATGGTCTACAAATTCGTCCTGCGTCTGTGTAAATTCGGATTTCACGATCGCGAATATCACGGATCATCGATACTTCGGATACAATGATGTCCATCTGACGTCTCAGTTTTCGCAAAGTGGACATAAGTTGCTCAGGATCTCTGTGGATACCCACCTAAAAGAATAACTCAAATTATACAGCCATAAACATAAAAATTTCAATGGTACATACCCAGCATCCATTGACAAATATTTTTGTGGCATCTGCAATAGCAGAAGGAGCGATTTCTTCCAAATTTTCCATTGACCATTCCTCCAAGAACTCTAGAATGGGTGAGGGTTGTGAACCGACGGAAATGTACGCCATTAAGGCCAAATTTTTGACGAGTCCTACAGCTGCTCCTTCAGGCGTTTCAGCAGGACATATCATCCCCCACAGGGTATTGTGTAGTTGTCTAGGTTTGGCAAGTTTACCATCTCTACCAATGGGTGAGTTGACTCTTCGCAAATGAGATAGAGTGGAGGCAAAAGTGAGCCTGTTCAGTACTTGGGACACTCCGGCTCTGGCCTGATGGGCTTTCTTCTGATCACCCCAATTGCCAGTGGCTAAGGAATATCTGAGGCCGTCGGTGATAAGTTTGGTTTTTATGGCCAAATCGAGGTTGAAATCCTTACCACGATCGATGAATTTTTGAGCGTACATTCGCACCTCTTTCATGAGGTTTTTGAACAGTCTAGAACAATAAACAAATACAATAAAGTAAGAAACCATAACACAGTTAACATAATGGAATAATCACCCTCTAAATAAGAAAGCAAGTAATGGTCCTGCCAAATCGAGCCTCTTGTTCCCATAATGATCTCTGTCATCTAATTCTCGTCGTCCTAGAGCAGCTAAAAGAAGCCTGTGCACCATATACCTACAAATTTAACTATTTTATTAAGTAAAATTGTCAATTTATACTTAATCACATCATTACCCTAAGAAGTACGCCTTTTTCGTTTCGCAAAAGTCTGAGACACCGACGTGGGGTAGCATTTCCTTCTGTAGAATTTCTCTGGCATATTTGATACGTTTGTCTTTAGTGACACCAGGTCTAGCACCTCGAGATCCGATAAAATTGAGGGCGACGTTTTGTTCTTGGACTACGAAAGCTTCGTCAAGAGAAGGCTTTACCATTTCCATCATTTCTGGGTCTTCAAAATCATAAATGATATGCTCCAGAATATCTCGATCAGCTACAAATCCTAGGGCTCTGAAGACAACCATAATTGGAATTTCTTGTTTGATGTATGGCACAATGGCAATAATACGTTGTCCAATTGCGGCTTTTTTAATGGCTTGACCTCCTCTGGCCATCATGTTGACCCACAGTGTGGATGTTGGGCGTGAACTGTGCTCCAAACAAGATCTGATTTCAGCTTTGTATGCATATTTGCTGTCTTTCATGGCAAATACATATACAGTGTTTGTGGCCATCTTCTCTTGGGCTATAAGTACTTTTTCAGAACCGTTTATAATGAAATAACCTCCAGGATCTAAAGGGCATTCATTTAATTCTGTTAAATCACGGTCACTTAAGCCATTTAGGAGACAGTATGTGGACCTTAACATAATTGGGATCTTTCCTACAAATAATTAACAAGACAATAGTTTAATTCAAAAATATTAAGAATATAGTAACCTATAAATGTTTTCTGATGTTGTGTTTCAGTAGGATCTTCTCCATCTTTTATAATTGTTTTTGTTATATCTACATATAAGGGCGCTGAGTAAGTCAAATTTCTTAGTCTGGCTTCATTTGGCATCATAGGTGAGGGGGCTCCATCTTTTTCCCAATGTGTAGGTTTGGATAAATAAATTTGTTCAAATTTGAGGAAATATCTAGGCTGAACAGTAATATTAATGATAATTTTATATATTCTATAAAATTGTTAATTTACCGGGTTTTCGATTTCACCACTGGTATGTTGTGCTTCTGCCTGCAATTCTATTTGGGGTGAATCCTCCACTATCCTTTGAACTGACATTTGAATGAATTCGTCAAAACTGTCCAGCTGTTGTCGTACAAGACCCTTTTCGTCAAAATACGCGTTAATAACAATCCAACAGGCCTCTTGCCATAATTCAGAACTAATTTCTGCGGCATCTTCGTCGTCAAATTGGTCTACAAACAATGTTATAGGTTAGGTTTATATGTTAACAGAAATTGCACAAATTTAAATGAAAATTAATACCAGCAAATGTTTTATCAACTTACCATCATCTTGTTCATACATTGTAAAAACTTTAATTTGCAGAAAAATCAGCAATTTTAATACATTAATTAACTTACACTTACAGCAACACAAAAACTCACACAAACTGCGGCAAACTGTCAGACTTAACAGTACTGCCAGTGTAACAAATGTGTATTAAACACAAATGTGTTAACTTGTTACTTTTCTTTTAAATTCTTTATTAATTCATTGGATATGGTACAGCAACTATATAGTTTAAACTCTGAGGAAATAGTAGTTTTCACTTTTTCAGGATGAATCAACTGTACTTAATATTTCTGATTTTTATCTTTTTAAAATTTTGTACAACTACATTTATTCCGTGCATTTGACAACATCCAAAAATGCATAGAGTGTAATAAAAGTTGCATAAGTAAACAGTAAATTCGTTGCATTAAAACAATGTACAGTGCGAAACAGATAAAGTGAATACAAATATTACTTGTTTTAATGTGAATATTATTTCTCGTATATAAATGAATGTATTTAAGTTGTTGGCGGTTTACTGATTATTCAGTTTTTGAAGTAATACTTTTAATAATAATTAGAATGTTTAAATCATTTCTCTTTATTTTCAAAATATATTAGGAACAGTTTTCATACATTTGGTATAAAATCGCACTAAACGTTTCTACTTAGTGTCTCTTATCATACAAACTTATAAATAAATACTAAAAATAAATAGTAGAGAATATATGATGTAGGTGTTGGCCTCGATGAATTAGAATTTTCATAATATCTGGACCTTACTGAAAATTAAAATATTACTTGCATTATTGGTATTGTTACAAAATAAATTAATTTTAAAGTTATTTAACTTACCGGATTCATTTGGATCTCTCCGTCCGCATTGTTTGTAAGATATTTTACTTTTTCGTTTTGTATTTATATATCCCGGTATAAATAAGCTCGGAGCTTCCAATCTACCAATTGTTATCAGTCTATTAAAATCTTGTTCCAATTTATTGGCAATTGGTCCTTTGAAATGTAAAAGAAGCTGAACACAAGCGTCATGATGTAAATATCTGGTTTTTCGAGAATCCACGTTCAACATCCATTCGGGTATTCCCATAACTGTGCGGATATTTTCAATAAATTGTGCCCTATAAAAATATAGATTATCAGGCGCGTCTCTAATAACAAAACAAAAAGTGTCTAGCGTTCTTTTTTGTTGTAAGAATACTTACAAAACGAAACGGGGTGGTTTTTCGATATTGGCGTACTTAATGATGTCGTAATCTGGTTCTATGTTGGCACAGGCGTATTTTAGATTATTTTTGTTGGGACTCATTATAACTATAGATCTTCCTATGGCGGTAACGTCTCCTTCCAGTGGAAAATTCGTATCTACCAAAACCACCCTATTCAGACCCAAGTCTATTGTTCCTAAACGGGCTGAAAGGTCTCCTACATAACATCGAAGGGGGTTTTTGGGACCGCATTCTTGATGGTAGAGTTCTTGCTGAAATAATGAAACGAATGAAATTCCTAAAATAATATAACTCGACATTTTTATTATTATGCTTACGTTTAGTGGATCGGCCAACTGAGTGTAATAAGGGTTCCACACATAGCCTCCTGCTACACATCTAGTTGCTTGGGTTTTAACAGCTGCATCCACTCCAACGGGATTTACATAAATTGCCCAGTTGTGATCTCTAGTCTAGGTGTAAAAAATTGTTACTTTCAAATTCAGTTTTTGTTTGTATTCATACTCACTATGTTTCGATCGTTCACACCAGGATGTCTTAGTTTTATTTCTATCACTGTGTCACTTTTACTACCGTCGTTATAGATAAGTTGTTTCTGAAACACGTTTTTGGTCAACCACATCTAAAAAATACGTATCTTTTTACTTACCATTTTCATATATCCGTATGCGTAACCGTCGGGATGGTGAAAGCTGGCTATAGCTCGTATCTCCCTTGCTTCTGATGGACTGTAGCCTCTTTCTACTGTGGAACATGCCCACCTTCTGCCATCTCCCTGGAAAATCACGTAATGTGTCTTTTATTTCCGTTTTCAAACGAAAATAGTGCTTACCTTTTTGTGAATGACTATGGATCTTCCTATGATACTTCGTGGTCCAAACAATGGTAGCATGGTATCGTTGTAACTATGGGTGTACTTGGTATAGTTGTCTAATGTTCCGAATTTTCCGCTTAAGTCTCCCATTTCGTACTGATCGGGAGTTCCTTGGTAGATCCTTGGGGATGATGTAGGGTCGACGTTCAACGGGTTCCAATGTCCATAAAGTGTCGTGGCTTCGCAAGGAAATTCCAAATTTTCTTCTACGGGGGTCTACAAATAAACAATTGAAAATAATTATTCGGTGGGAAGGTTTCAACTAAAAATGAATTACAATGTGCACATGATAGCCACTAGCGTCTTCCAGGCCTTCAAGATCTACCTCCACATTCGTTATTTCGAATTCGGTTTGCTGATAAAATTCTAGTTTCCCTTGGACACTAGAAGGCTCCCCATTGGGGAACCAGTCCTTGACTACAGCTTTCCTCCGATATACGCCTCCAATACTAAAGAAAAACAATAAAAAGTGTGTTATTTATTTATCCGTCGGTTTTGTGATTTTTCTTACATGCTACAAGCAAGCCGCTCTCCTCTAGCTTTTGGACCAAAGTCATCATAAATGACGAAAGATTTGCCCAAAATTCCATAATGGCCGGTTAAGGGTAGTAGAGGATCTGTAAATACTTTTCTACTCACTCTGTCGCTTTCAGTTAATTTACCAGCTATCGCTAAAGTTCCAAGCCTTGTAGATAAATCTCCGAGTCGACATCGATTGATGCTATCTAAATTACAGGTCTTCTCTGGAGATGTTTTGTTATCAAAATCCACCTAAACGTAATAATAAAAAAATTATTGAGCTGTTATGAAACAAAAAACGAAAAAGAAAAAAATAGTTACCTTGTAGGGGTTATAAATTGCGCCAGCGCTTAGACATCTGCCTGACCAATTGTAGAAGTCTTTACCGTGTGGGTTCTCATGAATTGCCCATCTGTGATCAGCGGAGTTGTTAAAACTGGACCCGTCCGCATGGATTAAATATTCTACCATTACGGTGGTGTCTGCCCAGGGTTCATCTCTCGGTTGTCTAAATAATATCCTCCCCACTATCGGATACCGGAATGTGACCTCTGCAGTAAATATTTGTTTCTGGTACTTCATATTCTGTTCGTACAATGCAATACTTCCGCAAATCCATGGTTCAGCTTGGATGTCCGACGAAGTGTAATAAGTGTTTCTACGAATTTCAATTATTATTATTATTATTTTTTTGAATAACATCAATATCGGATTTCTCGTATTGATGAAGAAACTTACTTGTATATTACCAGGGACCTATGGATAATAGAATGTTGTCCTTGAAGGGGTAAAAAAGTGTCCCAATATTGTCCCTTAAGTTCTTGAGTTCCTGGTAAAAGATCTGAGGCATTATTTCGGCCTAACAGCTTTCCCGAAAGATCTCCAATAGGATACTGATTTTGGGTACCGTAGCCTACAGGAAGATAGATAAATATTCTAGATTAACTGAGTAAACTTGCCTATAGCACTTGGTGAAACATTGTAAACTAGCAAGGTATTCAAAAAAACAAACACTTGGAAAGTTTCACGATTATTTATTATCAACTCTATACGTATTTCGTCTGCTTAAGGCATCTTCAGGAGTAAGAATACTACTTATTATACAATAATCACATTTAAATACAGATCAAAGACATAGGTGGAAGGGGATAATAACCTAATGGTTAGGGCCAAATTCCAACTGATCTTTGGTTAGTACATAATTTAAAACTTTTACATCACTTAAAAGGTGGGCCCGTCCTAGACAGGTATGAAATTGTTGAAATAAAGAGAGCATTAGCAGAAAATAAAGTACTAACCAATGATCAGTTGGATTTTGGTCCTTACCCTTTATTAAACCTTAATATTGATAATTGTATAACAAGTAGTATTCTTACTCCTGAAGATGCCTTAAGCAGGCGAAATACGTATAGAGGTGATAATAAATAATAGTGAAACTTTCCAAGTGTTTGTTTTTTTGAATACCTTGCTATTCTAGGTTATCGAATAGATACTAATAACGCAGATTTCTCGAAGAGAAACGTACCGTTGGGTGGAATGAAATTGACGTCAACATTTAAAGGGTTGTATACAAATTTGGTGGTCAGACAGGAGTTTTCGATCTGTGCCACGGTCTTGGGTGGTTGCATTGGCAATTCGTGTATTTTATATCCAGCCACAGATGAACTGTAAACCAATTTGGTTTCGACGTCTCCTCTGGCTGTAGTCAAATTGAAATCTAGCATGGTCGGTTCGAATTTCGTGTTCTGAGACAAATTTATTTCACCTTTTATTCCTCCCGATTGTATGATAACTCTAGAAAGAACGAGGAGAACAGTTAGGAGACTGAGGATGATATGACCTTGGGTGTCGAAACGCGTTTTAGGATTTTTATGTGAAATAGTGTTTTATTTGATAAATACTTACTTAGCATTTATGGGTTGTTCGTATCGTATGTTCGCGCAAGCCAGGAAACTATCAGGATGTTTATTTTCAAAAATAACCAGATACAAGCGTCTGTGAGGTCCAGTGAGATCGCTGGGTATCAATATCAGTTCTTCGTCCCTAAAGAACATTTTGTATCGATTTTTGTTAGGGTCAGTCGATATTTTCACTTTTCCTACTCTCTTATCGATATCTCCTATCGCGTGACCGTCTCCTTTGTCTTCAGGATCGAAAACCAGTTGGAGTATGTTACAATTTATGTCTGACCTATCGTTTTTGTGGTCCAGAATTTCTGTAACGTATATTTTCCATGAGTGCTCTGTGTGATCGATGGTTTTAAATTTGTCAGTCTTGGCAACGTGATATAAATCCGTTGTTATTAACATGTCACTGTGATTGTCTTTTGTGGAGAACCATTTAAAATAAACGTTTCCCGCTAAGGGTGAGTTGAATTTTGCTACAGCGGCTTTTTCAACGGTTTTATCTTCGAAAATTATAGAACCGCAAACTTTACGTCTAGTTTCTAAATTTTTCAATACGATTGATTTTCCAAACAGTCCTTTTGGTCCTCGAATATCGAGGTCTTTGGTTACGAATTCGGAGGTACCGTTTTCGGGTACAAGTAGGTAGCCGTAGATGTCGTCGAAATTCAGGATTTCATTCCCGATTTTTGTAAAGTCGCACCTGTTTTCTAACTGGGAGTAATCCGTAGGGAATTCTGTCAATGCCCATGACCATATCTGGGATGGATATTCAAGTGTTACGTTGAGATTCGTTATTATTTTCACGCCATCAGGTAACTTTTCAAAGTGGATGGTACCATGTAAACCATTGTCTGATATGTAGGTAACTAATCTCAGTGAGGTAATCTCTGGTAAGGCTGTTAAAAATGGTAACAGATGAAAATCAAAGATTCGTATATCATCAGCAAATGTTTGTTTTTTGTTTATTTATTGTTTAAATGGTCAAAATTAAAATGTTTGTACTTTATATCAAATTAAAGGTCTAGGCATTCTACGTTCATTAAAAAAGAGTGCGGGACAATAGTCTCACGGCTCACGCGCTTAATGGATACATGTATTTTCGTGATTTTTTTGGGCGAGAAAGTTCGAGTTTTTGGATAGGAGCATTTCGCGAGTCTCGTGTATATATGATCGTGAGTGGTATAAAATGAAAGGTGTAGGGATGTTTTAAATAAAATTATTGATAGAGATTCATGTAACTTGTAATCGCTGTCTGCAACGGTCTGTAATGAGTAAAGAATTGATATAAAAAGTAATATCATATTAATGTATTGAAAATTAGAAAATTAACAAAAACAATTCCATTATTGGTAGTTAAAAAAAATTACGTATACAACATGCAAAAGAACTCATGGAATTTTTGTTTTCCGGGTTTTCCGGTACCGGATCCAGTTCACTTGAAATCACCGCAAAATTACTTTTTCTTAATTGTCTAAAAATAACAATTGTGTAATGATTTCTCACTTACCTAAACTAAGTATTGAGCATATCGATAATATCAGGTCGTATGTCTTCATTATGTTGTTCTTTTTCTATTATTTGGTATCAAATTGTCAACTTTAATCACTAGAACGGCTTGAGATCACATTTTTGCGCGTTTATCGCCGTTGGCATATTTTCTCAACTGTCCAGATGGTAAGCAAAAGAAGAATATCGAAAAACTAATGATGGAAATAACATTTGGTAGACAACGTCAATAGAAAGTGAGTCCAAGTCAATGGTGCCCATACCAAAACTTCTTTCTGCCCACCTCACTTTTACCTTTACTGGTCTTACTTGCTTACTTGCTTACCTGTTTAGTTAAATTAAGAAATGCACCAGCGATAACTAATTATTAAACATATAAAATAAAGTTTAGTACAATGATAAAGCAATGCGATGGAGCTTGAAGGATCCTTTTTGTACCATTAAAAAAACTTCAAATTGAATACGATTTTTGAGGATTTTCGAATATTTCATTTTTTTTTTCGAATATTTTGTATTTGCTTGTATAAATTTCTTATGGTTTTCATTTTTTCACATTGATTATAAAAAAACTAGAGGTTCCCGAATTCATATTGCTCGCTTCTATTCTTTGTACTTTTTATGTCCATATGCAATGCGCGATACTAGCGAAATGTCCAGGGAAAAAACCCAGAAAAATTCTCTTATAACTTCCAATAAAATGTAGACCACAAAAATTTTATTTGACGAAACTACGCTTAAATTACCAAATAATATATTTTTTTAGATTTTTTGGCTTCTCAGTCTGACCTATTTAAGATTTTATAAAATTTTACCTAAAAAGTTATTGGTTCTAAATGATACGAAGTAGTCAGAAAAATTTGAAATACATTTGCCTAAAGTTAAAGAAGTATTGCCTGAAAAGGTATTGATTTAATTTTTGATTTGGAAAGATATGTCAAACTAAACTTTTTAGAGTTGAAGCTTTTAGTCGTTGAAACATATCCATAATAATTTTATTTAAAAAAAAAACGCACAAGTTTCAAGAAAAAATATATTGTTGAAAATACACACTACAATATTGATTCATCACCTGATGATGGCACTGTATGATGAAACAATATTGTAGTGTGTATTTTCAACAACATATTTTTTTCTTGAAACTTGTGCGTTTTTTTTTTCAAATAAAATTATTATGTTAAACTAAGTTTATAATATTCTTTTGTCGAGTTTATTATTAAGTATATTTGTTACTATCGAAGTATTGTATTCTTGTTGTTCATTATAACAATTATTAAAAATAAGGTAATTCTGGTTGGGGCAGTTGTTTAATAAATTTACTACTTCATCTGTGATAATGAAATTTATCTTACTGTTTTGTAATTAGGTTTTAACGATATGTTTTGGTGTTAAATTTACTTTTTTAATATTAAATTCAAATTATGTGATGTGACTATAACTTATTTCTTCAAACTTTTGTATATACCCCAGGAATTTATTTGTGGGTGGCTTTTTTCCGTAGAACTTATAAAGTCTGCATTACAATAGTTTTCCGGGGATTTTCTTCCAAGGAGGCATTTTTTCGGCGGCTATTTTTCCGAGAGATTTTTTTTTTTCGGGGTAAAATTTAATTAATTTAATATAGTAATTATTTCGAAATTAATGACAATAGAGGAAATTATAAATATTTTAAAAAAGTGAAACTTTCAAACACAATTCTATCCGTACATCTCATTTTATTTGAACGGTTTGATATCAGTGTAATTTTTCAATTCCCAACTATGACAATGAAAGAAGTAAGAAGTGGAAAACAAAACGCTTTACACATACATAACATATTGCAGAGAGGAAGGTGGCCACGGCATGGTAATTGTTCACAATAAATACCTTGGAGTTGGTCGTGGGGCTGCCCTTTTACAAATGTACCGTTCGAATTTACCACGCCCATTTCAGTAATTTGAAATTCTTTACAAAAATTCCTAACGATAAGCTGCTCTTTCATCAAGACCCCCATTGTCAGTTTGGGACGTTGTTGGTTACAAATTAGATCGCATCCCTGTATTATTTGGCCCAATTTACCCCAAAATTATTCCGTTTACCCTGTTATTTGCTGTTCAAATGAAAAATAATATAAAGGATGATAATGATGTACGGTATAAATCACTAACGGTCCTAAGATGAATATCAGTAAACTAAGAAAAGTTTGATTAATCTTTCTTTTGGTTTTTGGTCTAGGTTGGAAAATTTATTATTACTAATTAAGGTTCAAAAGAAATGTTTTTTTTTTGCTTCAAAAATTGTTACGTACCTGCCTATAGGGATTCTCGATTCTTAATTTTTTCTGATTCATAATAAATTATATATTTATTTAAAGAAATGAAGAAAATGAATTCTAAATTAATATTGTTGTTTACATTTGTGTTCTTCATAAAATATTGAAATTATAAAATAGTTGCAAAAAAAATCTTAAATAATAAGTCATACATTTTACTCAAACATTGTAGGTAGTTCTACGTTTTCTTATTTCAATCTCGCCTCCGGGTAAATTGTTTATTTATTTAAGAAAATTATTTTTGATTTTTTATAAGTTTTGACAAATTGTATTCGTTTTGGACTATTTATTTTGGATTTTTATTTATTTAAAATATCTTTTCTTTAATAATTAAAATTAATTACTCAAAAATAACATTAAACACAACTGAACTTTTTACTGCTTTATTTTTATCAATGTTTTGCAAATAACGAAATTAATGAAACGAAGAAATAAATAAATAATGATGGAATAATTTAATTATATTATTATCAACGACATAAGTAATTGTAGTTTATATGCGTATTTACAAAATATCGAGTTCTCCGCTGATATATAATATAATATACAATAATAATAATCATTCATTCTAACACAACTCGAATACATCTTTTTTATTTATTTATTCATTAAAAACAAGTCGTGACACTGATTTTATTAGACGCGATGATATACGATAGATATATTTTATTTTATTGTGTGTAAAATGATGAGAAAAATTACGATGAATTTGACTGATAAGATTTTATTTGTTGTATGGCTGATATATTGCATCTGCTTATGCGGCAGCACCCTCTTCTTCGTCATCACCCTTGCCGGTCAAAAGTTCAATGAGGGCTTGCGTGTCGATCCTGTTGTTGTTGTCAATTTCCATCGCGTCAAAGGCATCGTCTACTTCCTTGGCCGTGAATTTGTCACCCCAGGTCATAAGAGCATGTCTGAATCTATAAATAAAATTGAGGAAAACGGTCAGGTGAAAGGTCAGATTGATTTAGTTGAGAGTTGAAGGATCCCAACGTAAGGTTTATGAATAAGGATCCCCGGGAAAAAATCCGTCTGGAAAAAACGTTCCCAAAAAATCTCCTGAGAATTGTTTTAACCGAGACCTTTTAATTTCCCAATAAATTTTCATTAAATTTAAATTTTCTAAGGTGCACTTATTGTGAAACATCATATTAATAATAATATAAAACACTAGTACATTTTACTAGTGTTTTATTTTATTATTAAATTTTCATTATTCACAAAATGTACACGATAAAAAATTTACCTATGAATTTATTTACCGAGGGGTGGGAACCTTTTTTCTGGGGTTAATCACTGAATTGCAGTAGAAGTTATAAGATCTTGTTTAAAATAATTTCCGGGGATTTTCTTCTGGGTGGGCTTTTTTCCGTTTTTTTTTTGCTAGATTCCCTAATTTGTTTGAAGTTCTTTGTGTTTTTGTGTTTCTTATTATTTTGGCAAATTTTAAGTCGGTAGTATTAGTAGAATTAAAAATGTGATAGCTAAATGCTCGGGCTGGGAGTTGTAGCCAGGGACGGGACCATCATACAGTAAAATATTGTAGTAGGTCGGGGTCCCTTGGGAGTTTAGGGACGCCTCGACTTTGTTAGATTAGTTGAAAATAATAAATTACAATGGAAGGGTCCCTGTTATTTTACATCGGAGCTCTTGGCCATCTAGGTGCGTAAATTGGGATTTTTTAGGGTCTTGAGAGTAGTTTTTTTTTTGACCTACCTGTCGCCATCAATGGTACCACCTTCGTCGAAGGATTTGAATGCGGCAATAACGACTTCGTCGTCGTCGGAACCGCCGGAGTCCGCCATGCGGTTACCGAAGAGACTTAGCAGTTGGGTGAAATTGATTGGTCCGGATGCTTCACCGATCATCTCTTCCAACTCTTTTTCGTTGGCGAGTTTACCTACGGCGTCAAAGGTGGCTCTCAGATCGCTCTTACCGATGATACCGTCCTTGTCGTGATCCATGAGTTGGAAAGCCTGGAATGTTTTTTTCATTGTCATTAGTTTTTCATATTCATTTGAACATTTGAACGGATGGGGGATGTTTTCTTGTTGCACTGACCTCCTTGAATTCAGCAACCTGGTGTTGGGAGAACATGGAGAATACGTTGGAGCCTGAGCGTTTGGCCTTTTTCGAAGAGCCTTTGGAGGAAGCCCGTGATTCCCTGGTTGGTTCAGGTGCTGCAGCTGGGGCAGCTTCCGCTGCAGGTGCATCTTCCTTCTTCTTGGTCTTCTTAACCTTCTTTTCTTTGTCAGCCTGAAATTATAAGCAATAATTACTTGTTTTTTTTTTTTAATTGTGGCAGCCGTTACATGTTGAAATTTATACATGATAAAAAATACTCAAGTTTTATGAAATATGTTGATAACATTCGGTACAAATTTGTTCGAATCTTCATCTGAAGAAGCTAAAGTTTAGCGAAATAAATTTGTACTGAATATTATCAATATTTCTTGAAACTTGAGTGTTTTTCTTTTTTTTTTCATTACATGTATTAATCGATTTTAACCAATTTTTGATTTTTTTTATTTTCCCACTTTTCCATGGTTTATTGTCTGTGTAACCATTTTGGGAATGTGAAAATCCATAATTTTATTTTTAAATATTTTTAAGCACTTCATTTGAATTTAAAAACGATCGCTCTGTGCATAATTAACTTGTCTACAAGTACAAAGTACGTATTTAACTGAACAGTCTCAAAGTCGTTAAAAACCAATATTCGTAGAATTAATATTTACAAGTCTCATTAAAATGATTATTAAATTTATTGTCGGAGGTAAGCTAAATTTGTTTGATATTTTAAATTGTGGTAGGTAATTTAAAAGTTATATTTCGGTATTCCTTAAAAAGGTTGATGGTTTAAAAATAAAGTATCCGATGACAAAAACCCGTAACTTTTCTTATGCAATTTTTTTTCTATCCACATTCTGCTTGACGTGATGCCAAAAATGGGGCGCTGTAATGGAATACATTTGGAAGTTCTATTTTTAAGTCGCATAACTTAGACGATCTTTCAAATTGTTTAGGCATCTATTTTAGAATTCTTTTTCGTAAAACCAATTTAATTGATATAATAAATTTATAAATAATTTTTAGCAAGTCTTATGGATTTGTTATTGCCGTTTTTATATCGAAAAGTTAATTAGTTTTACATACAATTAGTTGTATGTATTTCGTTTAGTATCGTTTAAAAAAACCACCCTTGTCTTAATTTGCTTTTTTCTTTCAATATCACTTAATACAATTTCACTTATTTCTTTTATTTTGTTCTTAACTTACCATTGTGAATTGAATACGGGGGGCTCCTAACGATAACACTCACGACTAGGCGTTCGAAGCGTCGCGGCGCGTCTTATATAACCTCGGGCGCCACGTCGTTTGTGGATGACGCCTTCTGGCGTCCATATATAGACGCCTGCTAAAATTAGTGTTAATTATGTTACCCGAGCACCGACGGGAGCTCTTTCGAATAGTTGAACCAGATTTTTGAGCGACCCCAGTGTACCAACATAACATATGATTCATTTTTTTGGGTCCTCTGCAAGACCTGGTGACGCAAGCAAAAAACAAAAGTGTGCGTCATTGATAATATATTATGCTAAATTTTAAATATTTCCAATTCGATAGTGAACACTATGTGTATTTAATCGTTTCAATATACAGGGCGATTCAAAAGTGTATTGTTTGATTTTAAATGAATTTTATAACTTTAAGTGTAAATCATGTCGTGTACGGATTTTTAAGAACAATTTTCATACCAAACTCCAATATTTCTTTATTTATTTAGCTACATTATTTTATTCTATTTCTAAATGCATAAATGCAATTCTCACTTTTTTAGTTATGTATTTTTGATTTGTTGTTTTTTAATTTAATTTTGGTATATGCATATTATAAAAATGAATCATCAGACAGTACTGGTTAAAAATTATTCGGTTTCATCTCATATTTATTACAATTTTTTTGAATATAAATTCATTTTTATTACGGTAAAAATCCTCTACGTTGTAAACCTAAAAATAAATACAAAGGTTAGAAGTCGGTGAAGTCCCGAAATACGCAGAGAAAGAATTTAATTATATATTTATCTCTTGGCATCTTTTTTAGAAGCGTAGAATCCAACTTAATCTCTATCGGTCAATGCGAAACTTAATGATAAAAAAGAAAAAAACTTATTTTATATAAAATTATGTGCGCTACTTTACTCGAATAGAATTAAAAAATGTTCTTTCTAAGCTCAAGGTAATTAGAATATGCAATATGTTGAACATTTTCACTTTAATTTTGCATAACGACTCACTAGTTGTGCTTACTACTATACAGCAAAATTTTAAATATTACTTAGTCCCTGCCTTGGTAGACAACCGCTAGTATCAATGTGTATCCGGGTGGTCTAATTTATAATAGTATTTTTATTTAAATAAATTATTCTTTATCAAAAATAGTATTTGCCTAGGTCGAAAATACATGTACCGTATATTAAATTAATAGTCTCGGAATGAGTATATATGTATTGTGAAATTTTTGCGCGAAAAAGTTGGAGTTCTTTGAGACGAATATTTCGCGTCTATTGTGGCATTGTCCACATGACTAAAAGTACAAGGTATTTTGAGTAAGATTCTAGTTTTTAATTTCATATGCGATATATTATGCTAAAACCATTGAATATTTATCACTCATACATGTTTATCATTTCTTTCCTTATAGCAGTTCATAAATTCGTAAAATTGAATTTAAATATTTTCGTAAACACTTCTTCTCTTAATAAAATCCCATAATTATGCTTAAGTACTTATTTATTAATTGATAAGTACATTTGGAAGACATGAACACATTTAATTACTTTACAATACATTTTACATAATATTTTTCATAAAGATTGTTGCCAGAGGGCAAGTACAGTGGATTTGTCTTAAGTTCAATTAAGTTTTATATTTTTGCTGCAAGTTACCCTTGCTTTCACTAATAATTCTACCTAACATTATCTAGCAAAACAAAAATATTTCAGAATAAAAAAAAAGTAGAATTTTTAAAATAAATTCTCTTTGTTTGAAAAACAATAAGTAATAAATTACAAATAAGAGTATCTGGAAGTTTCAACTATTTATTTATCAACACTCTTGATAAATAAATTAATTCATAATATATTAAAATGTTTCATCAAGATTGCACTGCTTATTAAATACGTAATACATGATATTTAGGCTAAGGAAAATTCCATATTTATCTGGCAATGATTTTTGTTTTTTAATTCTTCTTCACCCTTTCTCCAAATATTGTAGTTCCTACTCTAACATTGGTTGCACCAAGTTCAATCTGTAATAGTAATTAAAAATTTACTTTTCCAATTAATACTTCCCAAAATAAATAAACTACTTACAGCATGTTCAAAATCGTTAGACATTCCCATTGATAAGTGTAGCTGTTTATTGTCTAGTCCTAGAGCTGTGGAAACGTCTTCTCTACATTTAAACAAACAAAGAAAGTCAGGATTTGGTCCATTCTTTAAATAATCATATCCAAACATTCCAATAGTCATTAAACCAATGAGTTGGAGATTTTCGCAATTATCAATTATGTATCTAGCTAAATCTATGGCATCTTTAGGCTCCACACCTTCCTTTTCTTTAAATAAGTAATATCTTTAGGTCAGTTATTGAGTTATAAATAGAAATTGCTACCTTCTTCACCACTGGTATTGATTTGTACCATTATGGGCAGTTTGCAGTCTGAGTGCCTGTGCTGAGGCCATCGACTGTTAACTGATGAGGCCAGTTTTTGAGAATCGATCGTCTCAATCACATATAAGTTAGGAATGGAGAGGACTTTGTTTATTTTATTTGTTTGTAAGTGTCCAATAAAATGCCATCGAATTTGTTTGCATTTGCTTAAAATATCGGCATTGTTTGCTTTCATCACTAATTCGTCCACATAATTTTCACCAAAATCCCTTTGTCCTTCCTCATAAGCTTGAATAATAAGGTCGGGGGGCTTAGTTTTACTGGCACACACTAAACGAGGTTTTATGCTTCTTAAGTTCTGCAAAATAGCATGAGTTAAGATAAATTTCTTTGGAATTGTGAATAAATAAATACATACAGCTGGTGTTCTTTCAAATGCTTTTTCCACTTGGGCCCATGCTTTCCTCAAATTCAGTTTAACATCAACTTCTGCCATTACTCTTTGCATTTATAAAGTAATGTGTAGTTATATTTAAAAAATGCAAATATGGAGAGAAACTAATAAAAAACAAGGAGACGGTTGATAAGAACGTTTGTTTCTTTAGAGATTAAATTATGCAGGTCAGTGTCAATAGGTTAAAAACAATGTCATAACATCCTTCAAACGTAAGGTAAATAACACTAAAATTACAGGGTTTTATATATTTTTCATGGTAAAGTTGAAATTACATGAAGAAAGTATCTGATAATAATTCAGTTATTCTGTCTTTACATGTTCCTTTCACTGTAATGTTTAATCACTTAATTACGCAATTATACCATATATAAACTAATTATTGGTAATTGTTGTAAGTACAATTAGTGATTAATACAAAAAAAAATCTAAATGATTGGTTTGCCCATATCAAATTAGGACAATGTGTTGTATTGATTACAGTACTTACAGATGTAGTAAATTATATAAAATTAATCCATTTACCTCGATTAGGGATGAATATGTTCATAAGGGTATTTGTTTAATCTGTTTAAGAATGCAAAGGTATTAGATACTTCTTATTTCCTTCGATTTTGTAGATTAAATAATGATTTGGTTCCCACATTAAGCTTATGTATTTTATGACTTAGCTTACAGGTAATAGGGTCTAGAATAGGCTGGAAATTATATCATTATTTAACTAAAATAAAGCAAAATTCCATCTTTACGTATTGAATTTGTTTATTAAACAAATATTCATCTTTATATTTAAAATTACGAAAAACGAAACGTAAGCTAACCTCGAAACAGTAAATAAACGTTAACCATGTATTACATCTCTTTAGATGAATTTTATTTTATTTTTGCTTAATTAATTAATAGAAAGTTTTAGAAGTTCATGGAAATAGTTAAAATATGTTGTTAATGCCGTAGTTTTATAGGACTAACTTAGACTTATATGATCGAATCAGTTTCTATTTATGAATTAAAGTGAATTAGTATAATTGAACGCACCTGCAAAATTTTCGTCAACGTTCGGTTCATGACGGCCATCATGATTTCATCCATTAGCCATTTTTATGCATTGTTCTCCTGTATCATGTTGTAATTAAAATGGCCGACAAATGAATCCGGTAAGAAAATTAAAATATTTGGGGAAAAATGTTTGCTAGAAGGCATGTAATTGTCGAAATATCTTCAATAAATATTTCTGATTACGATGTGGATATTGTTTTTTCAACATTTTATTTTTTTCTCCGGGTTTTCGATTGTAGATTCTTCACGGTCATGACCCCAATAATTGTTAATTATTCTTCATAAAAAAAATGTTTTCGTAACATAAGCAATTACAAACAATATTGTGGAGCGAATTAAGTCATTTTCCATTTTTTTTGCAGTGTGGTAATTACAGGTTAGCAATGAATTGGTTGTAATTTGACCCCCTAAAGATGTGCTATTGCAATCGCCGAACCACTTTAACAAGATTTGAGTGAATTTTGGAGGGAGCAACAATTTGGCGGTGAAAATGTGGATATTTTACTAATATGGTCTGAAATGGATTGGATCGAAAGGTAGGTTTTTTGAATTTGCTGAATGTACTCCTTTGGCGAACAAATAATTCAACAACTTATTGAAATATTTTTGGTGGTTATTTGTTTTAATGTATATTCTTTTGTCTTCCAATTGTTTTTATCATAATTTAAACGAGTTTTAATATCTGTGTTGTAGTTGTTAGAAAGAATTTGTTTATTTTTATCAAGTTCATGATATAATACTAGGCAAGATGATCTTATTTATCACTGACTGGTTAAATATTTCCAAATTTTATCTTTTGGGTCTAGTATCATTTTATATTTATGATAATGAATTGGTAAGTAACATTAATTAAAGGAAGTAGAAGTTAATTTTTCATTAAAATATTCCAGAGCAATTATTGTAAATGTTACATGTTTCATAAACTATAATAGAAACTAGTTAATGTTAAAGATGGTGATCTCTATATTTCTATTTTGATATTTTACTGTTTTGTCATTTCTGTAGATTGGCCGACGAGTCAGAGCATTGAAGTACAATGGTGTCGGTTGTTATATATTTGGCTTCCCGTTAACGTCTTCACCATCTAACACTGCGCAGATAATTTTTGATGAAAACATCTAAATGTTTGTTTGGATACTACCAAAACCAAGTTGTCTGCAATGATATCGTGTTTTATCTAGTTTGCTTTAAACACTGAAATGATACATTCTGCAATTAATTAAGGTGAGAATAAGTAACATTACTAATATTGATTACTCGCTATTAATCTGTTACCACCCTATCTGTTTCAGGTCACCGGTGGAGAAGACAAAGAAGACCCTAGTTCGAATGCTTCATCATTTTATTTCAGTAGATTCTTTATTTTGCATGTAATTTAGTTCATTTAGTTGAAATCATTTTTATTTTGCATTTTATTTAGTTCGTTTAGTTGAATTCATATTTTATTATGCATGTTTTTAGCTCATTTAGTTGAATTCATCCTTTATTTTGCATGTTATTCAGTTTATTTTATTTGAATACCTTTTTATTTTGTATGTTTTGATTTTTATGTATTTTGCATGTCTCTTGCTTACCTCTTCGCTTTGCTTACTGCACATTCTCGCTATTCCGCTTCGCATTTACACTACGTCTTCTACATGATTCAACGTTTCGTTATCGTGTTCAATTCTCTTCTCAGCTTTGTGGGCCTAGGGAGGGCCTCCCCGAACGAATCCCCTTAGCCTTAGCTTTTTAGTTGTTCTTTGAAGGTACCTTAGGTACTTTTATCGCGAGTCTACCCTAACGTTACTTCATTTCAGATGGGGTACAGTGGGTTATCTGGAATAGGAGGAATAGCCGACTGCCCAGCTTATTTCATCGAAATCTGTCCGATCTTTTCTACCAATCTATTAGTCTTTGTCGTTAGTCCTGCTTAATGCTCTATTCGCTTTCAGATAATATGGTATTTCCTAAGAAGACTGAAGACATCGTATTTCTTTCTTTTTATTGTGCTTTATTTGAAATTTCCTTTGTTTCTTGTATTTCTCTTACAGGTATTTTGTTTTTTTTACTTTATAAACTGTTATATTAATATAATCGTAATTTTAAATGGTAATTAGCTTTTCCAAATTCAGTTTTTGCCCTAATTGTTCAAACCAAAAATAATTTTATTAGTAATTTTAATCATTAGATGTAATTTGGGTGGATAGGGTGGCTATAAGGGGAGATGCGGAGGCCACAGAGTGTTAGGGGGCCTTTTTGTCCCACAAATAGTATTCTTATATTAATATAACAGCTTATGAACAATATATTGTGCATAATTTTGTTGTAATTATAATAAAATCTTGTTGAAATGTATTTATTCTTGATTAATAACACTATGGTAACATGTATATTATTAAATAATGTAAATAAATGATTTGTTCTGAATAAATAGGTGTATCAATAAAGAAATGTATGTTTTTGCATAGTAATTAGAATATGTATTGTAAAGTTATTTAAAATACAGATATTTGTCTTACTTTATGTACATTACTGATCTAATTAATAAATAAATCAAAATTATGGCTTATATTTGTTCTACTCCATGTCCATTACTGATCTAGTTAATAAATAAATCAAAATTATGGCTTTTTTACTTGGTAAAAGTAAAATAACGTAATGTCAGTTACTTTTTCTTTTGAATACTATCGATCCGATTAATAAATGATTTTTCGAAATATAACTCCTTGGACTTATGCTCTCCTGATACAATTGTTGAAAATTTTCAGTTTATATTCGCATACGAGGTCTAGTCAATAAATAGTTTGACAAAAGTCTGGAAAATCGAATTTTGTTTGTCAAACTATTTGTTGATCAGACCTCGTATGTTAACACGAATCAATTTTTTTTTAAAATCCAAATTTGTATCAGGAGAGCATAAGTTGCTTTGGATTAATTTATCGAATTTAAATTGAACATCTTATATATCGTTATTTCAAAAATTTCGAACTAGCATAAATAAGTCAGAAATTTAATCAATATACTTCACTTAAAGCCTTCTTTTTTGAATTTATAGTGTTGGTTAATGAGAAAATAAAACAATTTCTAATCCTTAACACATTTATTAAAAATAACTCTTAAGAAAGTACAATACAATTATTTAATCATGTTTACATATACATAAAACTATTAATAGATTAATTGATTTATTTAATACAAAATATACTGGATACAGTACAGCTTGATTTACAAACAATACACAGATAGTATAATTAACTACAAATACATCTTTAATACAAATTGACAAGAGTTTACTACAATTAAATGCAAAAACTACTTACATTTTACACTTTATAAACTGTTATACTAATATTTGAATACTATTTTTGGGACAAAAAGGCCCCCTAACACTCTGTGGCCTCCGCATCTCCCCTTATAGCCACCCTATCCACCCAAATTACATCTAATGATTAAAATTACTAATAAAATTGTATTTGGTTTGAACAATTATGGCAAAAACTGAATTTGGAAAAGCTAATTATCAGATTAAATTACGATTATATTAATATAACAGTTTACAAAGTAAAAAGAACAAAATACCTGTAAGAGAAATACAAGAAAACAAATGACATTTCAAATAAAGCACAATAAAAAGAAAGAAATACGATGTCTTCAGTCTTCTTAGGAAATACCATATTATCTGAAAGCAAATAGAGCATTAGCAGGACTAACGACAAAAACTAATAGATTGGTAGAAAAGATCGGACAGATTTCGATGAAATAAGCTGGGCAGTCGGCTATTCCTCCTATTCCAGATAACCCACTGTACCTCATCTGAAATGAAGTAACGTTAGGGTAGACTCGCGTTAAGGTACCTAAGGTACCTTAAAAGAACAACTAAAAAGCTAAGGCTAAGGGGATTCGTTCGGGGAGGCCCTCCCTAGGCCCACAAAGCTGAGAAGAGAATTGAACACGATAACGAAACGTTGAATCATGTAGAAGACGTAGTGTAAATGCGAAGCGGAATAGCGAGAATCTGCAGTAAGCAAAGCGAAGAGGTAAGCAAGAGACATGCAAAATATATATAAAAATTAAAACATGCAAAATAAAAACGAATTCAAATAAAATAAACTATATAACATGCAAAATAAAGGATGAATTCAACTAAATGAGCTAAAAACGTGCATAAAAAAATATGAATTCAACTAAATGAGCTAAATAACATACAAAATAAAAACTTGATCGAAACAAAATAAAGAAACATTCTAACTACGGTCTTCTTTGTCTTCTCCACTGTTGAGCTGAAACAAATAGGTTCGTAACAGATTAATAGACAGCAATTTTTAATTAAATTTAATATATTTCTTACCTTAAGTACCTGCAGAATGGATATTGCAAAGGTTAAGAAGTAAACAGCAAAGGAAGCAATCGGCAGTATGCAGGAAGGAACGTACCACAATGTGGTTTCAGTGGAATCCAAATAAACTTCAATGTGCTTCCACTTATGTTAACTGCAAACGATACCCAGTAAGCACAAATAAAAATTATCTTCTACGCTTTCTCTTAATTGTCGGTCAATCTGCAAGAAACTGATAAGAAAAACGAATTAATTACGCAAATAAATAATTAAAATAAAAGCCAAAAGCATTCAAAATACTAAAATAGACACTATATCGAGACGTATCATCTCTTTTCGCAACACCCAAGTCAATCATATGTTTGGCATAGATACAGCTATAGATTTATGATGTGATAATTGTGAAAGAAAGTAACCATAGATACACGATAATGTCAATTTATGGCATGGACATTTAGGGTGCGTTCAGCATGCCGATTTAGTCTTTTTAAAGTAACGATGAACACCTAATTAGAAAAATAACAAAGGGTCAAACATATAGAAAACATATAAAAGTAAGCATTGTTATAAACCATAAATTGACTTCTAATTAATCAAATCTTCCGAATGTATGTGTATACAAGGGATATAGAAACTGCGAAAGAACGCTTTTGCTTTCAACTTTATTTGTATTTTTTCGTAAAGCTAAGGCAAACCATTTAAGTGTGATAACTTTGGGATGGTACAATTACAGTGATAAAAATTTATTTCGAAACTTATTCAAAGATATGTAATTCACTTTTCTTGTATCTCATTTTATCTAATTACCATTTATGATGCTGTCTTTCATTTCTCTTAATTTAAATACTTAATTATTACTGTAAGAAAACTAACTACGTAGGTATAAAAGTTACCGGAAAACTTTTGAATAGAATTTTCTTACTAATGCACCTGTAGACGGTGACTTTGGCGTTGAAGTTCATTAAAGTTTCTGTAATTAATTCTATTTAACACAGACCAATTTACTTGCAAAGTGGAAAAGTTTAGTAACACATTTTCTTATTGTACTTGTTTAGATTTGTATTGATAAGACAAGATGCCATTTGTATGCATATCAGATAAATATATTAACATTTTATTATCCAAGAAGAGAACATTTTCAGAACCTGAAGTTTAATAATATACAGAGAGTCCCACAAAACACGAGAGTTTACCCTGAAGTTAGTAAACTATAGTACATTATTATCAATTGTTTGAAATAGGATGAGTTATTTAAAAATGTTTGTCTATAGTGAACAAATTACTATTTGTATCTTCTTAATAAATATTTTAAAAAAATTATATCACCTTTTATTGAATATCCATTTATTTATAAATATTTTTTAAATTTTAACGGCCGTTGCCCGTTGATACAATAAATCAATCAATTAATAAATAGACAAACAAACTGTTTGTAAAAGACAATTTAATGACGTTTATAATATGGCAGTTATGATGAAAATGCATAATAAAATTGTTTGCAACTTCGAATTCGCAGTATTGAATTCGAAATCAATAAGTCCAGAGTCGAAGACAACACATCTGCACCTACTGTTCTTAAATTCAAATTTGTTCGTGTTTCAAGCCATTTGTCGAATATTTCGGAAAAAAATTGTAAAAATTATTTTAAATTTTCGATCATAACAAAATAACAACCGCTGTCTCTTACTGTCTGTTTTCTTAAAGTTCTAAATCCGTTGGATAGATTTTAATTCAATTCTAAACATTAAGAAAAAGTTTACCTTTGCATGGTAATAAACTCAAAATAATCGTTATAAATTTAAGATAATTTTTGGATAACATACAAGAATAATGACAAAATCGGAAAATCAATCCCAATGTATCAATCACTTTACAATTATTTTTTAATAAATTGAAAAAAAAAAACAACTCTTTGGTGATACACTCCAAACTTTTAAAATTGGTAATCCTAATTTCAATGTTTACGTCGTAAAAGAATCGCTCTGTACATAAGAAGTTGCGCGTTTGCAGATCTTTGATTTCACATGGAACAGAGAATATGCGGATTCAGGTTTTCCGGAGGTATTTTACTACATTACTTATCGCTAGAAGTAAAGATGGCATTAAATAAATGACAAACAATTTTGTGGAAAACATATTCAAGTGTGCCAAACTGCATTGCGAAAAACCATAATTTGCTTCTCCTTTAAGCAGTGTACCAGAATGCGCTTTGGTAACGTCATTCTTATCTAAATAGGCAACGGTGCCTAAAATTGTAAAATCCCTATGATCAAACAGAAAATCTGCTTATTTATTGCTTACCACACAGCCGACTGGCTACTTATATACTGTTTATATGTTAAGTGTACATATATATAAGTTGCAGCCAATTTGAAAAATCCGCTTGAAGCCTTTGGAGAAACGTAATACAGCGAGTAGTTGTTAATAACATAGCAGGGGCGGATCCTGAGCTTTCTTTTTTTCAAACCCCATAACCTCGTAGGAAGCGAGTCAACGCTTTTAAATATTTAATTATTAGGTATACATTTTACAAATCTGTCTCTTCTTAGTTTCCACTGATTCCTTGGTTGGTATATTATGAAAAATTTTTAATATTAAAATAATAAAGAACTCTACAATTAATTCGGCCTTTTTCAAGAGTAATAAGTTACTAAAATTATACTAAGTTGTAGTAACCAGGGTCTGTCGTTCTCTATCGCCTATTTCAATAATTTCACACTTCCCTAAATTATTACCTACTACTCATAAATAAGGAACTGTTTAGTTATCTTAGACGCGAACGAATGATAAAAATTCTAGATGATGGAGATGTCGCTCAAGAGGTCGGGAATTTTACCCTGGCTCAGCGTCGTATGGATTCTTTGTGTTGACAGGGTAGTGAAGTGTCGCGTTTGTTGGTTCTTTGTTTTTTATTTCTATTTTTGTGTGTTTTTCAAGTTGCATTCACAGGTAATAAACTATTGTATTTGTATGTATTTTTCAACGAGGGTCTAATATTTATAATGTTCTTTTTCACTGTTATAAAATTTACACAAATGTTGTCAATTTTCATTGTTCTTTCAATCCATTTTATAATGATACAATAATTTGTATGTTACATATTTTGTGATGTTTTGTTTAATTTGAACTTTTATTTTATTAATTTGAACAAAACGGTGATGTGTAACAATTATTTCGTGATTTTTCTTTGTTTCCAATTTTTATGATTTTGCTCTTGATCTACCAGGCGTGTTCAGAATGTTTCGAGCTTTGTTGTGGCAATATATTAGAAAATAACCATTTTGTAAAATGTTTAAACCTTTTCGAACAGTTAGAGATTAAAAAAACCTTAAAATCTAATAAAGAACATTCTAAAATCCCCCCATGATAGACATCTGCATGAATAATAACCCCGAAATCTGTGCAGAATACAAATAAAACGCAAAATTCCCGAATCGAAGCCTTTCTATTTAAAGTCATCCACCTATTTAAGTAATAGCTTAGAATAATTTTGGTAACTAATTACTCTTGACAAAGGCATCGAAAGCCGAAACAACTATAGAATTATGCTCAAATATATTGAAACATTAAAAAACAAAAGTTGTTTATCTATTTAATATGCATTTTCTTGTCATTTTATATTCCTTGCCTAATTCTATAGATTTACATCCCTTGAATATCTGCATTTTCTAACTTCTACATCTTTTGAACCCTCCTTCAGACATGCTAAAAATCCCTATTTCTGTGTATTTCAAATTTCAATTTTTCTTTATGCTTTTAATATAATAATTTCTTCTTTCAATTTCATTGTATTCTTTTTAACTTCTTTACAAATCCTTTTGGAACCTTTTTCTATTGTACCCTTAGTTGGTGTAATTCCAAACTTTACGTTCGTACCTATTTACCCTCGCCAGTAGAAAGTGACCCTTTTCTGCATCCTGTTCATTCTCACTTTAAATCAAAAACTAAACAATATTGTTTCAACAAACTTTAATCATAAAACAACTTGACAACAGTATAGTCTAAGTACCCTTAATAATGACTGATTAACGTGGAAACAGTATTGTTTCAATTCTGTTTGGTTTTTGATTTATTTAAACATGTTCAATTTTACTCGGCCATCCCAACAACTCTTAACATCTTTCTCGCCATTTTCTACTTCTAACTAACTTTCATTTTTCTTTATAAATAGTGTACATAAATATAATAAACATTACACAGACAAGTATACTTATTTAATTGTGTTGTTCAGAACCCAAACGACCAAATGAGATTTAAAAAGCTTATGGGGTTAACTTTAAAGCATTTTATTTATCGATTTTTTAAAATTTTCACATATTTTTTAACAATTCTATTTGAAATTACGAAAAAAATATTGTCATATTTTTCATAACAAGCCCTTACGAATGATACCTCGCAAAACCGGCTCCAACAGACGGACAGATACGTGAATAACCTTATAAGGGGAGGATTCGTTTTCATTCTGAATGACGAAACTATAATTACATTTTGCCATAACAAAACATCTTACATCATCATTAAATTTATAGCCGCATCTATCTCTCTCAATATCGTTTGTGTGGCGCAATAATTTTAGAAATATAGTGCAGTGCTTAATTAAAGTCGTTCATACGAAATTTATAACTTGAGCTGCATTATTTATGACGATAAATTCTTATTTGCACACAATACCTGCCTGTCGATGTGCGTTATCTGTGGTTGCCATTTTTATTGCCCCTGTCGGTTATAAAGGCACACACGTAACGGTAATATGTCCAGCCGATAATGCTTGGTAATAACGATACGGTAACAGCAACGTTAAAACAAAGTGAGCATTACCATTAATAACACAAGTCAACATGGATCAGGATGTTAAGACGTTAAGTTAAGAGGTATTTTAATCTCAAATTCCAAAAACTTGAAGTTTTCACTTTATTGTGAGCATTACCACTAAAGCAAAAATGAGAAACAGTCAAGACAGTTACCATTTCTGAGGTCTTTTGTCACTGAATTGGATTTCGAACTCATAATTATCCTAGTCTATTCAGATTTTGATATATGTATCTCAAATACATTGATGCGATATTAATTATTTAATTAATTTGTACCCACTACACATTACCTCATATTAATGAGGGCGTGACAACAGTAACAAATTTTTCCTCATTAATATGAGGTAATGTGTAGTGGGTGTAACTTTAGACTTTAGTACTCTTGATAATGACTGATTAAGTCGGAATAATATTGTCGAGTTTTCGCAATAAAAATTTGTTGAAACATTACTGTTTTTAGTTTTGATTTATTTAAATATGTTTCATCACAACACATCTGCAGTTAGCTTTAATACAATTAATATCGCATTAATGTATTTAAATTTTACCTCTACTAAAAATTCTTCAAATATTTCATCATTATATGTATCTCAATGGTGCTATCTTAAAATCCAGACGTGCTCAGACAATTCTGAGACCATATTTAGAGTCAGCTTCGCAAATTACATAGTCAATAACTTCTCTTTTGTTTTTTTCGTTTTCAATTCTTGATTTCATTCACCTGTGTAACTCTTGCAAAATAACTGGACAAGAAAAATCGAACAAGTTGATAGAAATATTTCTCATCAAGGATCCAATTGGATGATTTTGAAGAGCCCTTATCTAGTTGCCTACTCAAATTGTTTTATAAAACATTTCACGCTAAATTTAAAGATCGATGGTACAATCAGACTCTATTGACATACTCAGAAAGAAATTTTATTGAACTCGTTAAAAATAAATCGAGACCCGCCCTGGAAAGTCGCTCTTGGTCCATTTGAGGTCGTTCAATCAAATCAATAATATTTAGATATACCTACATATTTATAGTGTCCATTTGCGGGTGTAAAATTTTAATGCCCACGACTCGTCTTGAGTGCTATTATACCTACGTTACCAATGGATGCAATAAATTTGCTCATACACAAGGAAAACGATGGGGTAGTAATATTAACAATACACAACCTGTTGTTCAAACATTGTTTACAACATTAGGGGAATGGTTAAATTGTAACTCTTTCAGCAGTTAACCGAAGATGTGATGACACATTTAAATTTAAAACCCTTCACCGGTCTTCTTGCTTTTACCTACATTGAGGAGAATTGCTTATTACAAAGTTAAAGTTGGTTGATAAACGGACTTAAGGGGACATTGGATATAATTATGGATGTTAGATAAAATATAATGTTAGTCACTTTTAACAAAATAAAATCACTTCTTTGCTCGCGATGGGTTAATTTAGAAACTTGAAAAAGATTATTAAAAGTAAATGTTTGGAAGTCTGCTCTGCGAAACGTGGATGCTGGGCGCGGCGTTAAATAAAAGAATAGAAGCGTTTGAGATGTGGTGTTATAGGCGGTTGTTGAAAATACCGTGGATGTATAGACAAGGTTATAAAGGAAGAGGTATTAGGAGGAGTAGGAGAATAAAGGCGCTACGGAAGTCAATAAGGGAAAAGGGAAGATAGGTTGGTAGGACAGCTTTTGGGACATGATAGGCTAAATAGAGACATATTAGAGGCAGCACAACCAACCAGTCTTTGTACTGACGATGATGAGTGGTTTGTTTGCAATGTACAATAAAAAATAAAAAAATGTTTTTTTAGACTTAATTATACCATAATCATGCACTCGTATACAAACCTACTGTAAATCTCTTCTGTTGAAGAACCAAACTGACCAACGATTAATGATTCTTCTGTAAGTGTAGCAAGATATAAACTATGTTATATTTTATTAAAATTATCGATAGACGTGAAATTTAGATAGCCGATGAGGTATTAATTAGTAATATAAAAAATTGTAACATATTTAGAAGGGTTGAAATCTGAACGGGTGCCTAGAACTTTTACAATCGGAGTGTATAACATTCTTCAACTGATTTAAGAGAAATTTTGTTACGTTCTTTGATATTTGAAGCTTTGGTAATCAATAAATTACTTTTAACGAAACGATTATAAAATGTTATAAGGCCTTAGTTTAACTTTGCTTGCTTACATTCCTATTGTTATTTCGTGTTGTAAGGTGCTATGGAACTTGGCACCAACTATTTTATCGAAAAGCTGACAACCCCGAACGTCAATTACCCAAACCGAACGTTGTTATATAGACACATTAATGCGATATTAACTATTTAATTATTTTGTACCCAGTACACATTACCTCATATTAATGAGGAAAATTTTGTTACTGTTGTCACGCCCTCATTAATATGAGGTAATGTGTAGTGGGTACAAATTAATTAAATAATTAATATCGCATTAATGTATTTAAAATTTACCCCTACTAAAAAATTCTTTAAATATTTCATTTGCATAAATCAAAAAGGCCGTGCTTTATTATCAACGTTATCTAACTGAACCAATAACTTTGTCAAAAATCGATAATTTGTACATTTCACCCAGAAGTCGTCTAGATTTTTGATGAGTAATTCAATGAGTAACTCCAAAACTGTCAAAAGCTTATTCAAGAAATTTGGAACTCTATATGTTCGAGGGGGTCTTATTAAACATGCAAAATTTCAAGTGTGTAGATGCAATAATTTTTGAGATATGGGGGCGTCAAAAGTAGGTTGAAATGGTTCGTGTAATAAACACCCTGCCAGTGTCGCCCTTTTCTTTACCAATTTTGATTGACACATCACGTGTGTCCAGATGAAATTCTGCTGTTTGTTTCGAAGTTTTAAAAACCGTTTAATTTAATAATTTATAACCGGTATTCTTTTTAACATTAGATATAAGTTTTCCTCTCTTGGAAAAGTCATCAACTTCTGTTAAAGTGGTCATTTCCGTCAAGCAAGCTCGCGTGCAGTACAACCCCATGTTGTCTAACTAACCGACCCAACTTTTGCGGTTGCAGCCGGCGTTCTATCCCCGTATCCGTATATAGCGTCCAGGGGTGCTTCCACCACCTTTTTGGATGCAACGCAGGTTCCGGGCATCTGGCCAAAAATCCGATCTCGAAATCTTTAGGTGGATACGTGTTAAATTAAATCGCCAACGATAATTTTAAAACTGCGCTTCCGGCGCGTAATTAAGTTTACATTTCGGAAGACTGACCGACCGAGAGGGTGTAATTAACGGGACGATTGTTATTTTGTAGGAAGTATTAGGGAGATTTTGAAGAGAGATGCAAATAAAATAATAAAAAATAGACTCGCCCTCTAATTATTGCAGTACACAGTTACATATTGTGGTAATTGGGGGCGAGCATCTTCTTTTTATTGTAAACAAATAAAAAATATTCCGATTTATTTTTAACTACTTGTTTCACAAGTTTTCTTCCACTTTATTACTATCCGTAAATTTTGTTAATTTCACATTAACCAAACGTGCTTAATGTTTGAACTTCGCTCCTTTCCAACCACCTCCAGAGTAGGAATTAGTGACATATTTCTATTTCCTTTTTATAAATAACATAAATATAGAAAATAGGGGAGTGTGATAATGATAAGGAAATAAACAAAAAAAGATTCATCCTTATAACCGATAATTTTGTGGTAAATAAATAAGGGTAATAAATAATTTATATATCTCGCTTTTACATTATTAGCAATAGATAAAGGAAGTTTAGCTTGATATATGGGGATGAAACGACTTTATTTTCTGCATTTGCCGGCATTATCATTAATATTAACCCTGATCCCTATATAAATGAAAGGCAGGATGTGTCAAAAGCACGGAGATGTGATAATGAAGAAGTAATGTATAAATCCTTGGGGAGATTTCCCTTACGCAAAAAAATGTCAAGCTTATCTAGGTTTTTGTAAGAGGATATAATGAAGGACATACATAATATTATATTTAACATACGTGTAACATATATAATATTTCTTCCATAGTTATGAGGCCTAAATATTATAAATCAGCCCCAGCTGTTTGAGACATTATTAAAACGCTTTTATTTTAATTGTAGGAAACAAAGAATGATATAACTATTTGACTTAAAATTATAGCAAAGTCTATTAACAGACAGTTTTATGAAATTGAATTAATTAAATATAAATTAGCGAGAAAACTGTATTTATTTCGTAAGTTTTATAATCCCAGCGACTCTGAACTTTTGTGCTTGATACTATAAAACATTCAGAAACACAAAATCACAATTGTTTCCGCAAGCTTTCGCTTCTTCTTGTCAAGTGATAATTAAACCTGTTGAAGTTTATAAAATAGTGTTTTATTCAAAATTAGTGCAATATGAATTTCAACCAAAATATTTGCTGTTTGTCACGTACCATTTATTGCTAGTTACTAACTAAAATTTCCATCTGCTGCATCCCTTGTGAGTATAATGACCGTATACCCGAGGGTTGCGACGTGGCTCGTATAGACTCGCTGGAATCTACACGTATTCCATAAGATTCATTATTAAGCAATTTTTATCTATATTTTACAAATCAATCATTAATTATCTTTTTTCATTAATATTAGTTATAGTTATAAGTTTGTATTTGATTCAGTTTATATTAAATATAGTAATCGGAGTTATAAATTACGATAAATTTACGTGGTTTCATTTAATGTGGTACATAGTACACCCCGTTGGTAAAAATTTAAATAAAACATTATCAACGACAAAACAACAAGAGACCGTTTTTGTTTTTGGATTAAATACACGCCGTGTATTATGTTATGCCTTTTTGAAAAACGAATAGCAGTTTTCCTTATGGCTACTTACCCTCTCACCTCAAATGTAGAAAAAATATTAATTTTTACTTTTATTTGCTTACGTTTTATAAAAGCTTTTAGGAAATAATTTATTAGAAATTCTTATATACCTGTATAGGTTCCAGAACTCTTTATTTGGTCTGTTTTATTATTATTGCACTGCAGTAAATAAATTATTAGTGTAAAAGGTAATCGTACTAATTACAATTATATATAATTAAATCAATTACAAAGGTTCGGTTTTTTGTACGTTTGATTTAACGTAAGTGAATGTGGGTGGCCCTTGGAAAGTACTCCGATGGCCTAATGAAACCTATTAAGCTAGGTAGTAATTTCGAAAAATAAAAGAAACGACTACAAAAGCGTGATCTGAACATATAGAATTCTACGAAATTAGACACTCTGTGTAGAAATACTCAGTATTTACTTTTACTTAAAATACAAAGGTAAACTAATTTTCATGGACCTACCTAGTTTTGTTGGAAATTTATAAAGAATTGTTGATTATATAAACGGTTAGAAATAAAGAGGTATAAGAAATAGCATGAGAACAAAAGAGAGGTAGGATCGTAAAACACTTGCTGAGACATGAAAGGCGCATTTCAGGCATAAATAGGAGTAAAAAGAGGCAGAGGAAGGCCTACTGTTCGTCTTGAGTGTTATACGACCTACGTTATAAATGGATGCAATAAATTTGCTCATACATACACAAGGAAAAGGATGGGGTAGTAATACTAACAATACACAATCTGTTGTTCAAATATTGTTTATAACATTAGGGGAATGGTTAAATTGTAACGCTTTCAGCAGTTAACCGAAGATGTGATGACACATTTAAATTTAAAACCCTTCACCGGTCTTCTTGCTTTTACCTACATTGAGGAGAATTGCTTATTACAAAGTTAAAGTTGGTTGATAAACGGACTTAAGGGGACATTGGATATAATTATGGATATTAGATAAAATATAATGTTAGTCACTTTTAACAAAATAAAATCACTTCTTTGCTCGCGATGGGTTAATTTAGAAACTTGAAAAAGATTATTAAAAGTAAATGTTTGGAAGTCTGCTCTGCGAAACGTGGATGCTGGGCGCGGCGTTAAATAAAAGAATAGAAGCGTTTGAGATGTGGTGTTATAGGCGGTTGTTGAAAATACCGTGGGTGTATAGACAAGGTTATAAAGGAAGAGGTACATAGGGTGCAATGGAAATCAATAAGAATTTATGTTATGGGCTTATAAAGGTGGTTAAATTATGGTTTAGATTAAGAGGTTTAAAATGTTTGAATACATTAAATAATACAAGTATTTAATATAGGGATCTAGGATCACCTATGGTAATACATAATTTGAATTTAAAGTTGAATGTAGTAGGACAAGTGAATTTTTAGACAATGATGCGGTTTTATTACGGATTGAGTAGAGAAAGGGAATTAATAAGGACGAAGGACGAAGGGGTACTTAGGAGAGCCGCCGCCGGCCGACAATTATCCTCTGTAGAGGCAAAGCAAAGGGAATTATTATTATTATTCGTTTGTTTCTAGGTGAAAAGGAGTATGTCGATTATTGCCAGCAGCACGAAAAGATTACTTAGACAGACGCCTTTGGAGGGATGCCAAGTGCCCCGGGATCCTGCTTGCTACCACTACCACTACAACGACGACCTCTCACCCGACGTCTGTCTGCTACACTCTATGCACACACACACTCTCTCTATTCCTTTCGATTGGGGCTGTTAAATATACACCCTGTCCCAAATTAAGAACGTTGTAATGTATAGCGATTGTCAGGGAAGATAAAATCCCGTATTGTGTTATGCAAGGGGTTTTAGCAGGAGCGTAAAACATGTTTTTACATTTTACCAGCAGTATGATAACTGAAAATTCGAATAGATACAATAAGTACTTTAAAATAATGTCTGAGATGTGTAGTTTGGTAAATATAGTTTAAAAACAAAATTAATTCGATTTTAGATATTTTATTGTAATATTCCATAGTAAAAAGTATCTGAACCTCTTCAACTAACAACTATGGCGGAAAAACAAATAATTATTATATATATTTTTTAAATTAAATGTTGGTCTAAATCGTATTATAATCTAGGTTGCATGCCTTTGTTTCATTTTTACCTAAGTTCTATTGATTAAAACAAACACAAACTTTCACAGAAATTTATTAATATCAACAATTGTTTCGCTAACACAGTAGCTTCTTCAGGATATAAATGGTGCCATACAATTATGGGATCTATATATATTTGTATGGTGTCTACAAACTAAACTTTGGTTCCTGTAATAAATTTTACATCGGCTTAACTGGTAGGAATTTTAAAAGGAGGATTTCTGAACACATTAAACCTTATAAAGATAAAAACCTCAATTCTAATTATGCTACTCATCTGATAGAAACCAATCATTCTCCGAATTTTAATTTTGAAGTGTTACATGTTGTAGATAATAGCCGTAAACTAAATCTCTTAGAATCTGTAGAAATTAATAAAAATAAATCATCTATGTTATTGTTAAATGATCAACTTGATGTTAATTTTTCACCCTTAATTAATTTAAATTTATCTTTTTTAGCTTTTAAGACTTGTTCATATTTATTTAATTTAAAATATTTAGTTTGTAATTACTGATATTGCTCCCACTACACTACTTGGTTCCTAGTTTTAGATAGATAGATATATATATATATATAGATCCCATGTAAAATTTATTACAGGAACCAAAGTTTAGTTTGTAGACACCATACAAATATATATAGATCCCATAAGTATGGCACCATTTATATCCGGAAGAAGCTACTGTGTTAGCGAAACAATTGTTGATGTTAATAAATTTCTGTGAAAGTTTGTGTTTGTTTTAATCAATTATGAATAACTTTCACCAAGTAAAAGCTAATTCCATTGCATCTAAGTTCTATTGTTCTCTCAATCACCCCTACCTAGAATTTCATCTTCAGCCCTACCTAACCTAATCTAACCTAACCTTAATCTACGTAATCGTCAGTACTTTTATTGTAGAAAATTCTTTCCTTCACTAACAATAATACTGTCGTATGAAACTCCAAAAATCTCTATCTCAGGACAGTTTAGTCTAGCTCGCATACAAATCTTCTGCTAATAAGTTTTATTACTTACATTATTGTTTTATATTGTTTCGTTTTGTGTTCAAACTTTTCATCTGTTTGTGTTTCGTGCTGTGTTCCTTTTGAACATAAACTTTGTTGAGTGTAAATATTAATGTTTTATTATATTATAAAAATATAAAATAATTAAATTAAAGTAATTTTTTAAAATACAATGATTTATAAAATATTCATACAAAAAATTAATGTGTTTTGATGGGGTTGTTTTTTTCAGTTGGTTGTATTAAGTACCACATGAGACGATTCGAAGATAATTTAACAATAGCGAAAAGTATTTAAACTTCGATTGTAGTATAAAACTTAATTTGAAGTTCGTTGATAATGCTTATGGTGTAAATGATTTCTTGTTAACGTTTTGAAATGAATCCTTACTACACTCGTGCTGGTGGGCGGGCAGTTTCTCCGACCTACACTGCAGTGCAAAGCCGGAGGGTAGGGCGTAAGGCCCTCTTCAGCCTCTAGCACTAGACCACGCCGCTCGGTATACATAAAACCTTGTATCTTACAATTTTAAACTACATTTGGTACCTAATAATGGTAGAGAAGAGGGGCTCGTTGACCGAGGGTAAGTGTTACCACCCCTACTCAACCTTTCAACGCCTTTCTTGGAATTTGCTGGTAGCCAAAAATACGAATACACTTACTACTAATAAAATAAAACCATTCTAAAAATTACGAATTCTCAACAGGGGTAGTTTTCTGTTTTTTTTTGTTATTTATTTGGTGTCTCCACTACCATTTTATTTTTATTTTTTTTCCCTAATTTGCGATGTAAAATTATTGGCGTGTTACGGTTTTTATTGTTTTATTTTTGATGGCCCACTCCACGGATTTATTATATTTTCTTCATAAAATTCACGCTCTACACGATGAAAACGGAATCACCGAAGTATAAAATGAAGTTTTATTACTTCAAGATTTAACAATAGAAGCTGCATTGACTGGAATAAAATCTTTATATCCTCTTTAATGATGTAACGCTAAGGAGCTCATTTCTCGATGGTGATTAATGCGAGAACTTAAATTTTTGAACAACAATCTCGTTGCCGGTATACCAAGAGGATATAAATTTTAATTTAAATTTCAAATACGTACATTCTGCTATAATTAAATATTAAGAAGTCAATATTTTAAAATACTGACATATTATTCATCAATTCTTTGAATTATTAGTATATCATTACTTAATATTTTCGATGATTATTAATGTATATTATGATTAGTTATTAACAAATTATTACTTGATATTTTCGATTATTAACATATTATTAGTTAATATTTTTAATTATTAGCAAATGACTGTTTAATGCTTGCAATTATTAGCACATGATTGATCAATATTCCTAATTATCAGCATATAATTAAGTAATAATATCAATTATTGGCATATATTCAATTATTAACATATCATTTCCTAACAATTTCAATTACTTACATATTATTGTTTAACATATATTCAATTATTAGTATATTATTACTTAATATTTTCGATTATTAATGTATATTATGATTAGTTATTAACAAATTATTACTTAATGTTTTCGATCATTAACATATTATTAGTTAATATTTTTAATTATTAGCAAATGACTGTTTAATGCTTGCAATTATTAGCAAATGATTGATCAATATTCGTAATTATTAGCATATAATTAATTAATAATATCAATTATTGGCATATATTCAATTATTAACATATCATTTCCTAACAATTTCAATTACTTACATATTATTGTTTAACATATATTCAATTATTAGTATATTATTACTTAATATTTTCGATTATTAATGTATATTATGATTAGTTATTAACAAATTATTACTTAATGTTTTCGATCATTAACATATTATTAGTTAATATTTTTAATTATTAGCAAATGACTGTTTAATGCTTGCAATTATTAGCACATGATTGATCAATATTCCTAATTATTAGCATATAATTAATTAATAATATCAATTATTGGCATGTATTCAATTATTAACATATCATTTCCTAACAATTTCAATTACTTACATATTATTGTTTAACATATATTCAATTATTAGTATATTATTACTTAATATTTTCGATTATTAATGTATATTATGATTAGTTATTAACAAATTATTACTTAATGTTTTCGATCATTAACATATTATTAGTTAATATTTTTAATTATTAGCAAATGACTGTTTAATGCTTGCAATTATTAGCACATGATTGATCAATATTCCTAATTATCAGCATATAATTAAGTAATAATATCAATTATTGGCATATATTCAATTATTAACATATCATTTCCTAACAATTTCAATTACTTACATATTATTGTTTAACATATATTCAATTATTAGTATATTATTACTTAATATTTTCGATTATTAATGTATATTATGATTAGTTATTAACAAATTATTACTTAATGTTTTCGATCATTAACATATTATTAGTTAATATTTTTAATTATTAGCAAATGACTGTTTAATGCTTGCAATTATTAGCAAATGATTGATCAATATTCGTAATTATTAGCATATAATTAATTAATAATATCAATTATTGGCATATATTCAATTATTAACATATCATTTCCTAACAATTTCAATTACTTACATATTATTGTTTAACATATATTCAATTATTAGTATATTATTACTTAATATTTTCGATTATTAATGTATATTATGATTAGTTATTAACAAATTATTACTTAATGTTTTCGATCATTAACATATTATTAGTTAATATTTTTAATTATTAGCAAATGACTGTTTAATGCTTGCAATTATTAGCACATGATTGATCAATATTCCTAATTATCAGCATATAATTAAGTAATAATATCAATTATTGGCATATATTCAATTATTAACATATCATTTCCTAACAATTTCAATTACTTACATATTATTGTTTAACATATATTCAATTATTAGTATATTATTACTTAATATTTTCGATTATTAATGTATATTATGATTAGTTATTAACAAATTATTACTTAATGTTTTCGATCATTAACATATTATTAGTTAATATTTTTAATTATTAGCAAATGACTGTTTAATGCTTGCAATTATTAGCAAATGATTGATCAATATTCGTAATTATTAGCATATAATTAATTAATAATATCAATTATTGGCATATATTCAATTATTAACATATCATTTCCTAACAATTTCAATTACTTACATATTATTGTTTAACATATATTCAATTATTAGTATATTATTACTTAATATTTTCGATTATTAATGTATATTATGATTAGTTATTAACAAATTATTACTTAATGTTTTCGATCATTAACATATTATTAGTTAATATTTTTAATTATTAGCAAATGACTGTTTAATGCTTGCAATTATTAGCACATGATTGATCAATATTCCTAATTATTAGCATATAATTAATTAATAATATCAATTATTGGCATGTATTCAATTATTAACATATCATTTCCTAACAATTTCAATTACTTACATATTATTGTTTAACATATATTCAATTATTAGTATATTATTACCTAATATTTTCGATTATTAATGTATATTATGATTAGTTATTAACAAATTATTACTTAATATTTTCGATTATTAACATATTATTAGTTAATATTTTTAATTATTAGCAAATGACTGTTTAATGCTTGCAATTATTAGCACATGATTGATCAATATTCCTAATTATTAGCATATAATTAATTAATAATATCAATTATTGGCATATATTCAATTATTAACATATCATCTCCTAGCAATTTCAATTACTGACGTATTATTGGCCAATATGTTTAATAATTAGCATACTATTACCTAATATTTTCAGTTATTTATATAATTAGTCAATATCTGTAATTATTAACAAATTATTAGTTAATGTTTTCGATCATTAATATATTATTAGTTAATATTTTTAAATATTAGCAAATGACTATTAAATGCTTGCAATTATTAGCACATGATTGATCAATATATTCAATTAATAACATATTATTTCCTAACAATTTCAATTACTGACGTATTGTTGGCCAATCTGTCTAATTATTAGCTTAATATTACTTAACATTTTCGATTATTAACGTATAATTAGTCAATATTTGTAATTATTGCTTAATGCTTTCGATCATTATCACATAATCGATGAATATTTTTAATTATTAGCACATTATGCTTAATGTCTTCGATTAATAATATGTAATCGACCAATATTTTCAACAATTAGCATATTAGTAATTAATAATATAAACGTACTAACGCGTTATTGACTAGTGTGTTCAATTATTAGCATTTTATTGTTTAATTTTTTCGATTATGAACCTATTATTGGTCAATATCTGTAATTATTAGCACATTATTACTTAAATGTTTTCGATTATTGACATATTAGAGGTCATAATTTTTAAATATTAGCAAATTATTTTGTAATATGTACTAAAATGGGAAATGCCTAATTATTATATTAATTCTGATTTGATTGCTGACAAAATTAAAAAAAGAAGTTTTAGGAATGCCAATTAGACCTTTCAAGGCTATTGGTTGACAATTTCTCAGGCATCTTCTTGAAAGTGAAATGAATACAGAGTTTTATATTTTTGCTACTATATAATTTGTAATAGATTATAATAATTAACCAGTTTTGTGTTGATACTTAATTAAGTTAGGCAATCAATTCTCACTATATCTCACATTAAAATATTTAGGTCCCCCCTACATAAATAATATTTACGTACAACTAAACCAAAAACGATTACTTTTGCATGTGGTGACATAACAGACGGTGGTTTCATAAGCCAGTTGTTCGTAAAGCATAATTATTTAAATACTTAGATTTATAGTTGTCACAATACACGATATAGCAGAGAAGTTCGTAATATTTTATGAAGGAGAATATGCATGCCTTGTGTGAGCAAATATTCTAAAGATGTGTGATTGGAATTTGGAGAATTAGCGTTTGTAATTATACTATTAATAAACTGTGTAGGTATTAAAATTTTATGAAACAATTATCATTATTCGCATACTAGTGCAATAGATTTTTTTATTAATATTCTCCCTTCTCAGTGTTGCTCTCTTTCAAAAAACTTTTGTAAACCTTCATCTGTTATTATGTTGCATTGAACAGTCACATCTATTTTATTTTTCGTTGTCACTCTTCACTTTTGAATATTTTGAGTATGTAATAACAATAATACACAACTGTACGTACATCAGGGTGGCAAATGGTATCCCTCATTTCGTTGATACGCGGCGAGTACGCCATACGGCGATTTTATTCAAATTACTAATTAAATACCGATGTAAACACTGTGGTCACAATTTTATTGCTTTCCACATACATTTCCGTATAATATGATGTACATACGTTTCAAAACACATTTTTGGGGTGGTGGATGGATGATAGGCACTAAAATCCTGTGTAAAACTGCCCTATTTATGCAGTACGAATTATTTTAACTGTTTTTGAATGACCGTTTTGGTTTTGCCGATATGTAGAATAACTAAAATTATGCCTACATAATAATGTGATACTTATTTGTGGCGCTAGCGTATAGATACGAGGGCAAATCAAATATAAACGGTAATTTTACTATTTAGCTTAGCACGTAATTCCGATCTAGAGAATTCGATGCTCGAGTGTTGTTTGGTTTATGAGGAGGGGGAAACCGGCTTAGGTAGCAGCTGCGCTCGGTTCTATCCGCAGTACTGAGCGTAAGATCCTTTTGTCTATTGCACAACGCATCATTATTAAGTTTTTAATCAATGAAGGCGTTAAACCATCGGAAATTTTCACTCGTTTGAAGGCACAGTTTATACTTGTACGTGAATCAGAGAATTCAGGGATGGGCGAGAATGTGTCTAAAATGAAAGTCATGATCGACGCCCAAGAAGTCTCATAAATGACAACATCATTGCTGTTGGAGAGTTTGTTGAAGGTGATAGCCGGTTAACAATTGAACAAATCTCATCAGAAGTGGGTATCAGCTATGGGAGTGTGGGAGTGTTCAATCCAAATTCATCATCACTGATGAACTTGGATTTAGAAAAAGTAGTGTTCGCTGGGTTCCAGGGTTGTTGACTGAAACTCAAAAACAGGTCAGGTCGGAGGTCGGATATTGAAAAACTTCTGAACCAATTTCGACAAGAAGGGGAGGTTGAGGCGTTGTTTGAGGCGTATCGTCACTTGTGAGGAGACGTGGGTCCACCACTACACTCCCCAATCAAAAATGGCGAACAAGGAGTGGCTAAGAAAGGATGAAGGCTGCCCTGTCAAAGTCAAAACCAAAACCCGTCTCTCAGTCAGAAAAGTTCTTGCGACTGTTTTCTTTGACTTAAGGGGAGTTTTACTCATTGATATTTTTCTCGATCAATGAACAGCGAATGCGACTTACTATTCTAAATACTGAGTTCTTACAGTCGACAAAAATCGCGTATCGAAGCAAACAACGGGGTATGCCCATGCCCATTCGATACGTCATCCTCCTTCATGAGAACGCCACGCCACACACCGCAGTTTTGAGATGGAATAAAATTAAAAAAATGGGCTGGGAAACCCTCGAGAATCCTCCTTATAATCCTTACCCTCCTGACCCTGTGAATATTTTTTGTTTGCGCTCTTGAAAGAATCACTCGGAGGCTAAATATTTGAATGTAATGAAGAAGTAGAGGAGTATGTGCGGAATTGGCTGACAACTCGCCCTGAAACTTTTTATGAAGAAGAAATATTCAAGCTTCCAAATCGGCGGCAAAAGTGTGTAGAGCACGGAGATGACTACATTGATAAATGTTAAATGTTTAGTTTGTGTGTACCATTAATCAATAAATATATTTTACAAAATTACCGTTTATATTTCATTTGTCCTCGTAGATTTGTAAGGTTATTTTGTGAAGCTATCTTCTCTCATATTAGAAAACTACGGATCTACCTGATTATTAAGATGTCTTATTAAAGAATGCAACTAATTAACACACATACTTTCGAGATATTGTACAATAATTATGTATAAAATTGTATATATTGAAAACAAAGGCAAAAAACTAAAGAAGAAAAGACTCACTTGGTAAACTTTCACAAATTATTTATTATCAATCTGACAATTGTTTCAACCGTTACTCGATCATTTTCAAAGAGTAACTACAGTCTTACTAAAGCTAACATAAAAGTGTAACGTATTTGTAAGTAGGACATATTAAGTAAATTAATACTTCCACTTAAAACTCACTTTTTAAAAACATTTACTTTATTAAATAGATGTTGTTGAGGGAAGGAAGCCGTTACAATTTTACATATAAAATAAAATGATGTTGTTAGCTTGGGAGCAAATAACGACTTGACTTTATATTGGATTTGATGTTACAAGTTACAATAAAATGACTATCTAATCAAGGTGTTATTCTTGGTATCTACCGTCGTCAAACTATTCTCATGGGAATAAATTTATGACAGCGTTTTTAACAAGTGTACATTAAAAATAGCTCTGATGACTAACTAAATAATAGGCAATTAAAAATAATATTATGGGTAAACCCTATGACTTGAGAGAGTGGTTAATAATAGCGGGGTATTTATTACATAAATATAATTCTGTTTGGTTATTGACAACATTAATTAAATAAAGAAAGACTCACCCTAATTATCACTAACTAAATTTTATATAAGCGGAATAGAGGTAGTTAGGGTGAGTCTTTCTTTACTTAATTATTCTTTTACCACAGTCTCCTATTTTCTACTTTATTGACAACATTCTTATTTTGTTTAAGTGCTTTTTTAATTTCCAAATTTTCCAATAAACTAAGTTTGCTACTTTTATTCTGAATAATACGAAGCTGTTGTCTACAACATTCTAAAACAAAAACTTAGAAAACAAACGCAATCTTTACTCTTTAGTTTTAAAAATCAGTCGTGCTGATAAAACCTCCTTATAAATTATAAATAGACTAAAAAGATTAGGCATTACAGTGACGACTTCAAACAAAAAATCTCTTGGAAATTATCTCCGTAACAATAAACAAAAGAATCGGAACCCTCTAAAAAATAACGGAATGCATAGAATTAACTGTAAAGATTGTAACATTTTCTATTTGGGACAGTCAGGTAGAGCGGTAGAAAAACGTGTTAAAGAACACTTACACAGTGTCAAGAACAAAATCAATAATACCGGACTATCTGAATATTGCATTTATTTCGAACATAATTTTGATCTTGGAAACATATTTTTTATGTTTTACATATTCAGAATAAAAGTAGAAAACTTAGTTTACTGGAAAAATTTGAAATTAAAAATGCACTTAAACAAAATAAGTATCTTGTCAATAACCATTATTTTGTGAAGGTTTAACAAGTGAGTCTTTTCTTCCTTTTCTTAATCTTTTAGAGAACTTGAGAATTAGGAAATTAAATAAAAAAGGCCTTATTTTAAACGACCAGTTAGATTTAAATAAATCGCCTTTGTTAAATATTTGATTTTGTAATTATATAATTTTACCCCTTCTTCATCATTACCCCTAATTTAGTATATAATCTCATTCGTATTTAGTTTTAAATTACATTATTCTCCTACCTGAAGAAGCCACTGTGTGGCGAAATAATTACTGTGGATTTTTTGTAATCAAAATTTGTGTTTCTGTTGTGTTTAATAAGGAAGCGAAAGCCTCTTCAATTAAATTCTTAAATAGTTCAATTAATAAGTTTTCATTTCACATTTATAGGTTGCTGTCAAATTCATTAATTCTGTCGAATATTCGTCAAATAAATTCAATTCCTAATATATACAAACTCATATTATGCATGTGAGCAAATTATTGTCGCTTCCGTTTTTTTTTTTCTTTCACAAACAGCTGCCACCATTTGCATTAGTACCGCGGGTTACAATAAAAAGTGACATATTCATCAATGAATGGGCGACGCGATGTATTGTGCACGATACAATGGAGAAAATTGTTGGAAATGTGGCTTGACATTACGTGAGCTTAATAGCAGGAAAATTACTAAATGGAAAACGGCTCTTTTCTCCCCTCTACGTATGTTCGTAATTAATTGAAAATTAAACCGACCCGAGTCGTGCCGTGTTCCCTAATTGGGGTTTTCGAAAATAAACTTATTTACAATTTAGTCTCGCCAAAAAGTAAAAAATTTCGGAAGCGCATACGATAGAGTTCTCTAGCCGTCTGCTATTTTTCATCCAATAATAAGGGTTAAGAGTAAGGTTAGATATTACCTAATCTCTACCATTTGGTGACCTATAGGTTGTTGTATAATTTACTGTTGCATCTTTTCTTTGTCATTCTGTAATACTCTTCACCACAATTATCTGTCTTTGTACCTTGTATTCACCTTTGCAATTTATGACCTACAGCTGCCTACCACCCTATATCTTCATCATCGCCACAGCTATCTCTATCTCTTATTCTATTTCTTCCTTAAGTCAGTGTTAAGTAAATTGCCGCCAAATTGATACCAAATGTACATCTTGTAAACAGTGTGAATAGACGTTACAAACAATCATTTGTGTATTAATCAGAAATTTAATACTTGCAACCCTTTAATTAGGTTTGTCAGGACGTTTCATGTACTACCACCGCATCCTTCGCTTAAAATTTATCGAGTATATGATACTTGTTCAATTTAGATAAGTAGTAAGTCACCCAGTGCTTTAGATTAAGACATGACCCTTACCACACTGTTAAACAGTCGACATAATTAAATAAAGAAAGATTCACCTTAATTACCACTAACTAAATTTTATATGAGAGGACACGTGTTTCGCCCACTTCACACGTGGGCATTATCAACGCGAGACTGACACACCACAGTCTCCTATTTTCTACTTTAGTCGACATAATTTCTGGTAATGGAAGTATATCGTCATCTTTTGATACCTAATGCAGTTAACTTATGTTTTTCATATGTTAGACGAGGATCTTACAATGGTATCTACTTGTCCAATTGAATCGACGAAGCAGCTTATATACGTGATAGGCATGTAACCAAATTGATAAGAATAGCATACGTTGTTAGTCAGAAATGTATCGAAACTACCAAACGTATCAATAGATGACGATATACAAACGTAACTATATATTAAATCAGCGTGCTTTTAATGAACTCCTAACTACAGTTTTTACTAAACAGTATTATTATTTGTGCACTCATTTATTCGATTAAAAATTTACATAATTTTAAAAAAAAAAATAGAAGAAGAATTTGTATCACATCGAAAATATTAACCGGTTGAAATAAAAACCCCTAAAAACTTTCATTAGATACCTAAATGATTTAATGTTGTCAGTCAATATTAGAAATTTTGTAATTAATGATGTTCATGGTGCATTCACTGTGAAACATTTCAATAATATTGGAGTTAATGAATACAAAAACACACTGGATAGGTTTCACAAAGTTTCGGCTGTTAGGACATTATCAAGGATACAGAATTTTTGTATTATATAAAACTGAGAGGTTTACATGTATTTATAGTGTTCTTAGTCTAAAGGTTGGGGTAGTGAACTAGTAGTAGGGGTGAGTTGTTAGTATTGAGTTCTATTTGATTGTTAACTATATTTAGATCATCTTTTTGACATTTTTCAATTTCTAAGGCTTCGAATAAGTTTAATTTGTTACTTTTGGGGATAATGTGTAACAATTTGATCGATTTATGCACTGTTCAGATTTGCCTGTAGACTTTTTTCTTGTAAACCTCTCAGTTTTATTTAATACAAAAATTCTGAATACTTGATAATGCCCTAACAGCCGAAACGGTCGTAAGAAAACATTAATAAACTTTGTGAAACCTATCCAGTGAGTTTTTGTATTCATTAATCCAAATAAGAAGTTTTAGTTGTGCCCACAAACTAAAATATTAAAGGGATTAAATAAAACCCTTTAAAAACTTTATTATCTATTTTATTAAATACGTATATCCATTTTGCTAAGTTTAGATAGATATTCTTAAATGAGAAAATTCGGCGTTTTATCATAGTATGGATAAAATGTCTTCCCTGTTAATTTACCTATGTTAGAATAATCTTATTTAGAATATAGTAGTGCTTGTATATATATTTATTAATTAATTAATATGTATGTACCTATAGGCAACAGCAAATTTTGGGTATTACATTTATTTCAAACATAACAGCTGCATGCTAACAAATCTATATTTTTGACACTAAAATTTTCGTTTCAAATTGGAACACGAAAAAATCGAAATAACTAAATCATTAGAACAGTTTTGAGGTAATTAGCTGATATAATTAATATATAATTATGCATCACAAATTTATTATTAGAAACATGTAGAAATTGACTTGAAAGAATCTGAGAAACACAACAGAAGTGTAATCAATTAGAACACAACAGAATATATATATTTTTTCAATTGTAACATTTAAAATTTACTAACAAAAGAGCGTTGTATTTATGTACTACATATACCTAATATATTTTTATTTTATTAGTATTTAGTATAATTTAGTACAATAACTAATGATCTAAGTTCTTATAATACGTAAAGGGAGACATCTATCCAAATAACAACTACGTTACATTTATATTACCTAAAATTGAGGGAAATTCCTATTTATATATTATACTTTTAAATATATAAATAAGACGGATACGATTTGTGGTTCCTATAGGAGCAAATAAATAGAGCGCCAAACGATTTATAGCAATATTAGAGAAGATTCATTCCAAAAGTTTAAAATATGAGATACTTTTAGTTTAGGGGTAGGGAAAATAGGGGATTTTGACGTACGCGTGAATCATGGCTAGAAAAATTCAAAATTAAACAAAAATAAAAATTTGCTCTTGGTTAGTGTTCTACCGAAACACGTGCCGTAGACAGTTCCAGCAGAACACCAACCAACCCCTCTGCTGCCTGTAAACAGCATTTGGTAAAATTAATGGTAAACGAAATAAAATTGCTTTTTATGTTTCAAAAGGTTTTTAAGCAAAATCTCTACAATTTTTTCAAGAGTACACAATAGATAATAATGATTTCAAGTGTAAGAAGGTAAATTTAGATATTTAAGACCTTTGTAAACTTTAATAAATCATTATTTATGGAATACCTACTATATTTATTTTATCTTAGTTATTTCTTTGAAATAATTTCAATTAATAGTAATAGGATTTGTAGTTTAATTATTTGTTTTGCTGATGATAAAAATGGCGGTTTTCACCGATAAAATAAAATATTTAGAGTTAGATTGTGGAAGCCTTACCGTGTTGAAACTGATTCATAATGATATCGAGAACACAATAATTAAAAGTTTTTATCATCTTCATTAGTCGCACTACTACTAATTTAAAAAAATATATCAACAAAAAGAGACACTGGACATAAAGAAAAGTTGACAAAATCTGCAGTTGGTTTAGTTGATTATAAAAAACAAAAACAATAGTACAGAATTAATTAAGAACTGCACCACAAAACGATGGGGGTAGGGCATAGGAGGGAACTTTATAATCTGATATTGACTAATAAATAATTATGTTTTCGTTTTATTTTGGAGTTTTTATTTGAGCTAAAATCCTAGTAAGTAGATTGCTTATATATTATATTATATTCGACTTTTTTTAAAATTCGTAAGTAGTAATAATAATAATAACAACATACAAATATGAAGGAATGTGCATTGTTAGATACTCATTATTGTTAATCTATGTATTTTATTAAACAGGAAACGATTATAGACCTTTTATGTTTATGTAACACATATATAAATATGTACTTAGGTATATAAAATTTCTAAAAAGCATTCCTCTCTATGTACTTTTACAATCAAATCACAAGTTCACAAATCAAAATTCTTTTTTCCTCTTAATCACAACTGAATTAAGTTCTCGTTAAAACCGCTTTCATTATGTTTAACACGAAACCAGGAAACAAACATTAGACGAAGAAGGAAGATATACAGGGCGATTCAATATATTGTGTCGAGGCGATTATTTGTTCAATTTTAAAAAAATGTTGAGCTTAAATCATTACGATTAAATAACTCTTAAGGAACACCCTGTACACTTAAAATTGTTTTTCTATGTTATTCGAGGCATTCTCATAAAAAAGAGTAAAGCAATAAAAACAAGGAGGAATAAAAAATAAATATAAATAAATAAAATAATAAAAAACACTTACCACATACACATAAGGTCCAGTTACTTTTGAATAATAAAACTAAAACGAAAAGAAAATAAAAAGTTAGAAACTTAAACTACAAACAAGAAATTAGTATTTAAATTTAAAAAAAAAAATAATAATTAAAAAAGTCATTTTTTAAAGGATTCAAAGAAAGGGTTTTCACAAAAAAGGTTTTTTAAAATAGAACAATTAAACTTAAAAATTTCTAAAGTTCTTTATCTTAATAAATTCGCCATAAACAATTTTTTTATTGTTATAAAGAGAATTTTCGCAATTTTGTTTAGTTGTGCTTTTAAAATGGAAGAATAATTGAAAAGGGATTTTAGGTTAGTACTCGAATAACCCTTGGAGAGTATTTTTCTTTTTCTTAAAATACGAACGATAAGAATTTTGGATTTGTGTTACAAAACATTTACTGACTGGAAAATACCTAATGATGGGTTGATTCTGTATGCTATTGACAACGATTTTTCTTTCTGCTTATAATAATAATAATCGACCTCTTCATTGACGCAAAGCCAAACCTAAAGCAAAAAGAAGAAGCGTAATGGGATTCTCGGATTTTGTTGTCCAAGAAGAGTTACAGCCATCTTCTTTACAGCAATGCGTCTTTGTACCCCATGTTTCTGAAACAAACAAAATTCTGCTGTTATTTTCGATTGTTCTATTACAAAGATGAAAGGCCAGAAATATTTAAAAATGTTGATATGAAAAAATCCTAGCGAAAATAGTGAATGTAAGCTTTAGTGTATGTTTGTATCTAACAGTCCGACAGAATGTTTAACTAGTTGCTTTTGATACAAGAACTGTCTTCAAATTCGTCGAAACTATCCGACATGGATCGCGATTTGGATCTTATCACCAAAGGAAGTTTCGATAAATCATCCACCAAATCGAAGGAACTTTTTAAAAGCGATTTTCCAGGTGATCTATCGAGATTGTCTAATATGGTGTTTCTACAAATTATTATACGAGAACTTGTACTGTTTTTAAAAATGCCTAGGCGGAATTGAATGTAGCCATTTATTTATTTATAATTGACTGCGATATATTTGTATTGACCCATCCAAGCTGTGAGAACATATCGATTTGGATTTGGAAATCTGTACCTATTATACATAGCTATTAATATGTGCAATCTGCAAGGGTCCCTTGGGACCTTTAACGCTTGTCACGTCCCTGATATCACATCCCCAATGGTATAAATACCTCAATACGTCGAACGCATGATGAAATTGCAAACAAACACATAGGATTCATGCCGCAGGAGATGTTAACGTATATTTCAGCACTGTGAATTTCGATGAATAATATATACAGGGTGCATCCAATGTCTACGAGTTTGTTAATTTGTTAAATTATCCATATGACGGAAATAACTTGGAAATCTAATTGATGTAGTTATCTGACTATTGTTTAGTAATAATTTAAATACATTATGTGATATTGATTATTATATTAATTTATACCCACTACAGATTACCAAAATTTTTTGTTACTGTTGTTACGCCCTCGTCGGGACTCGAACCCAGGATCTTTGGCTTTAAGGGACAATGCTTCTGCAACTAAGCTACGAGAGGTGACAACAGTAACAAAAAATCTGTTGTGGGTATAAATTAATACAATAATTAATGTCACATTATTAATACGTCAGATATAACCATTTTATTATGGAAATTCCTTGCGAATGGGAAGGACCAATAATGGTGGTTATATATAAATTTACAATACTATCCAGCGTGTTCTATTTGTATGTATCCAGAATCCATGTTTATTGTTACAAAAAATACGCATTGAAGAATTTGAAAGTAAAAGGTATTTCTATAACACCATATAATACAGGGTGTCAAATGAACCCTTAATTTTTTATAAAAGTACCGATCACAACAGCCTTACATGGCTTAAGGGCCAAAACCCAAGCAATTCGATAATGAAATAATATGTAGGATGGTCCGTTAAAGAATAAGTGAGTTTGGTTTGTGGCAAACTCATACAACACCCTGTCTATAAGTTTATAATTTTTATATTAAACTTTTTTCAAATAACTAACAGACACTGTTCGACCAAAATTTACGTATGCATTTTTATACTATTGTAACATACAGAAGTAATAATTTTTTGCAATTTCAGATTGCTTATTGGACGGACGGAGTGGATTCCAAATTTTCCGGCAGTTTTTTGTACTCGAAATGAAGTTATAAATTGTAATAAATTGTATCAATTGAATCAAATCGAAGGTACCGGTAGTGAAACCGCTCGGGATTCTCGTTAATTTCAACGCGACTTAACAGTAACTTTTGATCGATTCCATTTTCGACTTTTCCTTTTCCAAGAAATACGTCTAGCAAAGACCGTTACCGCCAAACGTCATTATGGATACGTTCGATCATCAAACGTAGTCGAAATAGGAAGAAAACGACAAAGGATGAGAATGACGCAACTCCGTTAGCAACGCTAACAGCATCGGCGACGACGACGCGTCGCGCTACTATAATTCTAAGTCATCAGAAATGAGATTAACACAAGACAGAGGAAGAAAATCAGGCATACTATCGTTATGAGAACGATTGTGTTTACTTATGTATTAGGTACAATCCCTTATTGGAAATGTGCACCGATAAGCAACATTTTCAATAAATTGATGCGATATTTCTGATTACGTCAAATTAATTGAACCCGGGACCTTTGGCTTTACGCGCCAATACTCTTACCACTAGGCTACGAGAGGTGACAGCAGTAATAACGACGATCGTACTTACAAAGTCACATAATTATATTATTAATTAATTTGAGGTAATCTGTTTTAGGTAAAAATTAATTCAAAACATTTATATAACATTAATAAATTGAAACTAACCTCTATTAAAAATTCTCTAAATATTTCATTACAAAAAATTTCTTTTAAATATATTAAAGAACGTTGTACATTCCTATTATAAAATTTTTCTGTAAGTTCCTACAGGTAGAACTTGGCACCCGTTTAGATCTCAACCCTTCTGCCGTTTGTACCGAACTGGGGATCCAAATTCACGTTTATATTTGTTACACTTTTTCTCTAATGCCGTAAAGGTTGCTTTCCCCTGTACGTTTGTACATTTTCCTTACAACCGACCGAATTGATCGCCCGCATTTAGCTTCTGACGCACACGTGTCCGTTTCAGAATTCGGTAACATTTATTTTCCGAACAATTCACCAAATACACTCCATTTTCGTTGTTCGTACCATTAGGTAACTACTCGCTTGTTTAGATCCCATCGACCGAAAGATTATTTCAAATTTCAATCAACTGACTAAGCATGGAAAATAAGTAGTATTCCACTAACGAACGCTTTTTGCCCATAGCAATTTTGCGGAACATAATAAAAATGGTTACAAAATTATTCACTAAATAAAAATGAACTGATTTTCCCAACGTCCCTAAGCAATTTGCCTAGGCAATTTTGCTAAAATTTATGGTATAATGTACGGTGTTTCAAAGGAACAATAAAGTAGTAACAGAATTACCCTAATGTAATAACGCTCATGGTATAGATATGGATCAATAACAAAACAGGATTGAAACAAAATTAAAATCTGTATCATTAATAAGGAAATATTTTTGAGTTCGCATAGAATCGAACCCGGGATCTTTGCCTTTACGCGCCAAGGCTTGGACCACTAGGCTGCTAGAGGTGACAACAGTAACAACGACGAACATACCTACGAAATTACAGAATCGTCGGAATCACTGTATATTATTACTAATCATTAATAATGAAATATCATTCGATATTATTTAGTAAAAATTAATATATTATATATACATTAATGTGATATTTGTATTAGTTTAGTTTGGTTGTTAGTGCTGTCACCTTTCGTTGCTGAGTCGTATGAACATTGGCGCGTAAAGCCAAAGGTCCCGGGATCGATTCCCGGCGGGGACATATTCATTTAAAAAGTAATTTCACATTAATCTATTTAAAAATTGTAATTCCAACGATATGTACATCGGTCCAATAGGACGCCCATTATGATGAAGATTCACACAACATGAAAGTAGACTGAAATAGCCTCGATGTAACATTATAAAATAGCAATTTCAAAAGTGTAATTGTCCAAAATATACGGCCTAGGTATATTTACTTAAATATTCCTAGTGGTCATAATAATTTAAATAAATATTATTGCTTTAAACTAAATTAAAATTAGTTCTCTTTCTATTTACATAGCTATTAATATTCGATTGTAGATTATGTGTTACTCGTCAAAATTTGGATGGGTTCAACTAGTCGACAAATAATTTCGCCAGTAAATCAATTTGTTGTTTCAATAAATCGTGTGTGAAAAGAAGTAATTAATCAAGTTCCTAATAGACCGACAACTAACTCGTTCTCATCTAAAATCTGATAGAAATTCGGTTAAAGCGGTTGATTTGTTGCAGAAGTAATAGGTCACTTGTATGTTATATATCGCGGTTCTAGAGTTTTAGTTTCATGTATATGTACCTAGTTCTAGCGTGTAATAAAAGAGGGAAAAGGGACGTTCATCGTCCTGCAATGCAGGAGCCGTCCCGTCCGTGTCGTGGTCACTGTCGGGAAATAATCTTTGGCACTTTCTCTCAAGTGAATTGCTCCGGTTACTCGTGATAAAAGTAAACCGCATTAAATAAAAGGTTTACGTGAGGGAAATTGATTCGATACAAAAACTTCTGAAAGATTTATTTACAAAAGGTTATCTAATACTAAAAGGGAACGATTATCGACGTGGTCAGTACGAACCAATTCGAAAAGTAATACCTAGTAACAGTGCGTTGAACTCATTTGTAATGTATGTATTTGTATAGAAAATACGATGTAAGTTACGCCTGAGAATTGCAGACCACATCGTTTTAATTACTAAACGAACAAACTACGTGGTGAACTCGATCTGTAGAAATTTGCCATTATTCGTGACGTTTGACGAGGACTTTCTCGATTGGGGATATCTATCTTGTCAAATTGAACCCATGGAGTGGTTATCTACGTGATATTACGTAACCAAATGGAACAAAAAGCGATGTTCTTGATAAGTGTTCTGTCGAAACTGTTAGAAGTTGATATTTATTTCGAACTTCGGTTTCCAACAGGTCGTTGTAGATGATAATAATGAACTAAACTTTTTTGTGTTTCATTCTCACCAGCTACTCGTGCTGGTGGTGTAGTGTACTGTAGTGCAAAGCCGGAGGGTAGGACGTAAGGTCCTCTTCAGCCTCCTTTCAAGAATTGTGGGAATGGGTAGATGGTGTGGTTAGGGAGAGAAAGATGAGACGGGCGAAATAAAGACAGAAGAGAAGTGAAATATTATCTGTGAAATATTACTGCCCCAGCATTTGCCTAAACTGATCTAAGGAAACGATAGAAAACTTGGACCAGAGCAGCCGGACTCGGGTTCGAACCGGTGACCTCCCGAATGCTAAGCAATGAACTAGAGCACTAGACCACACGGTAATAATAATGGCGTTCGATTGATAAATACAGACGGTTCAGTGAACGCCATCTATAGAAACAATAACTATAAACACCTTATAACTGGGTTTATGGTCTATCTTACAATTAAACAAAATAAATTTGGCGAAACAATTTATGATGAATCATAAGCATGATCAAATTGAGGACTTGTTTCAATACAAGTTACATACAAACAAACAAAGCACCACCAAAGTTGTTTTGTCTTGATCGTGTGAGGGTACTATAATATGATTTGCTTTTAATAAACACTAGGGGGTGTCAATCTGTTTTGACTTGGTTTTCTGTAAACGCTGAAAGAGGTGATCATTTATTTCTATCTGAGAGTCCACCTATTAATTTTCATGTCAATAAACTCCTTAACTTTTGACATTCCTATATAATATTCCACCATCAGTTTCAGCACCTTTAAGGGTAGAACATTCCTTAGTGAGTATCGTAACGCCAAGAGAACAGCCAGTGTGAAATTTGAAGTTTGTGGGTTTCATATAATTATGAAGATTTCTTGTATAAAGATTATAAAATTTATAAACTACGGTAAGATAGGAGATGCTCTGTCTTACTGTTTCCAATATTTGGTATGCATTTATTCGGTTTGGCAATCTCATATGTTTGTTGTACATATATCACTAGTCCCAGTTACTTTCCTTATTGATTGCGCATTAATCCATCTGCAAATGACCTAAAACTGCCAATTCGACGGCTTTAGTACGACATTGATCGCAATTGATGTTGTTTTTGTCAAGAATAATCTGGTAAAACAGTAGGTACACTGTTTATGTTGCACAATTTCCACCAAAACATAATCCAAATTATAATAGTTGAATTATCTTCCGGGCTAATAGGCCGTGGTCCGTAGGATTTTCGTCTCAACGTTTCGTCCACAACTACGGTAGACAATTCAACTATTATAGACGCCGGCCGTGAAAGCCTACACTCACTTAATAATCCAAACTTTTTAACGGATTCCGTATAAAATTCCCTTAAAATTCAACTTACTACATTCTACTGCATATAAAAGTATCCTGTTCGATTATGTAAAAGTTGAAAATATTTCTGACTTAATCATAATAAAATACCTACTGTGTAGAATAGTCCCAATCGTTTTATAGTGAAGTAAATATCATATTATATATAAATCTGTTTTGTTCTTTTCACATATGCCGATATAAAAAGAGTTAAACAGTTTTTGTTGGCGATCATTTCATGGTTAACTGGATTCGCATTCTTGTTGGAACACAGAGGTTTAATTGTGTGTAACATTTACCGCTTGAGTTTTTCCCGATTTCTTTCACTTCCGCCTTACACGTACCAAACCAATTCCCTGTTTCTTAGAAAAGAAATTGAACAATGGATTAACAAAAGACCCCTCCTGCAGCTACATTCTATTGCAGCATTGTCAAAACAGCTATTTGTACACACAATGATTTGTATTATAAAAAATAGATTTGGTGAAGTTTGCTGTGAATTTATTATAGGTTCCTATACTAGTGCCCTTTGAGGAAGGACCCAACTGATATCATTATAAGGTCATCAGTCCCAAGACTGGTTCGAAACGCACCTCCCACTCCACATCTCTTACTGTTGGCGAACAGTAAGCTAATCCAGGTCTTCTTCTATCTCCCTTTACTCCTATTTCTGCTTCTAATATGTCTAACTAGCTGAGCCATTCATGTCTCAGAATGTACCTACCATCTTATCTTATCTCTTATTTTCGTTGTTGACTTCCATAAAGTCCTCTGATTTTCATTCATTCCTTTTGGTATTAGTCATTATTTAACAGGTAAGGGGTTGACGGATTGTATTACTAACCGGCATATGTTACAATGTTCTGAGATAAGTTGGATTTTTCATTCAATGTCATCGATTGATGTGTTTAATGATTCATGAGAATTGCATCATGTATGATTTATAAGGCGTTCGTGACTCGGAAGTTACATGATATACGTATGTAACATATATCTATGTACAGTGGTGAACATTAACTCAAGTTACTCTATATGCATATCTATACACAACACATGCCAAATAAATATATTTTGTGTTATGGGACCACTTAGTATTTATGCCATTTGAATTTATTTTGGATTATGAAACATTAAACAAATCACTTTAGACAAGAGTATGTAGTTTCTTTCATGAATTTATTTAAAAAAGCTGATTACTTTTGTTATTGGCAAAAAAGAAGAAATGTTTGGTTTTATCAATTTAGTAGGGTAGTCTGAAAATTACATTCACATAAGGTCCACTTGGCAAACAATTACGAGCGATTTAAAAAAAAAACATTAAATCGTGGGCGATTGTGATACGTGTGTCAAATCAAACGTTTAGTTAAAAAAAGTTTTTTTGAACATAAATATAAAATATAAATATTGGATTCAACAAAAACAATTACTCCGAGGGCTAATACCCCTACCGGCATTGAATTACACCGTTGATTCCGATGTATTATTAGACGAAGATATAACATATACAAAAAAGAAGGAATTAAAATTCTTATTCGTCTAAATTATAAGATCAATGATCTCAAATTTTGAACGCGTCCTACCAAGTAGGCACAACGAACCGAAGCCATATCCCACGACCGGTTTCGACCTATCGGGTCTCATCAGGTGGGCGTTGGCAGAAATGCCTTTACAGGCTATATTGGTAGGACGCGTTCAAAATCTGAGATCATTGATCTTATAATTTAGACGAATAAGGATTTTAATTCCTTCTTTTTTGAATAGAGAATATAAAAGTTTGGTTGTATATTCTGTTAATAACAACCAACTTTCATTTAGATCTATCTTTTCGACGAGACCTGATATCTGTAATACAGATTTTATAATAGAACAACCATCGTTAATTATCGGAGACAATCAATTTTAAATTGTATAGGTATAATTAACAATTGTAGAATTTCACAAGTAAATTGTATAGCTAAGCAAATATGTTGATATAATTCAGTAGTCAATTCGGCAATATTACCTACCTAAGTAAATTCCATGTAAACAGTTGACTGTTAATTCGGTACAGATTGTGTATCCGTTCATTATGAGCTAACGCATTTGCTTCCGGGGGCCTAATTTCACTTCTACTGACCTAATAATACCTTCGTTATTAATTGATCATTTTCGTGAACAATTCCTCCAGTTAATAATGGGACTTGCCTTCAGGACAACATTACGTGCCTATTTCAAAAAGGGCCAACATTATCCAGGATATACGGACGTGATAAAGATAAATTTTGTTGGTCCCACAATGATCCAACGAATACATAGCTTTAATGGCAACAACAACACAAAAAGGCACTCGTTCATTTATTTTATTTAAAAGGGAAAATTTTTGCTCTGAAAGTTTTATTGTTTTTCCATGTTCCAAATTAAACTTACGTAACAATGTAATTTTTTTTATTGGAAGGTACTCAATTGATTTTGGTTTCAAATGTCTAAAACTTGGAACTAAACGTCCGTTTAATGAAATTGTGATAATTATTTCATTTAAATTTCATCTTTGATGGGGATATACTAAAATAGAATTTAAACTTAGGACGGTGCATGGATGATGAAGCATGTTTAATAATTTAATTAAATCAAAACTTCAACAGGTATATTTCAACAATCCTCAACAATTGTTTCGGCTAAATAGCCATTATCTAAACAAATTTTACATTAAACAAGAATGACTCTCCATGTATATATATGTATACATGGACCACTTAGAACGCAGTTTGTTCAATAATAATAATTTTTCTCAATTTACGAAATGTATTGATTTCTGGTGTAGATATGTAGACGACATTTTTTGCGTATGGTCAGGGACTCGCAGGCAATTAGACCGTTTTTTAAGTATTTTAAACTCATTAAATAACAACATATTCACAATTGAAATAGAGTCAGAAAAACAATTAAATTTCCTTGATTTAAAAATTTTCCATAACAAAAACAAATTTGGCTATAAAATTTTTCGAAAACCTACAACGAGAGACATAATAATACCAGCAAATTCATATCAATCTTTTAATATCAAACTTTCCACTTTTCACAGCATGTTACATAGGTTAGTAAACATTCCACTCGAAGAACAAGACTACCTTTCAGAACTAAATATAATAAAACACATCGCTGTAAATAATAATAATGGTTATCGCCAAAACATAGTTGAAAAATTACTGTCGAGTAAAATACGCAAAACGGATAAAAAGACTGCCAATTCAGATATATTTTGCTCTATAAATTATATCAAAAATTCCAGCTACAAAATCAAAAACCGTCTGAGCAAGTTCAACATAACTACAACAGAAATCAATAAATTCAATTTAGGCTCCTTCTTAATCAACAACAAACGAAAATTAGGTAACAAAAAAGCGGTGTTTATCAACTAAAATGCCAAGATTGCGATGCTTTATACATTGGACAAACTGGTTGGTCTTTAGAAGTTCGTTTTAAAGAACACCTAGCGAGTATCAAGAATAAAAAACTTGTAACGGGTCTCAAAATAACCATCAATTAAACATCGATAATTTTAAATTGCTCCATTGTCAATCTAAAAGTAGAAAATTAACCTTATGGGAGTTTTTAGAAATCAAAAAGGCTTTGACAAGTAACAAGAATATTGTAAAAAATTTAAAAAAATTGTACGTGCTAAACACTCCACTCCTTCTTAACCTATAATGTACCCACCATATAAGCTGTAATTTTCACATTTTAAAATTAGTATAGATTATTACTCTATTATTATTACTTACAATTGTTGAGGATTATTGAAATATACCTGTTGAAGTTCGTTTGTGTTTTGATTTAATTAAATTATTAAACTAAAATGTTTTGATATTGTTGGCTTAAATGTTGATGATGAAAATTCGAGACTGTCTCCCTATTCGGAATCCTTGAATTTAATAAAACAAGTGACTGTACATGCTGACATTGCATTAATCTCTCTTTTGCTGTTCTGGGATTTAAAATGGGGCCGGTGAAGTGGTGATATTATCGGAATTGGTAGCCAGGATGGCGAGGCGGATTCTAGCCTATAGCCAGTAGCCGATATAACAGATATAGGTCCTCTTCAAACGTGAATTATTGATTTATGGTGATTTCATTATACGATAAAGGCATCGCCATGTCTTGTTACTTACTTTCTTCTTCTTCAGTAGCGCCTCCCGCCCACCCTTTCGGAAATGTTTTCACTCGTTTAAATTGCATTTTTCGCCAGGCAGCAAATACCCTTGACCCCGTCTATCTCTCTTCTTCAACCCCTTTTTTACCTACGGTATGCTTCAGAGACAGTCGTTTAATATTTTACATCCCTTGGCATGGCAACCACGTCTTGTTTCTATGTGAATACGTACTACAATACTTAAATTTTTGCAGAGTCGACATCAAGTTAGTTATCGTTGAAAAAATCGGTTCATTACACATTGTTTACTGCACCATTGCTGCTGACCTAGTCCGGATTTAGTTTCTAATCCATTTTCTTATTTCAGATATTGAATTCTATTGGAATTCGTGTTTAGCTATCAAAATTTACTATCATTTGATGAAAGGGAAGGTTGTGTTACGTATACATTAGATAATGTTTATCATCATCCAAAAACAAAACAATTCCCTGAGTGCGGCACTGTTTTCGATTCTTCTAAAAATTTATTCAGTAATTCACGTCGTGTTGCTTATACATTTCGTGAAGAAGAATTTTAGAAGTATGTCCATAACAGGTACTAATTTTAAAAACTATAATACGTATACAGCTTTGTGTTCTTTTATTCTTTTAGGGGATAAGTGTTCAGTCGGACCAATATATCTACGATATTATCAGTTATAGTTAAGAAAATTAATGTGTACACATTGAAAAGTGTCTCTTCAAACTGGAATTTGTTTAATTGAATTGTTATTGCGTTTAGAAAACCTTTTACATGATTAGTTGGCACAATATTGTGACCCAATTTTTCCTGTGGTAGAAAGCTTTCGCATTTCGGTTGGAATTTTCTGGCAGAGTTTTCAGTGATTCCCAGGTGGCTTATAAAAGCGATCTTTTATTGAAACATCCAATTAATCAGTCACTTTTGGCATTTTGAAAAGGACGACTTGCACGAATTTACAAATACGGACGCACGAAGGAATGCCAGAATGTTTTTTTACAAGGAAAAATAGTAGGAAACATAAAAAATACTTTTTTATTTTTGTCCTGTTCTTTTAAGGTACTTAAATAACACTTGAAAAAAACACGTATTTCTGTCATGACACTTTTATTGTTTTAACTTTCCCTTAGGATTAACTACAGTCTAATTTTATTCATTGTTTTATTATCATTTTGACTAAGCCCAGTTTAACAAATATCGCTTCAAGAGAACTTTGTAAAGATAAGTTAGTTTGTTCTGTCGAAACGCGGTTTAATGGAGATGGAAGTTTTGAAACAGAATTGTGAAGCAAGCAAAATTCGGGTGAATAGTTTCTAGTTGTTAAGAGTTGAGTTTGAAAACGTTATTTATCGGTGGCCTATTTAGAAGATATGTAATAAGCATTAAATTAAATGACTAGTAAACAGAAATCGAGAATATTTGGCACAAAATCAAAAAACATTAAAATTAGTGGAAACAACAAGTATCTCATAATGTTGTAGGTTGTAGTTTGATGGTGTATGAGCAAAAGATCAAGGGAAACATAAAGAGTTTTAGTTACAGATTTTTTTTACAAAAACAATAAACAAATGTGATGCGGTTTATATTGGCCAATGTGGTCGGGCCCTAAAAAACATAATTTATGGACATGAATTAGCCATAAAAAATAAAAATTCTACTACAGGTTTTACAGAACACTGCATATAAAACAATCATATTTTAGATATCAATAATATTCAATTAATTCAGAACGTTTTAGACATCAAATTAGCAATTGCAAAGAACGATAGTATAGTCAATAACCAAATTATTGAACAACAGTCCACTTCTGTTAACCAATTTATGATGATTTTCCCCCCTATTTAGGCTTATATATATATCTGTAACTTTGTACTTTGTACTTTGTTATCTATTTAAGGTTTGAATTACTGTTCTTCAGGTAGAAGCTACAATACTCATGATAAAGACCGAGTGGTCGAAACAATTGTCTAGCTTTTGACTAATAAAATCGTTGAAACATTTTGTGGATTTTCTTGTTTTTACATAGCTATTCCCTAGTTTTAATTTCCTGATCCATGTTCAACGTTCCGAATTAATTGAATATTGTTGATATATAAAATATGATTGTTTTCTATGCAACAAATTTTTACTGAGACTGTATACTACATAGTATTTTTAAATTATAGAAGTTTTTACACCGACTAGAATTTACTTCGGGTATAGCCTGATAATATATCAAGACCCCTTCAGAGGGGCGTTAGTATGGCATGTCATTAAAGGCATGAATTCTCAGGAACAAGTCAGGTCTAGAGTAGGATAATAACTTAATAAATCTGATACATAACAAAGTCTCATGAGGTTTTATAAGTTATAAATTGACATCTTATGATATGTCATGAAGGGTCACATCAAACCGCAATGCTCTATTTCAGACGTTTTATGAATATTTTTCTGAACTTGTGTAAAATGGAAAACGATAAAAAAATCTCATTCAAATAAATTAACCATTTTTTTGTCATTTTTGAATTGTACGATTTCAAATTAGTCTAGAAAGGACTTTTCAGCAAGATCGGGGATGAAAAATTTGTTTTTCTTTTTGATACGATATAATTACAAAATATTTTTTTCCATGATTTTGTTTTAATGTTGTTTCTAGACTAATTTGGGACATTAGAATTCGAAAATAACAAAAACTATGGGTCATTTATATCGAAGGGTCCGAAATTTTGTGGGTAATACTTATTTTTCATGATAAATATAGCGGTATTTTTTTTTGTTGCAAAACGGCCTGGGGCATTTTTCACTATCTTAATTCGGCTTATCTACTTGGGATGTTATCGAGGTTTTACTCTATGTACTATATATACTACATGGTTAACAGACTATATTTTTCTGAGTTAGGTAAAATAAAAGAAGCTGATTCAAGTGGCGGATTACTATTGTAAATAGTGCTATTGGGCGTTCCGCAAAAAATGTATTTGGGCCCCGTACTTTTTACCTTATTCGTAAATTAAATTAAATAGTAAAATAAATATAAACTTTATTGATTGTGTGTCGCACTCGTTGTGAAATTATAATTTATTTGATAGTAAAACGTTAAAATTTCTCTTCCTGTTTTTTGGTCTTGTGTTGAATATAAAACGCTTATAAAGTTTCTAATGGAATTTATCAATTTTGTCGTCAATGTGTTTTCAACAAAAATACATTTGTTAAAGCGTTAGTAACTGCCGCGCTTTTCGAGGGGCGGAATATTTCGACGAGTTTATGGTGTTACAAAACAAGCCGCGCCTTCTAAAATATTTTACGCTCAGACAAGCGTCATTTCAATGAGAGTTTGCCTATCTTTAATAGATGGGAAGTGGAAAGTTTCGAAAAGCTTCTTCAACTTTTGCAATATATCTTATGCCGAGGGACAGACTTGATATCTAATAAAGGTTTATGTGCCTCTTGTTTATAGACGGTACATTAGCGTAATTAACACCATTCATTCCACCTCCTGGGACTTGTATACACATATACATGTATATTATATCCTGATGACGTGTTTTTGTTTGCTTTAATAACACGCCAAGATTTCCTAAATCCCAAAATATTAGCATACTGGGAAATGAATAATTTTATACCGATTAGGAAAAATATCTTTAGGCAAATGTCAAGTAAATTGCAGTATACAGGGCAAAATAAGGATTTATTTCAGATATTGTCATAAAATCTTAAAATTCTTTAAAGTGCATTCCTTGAGCGTTAGACATTATTTCTACGACTAGAAAACTCTCTGGTAGACGGATTCTATAAGGTCATCTTTGACAGCACTTATGGTACAATGGTGGTGTCCTTTGTGGGGGGATTATAATTTTGGGAATAGAAAAAGGTCTGCTGGGGCCAAATAGTCAGTCACCTAAGTACATATGTGACTAGGCTTGGCATAAAAAAAGATGGACATCATTTTCACTGTGGATTTGTCCATTCGAACCTTTTTGGACGAGGTGATGCCAGCAGCGTGCTATTCGGAATTTTGGTGGTTTGTTTCAATCCGTTGTTGTTTTTGGTCGATTGTCGATTGTGAGCTCCCGCGGCTACCACTTTGTACAGATTTTTCGCATATCTAAATATTCATTCACGATATGACCATGACCAACGCGTTCGTTTGATATCTATAGGGTCTCAGCTAACATATCTCAATCAACTTCACTTTTCGGTTATCAAAAATTATTTTGTGGACTTTTTTGATGTTTTCGTCGGTAACAGTCTCTTTGGGGCGTCCACTGCGTGCATCGTCCTCGGTGCTCATTTCGCCTCGTTTAAATTGAGCTAACCACTTCTCTACGGTTGATTTTCCTGGTACAAAGTCCGAATAATGTTTATCAAGCCAAGCCTTGTTTTCAATAGTATTTTTTTCGCCAAAAAGCAATGCTTTATTAACAAACGAAATTCCTTTTTATCAATTTTTTCAAAGTAACAAAAGTTCATTCACTAAAAATGCTATAACTGAGATACTAATAGTGCAACAGCTGTCAAATTTATACGCGCGTCTTTTGTAAGTAAGTTGTATTTCGCTCGGTATCACTTCAATTTAACGTTTTCAATTGCGACCTTTAAGCTTTTCAAACTGAATAATTATAATGAGGCTAAACAGAATAATTGGAGACGTTCTCGGTAATCCGATAAAGAGAATGAAAGGTAAGCAAGCTGCTTTTTGCTTGAAAATTCGCTCTGTGTAGGTCATCGTTGGAAAATTTGCTCGTTCACCTCGTTATGGTGTGAAATAAGGGTATGAAGGGATCGCGGTAAGAATAAACGGCAAATGAAGCGAGCCTTGGGCCTTACGCCCTTTTCCTTTGATCCAGTCACTTGGCGTTGAAATTAATCCATTCTCTTTGAAAATTTTTCTGCACCGAGAAACGACACTGGCGCCATAACGACCTATTTGTACTCTTGCTATTTTATAAGCAGAAAATAACGTAAATTTATAATTACGTTCCTTTCCAAAAAAGACTTTTTAAGTCGAGTTGTTAAAAAACAAGTCATATAGATTAAATGCTCTTTTAAACAAAACGCTCGTAACGACTTCGCATACAGCGGTAATCCATTTATTATTTATTAAGAAGACCGGAGGAAATTCTGGCGGTTTTGTAGAACATAATACTCCTAATTTATAACCAACGACAGTAATCATTGTAGTCAACATAAAATGGCCAGTTTTAGTATTTTTGTACATTGTAAGCTACTTAATTTTCCTCAACATAGAGATGCACAATTAGAAATATTGTCAACGACAACAGTTATAATTGTAATATAATTGATAAAATAGTCAACAAGTTTATATTTAAAAATCTCTTTCAAGATTTTCATCAGCGGCATTACATTTATTATTATGCCTTACGAGTTAAGATTTGCGATGGCATTTTTTCTAAACTTGACTTTCGAATAGCTTCTAATTCAAACGTTAACTTTCTTCAAACTCTTCTATATAAACCAAAGGATAAAATTCCATCTCTAGAAAAATCGGGGATATAACCTAACCTAACACCTGATTTTGAACGACGGTCATTAGTTATTCAGTTTTATTACGGGTCTACAAGCGAATAGGGGTAACGTTTTACAAACTAGTAAACTTAATATGAAACATGTTGGATGTGAAGTATAAATCACTAAGCTTCCTAAGTACGCCCCTGCTTTCTACTTATGGCATCCACTTAGTGTAACATTGCCATCATTATAAGTAATTCAACAGTGCAGAATATTTTATTGCTGGACGAAAGAATATTTTATGTGTAATTAATTCCCAACTTTTGAAAACGATGACTTGTCACGGGTGAAAAGTTTGGGTGTAAGTACATAAATCTTTAATTTACTGTTATCATTCTTATTGATACCGAAATTCATAGAACTTTTTCCCAATTATACTAGATATTAAACATGTGATGATTGTCGTAATTTAAAGCCATTGGCCTTTTGTCATCAACACCATAAATTTATATTAACTGTATCCTAAGATCCTGTAAGTATTAAATTCAGCTAAGAAAGTTTGGAACGTATCCAAACGTTTAAAATGAACTTGTCATACACAGTTACGTTGAATATAACTTATCTTGGATTTTTATTTTTTTTATTTTTAGTGAATCTGCTTAGAACTTCAAGAAAGACTCGTTTAAAATGTTATAAGTTAATTGTTAGTCATGGAGAAAAGTTAAATTGACACGATGGTAATTTCCTTCCATTTCTGATGCAGATCTCGTCCGATTTAGTTCCATTTTTCACGCTTGAACACGGCATTTCATTTAAAGTCTTCCTCTTCTAATATATACATCTTAAATTCACTTTTTATTTTCTTTATTACATCTGAATAACCAACAACGAGAAACTGCGAGTTGCAGGTTCCATAATACCAAAAACAATCATCTTAATAGCTATAATAAATTACCACAATTATCAAATGTTTAATATCTAGTATAATTAGAAAACGCTTCTGTGAGTTTCGGTATCAATAAGTATGTATTTTAATTACAAAGAAAAATTTCTTTGTCAAGCAATAAAGCGCTATCATAATTTGTTCATTATAGAATTACAATTAAATTCGCGAAAGTACAGTAAAAAAGCAACTAATATAATAAATAAAACTAGACGATAGTAATTTTGACTTTCTCATTGATGGTTCTGTGTTATGGATAAGAAGCGGACGTTGTTTGCAAATGATGTTATTATTAGGGGCGTGTTTAGGAGCCTAAGCTACTGTTTGTGAAAACCGTGGAGAAAATACATACAAAAAATTAAAATCAACATCTCACCTTCCACTAGTGACCCATGCGTAATGTCCAACGTGATTCATATTAAGTTTACTAGTTTTCAAAACACTCTATACCTGGGTATTCACTTTCAGTCCTGAAATGAACCTAAATAACCAGAAACTGTTGCAAAAGTAAATGTGTTAGATTGTGTTGTTAGTTTTTTACCGTAGAAGAATTGACAATATGACAATAGCATTTCAATGGAAACATTTGAGTATTCTTTATCAAAATAGTTGAAAGTGTATTTCAATTGAAATCTCTTCTACCTATTTCAAAAGACAAAAGAGTAGGAAATAATTTGTTTTTCGATTCTAGGTATTAACAAATAAACAAATGTTTTGCGGCATCTCCCGGTTCGTTAATATTCGGTGTTGATATGCAAATTTTATCCCAAAACATACGGCTCAGCGTCGCGGCGTCATAACTACGTTTACCTTTCCATACATGAACAATTCCCGGGAGCGTAACTTACTTCCCTTAGCCGTTGAATATTCACAGAGGAAGGACGTTAACTCGCCCCATAGTTCGTGCTAGCGCTTTTGGTTGGTTATTTGTCTGGTCCTACAGTAAACCGTCGGTTTAAACAAGATTAATCGAAGACCTCTTGTCAATGTTAATTTGGCGAATGTGATACATTGTAATACGTGTCAATACCTACATGAAGGATAGTTCTGTATTTGTAGCAGACAGGATGGTATCGAAACTTCTTAACGTACTAAAAGCAGGTAAATCTGCAAACCGAATTATAATACAGTTATTGTTGTTATTAACTTATTTCTAATTAATTGGGATTTACGAACAGTGATCGAAATTGGAAAATTTTCTAATGATTTTTATAATTGTCAAATGAAGAAAACTTTGGCAATATTGTAGAACACGGTAGATAGTTCAATCCCCAGCACCAAAATACGACACTAAACATCCAAACGGAACCGAACTAAAAACTAAAGGCAGTGTAACCAATATAAATACTAAAAGTGGAAAATAGGAGACTGTGGTAAAATAATAATTAAATATAGAATGACTCGCCCTAATTACCACTAACTAAATTTTATATGAGCGGACACGTGTTTCGTCCACTTCACACGTGAGCATTGGACACATGTTGTATGCAGGCTTACAAAACGTAAATATAATATATAAACTACTTCTTATTGTGCTATTAATTATGAGACACATGTAGGACATTTGTCACTCTTAAGGTAACCTAATCTATTTTTACAAATATACATACTTTCAAATCTATCAAACAGATAATTATTTGTAATTCCCTTGACTAATTTGAGATTGTCAATATTGATCCTATGATTTTTAGCAATCTTTCTTGATAACCCTAAGGATAAAATTCCTTTTTCTAAAAAAGTCGGGGATTTACGAAATTATTTGTAACGACTGTAATAAGAAATATGTTGGACAAAATAGACGCTCTATTCAAGTTAGGTTTAAAGAGCATTTAGCTCATGATAGTATATTAATTAACGAAATTAAAAACAATTATCTACTTAATGGTCTTGAAAGTATGTATGTTACATATTAAATAAATAATAGATAAATAATACAAACAACCCTCCTGGCGCCACAGGCGGGGTTTCAACACCGAAAGTATAAATAAGCAATCCTGTAGAAAAATTGTCAGATTCTAACTAAACTCTGAATAAATCGTTTGCTATTACAAAGTGTTTTCATTTCACCATCCGTTCGAATTTGGACTTGTTCAACTGGTAGAGAGCAATAATGAAAATAAGTAATTTTTTTATTATGCTTACTTCTCATCAGTCAACTTTTATACCAAACAAGTTAATGCACGTTTTGCTGAATGCGTTGTACCTAACATATTTAACGTCTTGTGTTTGAAATGTGGTACCCATGTGATAGTGATGTTAAGAAATCTGGCCTGTAGGTATAATACTATATTTTATGTATAACCCTATTGATGAATAATTATTGGAATAATAAATACAAACCTTCGAATTTTCTCGCAACCCTACTAGTTTGTAGAGCTTTGTAAAAAGACTTTTTTTCCAAATTTATTATATCTTCAAACGGTTGCAATTTCCTCAAAAATGTTTTTATTTCCATTTAGAAGTTACAGACACATATACTATTTTATTTAATCCTCCACTATTTCTTTTAAGTACAGTTCGTTTATATGTATAGTATAACGCTATCGTCCGTGTGTTTAAGAGTGTCAGGTAGTTGGGGTCTATTTACATTTTAATAGAATTCATTCTATGAAAAACGACCCGTTTTCAGGTGGAATGACAAGTAAGTGTCCACAATTGGGTTTTCCGTAAGCTTCCAAAAGTCATAGATTGAATTATACACCAATTTCCTTCTAATACCGCACTCTCTAGTAAACATGACTGGAATATTTAATGTCATCACATCTGGTGTAAAGAAAGGTGTTTTTTACCTATTTACTATCTACGTATTAGCTGGAGTGATGTCGTGTTATCTGCGATTTTCATGCATATACAGCCTAAGCATTTTTTGTACATATCAATAAATTATATACACTAAAGTGAGAATGTGTTTTTTTTTGTATTTTGCCTACAATAAGGGTTTGTATTATATATACTGTAACGATAATTGGGAAATGTTAGCGTATTTGTGTTTCGCGGAGATTTGTTCAATATTTTATCGAAAAATAAAATGGTCCCGACTTTTCTGTGTTTCTCGGGAATGTTCCGGAAATTTAACGGAACAGTATATAAGCGGAAAGACGATCGCCGAAGAGAGTTCAGATATAAATTGACGGTCGTGAGAATAATGTCAAAAATAAACCGAGACGCGTAGTAAATAAATAGAAAAGTGAGAAGTGTTATATACAGACAGTAACTGTACATAAATAAATAGTGTAATTGGTAGTAAAGTTAAGTTTAGTAATAAGTTATTCGTTAGTGTTTTAAAAGTTAATTAATATTAGTTAGTATAAATAAATTGTTGTTCCTGTTTGAAAGTCTTCGAGTTTTGATTGTTGAACCCCCGAACGTTACAATACGAATGAATACATTCAGCTACAAATTGAAGGTAATGTATCGTTTGTAATGTAGGAAAGATCGACGTGATAAAATATAGAAATTAAATAAAAAATGGATCACGTGGTATATAGATGGTGTTTTGTTGGAGTTGTGATATTGTGACCACTACAGCTTCCGTGATGAGTATTAACCGAATTAATATGTCATCATTGAAGCAATTGAGTGGAAAAGGGCATTCATTCAAACGATGCACGATGCACGATGCACGATCCACTTAATATCCGGGAGATAAATTGGTAGCTACCATCAGTTGTTTATTTTGCGAATCCGTTAGCGGGTTTTATTGCAAAAAGCCGACTGGCTAGCTAAATTGCGGCCCGACGAAAACACAATATCAAACCAGTGACGAACAATGCACATATATACCTACGGTATATCTATGTATGTGTATGTACAGATTTACGTTTTACATATAGGCGCATAATACTTATATAGAACGGCGTAAATACGTACACATATAATATATATACACTGATAGCGATAATCATGATTTACTGGTTCATCGAACAACATGCGAGTCTGGCTCAGTGTAATCGGTTCAACTAAAGAAAAAATTTGAAACTAGTAGACATTATATGTTGAAACTTCATTTTTATAAATTAAAAATAACACATAAGGCCTCAACAATGTTTTAATTGTCCAGAACAATTGTTTGGCCATACAATGGCTGCTTCGGGTGGAAAAAACACTGATACATTACATTTTTCTTTTTGGTATTTCATTCCCACTAGCTACTTGTGCTAGTGGCGGGCAGTCACTGCGAACTACACTGTAGTGCAAAGCCGGTGGGTAGGGCGTAAGGCCTTCTCCAGCCTCCTTTAAGAGGGTGGTGTGGTTAGGGAGAGAAAGATGAAATAGACGAAATTAAGACAGAAGAGAAGTGAAATAAAATATTATCTGTGGATTATTGCTGCCCTAGGATTTGCCTAAGTGATACAAGGAAACCACAGAAAACCTGGACCAGAGCAGCCGGACCCGGGTTCGAACCGGTGACCTCCCGAATGCTGAGAAATGATCTAAACCACTAGACCATGCGGCTCGGTAAAAAGTACGGATAAACTAGACAATGCTTATATAGGTACTAAGAATTGATAGAAGTAAGAGGGGAAACCATTAAAATTATAAGTTAAGGTTCAATAGGGGAGAATTGCTTGTTTCTACTTGATTATTAAGAATTATAGTTAATTTATTGTATACATAGATGAAAATGTATTCCATTAGATTAAGTTTTAGTGGGAAATATTAAATTTAATAATGGTGAGTTGTTGGTGATTTAATAAAGTATTACATCCACTGTGTTTATTTATAGCTAAAGATTTTAACAAATTTAACATCTTACTTTTGTTAATTACATGTAAAATATCATAGTTTAAGTTAATTTCATGATTATCATTTAGTAAATGTTCTGCATAACTGGAGTCTGTTTTTTGAGATTCGTAACACTTTTTATATGTTCATTTATGGATTGTTTGAATGTTCTTCCACTCTGTCCTATATATACTTTATTGCAATGCCCACATTTTAACTTATAGACTCCTGATTTTAATCCTTTATCAACGTTGTCTTTGTTGATCTTTATATAATTTCCCAGAAAGTTATTAGTTTTGAATGATATTTGACTTTCATTAATTTTCTTTAATTCTTTACCTAATTTTATGGAAATATCTCTTATATAGGTTAAAATATAGTCGTGCAATTTTAAAACTCAAAAAGTGTGTTATATTAAAATAAATGTAATTAATAATCAACCTTTTGAAATATTCCTTTGACAAATTAGACCGTCAAATAATACAAACAGTATCATTTCGAAGCAGTTAGTTTCTGTGATGCAATTTAATGATCATAAAGGGTGATGACTGATGAGACGTGATTGTGTTTATGAAAACATTTTATTGATTAGATACAGTGTGCTGTTTACCCCTTATTATTTACAATGGACACCAGTGTAGTAGACACATAGATTTTACATGTAGGTAATTTCACAAGAGCATTTTTCTTTGTCCATTTGGAAATTTATAACGCAAACTGTGTCGCGTCATGTTTGATAGCGCGTCTTAATAACAGCTTTCGATCACAGTTAAACAGAATGTTTTTCATGTACAATATGATACAAGAGTCATTTGTAAAGGACGGAAATACAACTGTGCTTGAAAGCACTATTCATCATCATTCCGATGTTTGAAATACCTACTTCAGTTTGTGTTTTAAATATCGGTAGTTTATAGACGTTCACACCCATTATTTTACAAAGCTTTCTTTGTTCGACTAATTCTTGATATGCTAGAGCCCTGGAGCTTTAAAATTTTGCATAACATTCATACTTATATATACAAAATCAAAAAACATTAAAATTAGTGGGAACAACAAGTATCACATAATGTTGTAGGTTGTAGTTTGATGGCGTATGAGCAAAAGATCAAGGGAAACATAAAGAGTTTTAGTTACAGATTTTTTTTTTACAAAAACAATAAACACTTAAACTTCAAAAAAATGGCATTTATAAATTAAATTGCAACAAATGTGATGCGGTTTATATTGGCCAATGTGATCGGGCCCTAAAAAACAGACTCTATGAACATGAATTAGCCATAAAAAATAAAAATGTTACTACAGGTTTTACAGAACACTGCATAGAAAACAATCATATTTTAGATATCAACAATATTCAATTAATTCAGAACGTTGAAAAAAGTAGAAAACTTAACCTTCTAGAAATTTTAGAAATCAAATTAGCAATTGCAAAGAATGATAATGTAGTCAATAACCAAACTGAAATTTGAAATAAAACAACTTCGAAAACTTTTACTGTAATTTATTAACTAAACTGTATACGTATTTCGCCTTATAAGGGCATCATAGACATTGGAAATAACCCCTTGTTAGACCCTGATATTGTAACCCCTCCCTAAAACCATCGACTATAAACAGAAATGTACATTAAAATATTATTTAGTGTAATTGATACTCCTGACGATGCCCTTATAAGGCGAAATACGTATAGAGTTTAGTTAATAAATTACAGTGAAAGTTTTCGAAGTTGTTTTATTTCAAATTTTGTAATATGTTTCACCAACTGATAACGGCGAATATTTTAAATTTATTCAAACTGAAATATCGAACAATAGTCCACTTCTGTTAACAAATTTATGACGGTTTTCCCCCCTATTTAGGCTTATATACATCTGTAACTTTGTACTTATTTGTTATCTATGTAAGGTTTGAATTACTGTTCCTCAGGTAGTAACTACAACACTCTTGATAAAGACCGAGTGGTCGAAACAATTGTCCAGCCTTTGACTAATAAAATCGTTGAAACATTTTGTGGATGTTTTTGTTTTTACATAGCTATTCTCTAGTCTTAATTTCCTGATCCATGTTGACCTGTGTTGCTGCATACAGTTTACTTCCGTTATGTAGTTTTCATTCTCGTTAGAACTAGCGCAAGTCGAAAACACTACATATTTAATTAGCGTTTCTTTGAATAATAAATGGCTACGTGTAATTCCTTTTGTCTTGTCGTCGGAAATGAAGATATAATATGTTATTTAAAATTCTGGAGTATCTGCAAAGCATCGGGTCGAATTTGGCTTTTCAATTAACATCGCAAAACTGGTAGTGAGAGGTTGGAATTTTCAGAAAAGTTTCTGATTCCTGACAGAGGAGAACTCTTCGTTACTTATTCAAATTACACGACGATGCAGCTCGATGCCGGAAAAGAAGCGCATGGATGCGGACCGGGACTTGCGATGTGTGACTTTTGATCTGCAATCGTTTGTGAGCAGCATACATCGCAAACTACACTAATTGGGAATTTTAAATTAAAAAGCTATAACTTTACAAACGACAAACTTTTCCTTCTTCTTTCCTCATCGTCTGATGCCGTATTTCAAACATATCATTATTATCGATGGCGAACCTTTTTGAAGAGTGTATCAATTATTTTCGTTTATTTTTTTTTTAAAACTAGGTCGTTTGGGTGTTATATTCGAATGTACTGCTTGAGATTGATTGAAGTCCTAGGGGGCGGGGAGGGCGATCGCCCCTCATCTGCTATAAATCCGCACCTACTAGTTCATGGGTTATAAGTCAATGGAGACAATTAAAAAGGGGGATAAAGATGGTTCCAATTATTTGGAAACATTAAACATTTTGTTAAGAGGCAATGTTGTTAGATAAATCTTTTTGATGTTCACATTTGAAATATTCGAAAAAGGTTTTAGTTTTCTTTAACTTTAACTTAAAAGTAAATATCAAAACCTGATTTGAAATTGAAAAAAATTACTAATAAAAAGGTTTCAAGAATTTTATTAATTGGTACCGTTACATAACAGGCGGGCTGAAAAGTTCGTAGGCAGACCCATAAATGGCGCTACTAGTATCAAATCCATATGATTTTTAGTTAGCCCTAACCTTCAAAAGATGACTGTATAAATTTGACAGCTGTTGCACTATTAGTATCTGAGTTATACCATCTTTAGTGAAAGAACATTTGTTACTTTGAAAAAATGGATAAAAAGAAATTTCATGTGTTAATAAAGCATTGTTTTTTGGCAAAAACAATACTCTTGAAATCAAGGCTTGGCTTGATAAGCATTATTCGGACATTGTACCAGAAAAACAGGAAAATCAACCGTAGAAAAGTGGTTTGCTAAATTTAAACGAGGCGAAATGAGCACTGAGGATGATGCACGTAGTGGACGCCCCAAAGAGGCTGTTGGCTGTTACCGACGAAAACATCAAAAAAGTCGACAAAATAATTTTTGATAACCGTAAAGTGGAGTTGATTGAGGTAGCTGAGACCCTAAAGATATCAAAGGAACGTGTTGGTCATATCGTGAATGTGAATGAATATTTGGATATGCGAAAGCTCAGTACAAAGTGGATGCCGCGCGAACCGCGAGCTCACAATCGACCAAAAACAACAACGGATTGAATCGATGATTCTAAGCAGTGTTTGGAGCTGTTCAATCGTAATAAATCCGAATTTTTGCATTTGCGTCGATATGTGACGATGGATGAAACATGGTTCCATCATTTCACACCGGAGTCCAATCGACAGTCAGCCGTCAGCCGAGTGGACTGCACGTTATGAACCGACTCCAAAGCGTGGAAAGACGCAAAAATCGGCTGGCAAGGTTATGGTATATGGCATCAGTATTCTGGGATGCTCATGGTATGTTATAATATTCATTGACTAACTTAAAAAGGGGAAAACTATAAACAGCGACTATTACGTAGCGTTATTAGAACGTTTAAAATACGAAATCGCGGAAAAGCGGCCTCATTAGAAGAAAAACAAAGTGCTGTTTCATCAAGACAATGCACCGTGTCACAAATCAATGAAATCGATGGCTAAATTTCATGAATTGGGCTTGGAATTGTTTCCGCATCCACCATACTCTCCAGATCTGGCCCCCAGCGACCTTTTTCTGTTCTCAGACCTCAAGAGGATGCTCGCTGGACAGAAATTTCGCGCCGATGAAGAGGTAATCGTAATCGCCGAAACTGAAGCCTAGCTTGAGGCTAAAGACAAATCGTATTATAAAAATGATATCGAAAAATTGTATGACCGCTATAATCATTGTATCGCCTTCGAAGGGAACTATATTGAATAAAATCAAATTCTATCATCAAAATATTTTTTTATGCTAGCCTACGAACTTTTCAGCCCTCCTGTCATGTTTCCATATACCTACAATTAATACAATGAAACTGATTTCTTGGTTTGGCTAATAAGTTTTTTTTACGACTTATTTTATACATAGGCTCCAGATATTTGATTACAAGAAAATTAATCTTTAGTCCTTTGTGATCCAAATGCTACTTAATAGATATAATTTTTAAAAAATACGCTTTTTTAGGTAATTTTTCGTATTTTTATACATAAAGGTTATTTCTATTTGTCATGTTAAATTTCATTATTACGACTCTAATATTATTTCATTGATTTCGTTTTGTTTCCTTTGTCATCATTGAAATCATTTCCGTTCACACTATCAATCGTTAATCAGCTAAAAACAGGATATTTAGTTATTAGTTACCCCTTTAAAGTAAAGTACAAAGAATAAGTTAAACGCTTTTCACTAATTACACTGGAACAGCTATAATTTTATCACAGGGTATGAATAAATTTTGAATACCGAACCTGTCTTTAGTTAATTTAATCGGATAATTAATTAAATGTTCCACCCTTGGTGATTCCATCAAAATCCAATTACAGATCTCTGATTAACAAAGGAATACCTAACAGACGAGTTAATTAGGAATCCTGACATGGATCTAATGCAATCATTCAGATTCGTTTCTACCCCATTTGCCATTTCCCTTTCAACGTAATTTAATGACAAGTAAAGTATCATTACAAAAATACTAAGAAAGTATAAAAAATTTAGTTTTGACTGGACTATTACTGCACCCTAAAAAAATACAAAAACTGTTTCGGTATTAATTTTGAGTTTGTTATAAAATTATTGACAATAATTTAAAGAGTATCATATATATATTGTAATAAAGTGTAAAATAACCACAAAGTTTCAAGATTCTTTTTTATTGTTTCACCACAATTGTTTCATCATCTTACAATTTATTACATTATGTACAACTTTCACCAAGTTACAGCCAATTCAATTAATTATTTACAACGAAATTGTTTATAAGTAACGAAAAATTCTCTACAACGTAGATATTTATGTATATTTATATATATGTTGTACGTTGTGGCAAAATTAGGCATTATAGAAAATAACTTGGGAAATTGTGAAGTTGCGAAAAAACTACAATTCTTTTTTAAATAATTTGAAAATTAATTACTTAAATTACGTTTTCTTGCATTATATCAATTATAAGTCTATCATTGCTCCGTATATTTTCTGTTTCATGAAAACATAAACAATATTTTTTGTAAATATTATTTTTTATGGACGTAATAAGCAAAATAATAGTCGAAAAAAATGGGCCACAAAAAACACGAAGGTAACCCATAACCCACCCTAACCTAACCTAACCTAAATCTAATAGAATTCCAAAAAGAATATAAATGTAACAAACTGCTTGTCTGTTTTCTTATTTTGTTCTCTTTTACGGATCGTAATGCATATGAGTGCACAGTCTATGACAGATTGCCTCAACACCGCAGCAATTGTGCTTAGTGGAAACTATACAAAAACACATATATCTGTGTACGTTTACAATAAAGTATATCGCAAACTCGAATATCAACGTAAAAAATATTTAGATGGTAAATCTGGAAAACGGGTTGCTTCACATACTTTTCTGACAGCGAAGTAAAATTTTACAGCACCCTAAAGGAATTTTAATCAAGGGAAGCAATCGTGCCATCATATTGTTTCCTTACTTTGCTGTTACCTATTTGCTTTTCCCTTGACAGTTTCGAAAAAAAAAATAATGATTATAATTGCGAAGAGAAAGAATTGGAAACAGCTTCGAAATTAAACGTAGAACCAGAATTAATAATACACGAATATTAACTGTTTCATATACTGGGTGTTTTCTGAAGCATAAACGTAAGGGGTTCGAAATGCAAAATTATTTCCTATTTACAGTAGATGCGACACAGTATTAATCTAATATCATAAATGAAAAAATTAGTAGCTAATCCTGATCTATTTTAACCTCTAGTGGACGATACTAAGAAAAAATGAAGCCACAAAGTTAAATTAAAAGTAATCGTGTGAACATGTGAGATATCATCGAGGGGAAAGGGAAACATGCCTCACCGTCATACTGATGTGGGGAGGGGGGGAATCGCGATCGATTCCCAAAATCTTGAGAAATAAAATACCCAATAACCCTAAACATTAAACCCAACCCATTTAAATCCCCCACCCCTATAACTCAACTGTTCTAAACCCTTTAATCTAAACATCTAAACCATAAATACCCCCTACATTATTAAACCTTATGACCCTCACCGCATTGAATCCGCCCCTAAATGTGATTTAATGAATAAATCAATTAAATTCTTGGGGGAATTCAAAATCTGGAGTTATGCTTTAAATACTGTAAGTTTATTGTTATTTTTTTTTCTAGAAGTTTTCAAGGCACATATTAATGATTGCGCAAGTACCGCCACTGCGTAAGTATGATTAATTCCGAGAAATATTCCCGAATTGGAGTTCAATATGTTAGTCACGAAACATCCATTTATTTAAATTTGTAGAAGTAGGTAGGTACGTACTAGTAAAAAGAACCGTATGTGAACTTCACGGAGATGTTGGAAGAAATATTGCTGCCGAAATCTTTTGGCTGCAGTTGCAATTTTTTGAAGTAGCATGTTATCCATTCTGCGGGATTTTCACGTAGACAGGTTTGATAACAAGGAAATATGGGGCGACTTCTAAACACCCTGACGTTACTGATTTATGATGGTCTATAATAAAAGTTTCAGAAATAATTTTTGATAATACTTATCTAGAGTAATTTTTATGGATGGGTGTGGAAATATTCTTTAGTTAAAAATTCCATAACTGAAATTTTTTAACGTTTTCTTCAACTTTACTTTAACCTATCGAGGCTCGTTTAGAAAGTTCAATTCAGCTACAAAGGTTGTTTAATAAGTCAGTGATTTTATTAAAGGTTAAGATCCGATTAAAATTCTTGATGGGAAAATTTATAAGAAAAACGACCTCATATGGCGCCCTGTCGGCAATCGCAATGTCTAAAACAGACTGCTAGATTACTACAACTTTGTATTGGATTGAACTACGTTTTAAATTGATTATTATTATGGTACATATACTTTCTTAGCCACCCTACTCATCTGATTTGGTAAATTTCGACTTCTTTTTAGTTGGATGAAGTTAACATAAAAATCCTTCACAGAGAATCCAAAGTCAAAAACGTTCAAATCAAAAAAGCTATCCACAATAAAAAAATTATTAGTTAATTATCAAACTGAATTGTATGTATCCAATTCCTCATTACTATTAATCTTCCAATTATTATAATATTACTACAATCTTAGGTTTTTCTCTATGTTTGTATTAATCTGTTTTAGTTGTAATTTCCTGATTAGAATTTCTTACATGACTACAATAGCACATATAATTATTATTCCCATACTTGTGTTATACTGATTTGTGTATATAGAGATGTATTTATGTATTTAAATATTTATGGCTATAAATAGACTCTTAAGCTAATTTTAACATTAGTATTGTTAATTCGTTTATTCCTTGCTTTGGAATTTTGAATTGTTAGGTTGTTTTAAAATAATAAAAAAATTTGTGATAACATAGCCAAGTGTTTTATTGAATTTGACCAACCAAACTGAAGAACTTATTGATCAATAATACGTTTTTCAATTTAAAGTCACTAACGCATCAAACAATATTCGCATTTACAGCCTCACCCAAATCATTATAACAGACAGGTTTTTATAAATTTATAAATTTCTTTTTCTTTTGTTCCCTTAACATTTCTTGTTTCAATAAAAATTGCAACAGTAATGTAGAGAATATGTTTCTACAACGTACCTAAGTAAGTTTCGTTTGTAGTAATACACATGTGTACATAGTTAGGGTGCATTCATAAAAATACCAACACGTTGCTGTTTTGAATGTTTTCCGTCGTCGTGTATGCTTTTGCTCTCTGAGCTAAAAATTCTTTTCATATAAAATTCCATTTTACCGAACAAGCCAAATCTGCAGACAAAAGGCAACGGGCGTTTGTAATTTAACAAAGCGACATGCTTTGCAACCGGTAATGTTATGTAAAACGACCAAAAAATGTCACCGACGGTTACCCCTACCACCCCGCACTATTAATCGCTTTCTTTCGCCGAACGTAAAAATCCGAGAATACACAAATTTGACAACAAAGTATTAAATAAAGAAAGACTCACCCTAATTACCATTAAGTAAGTTTTATGTGAGCGGACACGTGTTTCGCCCACTTCACACATGGGCATTATGAACAGTTTCGCGTCGATAATGCGCACGTTTGAAGTGGGCGAAACACGTGTCCGCTCATATTAAATTTAGTTAGTGGTAATTAGGGTCAGTCTTTCTTTATTTAATTAGTCTTTTACCACAGTCCCCTATTTTCTACTTAGACAACGAAGCAGTTAACTCGTTAACTTTTAGATACGTATCAAAATAAGTTCGTTTCTAATGACAGCGACTTGTCAGATTATTGAAGGAAACAGTTGCAATCAGTTAGATACTGTAACGAATTTTCTAGATCAACTTATTTATTTAAACAATTATTTAATTATTTTACTTACACACTACTTAAAACACTTAAACACTAATGCAACAACTTATTTATATGACAAGGTAAATGTGTTATTTATATCACTCAGTATATCGTATTTATATTACCACTTATTTATATCACTCGGTATATCGTATTTATATTACCGTTCTAGTATCAACGATAAACCGTGACGGTGTACTAAACTGTGTCTCTAACTATACTGCTACTAAACTATACTAAACTAAACTGTTCTTGACTGTCGACAACATAATATTTATAGAGGTATCGAAGGTTCTGGAGTAATCAGGAACGATCTTCTAGTATTTTCTCGAACTCCTATTATGTTGTTGTTTACTTATTTCTATCAAAGCGCCGACCGACGGCCGTATTCGAGGAACCCGTCTTATCTGTTTCCGGAACTCGCTGCCGCTCTTGTACACACATATACAGGCTCGTTACAATACGGTTCATTCTTCTAACTTTTTCCAGATACTACTTTGTACAGTAAAAACAGAGCAGCTGAACCCGGGTTGAATGAATTTTCAGCAAGTAAATGGCGAATCTATCATGTATTTGAAATCAATTCTAATGTGTTACAAAGGAAATACAAAAAAAAAGACGGCTCTTGTAACTAAGCAAGCCAATCATGTCGTAAACGGAGAAACTGATTAAACACCAGTGTAAACATTTTGCAGTAACTATTTTATGAATTAATGTAAATACCAAAGTGACGCCACTGGAATACTGTGCATCAGAATGAAAAGACCACCAAATACTTGCATTATTTTGTATTATAGATTTGTTGTTTTTAATTATAGTAATTTGCATGTTTTCGATGTAAATGTCTACAGATCCTTGGTTGAAATTCATAATAACTATAGAAAATAATACAATAAAAGTTAAGTCAAACTTTTAACGAAATAATTGTATAGTGTAATTGTATTATTTTCTATATGACATTATGGATATTGATTTGAGTCGATGGAGACAAGGAAGCGAAAAACAATATTGTACAAAAATCAGACCTAATGGCGAAGTTGTTAACGGCATGCATATTAAACAGTACATTCTTTAGGTACTCAAGTTGAATAAATTGATTTCGGCATTCAATTTTCCAATCACTTAGAGATTTTAATTCAATCATACCTTCTTGACCTTTTAAGATTAATTTCCTGTATTAGATGATCGAAGAAGTTGCTGATGGAAGTTTATAATTTGATTTTGCACTTTATATTCTTTCTAGAAGACCCTGAATGGTTCCTTTGTTGTTAACTGGTCATTAAATTATTATTTCTACCCTTAATGTTACGTCACAGATAAAAGGCTTCTGATTATTTTAATAAAGTAACGTTTCTCTGCCGTTATTGGAGAATATCCGCAACGACTTCCATACTTTCGTCTAAATGTATAACCTTTGACAATGTAATAGTGTCACCCTCTACATATATAATAAATGTAGATTAGCGTATGTCAATCTTATGTTTTCTTATTTTAAAAATTGATGATGTTTAAACATGCAGAATGTCCTGTGTCCTGTGTAAACCCTTGATAATCAACACACCCTTCCAGTCGTATATAAAGGGATAAAAAATAGAAACGAATGAAACAAGTAGATTTGATATCAATATAAAAATTGGTTACAGGCGAAAGCTCAGCAATTTTTTACCGTTTCTTTAACGTAGAAGTTATTGGTTCTCTTTTTGTTTAAAATCGGTTTCTGGCATACATGGTGACAATAAGGAAGCAATATGAGCGATATCTTGTCGAGAAAGAACATAAATTGGGCATGATCGCCCTGTCTGTTTCTGATTCCTTTACCTAATGTATTTTCGTATAGACAGGAAATTTGGTCAATATGGATGTTGAAACCGCAAAATTAAATTTTCAAAAACAGTAGAATTTCGACAATTAAAGTTTAAGGGAAGCATTTTAACAGAAGGACCCTATATCTCTTATACGGTTTACTAGTTAAATGAAAAATTATTTTAGTATAACAACCTAGAGTCGCCTTAAATCCTACTACTTATAAATCATCCCGTATGTAAAATCAACAGATTACACAAAATATACCATGTATTCAAATTTCTTCAATATTGTTGCAAATATTTTTGCGCTATCAAGTTAATAATAAAAGAAACATCATGGAGGTGGAGAAACGTTGTGTTAGATATCTTTTCTCTTTTATTCTATTACAATAATACCCTGTATGTTATTTTCAAAAAGTAACGATTGGAACATTACATATTTCGGTAAGTTCAAAGATAGATTAAGAAAACAACTCATTTCCTGTGCGATTTTTAGATGTAAACATTTCTAACCTTTTGTTTAGTTTAGTTTAAGAAATCATTAACGTAATAATTAATTTTTATATACAATAATTGTAATCTTTAACTTTGAAGTACATGCATGCGTTTGGAGGGTATCTACTATGATACTTTTGTACCGATGACGTAGATATTTGTCAATAATAATCAGTATAAAAATCTCTGTTACCAAAAAGACATTTTAGTGTGATATTGTTAATTTTGTCGCTGTCGGTTGTAGTTTTTCACATTGGGTCTACTGTAGAAATTAGATCAACTAATTAATAAGGTCGTTATAGTAGTATACGACAGTAGGCTCGCCCTGTATATTGCACGCATATATAAAATACCTGACATTATCTTTTAATTTAGTAATTTAAATAATAATTAAACAGAAATCGTATAAATAATTTCTAGTTAATTAAATTCAGTAAATCATAAATGTCAAATGTTATTTTTTATCATGGTTAAGTAAACAATTGAAATGTACGAACGTAATTGAAGGGAATGTGTTTATAAAATCAAAGGCAAATCATGACCGATGGATAGAAACACGAAATGTGGTTTAAAATAAACGTTGCATTCATTAATTTGTAGTTTAAATACGGATCTAATTTTAACCATTGCATTGGTTGTACGAAATACTTTACTCTGTGAATTAAATTGCGAAACAATCATTCACAAAGAAATAAATTTTATTTGAAAGGGTTGAACCGTCTGATTGTAAGGGTTATGAGGGTTTTTTATGAAATAAAAACATATATGTGATTTTCTGCAGTTGGTAACAAATAATCGCTATTTTTTTGAAAATTATATATAACTAGAAGCCTCGGTATAATTAATATAAATTTACTGTCAGCTGTTTTAGAAATGAAGGAACGGGGGAAACGTTCCACCAATATTTTTGAAAATATTTTTATAAAAAAATATTGTTTACTTTTATTGAACACTACCTTAACATGGTACAATTTAAATATAAGTAAAAAAATAATAGCTGAAAGACAAATAAATAAAAAACTTGGTTATAATACAGGGTTATTCAAACTAAGTGGTACATTAGACGTTTTAAGAAAACTAAGCAAGTGGGGGCTAAAAAGGATGTTTTTTTATCTAAGATAATTTCAACTGCCTGCTACTTCCGATTATACCGGAATTTGATATTAACATTGTTAGTTTAAATGGATCTGTATATTTTTTACGACGAATTCATATGAAGAATAAAATGTTAGGTGACCTTGACAACCAACTTGTATGCCTACTATGTCTAGTTTCCGATATAATTTAATTTATAGAAGAAAGATCGCTACCGCAATCCAAACTATAAAAAAGTCATAACATCCATAAAAAATTAAATGACTTAGAATGTAAAAATTTTTACTAGTTATGGTTGAGTCTTAAGGCTAACGTCATGCCAAAACTGAGATTCCTAATTTATACAGGGTGTTTAGAAAAAAAACAAAATTTAAACACTTCAAACACGAATAACTTCATTTCTTCAAATGGCACCTACCATATTTTATTTTGTCATTCGATTATTTGAAAATTTTTGAAAATAATTGTATATAGTTTGCATTTGAGACAACCTTTCCTTATAAGTAAATAATATACATAAGTATTTCCGATTGCCCGGCACGACATTCGTTGATAGAAAAACAAACTAATACTAAAATAAGTTAGTACGAATTATATTCTACAAATTGTGAATATCTGTTTACTCCACTAATAATTACCTGTATATATTGTAATTTTGAGTCCAAAAACACCAAAAACGGTTACGAAAACTCGAAGAAAACACAATTTCCTTACTATAACGCGATTTACCGAAGGCATAACCCGATCTTAATGTGCCTGGCGCGAGCATTTTCGCGTTCAGCTTCGTGCAGCAGCTATCGCCTTGTTACAACTATAGCGTGACGTCACACATACAAAAAACTATCAGTAGATATCATGGCAATGCCAGATGTTTGACAAATTATTGAGAATGTGGCAGATGTCATGTTGTTGTATGATATGAAACCGAGGAAAAACGAGATTTAAGAGTTTGATACATAGTATTACTAGATTATGATTTAGAAATTTATAATTACCGATGTTATGTAGGTCTAATTAGATATCTAATTGATTCAAACATTTATTTAATTAAAACTAGAGTTGAGTAATTGATTAATAATGTTGATTTTACACTATGAAAAATAAATCGCTGACTTGCATGGTTGAAACTTTCTAAATTTTGAATCAACTTATTCAAACCATGTTACCGAAGAAGGGCATTGTTTTAATAATAATAAAGAAATTTTACATATTAGTGATAAAGGTCATAAACTAACCCTGTTGGAAAATTTAGAAATAAATATATATAATAAACTAGGAATAATTTTGAATGATCAAATCGATGGCAATAACGCCCCTTTTGTGAACCTATTTTACAACTATTTAAGTAATTTTCAATTATTTGGTAACATGTCTTAACAAATATTATCTCTTCTTGACCTTCCTACTCTTAGCATATCCCAGAATCGACACCTCTTCAGTGCCAGTTATTATATTCTTTGCTTGTATCAATTACTTATTTCAATGCTCAAACTGTCATGGTTCATTCAACTTTTATAATTTTCAAATTTTCTTGAAGCGAATTCCTGTATCCTCGCCTAATTTATGCACTTATGGGATTTTTCTTCAACATGAGGTATTCGCAAATAGTATGGTTTAAAGTATTATTTTACACTGTTAAAGAGAGAATTGTTTAGATGATTTTTACTTTGTCTCTTTTGTAAAACTGTAATTTTACAATATAAACTAAAACTTCGAATTTCCATGGATGTTTTCTTCAATATTTGGTTGTCGCTAATGAATGAAATTTGTGTAGTGTGTACGTTCATTTTAGATTCGTTGTTTACTGAGTTTAGTCATTGGAATATGAAGTTCATTGCCGAACTTTGACGATTTCCCTGTTTTTTTTTTTCGTGTCACCTTCGTTATTTGCAAAAGGGTGGAAGGGGAAAACTGAAAGATTCATTGGTTCATAAAGTTTGAAAGGATCGTAACTCAATCAGTACCTCTATAAATCCAATATATATGCAAATTAGACGGCGTATACATATTTGTAGCTCGTTGCCGAAAAGAATGAATCTATTGGAAATTGTAGTTTTAATGATAATAATGCATAGAATAATTATAATCATATACTTTGTTCCGTCTAGATTATAACCAATATAAGATTGAGAATCATTATTAAAAACAATAAGTGTGTATTAATACCGTTATAATACTGAGAGTACTACTAGAACAATTAAAAATTTGTTTATGAATAAATAAAATTGCAAAAAATTGTTTTAAGGTAAACTTAAATCTGATTTTAGATCTAAAAGATTACAAATGAAAACCATCAGGACGCATTTGCCTATCATTTTATTGTCATAAACTTAGAGACCATTTCAAATGGTCTTTGAAGGAATTTTGAATATTGTAAAACCAGATTGGGTTTCGAAATAAGCGTACAATTCATAGGAATCAAAATAATGGTCGAAATCTAGAAACAAACGAACCACTTTTCGAATATAAATAAAAAATCACTTCTGTGTTCTCGAATGGTTAATTTAAAAACTCGAAAACGATTAAGCTGTTTGTTTAGAGCATAGCTCTGTATGGGTGCGAAACATGGACAGTGAAGGTGGCGAAATAGAAGAAGTTAGAAACGTTTAAGATGTGATGTTACAAGCATCAGATGGTGAAAATACTTCGGAGTCAATAAGCAAAATGAGAGGTAAGGAGACCGTCTGAGATTCGAAGGACTAGTTAAAGAAATTAGAAGCAGAAACAGAAGTAAAAAGACGCAGAGGGCGCCCTAAATTACATTACCGTTCGCAAATAGTTAGGAAGCACAGTTTTATAAATTTATCAACTTTTGTAAAATTTGTAGAATGACGTAATTCCATTGTATAGCAATCATTAATGAGATTAACAACAGACAGCAATGTTTATTGCTGGTACAGTAAATTTAGTGTCAAATTTGAAATTTTTAGGACCCTAGCTGAAGAACGGTAGCATGTATGAAATGATCGATTTTTATAATGAGAAGGCAACTTAGATAAAAGGCCGACCCATTTTTCACAAACTGTACACAAACTCAAGCGTATAATCCAGACAGCTACTAGGTACGACGTGTCCTATTTTCTTCTTCGGTTGGATTATAGAAAAAAAATGATGCAACCGAAGACAACAAAAAGGAATACATTATAATGTAACACCGTCTTGAATAAATCATTAGACCACTACCACCTATATGCTAAAATATCGTTCGTAGAAGTAGGTACATGAATAAAATGAACAGGTACTCACCCTAATTAACACTATGATTGTTTTATGTTTTATGTGTTTTGCCCACTTCTTATATGGTCTAAAAAAATTAAAATATGATCTGCCAGAGGTATATGTTCGATCCTAACCATAAAAGAACCTTGTTGAACGTTACCAAATCCTACAGATAAGTAGCAAATATCTACAGATGGCATTCACTACGCTGTCTGTATTTATTTCTTATGTGGTCTCTTTTCATTTTATTTATTCATTTACCAGAGTCTCCAATTTCTACTATAGGTAGTACTTAAAAATTTATCTCTTTAGGACTACTCCAGAAATATAACAACCACTAGATTAATCAATTAATTCTGATTTGTATTTAATATTTTCACCGACCGTTAGATCTGCAAATTAATTGATGATTTACGTTAATATCATTAAAGCTTTCTAACCAACCGAATGCTAAAATTCAATCAAATAATGGTTTAGGCTGAAACAAGATTCAAACAACCGTTATTTTTAATTAACATTCATTTAATTTTTAAATCTAAACATTTACTCTCATTATCGAAAGCAACGTCCCAAGTGGAGTGGAAAAGAAGAAATACTTCAAACTTTAACTCCAAGTGTTCTTAATGAGGTATAAAAATTCTCCCGAGAATAGAAACCAAAAGCGGCAAGAACTAGTTAAGAAAAAATGCAATTACATAGTCGTAATTATATACGTAGTTAATAAGTAAGATGTTATACAGGGTGCAATTTGCCAAGTTATAAATTCAAAGCAATAAATATTATATCCAAAAAAAAAATGCATTAAGATCCTTTTTCGTATAAATATTAAGGATCACAGATGCTACATTTGAAACACGTCCTACCAAGTAGGCACTGCGAGCCGAAAGCCAAATCCCACAACCGGTTTCGACCTATCGGGTCTCATCAGGTGGGCGCTGGCAGAAAGGCCTTTACAGGCTATATGATAAATATATAAATATCCCACATCTGCGATCCTTAATATTTAGACGAAAAAGGATTTTAATGCCTTCTTTTTTTGGATATGTCATCTTCGTCTAAGAATCTTTCGGAATCAACAGTGCAATTCAATGCCGACCCCTACCGGCATTAGCCCTCGGTGTAGTTGTTTCTGTTGATTCCATATTTACATTTATTAATAAATATTAATAATCGATAAGGATGTTTCGTAGGATACTTGGTAAAATATTATTTAAATAAATTTAAAATTAAAAACACGAACACTTGGTAAACATTTAACAATGGTTACGATACAAAATTGATAGATAATTTAATTTTTTAAAATGTTAAATTGCTGTTAAACAATGTTTTTGTACAGATTCAGAATAAATCTCAAAATAAATATTGTTTTATTTACTATTGTAAGAGTAACAGTCTTAAAATACAGAGTGATTTAAGGAATTTAGGATTAACCCCCGTATGTAGTAATAAAACCAATTTAGGCTCATTAATTGTAAATAATAAGGATAAAATTAATATTTTACAAAAAAATGGTGTGTATGAGATCGGATGTTTAGATTGTGATGCAATTTACATTGGTCAGATGGGTCGGAATCTAGGTAAACGTCTAGATGAACATAAAAAATCTATCATACATGATAAAAATAGAAGAGGCCTTACTACACATTACATACAAAATGATCATTTCATAAATACAAATGAAATCAAACTTTTACATTGCAAACCGAAAGGTACTCGATTAGATTAGCTGGAAATATTAGTAATACAAAAAGCCCGTCACCAAAGTACATTCATCACAAACGAACAACTAGATTTTAAGGTTTTTCCCATCACAGAGGCAATATTATAACTACCCATTACCAACCACCTTTATAAATATCAATTCCAATGTTAAGCACTCACAGTCGTTGGGAATGACGTAAAAGTCGAAACAGCTGTCAGACAAATAATAAAATTTGTGAAACTTTACCAAGTGTTCGTTTTTTTAATTTTAAATAAATTCTTGTTGACATACTGTCGTGTTGTTAAATAGTAGATATATTCAAGTTTCCCATTTTTATTTCTATTGATTTCCGTGACCATCTATTTTTCTGGTTTTGAGGTGTAGCTTCTTATTGAAGCGACCCTGCTCTACACTGAGCGTGTGCCAAACTCTACAGGATTAAACCGACTCTAACGTCCACACATTTCATCGAATTGTCGCTGATGCGGTTTCCTTTGATGAAAAATTATATTTTAGTTGCTTTGTTAACTTCAATTTTTCAAGAGAAAGGCATTCAGGACGCGTTGTTGGAAGCGCATTAGCTGTTCGTTAGGACGATTCCATATGAACACAATCACGAGAATCGTTCAAATTAGGAGAGGGACTTTTTCATTACCTACACTCAGGTGAACACACATAGTAGGTATGCAAGATCATTTTAGAAGCCTTTGTTGTATTAGTGTAGTGCTTGTTGTAGTAAGTTTTGTTAATTAATTTAATTGGGAAATGCTACCATTCTTTTGTTGGAATCGCATCACTTTCAAATCTTCGTTACAAAGAAAACACCAGAAAGGTATATCATTTTTATACCTTTCGGAATTCTAGTGCATCATATAAAACTTTTTGTGTTTCATTCCCACCAGCTACTCGTGCTGGTGGGCGGGCAGTCCCTCCGACCTACACTATAGTGCAAAGCCGGAGGGTAGGGCGTAAGGCCCTCTTCAGCCTCCTTGCAGGAATCGTGGGAATGGATGGGTGGTGAGGCTAGGGAGAGAAACATGAGACGGACGAAATGGAGACAGAAGAGAAGTGAAAGATTATCTGTGGAATATTATTGCTCCAGCATTTGCCTAAATGATCCAAGGAATCCACAGAAAACTTGGACCACCCGGGTTCGAACCGGCGACCCCCCGAATGCTAAGCAATGATCTAGACCACGTCGCTCGGTGTATATTATATACATACCATATAAATTGATAGTTGGTCGGTTGCAATCTTTAACTGCTAATTATTAGTAATAATGATATTTCTGTTAAAAATGCTGAACACAGGAAAAACGAAATTAATCTTTTCTTTACACCCTTATAACTTTTTTCCCTGTTAACCTAGAGACCTCATATTCATACGAAATTTTATGGCCTACAACCCCATGATCACATGATAAAAAATTCGGTGTTAAAATTGATCGTATGTTTTGATAAAGATTAACTCATTTGGTCCTTGAATTGGAAAATATTTTTCGTTGTCCCAAGTACTAGAAGTCAATGAAATTGATCTCAATTCTAAGGTGGATTTTTCTCAAAAGTTAACGTTTTCTAAACTACAAATCCTGTATAAAATTAGTTAATAACATTTCCTTAATCTAATTATACCATAATTAAGAGATTGTATCTAAACTTATGTGTAGTAACCTAGTAACTGCATGCTTGCTGCATATACTACAACTACGTACGTACTTCTAATTAGCAGAGTTTGCAACTTCGCAGTTTTACTTTTCTTCGATTTTCCGTGCGTTGTTTACCTAATGTCTCAAATTAAATTAGCAGGATACTCCGTTACCGTTACCGAAACCTTCTGTTTGGGCACCGTCTGTAGCAGACATTAAAAAGCAATAAGACTTTGAATTTATTAAACGCGCTGAAAAATCTCTTTTTCAGATTGCCGTCCTGATTACAGTTAGAGGATTCGGAAGAAAAACGTTGTTTAAAATTTCATTAGAAAAATATACCAAGCTCGATAATCGCAACGGAAATTGCGTTTTAATACTGCCGAACTCTTATCTCAGTTTCATTAAAGAAAGTATCGAAAGGTGAAGATGTTAAGTTTGAAATGAGACTAAAAGTCATTACTGTATTTAGGCTAATTTCTTGGTAAAACATTTGTAAATAGTATGTTAACAGAAAAAACACTCAGTTAGGGAATTTCGAAAGAGTTGTTACCCTAGAAAACAACTTTTCATACAGTATCCTAATGAAATATTCATTAATGAGTACCAAGGGTGCCATTGTATGGTACGAAGCTCTACAGGAACTTTCTGTGTATTTTAAAAAGTCTGTACAATAGAAATATTAGCCACAATTATTTATAAAATGGCTGGTTTGAACGAATAGTTTAGGCTAAAGTCGGTTTCATATTCTACAATTTTTGTGGAAATTACCTTTGGGAAATCACGTCTGTAAATGTAAAATCCAAAAATGCTTTTGACGACTTTCGAAAAAGTTTAAGAAAAGTAAAGATAAGAACAACGAATACACCTGCTGTAGATATGTATAGTAGTTAGCTATTGAACGACCGCAGTTTTGCTCTACTGGGAAATTATTGTACCTAACTACCAACTGGCATAGCAGTAAAAGAAATATTTGCAAATAAACTAACGCAATTTTAACCGAAATTCGGGTTTGTTCATAATGAATATTTAATGACAAGTTGATTTTTAATGTAGAGGTAAAACAGACAGAGAATTCAAAGTAGAAGTTGCATCAGACGTTAGCGTATACAGTGAGATCAAAAAAGTTGGAAATTTGGTCACGAAAAAAAAATCTGTAACCTTTAGGTAAGTACATCAAACTGATATTTGCTACGTATCATTAACTGTTCGAGTTATAGGAGAAATAAAAAATCATTTGAAACTTTGAAAGGAACTATTTTTGATTTTTACCTTAATTTATAATATAATTTTTGTTTTTATTTGGATGCACTGTATATGTAGGTCTTTTTCTCGACAAATACGCTGAATCAGTTTTAAAACTATAAATCACCAGCTGAACGGTTTTTAAAGTGGCCCATTGCTTTCCTAGTGTCAGCGAAAATTCGTTTAGAAACGACAACACTACATTTTCTTGCATTTGCGCCAATAGCACTATATGGGGTAGGTACCTACCCTTCGTGTGTGCAGTCCCTATTAGCTCAGGTGCTCTGCCAAAAACGACCAATTTATATCGCAGATATTCATGTAAATGGCCCGTATAAATCGAACAGGGTCGATTCTCCATAAGATAAATACGAAATTACAAAATAAATATGTACGTTGTTTGTTTGTTTTGCTTGTTTTTTTATAAAAAGTTGCTTATACTTTTATTATTATTATTATTCTCAAACAGAGGAAGTAGCCAAACTGCAATATGGACAGTATATGTTTTTGGTCTGCAATTTATTGCAGCCACCAGACAGGGATCGCGATTTCGATCTTATCAGATCTCATCAGTACGATATAGACAATCTGACTGAATGACTTATGATATTTATACGAGGCATGTTGTTTAAGTAAGTACCGTTTTGAAATTAATAAAAAACGTGCAAAGATATCTTAATTATTTTATTTTTACATGAAAGCCTGTACCTTAATCTACTTTCCTACATAATTTCCTTCAATATTATGGCACTTGTCATAACATTTGACCAGTTTTTGAATACCCTTCTCATAGAACTCTGCCGTCTGTTAACCACTGCATCACAACTGTTTTGACTTCGTCATTCATCGTCTTGAAGACGCTGACTGCCCAGATTTTTCTTCAAGTGCAAGAACAAATGGTAGTCACTGGGCGCCAGATCACGGCTGTACGGAGGATGATCTAGAGTTTCCCAGTGAAAAAATGTGATGAGATGTTTTCTTCCGCTTTCTACACCAAATCTTCATTAACTTCGTTGTTCATCATGCACATTTGCGCGGCTATCTTTACATGCTCTCACCCATTTCCTTACCATTTCATCACCCATAATGTTTTGTCCGCAAACTGGACAGATCTCACGATGAATATATTCCACAGATAATCTTTCAGGTCTCTTCTGTCTTCACTTCGTCTGTCTCATCTTTCTCTCCCTAACCACACCATCCACCCATTCCCACGATTCCCGCAAAGAGGCTAAAGAGGGCCTTACGCCCTACCCTCCCGCTTTGCACTGCAGTGTAGGTTGGAGGAACTGCCCGCCCACCAGCGCGAGTAGTTGGTGGGAATGAAACAAAAAGTTTTTTTTATCTTCACCAGATCGCTACTGAATGTATACATTCATAATTATTAGTTTACCTGTCTGGAGGTGACCTCAAATGCCAGTAGTATTAAAGACACTCTTACAAGAGTGTGTTTGGGGTGGTTATAGAAACTTATGATGTTTTAACAATTAGCATCACTATTTTCCTTTGTCATTCTCACATATAGGGCAATTTGATCGGCAAACTTTGCTTGTTCTATAATAAGCTGTTGTTTACTGTCGAGATCCCTTTTAAGGATGCTCTCTAAGAGGCGCTAATGGTAGGCTTCTCGAACAAAGAAATCAATGTATCTATTAAAATGAAGAGTAAGTGGATAACCGTTAGAATCGTTGTGTCAGTAAACATCCCTAAAGGTCGTTATCAAGTTAATCAATTAGTCTTGGTTTTAGTGATAATAACAAAAATCAAGTTTGAAATTTTTTGTAAAATATTACATGACAACCGAAAACCGATTTTTCCTTTTATTGACTACATAAAACACAAAACTAAGGAAAAGAAAAAATGATTTATATTTTTTTTTCTCAATTTCTTTTCTTTATCTACTACTGACAAAGTTAAAAGTATCATTGAGGATAATGACAAGGTCTATGAGTCAATGTTGAAATGGGAAATGTAATTTAACGGTTTGGATTCTAGCGAGAGCGCGACGATTATAGTTTCATCTAACGTTAGAGACCTATATCCTCTTCACGTCCGTTTCACAATGCGCGGTAATTTGGCCAACATTTGTGACGAAAAGTTATTTATTAAAGAGAAATGCAGTATATATATATACTTCTTCGCAGATATCTTCGCCTTTAACAAAGGATCAACCTTTAGAAGGAACTTTGATTGCTATGAGAAGCAGTGAATATAATTTAAATGCAATTTTAGCGAGAACTGATATGTTATACAGAGTGTTTAGTTAGTTATCGAATGTTCCGTAATTAAATAATTAGATAGCAATATTTTTTCTGAAAAACTCTTAATAAAAATTCGTTTTTAAATATTAAAAAATGTAATTTACGTAAAACAAGAATGGATTGATAAAAATAAGTATTTAATGAATATCGATAAACCTTCCAACACTTTCTTAGCTACTTAAGTATTCATTCTAAAATGAGGTAATTAAAAATATGGTGAAAGAAAATCAAAAAGGTATTATTATAATATGAATTAAACTGAAGAAAGTAAACTACTTAAATTATAAGGGCGAATCACCTCTGTAAACTGAACAGATTTTACACGGAAACTGTACTGTAGTATCTATTAGGAATATTTTACATTGAAATTTTATTTTAAACTACTCAAACTTCATGAGCGGATGTAACAAGAAAGGCATAGTATAAATTAAGGAACTGTCTTGTAAATTGGTCAAATTTAAAGAACGAATTAATCCTATAAACTGAGCAGATTTTACACGAAAAACTGTAGTATATTGGTACAGTAATTAAATTGAGCATATTGAGAAAACTTGGGTGTAAACCGTAAGTGAAGACCCTGGACCCCTAGACTCCTTTATTAGAACATTTTCTCGATGATCTGTCTGGTACTTTTCGTTAAACATACTGTGACGTGTTCAGTCACGAAAACACAATTAAACGAACGAAAATAACGAAATTTATTAACAACTAAAACTAAATCAACTACAGTTCTGAATAGCACAAGTCTACACATTTTTTTCACACTAGTAAATCTATTTCTCCCGTCATCGTATTCTTCACCACTACTTATACTCGCATTCAACTGCCGCCACTCTATGACTATCGCTCCTGTCACTGTCAACGCACGGTGTAAACAAATTGACTCGGTCCGCCCAGTGCACTCGCTTTTATTGTTTTCTTCTCGTGTTACTGTGACTGAACCAACACAAACAGCAAGTACAGTTCATGACAATGCCATAAACATTTAATTCACCTTGTATGCAGTTGCGTGCGTTGTTATTTTGAAGAATTCGTTCATCTGTTTGAAACTTAAAGCGCTTTGCGATATAAAAACATAATGGAAACCATATTAATATGACCTATTTCGAAATATAATAGTAAGTAGCTAACATATATAGCTAAGCTATACATATAGTTTGATGTTTGATCAACAACAGAACTCGCTTTTCATGTTTATTTAGTATGTTGTCGACTAAACGGCTAGTAAAGCAAGAGAGCCTTATAACGTCGCGTCATTCTATCTGTTTAGGACATAAATTCCTGGTGGATTTGCATGGAATTCTCCAGAAACCCTCTGTCTCCTCTACCGCCTCCCCTATTCCTGTTCTTTACCCCAGCGCGTTGTTTGCCTGAGTGAGTTTGTAAGTTAACATGTGGCGAGTAAGAGGTTCTGGGATACAAGAACGAATTGTACAATGAAATATTATCATGTGGGGACAAAATCTTCGACCATTTCGAAATAGACAAAGCGAGGAAAGGGGCTCAGCCGCATATAAATTATCATTTATATATCTACTGACATACAATAATAAAATATAGAAAGCAAAACAAATATGTTTTTCTATTTGTCTTAAATTCGTTTTCTTTTGACGTAAAACTAGGCCAGCTTCCAATGTGGTGTAACAAAAACATGTCACAATTTTGAAAGCTTAATAGTATTAGAATAATAATAACGAAAGGCCAATAGAAAGCTCATATAGTGCAATTTGTTATAAAATAAGTTTGAACCCTTCATATTTTAACCCCTAAATACGATAGCAGAGAAGCTAAAAATTCGACAAAACTTCACACGATTCTGTCTGATACATAGTTAGTCTTTCCACGAGGCAATAAGTTAAATAGGGGAAAACAAATTTGATACGAGGGTGGATCAAATATAAACAAGCCTTTTTAAATTGCGCGTCGAATAGTTGTTCAAGGCGCATCCGAGCGTTAAGAACTTGAAGTGGGGATATTAGGTGGCACGCAAACGTGATTTTTTTTGCACAAAATTGTAACCTGCGATGAGACGTGGGTATACTATTACACTTCAACATCAAAACGAGCAAGCATGTAGTGAACCCAGTGAAGCCGGAAACACGTCTATCTGCAGGAAAAGTTTTAGCCACGGTTTTTTGGGCCTGGAGAGGAGTGCTGTTGGTCGATTTTTTGCATGGACGAAGAACCATACTACTGACTTCTCAGTCAGATTAAACTTACTTATCGCCGAAAAAGGAGGACGCACCCCATCCATGACGTGTTACTGTTGCACGATAACGCTAGGCTTCATACCGCAGCTTTAACGCAGGCCCAAATCGGTGAAACGCACTGGACTCAGCTGGAACATCCTCCATATAGTTTAGATCTATCCCCTTGTTATTTCCACATGTTTGGACCCCTCAAAGAATCACTAGGAGGCGAGCGATTTCGCGATTTCAGACCGATGAACAGGTGGAGGCGTTTGTGCACAACTGGATAGACACACGCCCTGCTTCTTTTTAAGGAAACGGGATGAAAAAACTACCAATGCGTTGGGGAAAATGTATAGACAAACAAGGCGGGTATATCGAAAAATAGAGAAATTTGTGTTTTTGTGAAACTATTCAGAATAAATGTTTTATGAACAAAGGCTCGTTTATATTTGATCCATCCTCGTAATTGATATATTCGGTAATAATGGCTGTAACTAAACGCCTATCGCACTAGAGGATTAAAATGTCCAAATTTGAACGGACTCAACAAGTTTTTGTAAAAATGTTTTCGAGAAGTTTCGGTCGCCGAGGGCAATAAAAATTCGTTCAAGTAATCATTCCCTTTGAATATTTAATGTGACCCGTTTAGAATGCATTCAGTTGAGTGCATTTCCTTGTACGTTTCGTCACTTGAATGCCTACTTCGGGTTTCCTTTCCGCCAACACCCTTTCGAAAACGAGAGAAAAAACGAGACCGCGCCATTTCCACACTTAATACAATAGGTAGTCCTGTTAACCGTTAAATTTAAAATAAATCCTTATTAATAGCCGTGCAACAATACGTATATAGAAGCACCTACAAAATTGCATGAACGTAATTGATATATATATATATCGTATAATGGCTTAATGTTGGTATGAGAGAGTGGGACTGTTATGAATGCCCTCATTTTTAAAATAAATCCCATTGCAAAAGCACAACTGACTTGGTTCTAATTCAGTCGATCATTTCTCAAAATGTACAAAGTCACAGAGAATAAAACCAACCAAGTAAAAAAGAGGATTTTTAAATTAGAAAGTATCACCATACTCTACTTTGTATGTCGAGAGAATCAAATTAGACACGAAAATAATTACACCAGAGAGGGTAGTAAAGAACACAAAAAACTTCAACGGATATATTAAAAATACTCGACAATTTTTTCAGCCTAATAGGCCATTTTTAATAGTACAACTATACTAAATTATAACATGGTAATAACAGTTTATACATACTTGCGAGGATCCCTCAGAGGGTTACAAATTTATTAGGAGTGGGGTATCGACAAAACATAATTCTTTTTGGTTATTAATAATATTTTTCTTTGAGTGAGTGGCTTATTTAACTTCTAGAAATTCTAGTAAAGTTTATTTCTTACTTTTAGGCTGGCAATGTAATAATTTTAATTCATTGATATTAATCATATGGTTTTCTTTGGCGCAATGTTCAGTTAAACCTATAGTAAGTTTTTTGTTTTTATGTTTGCTAAATGTTCTATAAAACGTCTTTCTAGTGAACGACCCGTTTGTCCAATATAAATAGCATCGCAGTCTTGACAATTAATTTGATACACGCCACTTTTTTGGTTCTTGTCTATTTTTCTTTTATTGTTAACTAGTACTGTGCCTATATTGAACCTGTTTACTTCAGTTGTAGATATATTGAATTTAGCCAAAATGTTTTTAATTTTGTAACATGACATGTTTATGTAATTTTAAGGAACAGAAGGAGTTATTGTTATTTTTATCTCTGGCATATAGTATATTTTGAGTTTTAATGCTTAGTTTATTAGATAGCATTTTATCTATTATTTTAGAAGAATAGCCGTTGTTTTGGGCGATATGCTTAATTATGTTCAGTTCCGAAATATAATCTTTTTTATCAAGTGGAATGTTTACAAGTCTGTGTAAAAGACTATGAAAGGTTGAATGTTTAATTTTTAAGGACTGGTATGAATTTGCCGGTATGATAGTGTCTGTTGTGGTCGGTTTTCTAAAAATCTTATATCCAAGTTTGTTGTTTTTTTAACGTATGTTCAAATCAAGAAAATTTAGCTGTTGATTGGATTCTATTTCTGTAGTAAAGACAATGTTCTTATTTATGGAGTTCAAAGTATTTAAGAAGTTATCTAATTGTCTCTTTGTACCTGACCACACACAGAAAATATCATCAACATATCTACACCAGAAGTTAACGTTCTTAGTTAGGTGAAATAACTTATTATTGTTAAATAAATTACATTCCAAATCGTTCCGACATCTTTATGAACGAGAGGGTAGTAAAGAACCCTCTCTGGTGTAAATCATGCTTCATCAACCATGCACCGTCGAAAGTTTAAACTTTACGAAAATAATTATAGAGATAATTAAATTAAGCTAAAAGCACAACAAGTACCTAATTATGTATAAAAACGCCTAAGAGCTAGATGAATTTTATAACCAAATTGTAGAAATGGTTGGATAAATAGGATTTCTGAAATAGGGAAACAGCCGGTTAATCTTTAAATCAGTTTTTTAAGTAATTGTTCTAAATCTGTCAAAAGTTTGTGAAATTTTTTTAGCAGACTGACTAAGTTAAAAAGACATTAAAACACTTAAGAGATTAAGTAACCTTTTTCTCTTTTGACGCATATTAAAAAGGGGTCGAGCCATTGCTCTACCGTTTCTGTCCATAAGGAAACGAGTTTTGTGTTTAGTATGGGTATTTAGTGAACAAATAATTTCCTAACGAACATTACACCCAAAATCTTGTTTTTCTGGGCCAATTTTTAATCATCTAAATATCACAGGTCAACTAAATCAGGGAGCAAGAAAAAAAGAAAACAAATGGGTAATAGTTTATTTTGTAATGAAGAATACATCAAAAATGATTACCTTATATCTGAACCATTTTGTTAGCTCTCTATAATAATGATCTCGAAAAAGGGAGGACTTTCAAACTATTTTACTTGGAAAAATTCCCTAGCACATTGAAATTTAGAGATATTGTAATTTAAAAACTAAGCAAGCTAAATTTGTATCATTTGTATTTTGGGACTAACACATTTCAAAATCTTAATAAGCAAGGGCAATCCTGGGGCCACCTGGAAGTGACATTTCTAGACTTATCCATGTTGACCCGTGATATTATTCAATTAATTAAAAGTAGAAATTACGGGCGACATGAATTAAACTTTGAAATTTCCAGAAGATTGACGAAATTCACATTTTCCAAATTTCCCTGACCTTGAATATTTTTGTCAACATAATAAGTCATTACGCAAAAATTACGTCAAAGTCATTGCTCGCAAAAGCTAATACTCGAATGATATCTACAGATCTCGTCCAAAATTATATCTTAAAACTACACTAAAAGGAGTATCATTAACTTTTTAGTACGGTTAGGAAATATTTCCGAATTGTAAGATTTGAATTGAACATAAAACACAGCACATCGTTTTATAGTTTAACTTCTTACAGTGCTTGACATTAGTTCGACTTTAAATCTAGTTAGTTAATGGAGCTTGATGGAATATTGCGGTAATCTTCATTTTTAACGGTTTGAAATTTACTTACAAGTAGTTTTCTTGAAAACTAAAGTTTTTTAATGGATTTTTACGATCTCGTTGTTGAAAATAACGTAAACGTTAGATATAAAATACTTATAATTATCTGCAAGCAAAAAGGGGAACATAAAGCACCTGCATAAAAAATACTTGTGTAGCATTTTTCTTACGGTATGTTGCTAGGTAGAGAGCTATCAGCGCAATAGTTAAAGACATGAGATATAAATTAGGAAAATTTTCGACTATGAAGGTGACTGACTAGCAATACCAAGTGTTGTACCTAAATAATAGTCATTAATAATGAAATGTTTTGGAGATTTTTTTAGTAGAGGATCATTGCAATACATTAATGTTGATATTAATTTTTACCTACTCCAGATAACCTCAAACTAATGAGAGCAAATTTGTTACTGCTGTCACGCCCTTTGGCTATACATGCCAATTTTCTGACCACTAAGGCTACGATAGGTGATAGCAGTACGTACTGACATTAATGTACTAGATAATAATGTTTGGAATATTTGTAATTTAGCTTTAGTTAATTCTATAACTTTAGTTAACCAAATTATTACCTCTCTCTATTGATTAAACTGATAATATAGGCATAACTAAAATATTTTTTTAAAAAACTAATAAAAAAGAAAAATCCTACCTTTCTCGACGCATCGGGAGACACAGTTTTTGACTAGTGAACCTTCGCTGACGTATTTCTGAAACATAAAAAAGAACAATAAGCAAAGTGGGTAATGCTTGTTTCATCGCAGTGAGCGTTTTAATTAGAAACACCACTTTGATAATAGAGAACGGCACGTGCGCGTGAAAGATAAAAAGTACAGAGGATAAAGGGTTGGGATCATTAGTAGGAGACGCAAATTTTTAATGAACACATTTGTTCGTTTGAAGCATCTTTGAGGAGACCCCTCTTGCCTACTTTTTATTTAAATAGTGTAATAAACAAGGAAAGTTGCTTGTAAATATCTGCTTTTTCAATTTAAATAGTTACTGAGAATTGATCTCCACATTAGGGTGAAATGAACAGTAATAGTGTAAAATCATTTACACCGTCGTATATAACAATGTGTTAGTATGATGTAGGTATGTTTGTAATGGAAATCGGTGCAAATATCTACCCTAATGATATGACATTCTGGAATGAACTTATTATTAAAATGCCTAATGAAAAGATAGAACTGCGCCTAAGGCCTGCTTTTGATAATTAAGTTGTTTAATCGGAACTATTAATTAAAACCGCAAATATTTTGATGTGTTGAAATGTCAATATTCAATCACCAATTCAAATGATTAATGCGCTTACGTATAAAGGTGTTTTTAACACGAAAATTCTCCATAAGTTTGTCTAAGAAGACAATTTTCAAAAGTCCTTTCCCTTTTTTGGAGTGGTTTCAAATTGTCACAAAGTGTTACAAATAAAATACTTTGGACTGTCAACACAATTTATTATTCAAGAGGAGAAAATGAATAAACCAAGAAAATATTATTTTCTTTGGGTTTTATTTCGCAAACAAACGAACATCAAGCAAATGCTATTGTATTATTTATAAACTCATACTATATTCAAACTGATTTTTGTTTCGAACATACCGTTTCCACAATAATAGAGTTTTATTGTTGAATTTTCGAATGTTCATTTTACCCCAGCGTAACTTATCACTAAAAAATTCTGCTGTTCTACTTTTGACAAACCCTGAAGTTTCCGCAACATACTTTACTTGTTGTTTACTATTTTCTATTTATCAACAAACCTAAAATAACTTAACTTTCAGCAACCATTTGTATTTTAGATGGTCATTATTTACTATTTTTCGTTTGTGGTGAAGACAGTAACTTTAAGTGACCGGTCTAATTTTTACAAACGCAAAATTAAAAGAATGTAGAGCCCTTTTTGTTTATTAATAGAATTACTTTCACGTGTGTATACTTGATGAAACATTATCAATAATCAAAATAAAATAAAAGAGTATTTGTAAAGTTTCAACTGATTTATTATCAACTCTGACAACTCTTTCGACCTAACCGGCCATTATCGAAGAGTAATTAAAAATACTATATAATAATTTGTTAATTATTTTTTGTTTAATTTTAATATACAGGTTTATTCAAACTAAGTGGTACATCAAACGTTTTAGGATAACTAAGCGAATCAAAAATTTCAAAATTCAGGAGTAGGGGTTATCAAGAATGATCTTTTTATCTAAAATGATTTCAACTGTATTCCACTTCCAGTTATACCGGAAATTGATGTAAACTTTGTTATTTTAATTGAAATGGTATATTATTTACGACGAATTCGTATTAAGCATAAAATAAATTGTAAGGTGATTTTTGATGACCAACTTATATGCTTGGTAGCGGTATCCTATTGAACCCCCTGTATAGCCACCACGTGATAATAATTTAGCTATGTCAGGACGGGCGAGTTAATAAGGGATGAAACAGGAATGCGATGCGCAGTACCTACTCTACCGCAACCCAATTAATAAGTCAAGAGTCGTACGGTCTGAAACATTTTGTATAGGAGTTGAATTAAATACGTCCATTCTGTATAATAATAATAATAATTTAAGATAATATATTGTTCTCTAACATGCTTTTGCTTAGTTTTCGAGATAATTTAATTTATGGAAAAAAGATCCCTACCGTATACCAAAGTATAAAAAACTATAACATCCATAAAGAATGACTTAGAGTGTTGCCATTTTAATTAGTAAGTCATTTCGTCATTTATAATTTTTCTGTACAAATTTTGAAGACATTTAGAAAATGATTTTAAAAAATATTCGACTACTTAATTAACATCTATCTTTCAATGCCGCACTTTTATCTAAGAAAAATGTTAGAAGTAGCACAAACACACTAGCAAACTTTGGTATTGTGCTCCTAAAGTTCAAAAGTTCTACATTCAAATTTCTGTCCTGCCTTTATTCTTCTTGTCATGAACACATTATTAAAAGTAGTGTATACTATCTGTTTATAAAGAAAAACGTTCTAAAAGCCGTCATCCCGTGGGAATCGTCGCGTGATGCTATTGAAAACCTCTGTTCTTTAAGAAGTTTCCAATTGATTCCATTTTTTTTTATTTGAAAGGAAACAGCTTTGTGTTGCTTTTATATCCTCTCAGCTGCGGCAAGACATATATTATTTGTTTTCAATAAAAGTCCATAAACTTTAAGAATCCGTTATTAAAAATGGAACAGATTAAACTTTTCACTTTTTGAATCAATAATAAATATACCACAAAAAAGTTTCTACGTATCTCCGAAGCTATACAGATAAAGAGATTAGAAACTTCAATTGCTTGTAAGCAGGAATTTATAAAAATGTTTTATCCACGAAATTTAGTAACGTACAATACCGACTAGAAAGTTCTGGAAGAAAATCAAAAATGTTTCCGATATTTCTGTTGTATACACAAATTTTACTCGTGATATCTCTAAAACTTTTCTTACACTTTCTTGCCACTAGAAGAAGAACTTTATATTGTAACGAGCCTGTAACAGATAAGACGGGTTCCTCGAATACGGACGTCGGTCGGCGCTTTGGTAGAAATGAGTAAACAACAACATAATAGGAGTTCGAGAAAATACTAGAAGATCGTTCCTGATTACTCCAGAACCTTCGATACCTCTATAAATATTATGTTGTCGACGGTCAAGAACAATTTTAGTTTAGTTTAGTATAGTTAGAGAAACGGTTTAGTTACAGTTGAGTCACAGTTTAGAGTATACAGTAGATAGTAGAATGGTAATATAAATACGATATACCGAGTGATATAAATAAGTGGTAATATAAATACGACATACCGAGTGATATAAATAATACATTTACCTTGTCATATAAATAAGTTGTGCATTAGTGTTTAAGTGTTATATAAATAGTGTAAAATAAATATTTGTTTAAATAAATAAGTTGATCTAGAAAATTCTTTACAATATATACTTCTGTTTGCACCAAACAAAATATATATATATATATATATATATATATATATATATATATATATATATATATATATATATCATATAAACATAAAGATTTTAGAATAATACATGCAGAAAATAATTCATATAGACTAAAATTATTAGAAGAATTAGAAGTAAATAAAAAACAAATACAGCCCTAATATTATTAATGAACAAACTGAAGTCAACAATTCTCCATTACTAAATTTATTCTGATGAAGAAACTATAGTCGTGGTATTTATCAAATAATCTTTGAAACTCAAAAAAGTGTGTCTTTTATTTATTTTAATTTTATAAACAGTTGGATGGCCTTCCTATGGGTTCGCCGATCTCACCCTTATTGACAAATACTTTCATGTTAAACTTTGAAGAAAAATTGTTTAATAGTAATAATTCCCTAATAAATAATGTATTATATTGGAAAAGGTATGTGGACGACGTTTTCTGTGTATGGTTGGGTACGGAAAGACAACTAACGAAATTTTTGATCAATCTTAATAGTATTAAACAAAAAATTCAATTCACAATGGAAATAGGCAATGAGTTAGACCTCAACTTTTTAGACTTAAACATTAAAATTATTAAGGATAAGTGTGAAACAGACATTTTTAGAAAACCAACTTGTTCGGATACTATAATACATAATAATTCAAAACAATCTTATTCTATTAAACTAGCAGCAATACATAGTCTTATTCATAGATTACTAACTTATCCCTTAAATAAAGAAAATTATGATAAAGAATTGAATTTAATAAAAGAAATTGCTCGTAATAACGGGTATAAAATTAATTTGGTAGAGAGGCTTATTAGAAATAAAAAACAAAAATTTTTGAATAAAGAATTTTATACGGTAAAAACAGAAATTGATAAAAATTATAAATTCATTATGTCCCAAAATTGTCGGATAAAATTTGCAATGAATTGAAAAAATTAGATACAAAAACAATTTCAGTTAACAAAATCAATACAGGTAAAATGTTAATTAATAACAAACAAAAAAAAATAGTCATTTAAAAAAGAGTGGGGTGTATAAACTGTCATGTAAAAATTGTGATACCTTTTACTTATGGCAAACAGGAAAAATATACAATTATTGCATGCAGAAAATAAAGGAAAAAGGTTAAACTTACATGAACAATTTGAAATTAAAAAATCCATAAAACTTAAACAAAATATTACAAATGACCAACTGAAATTTAAGAAATACCCTGTTATCGATTACTACTTGGGTTTTCCAACAAACAATGATTGAACACCCCTGTTCAAGGTATAAATATTTTGTACTATAACATTAATGTTTATAATTGCATTTGTATACTCGTGAACAAGGCTTAATAAGCCGAAACAATTGTATTTGTTTATTATTACTTTTTTGGTTATTTTCTGACTAAGCCTCATAAGACTATTAAAACGTCTATAATTATAATGACTGTGTTTACAGTTCGCCGATTTTATCATTGTAAACGAAAACCAATGAAACCACTTTATATGTTGATTAAAAATGTTAGGGTGGTAAAAGTATTGGTTAATTTGTGTCTTTATAATCTTAGGTAGAAAAATGTTAGCTATATTTGTACGTATATCCGATTGACATGTTTGAAATGCTATTAAATAAGGATGAAATGCTGTAAACAAGTGATATGCACTAAGGGTTTGAATTAGACTATGTAAGTTACATTTTGGCTATTTTAATTTGTCATTCAGATAAGTATCTAATTAAAACGTAATACTAACTAAGTAAACAATTCTCAAATCACGTCTAAGACATTTTTATATATGTTCTGTATTTAACCTATTAGCGATTTGGGTTGTTCTTCGTGACCTTCTAGAGAATTTCGCCTGCATTTTATTTTTCCTCGTCGAGTTGGAGCACTAAAACTTAACTGTCTTTTTAACAGAAGTAAAATGCCTTCTCCAACAGTTCACTTTTAGTAAGTGGAACATTTAGATGCCACACGAAACCGGGTGCAATACTTTTTACTGGCTATTTTAATGGCACTTCAACATTTCACAATCAGTCGTTTAACGTTACGTCACTTAAACGTTGAAGTTGTTGACAACAATTCTTTACTTGTGCTGGTTTAGTTTAAAAGAAAATGTTGGAAACTTAACTTCGTCAGAAGGTAATTTATTAAATTCCTTCAGAATGCCAGATTAGATTAACAAAACAACTTCAATTTGTTAAAATGTAAACCATAATCATGGTGTCTAGTGTTTTCCAGAATGTAATGCCACTTATATTGGTCAAAGTGGCAGATCAATAAAGACCCGATTAACAGAACATTTGTATAGTATCAATAAAAACCAGCAAAAGACTGGCATAACGGACCATTGCACTGCTTTTAATCACACTATTGGCAAAAATAATGTTAAAATACTAGATAGTAATGTAAACAAGAGAAATTAAAAAAGCTTTAGACAAAAAGTTAAATACAATCAACAATCAAGTTGAGTTGGGGCAAACATCATCCCCTCTACTATTTAGTTAATTTGGTAACTGTATAGGTATATATACTAGGAAGAAATGCTTTGTTATTTTAGTAGAATTTTACTCTTGATAATGGACTATGTCCGAAACATATGTCGAGTACATAATAAATTTAGTGAAACATCTGATTTTTATTGTTTGATTTGAATAATCATGTTTCACAATAAATGCACCCAAGACAGTTTTATTATTATTAAAATTTAAAGTTTAAGTTAGCTAAAATCAGTGATTTTCCCTAACTTTAAAGAATTTTCTTTGTTATTCCATTTTGTAATTACCCTGTATATAACTTGGTACATGCTTTATCCCCTTTGGCGCCTAGGCCACTGTACCTCGATATTAAAAGATAACTTTTTATTACATGAACACACACACCCTTAAAGACTTTTCAACCCTTTCTATTCCAAATACTTTAAACATGAGTATATTCATTCAGATTGTATCTCTTTAGTTAGAGAGAGCATGGATTTTCCTGTTCGTATCAAATTTTAGCAAGCCAAAGTGAATTACAAGGGTCTGAAATGTTTAGGGATGGAAAGGACTGAAGGGTAAGCCTTGTCTAGATAATATATAATAAAATTTCAAAAAATGGTAGTACGTCTTCTAAAGAGCAGAAAGAGGAACGAATGGATTATATGAACACATTCATAAACTCCTGTAGGATTCAAATGATGAATGAACCTTAAAATTACGAAAATACATAAACAGAATCCAATTCGATATTCCAACAAAGACGTCTGTCTGCGAAAGCGTAACTCAAGGGTAACTCAACGCATTTAGAATTAAATTGAAATATGTTATTTGCCAACAACTGTATGTTTGATAGACGCGCCGAGGATCAGTACCTTAACAGATACGTCGATTGTCAATGCGTTAAGATAAACAGTATAATTGTATTCAGAGATAAATAAGGTATCAAACTGATGCCCATATTTTATGTACAAACAAATTCAAACATCCATTAGAGTAAATGTATGTAGGCTTTCACGGCCGACGTCTGTTGTGGAATATGTAATCGGGCAATTGTTTATTGTACTCGAAAATATTGTTTCGATCTACATGATCATTATCAAGAGTATTACTAATTACTAAACTTAAATCTACTTAAAATAATTGGGGAGGAGTAGGTTACTAATTCTAGTTGGTTGTTCATAAGTTCTTTTTTATATAAAGCTTTATTATTTCTATGGATTCTACAAGCGATAACTTTTTACCCTTTGTTATATTCGTGTGTAAGATTTTTGTGTTTTCTATGTCTAACTTATGTCCTAGACTTAGAAAATGACCTGAACAGCCAGTTTTTCCGTCAGATTTTTTAATATTATTTAAATGTTCATTTATACGAGTTTCTACTGCCCTCCCTGTTTGTCCTAAATAACTCGCACTATAATCCTTATAAATTAATTTATAAATTCCACTTTTTTGTTTAATATTGCTTTTAGGTTTAACATTAACAAACATGTTTTTTAATGCCCTACTGTTACATTCTATTGTAGTAATTCCTAGTTTTTAAGTCGTGATTTGAATTTTGAACTTACATTATTGACAAATTTCAAAGAACAATAAATGTTATCTGTTTTTATACTAAAATTATCATTAAATAGTAGTTTTTGAACTTTCTTGTTAAGTTTTTGATTGATCATTATGTCTACAAACAATTGGTGCAACTTTTTCCATTCTTTTATTTGTTTTCTCTTTTGAAGTCAAAAATGTTTCACAGTAAGTGCACCCTAGAAAGTTTAAATTTTATATATCATAATGTTTTAGAAAACAGTATTATGCCTTCTAACACATTCCAATTAGTTAATCAGATTCTTTTTTCTTCTTAGGGGTATTTTGTAGTCAAGAAGTCCCCATGGTGCGCGTCGCGTCGTTAGATCGTTGAGTCATTAATAGTTCTAATTGGGGCAAAACTTTAGCCACCTACCTACCTACCTACCAAGCGATCTGTTTCGTAGCAAAAACTCAAGACACGTTAATTGAATTGCTTCTCGTTGGGCTTTTAGTTTTGGGGTGGTTTCTAACTACCGCGCCATCTAGAGCACCAACAACGGTGTGCAGACTACAACATGTATCTATAAGTAAGAAACATCCCCTTTCTTGTTATCACCCAACCGTTTAAAGAACGTAAAAAGAGGGAGGCACGTTACTGCGAGATGTTTTTCCGGTACATTAAAGTTAAACTACTTCAAACGTTTAGCGGGTTTATGTTACACAAAATGTCCTTGTTTCCAGTGTTAAATCCGAGTCGAGTAGAGTCGAATCATTCCCTTGTTTGCTAAAACGGTTTCAATTTTGGGGAAATACCTGTATTCCTCTTGTCAATGCAACAAATTTGTCGAGGCTTTTGAGTAAATTTGGTAAAACTTTTGTTCGCATTTTATTTGTTTAGGACACGGTTTTACCTCAATTGCTCAGTACGTAAGTTTTTGGTCATTGCGATTGGCCATTACACAATTAGAAGAATTGTAGGGGGTTGAGTAATATTTACCATCTGACTATGTACACTATTATATATGAAGGAATCCTTATAAGACGATAAAGCAAAAAGCGAAAAAAATGAAGATGATGGATCAGAGACATCATTTACGATGAAAATACGATAAAATGTAGGATTTTAGAAATTGAAATTTAATTTATATGTAAGAAATTAATACACTTGTTCGATAACAAATTGAATTTTAAGGCTCTTCTTTTATATTAAGCAAGTTAGGTTTAATAAACTGCCAGACGTGTATCGCGATTTCGAACCCATTGCTTCTTGTCGGTATGCTGTAGACATTTCCAGCAGAACACCAACCAACCTGCCAGCGATTAATAAATCTCACAAATTAGCAGCAATTAATAATAATAATAATAATAATAATAATAGTAATCTACAGATGCTGTTCACTACGATGTTTGTATTTATTCAAGTTAGGTTTGTTTATTAATCAAATTCTTGTCGCAGGAGATTTAAAGTGTCTTCAAAGGTAATTTTCACAAGGCTGTCATTCATAATGATAAAAGAATGACTTTTTGTTATAAGCTTCGCTAATAATATCGCACGACAACCATCAAGATGATATTATAGCGTAAAGCTTTGAAGATAAATTAATTTCTTTGTTGTCGTAGATTAGGTTTGAAACTGTGTATCATCGTTTTTTTTTTTATTTTATTATTATTAAAATAATATTTAGAGAGTTTATGGTGTCATTTTAAACTGGAAGAAATTTTCTTAGGGTAGTAGCTGATACATGACGAAACTTAACCATAATAGAATATGTGATCGGGCTTTTTGGCCGTTGTCTATAGAAACACCAAAAATCTTCCAAGCGCCCCCAACCACCGAGAGGATATAAATAACGACGCATCTCAGACACCGAGCGGCGTGGTGTAGTGGTCTAGATCATTACATAGCATTCGAGAGGTCACCGGTTCGAACCCGGGCCCGGCTGATCTGGTCCAAGTTTTCTGTGGTTTCTTTGAATCTTTTAGACAAATGCTGAGGCAGTAATATTCCACAGATAATCGTTCACTTCTCTTCTGTCTGTATTTCGTCCGTCTCATCTTTCTCTCCCTAACCACACCACCCACCCATTCCCACGATTCCTGCCAGGAGGCTGAAGACGCCCTATCCTTCGGCTTGCACTACAGTGTAGGTCGGAGGGACTGCCTGCCCACCAACACGAGTAACTGGTGGGAATGAAACACAAAAAACAAATAAACAAAAGACAGCGACACTATCCACCGAGCGATCGTCGAGATACCTACGCATGCGACGACCACTTCATCACCCTTGAAAATGCCTGCCGCAGGTGCAGGCGAAACGTCGGCAATGAATCTCCATAGACAACGGCCAGAAAGCCCGATCACTTATTTTACAACAGGCGTCGGCCGTGAAAGCCTACATACATTTATTATCCATAATATTAAAAAAATAAAACACAAAAACAGTTTCAAGTAATTTATATTGTATTCACAACAATATTGTTTCACCACATAATGACATCATCAGGTAATGAATATATGATATAATGTATATAATAACAATATAAATTACTTGAAACTGTTTTTGTGTTTTATTTTTTAATATTCTAGAAGAAGAAGTGCCAAAAATATCACTTCTCTTAAGAAATTTGTAATGCAAAGATTTTAAAAAAGTTCATGCAGACAGAGAAGTTTGTAAAAAATATACAACTATTGTTTTTGTAATGAAGAAAGTAAAATTGAAACTATTGGTTTGCATCCCTAGTAATTTCCAAACATAGTGGACTAAAATAAAATGGTAGCATTTGTTTTGATATTATTTACTACACGTATTTAATAAATCGGAGAACTCAACTCTGGAGTGAAAAACCCACCCTTATTTTACTTGTGCATACTTTTCACACAGTGCCTACGTATAATGCGCATTTATTAGGGGTGCAGTTCCTTCCATGTATAAACAAAGAAAGAATCTAATTTATCCAGTTAATCTACGCTCATAAAGTACGACACACCGAAGCATCTTCTTGTGCTTAACATTAACCCTGCGAGTGATTATTTTAAGTACCATATCAAGTAAGATTGATGATGACGCACAAGAAGAACAAACACGATGCCGAGCTTCTTCTTCATCTTGTTCTTCTTCTCACTTCGAAAATATATTTTAAAGTTCATTAATGCTACGTCTGCAGACGTATGTAATTTGTCTTTTATTAAAATTGAGAAAAATTATAAAAACAGGGAAAATATAAATAATAATTTACATAATGGGATTGACGTGCTACAAAACTCACTTTATTAAACCTTTTTAAATGCAATCAGCTAATATCTAACTGATCCGCTGTTATTAGATCGGGTATAAAATTTTAAGCAGAATTTGAATGATTAATCACGAAAAATGGTAATTTGACTATTGACAATTTTTGTGAACGTGAAATTTGTTGAAATATTTTTATCCCAAGTTCAAATCCGAAACAAAAATCTCAAAGATTATATAATTAGAGTTTAGAGTTTATATTAAATTTATATTTAAATGTGACTTGGTGAATAAAAGGAATACTTGCTAAATTGCATGGTAAAAATGACTAAGCTTAGCCGATAAGGCAAACTCCAATCAAATGTATGCAAAAGTTCTAGACTTGGAGCTTGTACTTTCTATTAAATTTAGGTTTAAATTTGCTTGACGAATAAAATGATTATTTGCTAAGTTTTGCTAAATTTAGAATTGGCGAAGTTCTTCTTTCACAACAAAAACACAAAATTGTAACTTCCATTATTTAACACGTGTTTCACCACACTGTGGCTTCTTCAAAAGTACAATTTATACTTAAGACTAGGCATCTAAGATTAATTGAGTATAAATATTCTTCTGATGGTAATAAATGAGGGATGGGGAGAGGGAAATGTTTTAATAATGGCGAGTGATTTAAATCAATTAATTTTAATTATTAATCTAAGGTAGTATTTAATTTGATATCGATAAATTTGGTGAAACTTACACCAAGCGTTTTTATTTTTAATTTATATTACTAAAAATGTTTCACGATCAATGCACTAAAAGCTCTATTGCATTAATTATTTATAATAAAAAATTTATTAAGGCACGCTGTTTGGCTAAAACCCATAGCATTTTCGCTTGGAAAAAAAGAAAATGTTCTTTCCTAAAAGTTAATATCATGATGCGCGATTTATATTCGTTACAGGATGTCTCATTTTAGGTCACAATCGAATCTGTTCTATTCATGGACAAACGGTACGATGTGGCGAACGGGGGAACGAATCGGCGAATCTTTTATTCCTGAATAGAACTCTTTATTATGCTAAAATAAATATTCGTTTTATGCAAATAAATTCACATTCTCCGTCCGGACCCTTTTCACTAACATAAGACTTTAAAAACAAATTCTAATGATACCAAACCACAAAAGAAAACAATATCTAGCTAACAAAAGCAAACATAGATACGTGTCTTATAAAAAACCATGACCTGTTTACCTTTAATATTTAGCATTTGCATTGATTTATCAAAGAATCAAAGACGAATCTGGATAAGTTAAAGTTGAAAAGAGAAAAAAGACAGATGATTTTTAGCTATAACATGTTGGACAATACTCGATTTTTCTGTTCTAACAAACCTGGCATGGGCTAAATGCTCATTGAACCTATCTTGAATAATGCGTCTAGTTTGTCCAACATAACCACTAATCAATACTGTTACTATTATGAGGTATTATTTATGTGACAGATGGTCAATACTGACACAGAATTTTAATTCATCACAATTATTATTTGCTATTATAGCGACTTCATCAGGTGGATAATGAATGGTACGGCCGGTGGAGGGTGATTGTAGATAGACAAATACATTAGCATAGTGGAGGAAGAAGTATACGAAAGTATAAACAACGTTTTTGTTTATTAATCAAATTTAATTTTAAGAATTTTTTGGAGACATGTAAAATATCATAATTAAAATTAGAAGTTAAATTTATACTTATATTAAAAAAATTTCAAGTGCCACAATTCAATTGTATACGCCACCTTTGTTGTCTTTGTTTGTGTTCTTTCCGTTACTTAATTTAAAAACAATTAGGCTTTTTTATACAAATTTTCTATTATATTTTTACCTTTTATTACTCTAAAATTTATATTTTGTATACTTCTTCCCTCACTATTTTCAGATACTAATGTATGTACTGTTAGGTTCTAGAAATATCACTATCTTTTTCCTTTCACGTCATTAGTAGTTAATGACCCATGTTAGATATAAGGAACAATTGGCAATTGTAAAAGTTAGTTCTAAGTACTCGGTTTCGCTTTTTAATAAAGTCTTTTTAAACGCTTAATCCTTTTTTTTTTTTCATATAATATCGGCTTAGTTCGATTAAGAGTTATCGAAGGGTTAGTGCTTAAAATCCAAAGAGTTCGTAATTGTTCTATTGTTGTAATACTCTTATTATTTTACATTGAAATGCAACATCCTGGTGTAACGTAAAAGTGTATTTTACAATAATTAAGCAGAACACCCAGCTAAACGTGCCTGGGATAAAAACGACGTCTTGTACACCGACCAAAAGGGACCCTCCGGACCAGCACTCAGAATCGCGAGGTAACAGTACTTATATATAATCACCCATCACCAGCTATGCTATTATCCGCCTGATGAAGCTATTGTGTTCGCGAAACAATGGTCATGAAAGTACAGCGTTTGTTAAACTTCTACTATGAATAAGGCTATAGATATTTGGTATTAACTTTAACTCGATATCTCTCGGTAGTCGTTATTGAAAAAAAAGGGTTTTGACGGATATACAGACCGACAGACAACAAAATTATCCTATATGAGTACCATTCTTCTCATTCGAATTTAAAAATTTCTACTGTATTAGTACACATTTGCAAATAAATAAAACATACCAATAATAACGCAATCCTGATCAAACGATTCAACTCATCATTTACCCTAAAACTTTTGATGGTAAATGCTAAAAAGGTATATATATATATATATGTTATAATCGGTTATAAAATGATGTATATAAAATTTTTCCTTCATTCGAAATAACACTTTTCATTGGTCACGCTGATATAGGTACTCCTGACGATCAATCTGCTAGAGCCTTCGTATAAGATATATAACGTTTCGAACAATATAAAATATCTTGGAAAATTACTTTTCGCCTGTCCATTTCCTCTCGATAAAAGTACAGTCGGACAAACACCTGAGATACGATGCGGTAGCATATACATACGTGTATACAATATACGTGTGTTCAAGTTGAAAGAAATGGTCATCAATGTACACAAGGTACATACATATATCATACGTCCTCAATTGTTCATTTTCATTGGATTTAAAAACCTTAAGACAACAAATTATGTGGTTTAAATAGTTTTCAGTTTTCGTACATTTAAATTACGCGCGCATTTTATCGAAAATTCCGTTGATTTCCTTGAGTTTCCAGGTGATCTTTCTATTTCACTGACGATCGTTGACCATCTGGAGCTTTCCTGACTTTAGGCACCCTACTTTCCTTATAGACACAGTAACTAATCAAGTTTCTACAATAAAATAAAATAATACCTATAAAAACAGCTATTCGTCTAAATAAAATAAACTAATAAAACACGTGTTATGCAGTTACAAATAATTATTGTGTTAACTGAAAATTTCTGGTTTACTTGTTTAAAAAAAGTTAAAAGCTTCATATATGCAATTTAATATAAAATTAATTAAAGGGAATATTTTTCTTGTTTACCTTTTTGAATGTGCTGTAAATTTCTGTTGTAATTTAATTCAATAAATAGGTTTATAGTAAGTAGTTTTTAATTCACAAAACACGCACGCACGTACAAAATTTCCGTGAATTAACTACAAAAAATACATATATATCTATAACACAGAAATAATTATCTTCATCGAAAAAAATCAATTTAAAATAGGTAAAACATTTAATAAAATAATACTGTTTCTAATAAAACGACCTAACTTATTGAACTGATTGTCAGCTACGTACTAGTCCATAAGCCCCGGCTTGTTTGTCTACAAATGACCATGAAACTGCTAAAAACATCGTCCGAGAAACAGCATTAGAGATAACGATAACAAAACAGGTTTTCGATGGAGAAAGATGAACAATAAAATGATAAACAACAGATTTAATAAATAGCTTGAATAGTATTTGCAGTTAGTTTTTTGTGAAACATTTTATAAATAAAGAAAGGAATGTGAAACAAAAAAGCAGTATTATTTGTTGCCTTTCTTTATTTTAAGATTTAATATATATATATATATACAGGGTCATTCGAACTGAGTGGTGCATTAGACGTTTTTAGGAAACTAAGCATGTTACAAATTTGAAAATTTGGGAGTAGGGGTGATCAAGGATGATCTATCTAACTAAAATAATTTCAACTTTCGGGCACGTCCGGTTATATCAGAAGTTGATGTCAACTTTCTTATTTTAAATGGAATGGTATATTTTTTACGATGAATTATCCATCTGGATAAAAAAAATAGCAAATATCCAGATGGATCGAAAGAGGATAAAAAAAGGAATCTAACGACAAAATAAAATATGCTAGGTGCCATTTAAAAAAATTAAATTATTCGTGTTTGAAGTTTTTAAACTTTGATTTTTTTTTCTGAACGCCCTATACAAATTATAAAGCTTAGTTTTGGCATGACGTTAGCCTTATGACTTGGCTATAACTAGTAGAAATTTAAACATTCTTAGACATTTTATTTTTTATGGAAGTTATGATGTTTTATAGTTTGGGTTGCGGTGCAATCTTTTTTCCAATAAATTAAATTATCTCAGAAACTATTCATCGCATTGTAGGCATACAAGTTGGTTATCAAAGTCACCTTAAAATTTCAATTTTATGTTTCATACGAATTCATCGTTAAAAATATACAATTTTTTTTATAATGAACTGTTGAAAAAATTAAAAATTAAGTGATAAAATGAAGTTTTTACATACCAAAGTATGAAATTATAATTTAATGTTTATTAGTGCTTTTGTTTACTTAATAATAAAATTCTATTGTTTTCTCTTGCCAGAGTTGTTCGCCTCTGAATTATTATGTTATTTCTAGAAGAAGACGAGAGAAATGTTATAAATCGACAATAAAAAAATAAAACGATAAAACTCCATTTCGTTTCAGGCAATAATGAACAAAAAGGGAAGCCTCAAGGTTTTGATGTTATCTACACTAAAGTCAGTAAAACTGTAAAAAGGGCATTAAAATTGATATATTATGCATCATATTTTCCTGGATGCCGTTTATTTATTTATAAAAACGTTTATTGGTAATTATTTGAGCAATTTTATGTTTTATTGCTTCAATAACAAACAAACCAGAAACTTGTCCGCAAAAAAACTTTTTGAAAAGTTGTGGTTTCTATTCCATATAATTTTTCACATTATAGGAAACATAAAAAAATACCAGCCTATAATAAACTTAATATTTTATTTAAAATTAAAGTTTTTTCCGAGAAACGCCATTTTTGATATTAATAATTACTAATTATTGAAATACATCAATTACAGAAATTTTAACCGTAGTCCCCGACTTTTTTTCTCATTTATTATCAATATCAAATTATATCTCCGCTTCTACTCAGTGCCGATTTTTAGGAAACTTACTTAAAATATCTATTTTTTAAATTGTTACATTTTTCTGAAATCACACACTAACGGTTTCGACGTCAACTTCTCCTAAACATACAGACTGACAGACAAGATTTTTAAAAACTGTATATTTCGCCCTAGAATCGTTTCAATTCAATCTAATATAGAATATTACATAATTATTTGATTACTTACTATACAATAGGTTTGATCGATTTGAGGACACTCTTTGAGCACAGTGTGTGACCGATTGATACAGGGTGTGATGGAACCAACCCCGTCGTTATACTGTCCACACTGCCAGCATTTCAGCGCCATCGAAGCAGTTACAATTCCGAAAAAAACAATCGCCAAAAGGAGCCGAGACTTATACATTTTTTTATTGAGGTTACAACGATAAGTAATCAAATTAACACGAAAAAAAATAATTCAATTCCCGTTCGATCGGTCAAGGGATAATTCTGATGTATGGTACTCGGTATTTGTATTAATGAGTCGCGTTAAGTTGTCAAAAAAAAAGTTGGAAACTTTTCGGGAGCGCAGCCTTCGCGCTTTTAGTGTCGTAGTTATTTATATGTGGGCTCGATGGTTTCGACGCGCGAGTTGGGGGAAAACTAAGTCTGCACTCACCATCTAACCCGCTATATCTCGCAAGGACCACCCCTGAAATTAACCCAGCGGCCTGACCTTAAACGACGGCGTTTGCTAAATAGAATTTTTCTACGACAGAATAGAATTCCTTCAATTCCAGATACCTATGTCCACTTAAAAGAATAATCATACAAAAATAGATAACAATTACAAAGATAAAAACTATGGTACCAATTCAGGGACAAATCTGAAGTTTTCTTAATATTAATTGTAGTTTGGCTTAGCTCTTGGTGAAACATTCTGCGGTAGGTTCATTGTGAAACATTATGAATAATATTAAATTGTTTTAAATTAAACCAGAAACGTTATTAAGAATCTCTTACACGTGTTTCGACCTTTCGGCCATTCTCAACGATATATAGAACGAACTACCTGAATACTATTGATATTAGTCTGACTCTCTTCTACCTGTAACAACTTCTAATAGTGGGGAAACCCCGAAATCTATTTGGTCATTCAATAAAGTTTTGTTATTATTGCTTGCTCTTATATTTTGTAGTATTTCTAGTAAATCTGATCTTTTTCCTTTACTTTATGTATGTAGAAATTTGAAATTATTTATATCTAATGAATGGTTGTTTTGAATGAAACGGTTTACTAAATTTGTATTCTTTGAGTGTTGTGTTATTGTGTTTTCGTGTTCGACCAAACGTGTTTTAATTGAACGAACCGTTTGACCTAAATATATAGAATCACAATCTTTACATTTAATTTCGTATACACCACTTTTATCAGTTTTTTCTTGTCGTTCCTTGTTTGTTTTGTACTGGTAGAGAACCCAAATCGTTCTTATTTACTACTATTGGTCTGATATTATATTTTTGAAATCTATTTTGAATTTTAATTTTCACTTCAGGTATATAATTAATAAAACAGAATTTGTTGTCAGTTTTACTTGTTGTATTATGATAATGTTGGTTACATAATACTTTTTTCTGTGTTTTGTTTATCCTTTGCTCGATAAAGTCGGTACTGTAACCATTATTAACGGCGATCTGTTTCAACCTTATCGATATTAATTAAAAAATATTTATTTTAAATCGTTCGTTCTGGTCCAAGATTTTATTCTTAAAAAAAGATTTCTGTAATTTTCCTGGAAAAGTCAGGATGCTAAGATCTAAGAATTTGACCTCTGTATTGGCACAGCGTACTCAAATTTTGCTTATGTATCTCAATTTAAAAATTCTAATGATTCTAATTTCTAAAAACTGAAAAGTTTTAAAACAGTTTTGGGGTCACATTTGAGTTCACCATCGAAGAATATATCGAAAACAATTATTTTCTCTTCTTATTCATTTTTCAACTCTTCATAGTCGTGTCCTTCGAAAGAAGAAGGGAATCGAAAAAGAGCATATAACTATGGCGGGTTGAAAACAGACAACACAACGAGGCTAATAATTTTGGATGTATTTTTCGAAGGCAAATTCGAATTTGTCTTTAGAGTTGCCCTAAAATATCGAAATTTCAATATACCCTAATCTCAAATCCAAAAACGTCAGATTAGTAATATTTTGGAATTAAAATATTCCAAAACCATGATGTGGTGGGGAAATTATGAGGCGAAATTCTATTTCAGCGAAAATAGATACTTCAAAAATAGCAGATCTGATCTGTTGTTTATTTTGTCCCTGTTGCCAAAAACTGCATTTTTTGACTTTTGCATTCAGCGTCAATTGTTTTCTTTTCAATCCCTGATTTCGATGACCTGTGTTATAATTATATTTTTTCCAAAGATTAATTTTGTAAAAATACAATGTACACTACGTCCCAGAAGTGTGTAGTCAAATAAGGCGAACATAGGTCGTAACAATATTTTTATGTTGAAACATATAACATAGTTCCGGTTTATTTCCCCTATGTAATATGAGATGTACTACTCTGTATATTTGTATGTGCATGAGAAATTTAACATTGCATTGTAAGGGTATTAAGGAACGCAACAATAGCTCACAGGCTATGAATTCGACAATGGAGAAACAATGGATATTAATTAATAGTGTTAGGAAAATTTGCCATATCAGTTAGGTACAAAAGTTATTGATCTCCAGATAACTGCGTATCTAAATCTATAATGAACAGCGAGATAATGGAATTATTAGCAAGTAGAGTAAATAATTGACAAAGCAATAGATACACAATTGGACTTGCAACATAATTAATTATTAATGAAAATCAACGAGATAGAGTTTCAAATTTAAGATAAAATGTGTTGTTATTGTGTCCTGTTTTTAATGAATAAGGGGTTATTTCAAAGAAAACGAATTAATTATGATCTTAACTTTTACAATACGAAGGATTTTCTGTTCTACCCTTTTTAACCAAAAATTGCGTATGGTTTGTTCAGTGGTTCAAAAATTAAATAAGGAAATGTGTTTAAAGAAGTATTTTTGAATAAATAATTGCCAGACCTTTAAGATGAATTGAACGAATGGTTGTTAAAAACCCGACACCCCTTTTTCCCTTCTGATTTTCTCCTTTTTATACTTTTTTGAAAGTTGATAATTAGAAAGAATGTGAGGCGATATGATTTGTTATTTCTATGCATAATTTCAATTGTGCGACAAACGGACATTTCCCTTTTAAGATGAGAAATGCAAAGAGTCTATATTTTTATAACATTAATTTTTTTATACTTTCAGTTCTAGTAGTTAGTTTTGGAAATTAATATGAACAATTTTCAGTTTACGCACATTTTCGGAAAAATATTTAAAGATATCCCATGTAAAAATACAAAATGTATATTTTTTAATTCTTTATAAATTGCCATTTAAAATGATATTCCACACGATTTATCGATTTTTTCCGAACGTCCATTATCCCCACTAATTTTCTTTAAGTTAATATATTTTAAGAGCTAATTTAGTTTTTAAAATAAACAGTCCTCGCATTGCAGACAAGACAGACGTATGAATGATATTAAGTCTTCTATTTTCTATTTTTAAGATACGAATCTCTAAAACTAGCGTGTAGGGGAACTATTGAAACACCCTATTGGCAGAATTGACCTAGAAAGACCTTCCGTGCACATTTATATGTCAAATTTGTAGTTTAGGTACAATTTGGAGCATGTAGCACGACGCCCTTGACTGTGTGACACCTTTAAAACAATTGGGAACCGCTTTTTTAATTTTCTTTTATTCCCTCCTCTGTTTTCACAACGCTCGCTTTTCTATTGTTATGAAAAACATTTTTAATTAATTAATAACGCTACGACTCGTTCTTTTTTTTTAATTGAGCTTCGAAAAAAATTAAGACCCGTTGGCGCTGTTTCCTGGTTTCATTTTGATCAAAAAAAATGTTTTTGTTTTCACTTAATCTATTTTCTATTGTTTCATATTCTTGGACCATACTGTTGTATGCCAAACTTGCTTTATTTTTTTTTTATGTGAAAATTAAAAACGTACAGAAACAAAGTAAAAAAATCGTAATTGATTAGTAGTTTTTACTAGAAAAAACTTACCTCTATATAATTTTACTCCTAAAAATTAGTTAATTTATTGTTTTTATTTTTGGAAAATAACCAACGTTTTTATTATTACTAATTATTTTGTTAAATGTAGAAAATTTTTGTTATTTAAAAACGATCTAAAAATAAAGAGTAAATACACCTGGTAAAAAACATTTTTGGTGTATTCGAATGTGGTCAACAAACTGCATATAATCCACGTTTAATTATTCATTAAACAATCGCTGGCTTTTCTTTTTGCAATATTTGCTAATGAATAATTAAAGGAAAAAGTACTTATAAATGTACATGAAACAATAAAATGTTTAGTATTAAATATCAATCCCATTTCTTTTAACATCTTAAAACAATTATTTTAAAATGAATTACATTTAAAAATTTACAGACAAAAAAAAATTTGATGACTGCTATCTCGAAAACAATAACCACAATTAAATTTTCAGATTACTTTTATGATACACCTTTTGGCTTTCTCTATATGATCTCCGCCCCCCCCCCCCCGCGGTCCTTAAAGTTAAACTTCAAATATTTTCCCTAAATCGTTGTTTAAACACCCAGTATATATTTTTAAGCGTTTGTAATTTCCAACAGATTTTTTTTTAATCAATAACACAATAAGCATTGAATTCGTTAAGAGTGAAAAGCGATGGTTTTAAAAAATCGATGTAAGTACAGGTACAACTGGAATTGTTTTATTAAGGGTAATTACGTACTCGATAAATCCTTTTTAACCTTTTTTTACTTTATCGAGTACGTATTTAAATTTTGTGGTTTAATCTTCATTCATTAACTGACGAAAATTGATAGATTATATTATAATTATGCGATTTAAATACTTCATTTGGTCCTGTACCGAGGATTTTCTGTTTGTATTTCTTATGATATATATAACAAGCTATTTTCAAAACCAAGGAAACTAGTAATGGCGATTGAATTCCTAGTACACCCTGTATGTGCCGCATCTTAACATAAATTTTTTTTTTGGAATTATATGTCTAAAAAGTACCAATAAGAATGAATCTAAGAAAAATTTTTTAGTAAGTGAATTTGATTTTTTATATTTAAAAATTCATTAAAGAATAAAAGTATATGTGGGGCCATCTATGATAGAACGAAGGCTTTATAGTCAGCAACTGTATTCACACGTTAACAAATAAAAAGAACACTTTATAGTATACCGCTGAAAAACTTGAACGCGCCAATGATTAAAATTTAAAAACGCATCATTCGATTTTTTGTTAACTTCGTTTTTAGCAAATTCGTAATGGTCTGTAAAATATCTGATGATAACCACGAAATAAATAATTTAAAAAAATTTTAACGTTTGATATATTTCATTATATTTTGTATACTAAATTACTGTTGATTACTGAATTTGTCACCACATAATAACAAATACTATAAATGGTAAAAGTTTCAAGAGATTTTTCTGTATCAAAACAAAATTGTTTAGCTTCTTGAGGTAAATATAATACAAACTTAATATTTTACACAAGTATTTATAATCTATGCTCCAAATTACTATTATAATATTTTATTTACTACTTTAGTACGATATACAACATATAAAATAAGAAATTGTCACAAAAAACTATAAATTGTATTTATTATTTCATTAGAAATAAATTCAACAAATTTTATTGTTTTACACATTTAGATAATTTTTCGAATATTATAGCAAAAACGTAAATTGTATAAATAGTAGATTTATTTCTTTTAAAACTATTAATTCGGTAGGTAAGCTTATTCATAAGAACAAATGTAAAATACCTAAAGGTGTTAACTTATTAAGGTGTAAAAAAGTTTATATATTTGTAGCTAGGGCTTTTGATACTCGAATCTTAACATTATAAATGTTTTGTTAATAAAAAAAAAAAAATACACATACAGGACGTTAATCATAACATAATAGAGATATTAAAATATAAATTTATTACAACAGCTAAAAATAAATAGCTATGTTAAACAAAGTATTACGACCACCTAGATATTACAAATTCTCTACTTTTACATTCAAATTTCAATTTTCTACTTCTTATCATTCAATAATTTTATAATAGTAATTTAGAGTATAGGGTATAAATACTTGTGCAATAGATTAAGTTTGCATTATATTCACCTGAAGAAGCTATAGTATCGTGAAACAATATAGTAGTGATACAAACAAGTTTTCTTGAAAGTTTTATCATTTATGGTACTTATTTGTTATTAACTAATATGCCAAAAAGGATCCAAGGACAAGGATAAAACTCAAAACAAAAATAAAAACTAATTTAGTGAATTTTATTCAACCTCCAACATGTTTTTAAAGTCAAAGTGTTAACATTTAATATCCCTGAAATTTTATTTAAATTGGTTTAGTAAATATATAAAATAACTGTCTCCATATTATTACCGAAACGAGCTACAGACTAAACAGAAATTAAAATTACGACCCGCAAAAACATACTAGTTTATTTCGGTTGTAAGTTTTAAAAAACGTATTTGAACAGAAAATCTGTTTCCTGATAGTTACCAAATCAACGTATTTTAATACAGACTGACCAATTTTCGGCCCCAAAGCGAAGACAAACTTTACGTCTTTATATCTTCCTCTTCGAAGAACCATTTTTATTGATCCAAAGAACACTTTTACTGTATGTACACACATAAAATAACAATAATATAACAACAATAAATACGTAATTAAAAGAATGTCTTTATTATTTACATGACCATTGGAAATATGTATGTATTTCGAACTATCGAATGATTGTGTGAACCTAGAGGCGCAGTCTATCGAAAATTGACTAATAACATTAAAGGGGAAAAAATAATTTTAATTAATTATATAATAACGAAGAACGCGCGCGCGTGGGCACAAAATGTCGAGCTCAAAGGACCGCCAGTCCGCTAGCCACCGCATGCGCCATTAGCGTAGTAGCGGCCTGCTGGGTCTCCAGGAATATCCTTGTCTCGTTCATCCATTCCCTGGACACACCACGACTCGCCCCTTTCAGTAAATTCATGTACTTAAGCGCCTGTGCGAAATCGCCTCTATCTAACCAATACCTGAGTGCATAAACCGGCCAATTAATTACAAGAAAATGAACGACAAGGGCAGGACTGCACTCTAAACGATAAAACAAACATGAACGCCTAGGGAATGGATCTACAAGGGCATTTGCATGCTGCTCAATAGGATAATTAATTAATAAAAACTATACCAATAGTAAAGAATGTAGTGAAGGTGAATTACGATTTGTTTATTGATATGAATTACGACATTTGAAATGTATGCAATCATTCCTAGACTCTAAAAATGCCAAGAAGTAATAAAGCAAGACTGATAGAAGATTAGGTTTTTATTTTTGCCATCTAATGATCTTGAAAATTGACGAGGAAAATCAAAAGCATCGATATGAAGTCATAAAACGAAAAGAAGTGTCAAAGCCAAGCGTGAACTATTTAAATTCCCATTATCTATGTTTTAAACCAAATTCCAGAGTAAAAAAGAAAAACACTAAACTATCACTTACCTTGCTCTTTGTAGAATGTCGTTGGTACACAATTTGGTAAAATCGGTTGGATCGTCGTTCAGTTCAGCCTGAGGTATGGGATTCGGTGCTTTCAATAAAAGCATGGACTGTAAAAAGGAGAGGAGGTAGAGGGGCAAATGGCCACCGGTTTCTGGAACAAGGGATAGTTGTCGTGCCATTTTTTCCACCTTTAAGAATCTCTCTCGCAGAGCATCCTCTGAGTACACGCCCCTCTTCGTAGCTTCCTCTGGGATGCCGTTCAGGACTGCGCAGACCAACTCGTCTTCAGGGTCTTTAAATAAAAAAATACAATCCTATCTTTTTGGAAACTCGTTTAACCCATTTACTTACCTGCAGCTTTTTGAACTGCTGCAACCTCAGCTTTTAAGGGACGTAGTTGCTGATACCACGGCAGGCCAGGACATCCAAACTTTAAAGAACGATACAGTGCCTGACAAGCGCCCCATAAAGTCTGCGCTTTCCTTGTAATACGCTCCTGATTTTGCTGAGCTATTTTTGTGGAAATTAAGAAAAGAAAATTGTTTTTAGAAAGTCGATCTAATTGTTGTAACCAATTTATTAATTACCTAGAAAAAATTTATCGAAAACTACAGGAAAAAGATAAAGAAAGTGTAGTTAGCGATTACGAGAATACATTCAAATAGATAATTAATTAATTGTCTATTGGACAAAAAAGGTGATAAATCAGAGCCCAATAATAACTTATTTTAATTAATAGGTTTCAAAAACTGTTATGTATTATAAATTATTGTAGTAATAATTACCTTTAAGGGCGTCGTCCATGCCCTTCAGCCGCCCTACGATGGCAGCCAACTCCTTCTTATACTTTGCATGTTCTTCTTGCAATTTCTCGTCCATTTTTCTGTTAAATTCTCTTAAAAGTTCCGCTTCTCTAATTTTTAACGCCTCGTCCAAATGGTCTGCAAATGCCTCGGACTGCAACTTAAGTTGCTTGCGAAGCTCCCTTTCAGCCTCATTTCTCAAACATAGGCACTAAATGAAATTAAAAACAAAATTTAAATAGACAAGCAAAAACGATGGTAATTAATTGAAATATATAGAATCAACAAATATACACATATAGTTACATGCTCATGAACCCTATGAGAACATTATAACTAAAATTGTGCATTCATACATTATTAAAAGTCCTATTAGTATCATTTGACCTTTATATTTATTGATTAAATGTACCAATTTTATTATTTCTTCGCTTAAAACTTACTGACTTAATTATTAATATTTTCATGCATATTCTTACCCTTTTTTCATAGTCAAGGAAAAGTTTTTGTTTCTCTTTTTCCAGCTGCTGCTGTACTTGGGCATTGGCTAGTTCTTCGGCCCCTCCTCTAGCTATAGCATCCTGTAATTTCTTCTCTCCAACAGTTTGTGCACGTGCCAGCTCTTTCTGGAAGAACAGAACGTTGGAGAAGGCATGTAGAATGAAAAGATCCAAATCATTGGATGACAATTCGAGTTTCTTCTCGTGGATACTGATAGACGGAAATAAGATCTCAAGTTCATCTATAAAATGCTTTCGCGCCTGTTCAACTTTGTCCCAGTATTTTTCAGTCACGCTGGATGCTCTTATTTGATTTTCGTACTCTTCTTTGGCTTTTTTAATGTCATTTTCGACCCTGTCAGCGTTCTTTCGTGCCAGTCTCTTCATGTCTTCAGGGGCGTTTACTTCTGGACGATCCAAAAGGTTACGGAGTTTTTTAAGATCTTTAAGAGCTTCTTCGGCGCATCTTTCAGCTTCTTTAATGGATTCTTCTTTCTTCTTGCCCTTTTCTTTAAGGTTATCCCATGTTTTTTGGTCAAGGCGGTCGACGGAGTATTCGACAACCACCTCGACTTCACGATTGAAGTTTTTGACTGCCGTTGCCGCCCTGTTGTACCACTGGACTGCTTGGGAAGCTGCCTCGCCCAACTGCACCTCTAAATCTTCGATATTCTTTGGGTGAGTTTCCGGTAAACCCCTTCCAGCACCCGGTTTTTCATTGACTAATTAAAAAATAATCATCAAACATTGCCAAGTACAATTTGAAGGAATTAATAATTAGTCAAGTTTCAAAAATAAGTACCAATTGTTACAGAAGGTTCTGACTCATCATCTTCTTTACACTCCAGTCTCACTTCTTTGTAAGTGGGGTCACTGGGTGGCTTAATTCCGGCAAAGACAGGTGGAGGAGCTAATGTTAAATTAAGCATATGTTAGTAACCAAACCACACACAAAATGCTAGTTGTACTTACGATCGTACGTGATTTCATGGGTGGTTTCTTCGGAACCTCTTTTATGGCCAACTTTAACAAGATCTTTCAGTTTGTCGAATAGTGACCCATCTTCTTGGAATATAAATTTAAGTATATCATCGGTAAAAGGAGCCTGTGTTTTCAACCAATTACGAAATTCAGGATCATATTTGGCATAACCTAATGTAGCACCAGTTATCACAGCAAGTGCCCCTAATGTATATTTACCTCCTGAACTGGATTTGGATGAGGGTGGTGGAGGGCAAATATCGGGTGGGGTTTGTTTAGAATAGCGTCTGCATAGTTTTGTAATGGATTTATTCTAAAAAATTAATACAAACATAAATGGGTATGACATAACCGTCTATTAACGTAAATACAATATTTACAAAAAACTACTTTACATGCAGCACAATTAATACTTTAATACCTTGATTGATCCCGATGAAGGCAGCTTCCTTATTAAAACTATTCTAAACATTTTTGGGGCAACAATTTTTCACCGGAGAAGGCATTCACACAAGATTTTCGTAATTAACAATTTTGAGGTTAAGGAACTTTCACCTGTTCCTTGATTAGTTGATTCTGCAGCAATAAGAGTAAGAACAATAATAAGAAGAAGTAGGACAAAAATGAACCAGATATTAAGCAAAAGTAAGTAAGTTTTTAATACAATATACAAAGATTTTGAATTATTGCCACTGCTTTATCAAATTTCACAATTCCTAACAATTTTAAAATGATTTTATTTTGACTTTGATCTTTTGTTTTCGCAACAAATTTTAACGGAGGTTAGGTTCTACTTAACCCTACTTCTTTTTTTTTTTAATTTAATTAGTTTCGCATCTGTATCGTTAATATCAAGTATGGAATACAAAAAAGTTTTTTGCAGCACTATTCACCAGCCTGAAAAAGTTCTACAGCTCATCATACCCTCTTGTAAAAAATGAATTGTCAAAATTTGTTCCTGTCCCAGTTACACTAGTTAGATCATTTTCAAGCGTATTTCAACCCTCTCAATACGTACCTGTGGGATGCAATTTACTCCAGAATCCAAAGGTAGAATGTCTGACCAATAATATTCAGACTCGTACGCTGACAAAGTTTTCTATGATGAAAGGGAAAAGGAAATCGGTGAAAAGTGTCCCCAACAGGTTTTATCGGTTACGTTGGGGCATATGGATACGAACCATCGCTGGTAGACACAAACACTTATGGAAGAAGAGTGCAAGAAGGAAGAAAAGGTATCTGCAACATGTTTTTTGTAATGCTACACAGTCAACATTACTCGATAAAATGGCTGGAAAGTACTGGCGAAGACCCATGTACTTTGTTGATGATCCATATGAACCATACCACGTAAGGGAAGAATTTGAAATGACCTACAAGAAGCCAAGACCATATTTTCCACCTGAGAAGGAAAATGTTAATAGTTAGTACCTTATGTTTGTAAATTTGAAATTTTTGTTAAACATCATAATAAATAAGACATAATTTAAAATATATTGCTCTTTTATTAATAAGTATGCAATTAGTGTATAAAAATACATTACAATATGAGTAGGTAAATACACTTATAAAAAGAAAAAGAAAAAACGATTATAAATGCGTGGTATTGTCCAATAAAAGATTTAAAAAATTATACAGCAGTATTTTTCATTTTTCCAATGTTTTCAATTTCAGTTTCTATTACATCGTTTGTTTTTAGAAAGATTGGGGGGTTACGATGCATACCAACACCCTTTGGGGTACCAGTCAGTAATAAATCTCCAGGGTATAAAGTTACAATTCTGAAATAAAATAACATATTAAAAAAATAAAATAATAATTCAAACCTCATACAACAAAAACGTTAAACTTTTTAAAATATACAGAATTTAACTCGTAATTTGTAAAGGTATAACTTGGACTTTTATATACAGGTAGACAATATTCGGAAGTATCAGACAAAATCTAAAATTAGATATTTTTCTTAATTTTAGGAAATAAATCCACAAAAATTAATTTCAGAAAACTTAAATTCCTCAAAATAATTTGCCACCCTCCAAAACCAGAAATAATTAGCAAGAATTAACAAAAAATATTGAGAGGAACTACAATTTAATTTTTTTTAATTTAAAATTTATGAATGAATAGTCTAAATACCAGGGTTACCCGAAAAGTTATGTTAAAATAAATGATGGATTGTTCCATTTTTTTTTATATTTTGATGTACATATACTTACTGTGACAAGTACGAAACCAAATAGTCAATTTTAAATATTAATTCTGACGTGTTACCCTCCTGCATTAGTTTTCCATTAATCCAGGTTTTAATGTCTAAATTGTTAACATCTGAAATATATTCTTTAGCAACAACAGCAGGACCTATGGGACAGAATGTGTCCATTGATTTCCCTAATAAAAATTGACCATTATTTCTTTCTTTTTGCCAGTCACGGGCGCTAATATCTTGGGCAACAGTATATCCAAAAATATAATCTTTTGCCTGGTCTGGCCTAACATTCTTTGCCTTTTTTCCTATTACTACAGCTAATTCCGCTTCCCAGTCTACCATCTATAAAAATCAAAAATTATCTTTCAACCTGTTTAAAAATAATAATAATAATAATTAGGTATCTTATTTTATCATATTTCGTACATTACTTATTGATGGTAATTGTACGTTGTCGTAGGGACCTACAATAACCGATGAAAATTTGCTAAAAATCATCGGCTCCGTTGGATATTTTAAGTTTTGTTCATCGCAATGACCTTTGTAGTTTAATCCAACACAAGCTACTTTATCCGGTTTAGAAAGTGGAGCTAGAAGAGTGGCACTCGTCAAGGGTATAACTGATTTACCCTGAGCTACTATTCTGAAATTATACAAATAGAATTTTAGATCCATTTATTATAGTAATAGGTTTCATTGTTAAAGGGCACACTTGTGTAAAATATTTAAATACAAATATCTAAACTTCAGAAGTATTTCAAATACTGAAATAAATAGTATAGGTTAATTTACCTGCTTAAGATACTAGGAAAAAGTATTTAAAATATTAATTAATTAATTTAACAATTTGTTTATTTATATATACAAGTAGATTAAAGCGTTGAAGGTACAACGTATAGTGAAAGTTATTCTTATAATGATATCATACCTAGTATTTCAATTAAAATATCATCAAAGTATTTAAATATTTATGGATTCCAAATACATAGCAGTATGTTAAAAATGTGACAAAATATAAGTATATAATTTACTTGTTGGAACTGTTCAAAATAATCTTATACAATAAATAATAATAATGAGGAAAAACATTTAAGTATACTGTGTAATACAAATATTTCAAAAAAAAATCATCAAATACACAATCTTTTTTAAATAATTATCTTCTAATTTGTGATGTATAAAAAAATTAATATAGTCAATCTCACAGAATGACCTACACGTATATGTATCATTCTTTAAAAATTAACATGCACAATTACGAAAGGAATTTTTTTATTATGCATATAAAATTCTCATTATGATTATGTACTTAAAATACAAATGGAAAAATTGTTTCTTGCATACATAAATTTATGTGTACCTAGTAATTTTAGTAGTTACTATTTCAGACATACATGTTTCTAAATTTCCATTAAAATTTCGAAATTGGTAAATGATTTTTAAACAGATAAAAATAAATTACTACATAATATAAACAAAATTTTATAAATATAATTACGTAAATATTAGATATTATTTATGCTTTTGCGTCAATTTGAAAACGCGTGATTCTAATAAATTAATATTAAAAGAATACGATTCAAGTGTGATGTTTTTTAAACAAACATTTGTTATTTATAAATTTCATAAACTAAGTGTTAAAACAATTGAATACAGAAATGGAAAAATAAATAGAAGCATTGAAAAGATTACAATAAATAGAAAAATGTGATAAACAATAAACTGATTATTAAATACATTTCATATGTCTTCATTGTGTTTAAATTGCTACTTATATCTGGATATCTTCGCTACAAGTGTCGAAGGTATCTATTTCAAATATGATTTTATTTTATTTTATAATAAATTGAAAATATGTTTATTTGTAAATTAGTAAACTAAAGAGTTTAGTTCAAGTACGAACACTGCAAATTCCTGATGATGCTCTAACAAGGCGAAATACGTATATAGTTATTAAAAAATTACGTGAAACTTCCAACTGTTTTATTGTTTGTTTATTAATTTATTTTAAAGTTAATTTGAACAGCAACGATAAAAATATAGTAACCAGGGGCGGATTCATGAGGGATGCAATATTGACAGTAGCCCTCCCCCCCACTTCCGGTATAATCGGAAGTGGTAGAGAATTGAAATTATTTTAGATAGCAGGATCATCCTTGATAATCCCTACTCCCAAATTTTCAAATTTTTAACACGTTTAGTTTTCCTAAAAAGTCTAATAATAATTCTCATACCTTTTTGCTTTTTCGAGTGCTTCGTCCCCCTGATTCAGAAATTCCACAAACGAATTGGGGATACTTGAATCCACTCCACTAATATCGATAATATCACCATCGTGCGTAACTTGAACTCCAAGTTGGGGTCGTCCACTGTTAACTTTAAACTGCACAAACCGCATATTCGCCCTCTTGCTTGTACTCAATTTTCTTACAGATACGAAATTAAAAATATTCTTTTTAATATTATTACTTTGTCGATTATAATGCGCCTTACTAAAGAATCTTAGTGCGGTGTTCGATGTTTTTGTAAACAAATGAGAGTTAACGTAAACGGTAATGTTCATTTTATACCTCTATATCTTTCTATTATCAGGTCAACAAGAGGTATCTACTTCAATTGTTGAAAAAAATAGAAACAATTCAATAAATTAAAATTTCAAACAGTCAGAATAAACACAACCACGAAATTATCGTAGTAAGTAGATGTGCGATAATGAGTAAAGCAAACAAGCTGGAGTTGTTTGAGGTGATGATTAAGATAAGATTTTGATAAAGTTTACAGTTTAAAATTCTACAAGAAAGTTTATGACGAGCCGGTCGCAGTGTGTTTGAAAGTTGAACAACTCGAATCGTACGAATTACCTATGTTTATTGTGTGTATATTAACTGAAACGCGTGTTTTCGAAAGCGGCCTTGGGATATGCGGACTTTTTAATTTTTTTTATATAGATTTTGCAGTTTTGCACGTAGGCCTGTCTACGGAAACGCCCACGACTTGCGCGTTCACGGTTTAATAAAATTACTAGAAATCTACAAATTTATAAATATATTTTTACCTTTGTGGTTTATTTTAACTTCGTAATACGTAATTTTGACACTTTATCACTTTTTCCTACAAGTTCTAATTGTTTTGAATGATTCTGTTGATAAAGGACCCTGTATTTTAAATCGATTTTTAGAGAGCGATTTGTATACGATAATGCGATCAATAAATAGGTATAAAGATGGGAGCTGAAAATTGTTTAAACAGGATCCTTAATATCGAAAGGACCCTGTATTTTAAATCGATTTTTAGAGAGCGATCTGTATACGATAATGCCATCAATAAATGGGTATAAAGATAGGAGCTGAAAATTGTTTAAACAGGATCCTATCATATTGAAAACAATTTCACTAACAAAAAAAGGAATTTGATTAAATTTATGTTGTTAATTATAGAAAACTAAATCCCACGTTCTTCTCAAATTTAAATTTTAGAATAGAAAATATGTTTATTTTTGTATGCCAACTCCTTTTAATATACAGTTTTGTTATTTGTTTTTAATAGAATTGATTATTTATCAACAAATGTTCATTGGTCCAAATTATTTAAATTACAAATGTTACTGATTAATGACTGGCATCTCTAGTTTAACATTAGCGATACCTTTACGCTTTTATTATTTCAAAATGCTGTATAGTTGCGCTGTTTGTTGTGAGATGGCTCCACAGATACAAACGTTGTATTAATATTTTGAAAAAAAGAAAACTAATACCAACAATTTAATAATATTTCTCATAACAATATTGTTGAACAATATAATATACATAGAAATATCAATTAGTGTTTTAGAAAATCTAAAATTATGAGAAACCTTGTCTTTTATCACTTATCATGTTTTATGTACATACATACGTAATTATAACGACTATAGTTAGAAAATTTACAGAAGTTTGCGCTGTTCGTTGTGAGATGGCTCCACAGGTACAAACGTTGTATTAATATTTTGAAAAAAAGAAAACTAATACCAACAATTCGATAATATTTCTCATAACAATATTGTTGAACAATATAATATACATAGAAATATCAATTAGTGTTTTAGAAAATCTAAAAAAATGAGAAACCTTGTCTTTTATCACTTATCATGTTTCATGTACATAAATACGTAATTATAACGAATATAGTTAGAACATTTACGAAAGTTTTCATTTCTTGTTTGGTACTTTGTAAAATTTCATATAGAAGTTGAAATGATTTCATATGGTTGGAAAGTTGTTTGGTTTTTACTATGTTTACAAGATTAAAAGATAAGAAAGTTGGTTTTATTTCTCTAATATTTGTTTCGTTAATAATAACATAGGAGGTCAACGAAATTACTGATTGAAAAAGAATAAAAAATGGCAGTCTTTACGACGCAAAGTCAGCCTCAAATGTTGTAAATTTGCCTTCTTTGGATTTGAAATTATGTATCCTAAAATTTCAACCGTTTATGGCAATTTTGGAGCCAAATTTGAGTTCATCTTTGTAAAATTTGTGAAAATGATTACCTTCGTCGTGTAGTCCCCCGTCAAGTCAAGTGCAATGTCACGAAGGATGGTCAACCGTGTTAAATGCGTTTGTTAGATGAATAACGGTAGCAATCGTATGTTAACCCTTTATATAGGTTTTGAAGGACGGTATCAGAAACAAAAGTTAATAATAGATATATATATATATATATATATATATATATAAGATGATTTAACGAACCGAAAGTTTTGCGATAATTTTAATGACATTTTCGTGAATCAATTAAAACATTCCATCGGATCGGCGGGTGCCTGTGACGGTCGGACTTACAGACTTCCTTAAAGTGAAACAAACGGATGTGACGTTTCGACCTACAATAAGCCATTAGAGAGAAGAATCCGTGCGATAAAAGAGGCCTTGTTTCGAACCGACCATCATGCCATCATAGGCATGGGTATATTATACCTACCCATGTATATCTTATATGTATATATATATATACGAGTATAATACACCCTAATTAAATTAAAATGCCGTGGCCGAGCTCGATATAATTGATTGTCGAAACAAAAGACTCCCGATACCATCTCGGTGTCATCTGTTCTCCCGCCATCAATAAAACTAAAATGACAAACGGACAGGGACGTATCAAGGAAACATTTCTCTACACAAAAGTGCCTTTAGTTCCTAAATAAAATATAGGCAGTGCTAATAACTACGAATACCAACATGTTTTAGTGATAGGTATAAAGAAAATGTTTACAATAAAAATAAAAACGGAAACTGTTAATATAAATTGCGTCTATAAAATCTTTTTTTGTTTGTTTTATAAAAGTTACTTGTCCTCAGATGGAAATATTTTTTCGATTTGAATAAAATTTGGTTATAAATTAGAATTCTATCATATAATGATAATTTATCGTTTCTGAAATCTCTGAAATTTTGCCTGGGCCATGAAATGTCAATCAATCTAAAACTTGTGGTCTTAGAAACAAAGTTAGTTAAATTAGAAATTAATAATAATCCTATTATGGGAATCCTAGGTTTGAATTCAAATGTTAGTTATTTGTTATAATAGAAATTCTGTTTTTAAAATATTATTTTAAAAATAAACCTTATTATACCCCAGATAGAATAGCAATTGTGTTGTGAGATTGTGGTAAATTATGATAAATAAAATAAAATCAACGAATTCGAAAGTCTCGCGTTGATAATGATAAAAGGTTTGCGGTATACAGGGGTATGTCTTTTTGTTTCTCCTATTGTTGCTCCAGGTTAGGTTAATCGCAAGTTTTGTTGTATTTTTGAATAGTTTTGATTTTATATCGTGGATAACAAGGTGAATTTTTAAAATAAAACTTTAAAACCAAAATTTCTAATACAAATATGAATTCGAAGGAACTGATTTGTTTCTAAGGCAGCACAACTTGTAAATTGTCATAATAATATATGAAGATTCAGGCAAAATTTCTTACAGCTTTCAAAAATATTCTTAAATGATTAATTGCTATTAGTAGCGCTCGAAAATAAAATAAACAAGTTTCATTTAAATTTGAAAAAGTATTTGCATTACTTTACCAGCCCATTTTAATACGCAAGTAGGAAATAGTTTTTCATTTTAAATATGTAATAACGGAAGTCAGTTAAATTAAAACTTTTTTCCTTTTGAATTTAAAGGTTAAACACAAAACACGAAAATTTAACTAACATAACCTAACCTAACCTAACCTAACCCACTATTTTACTTATTGTCTCTAAAATCCCCATATTCTAATCTAATAGATCGTAAAAATTCCAGAAACGGATTTAAGTTTTTTCTTACAAAACCGTCTCCACAACTGAATTGGTTGAATCCCTATTAATATTAGGACACACAATCAGCCTTAAATCTTCGGAATTTCCCGCAATCATACCCAATACCCAATGATCTTGAAGAATTCGCCCCCGACTATATTTGCTTGGAAAATGAAAACTGTATTTCCGCAGCAAAACTTTTATATTTCTGTATTTAGAGAAGTCCTTAAAAGCAAAAAAAATACAACGTCTTTTATATAACTCATTTCGGCTAAACGAAAGTTGAGCCCCGAGATTGAATATTGAAGTATTGTAAGTAGGGTCCGTCCCTGTTAATTATCGGCGCTTCTATCTCTTGGATATTAGTATCGAACATTTAGTGAAGCACATGTCAATTGTCGAAGCCAACTCCTTTATGAAATGTTGTCATACAATCGGTTATCAGATGTTAAATGTTTATTTTGTGCGACCGCATTTTCTCGGTCGGAACGTTAGTGGAATGCTGTGACGGCGCGGTGCACGGTGTAAAATCACCTGGAAATATCGAGACAAAAAGGATCCCAATCAAGCCAAACTAACAACAAGCCAACCAAATAACTAAACAACCTGTTGCACCTTCTAATTCATATAACATACCTTAACACATTAACAGAGACGAGAAAAAAAAAAAACGAAACGATGTTGGATCAACAATAATGAATTGTATACGAATGTCAAATATTTATAAAGTCCGATATCACAAATATAAATAAAACACCACGTTTTAAGTTACAAAAATAATTTATTGACCATAATTATCATTTCGCCACACCGTGGCTTCTTCAGGTGGAAGAAATACTAAACTAAGACTGATTACGATATAACTCATATTTAATCTAATACTAAACAGGAGGGGGGAAGTTAAACAAAATAGATTACATAAGGGTCTTATAAATTTAATAAGGGTGAATTGTTGACAACAATCTGAAGTTTAAGGTAGAAGTGGTGCATTTTTACGAAGCACAAGAAAGAAAATAAAAGGACAAATTTCACTAATTTATTTAACAACTCGACAAATTTGTTTCGGCCTAACAAAGCCATTTAGAAGAGAAATACAGACGATTAATCCGGTTAATTGATAATTAAGCCTAATTTATTTAACTTATTTATTTCTAAGCATTAAAGTAGATTCAATTTCATACTTTTCTTTTTTAAATGTATAATTTGGAAATTATCATTACATTTCTGAGATTCTAGTAATAAATGATGAGCATAAGTTGAATGAGATAATTTTTTGATAAAACTCTTTTTGCGTTCAATGATCCTGTCGTTAAAGGCTCTACCAGTCTGGCCAATGTAATCTTTGTTACAAGTACCGCATAGTAGTTTATAAACGCCTGATTTAGAGTTTTTATTGGTGGGGTTGCCTAGAGAGTTGTTAGTCTTGAAAGATATCACGGAGTTTGTGGTGTAAGTTATGGGATCACAACTATTAAAAACTTTATCGATTCAAGTACATATCGTTTAATCGAACATTTTATTTAGATAAATATTAATTCTAGAAAAAACATTTTCTTATTTATATCTGTAACAGTGTCATTGTCAAACTGATGCCATTCAATTTAAGTGATTTAGAAAGTTATATTGTAACGAAATGGAATCAATCCGATTCGAATTTAGAGTTAGGTAGTCAAGAGGTTGGAATTAGGCCCTAAGTACAAATGTAACACAGCGTCCCCATTCGTGCCTAATTGAGCAAATCCCATTGAGTGAATATGACCTACGATTTTGATCAATATAACCGGTATGTTGTTTTAAACGATGTCGTCCTAAACGGTTTTCACTGTAGGTATAATTAAATAATTAACATGTGTTTTTAAATTTAGATAAGAAGAAAAATATACAATGTGACAAAATATAATGGAGTCCTACCACTATACCAAAACGGAGAATACTTAAACTCGACGTACGTTTCGCTAACCAAGTTATCATCATCAGGAGATGATTTAGAAACTTTAGAACTTAGTTCTAAATCATCTCCTGATGATGCTAACTTGATTAGCGAAACGTACGTCCAGTTTAAGTATTCTCAGTTCTGGTATAGTGGTAGGACTCCATTAAATTTTGAGTGTGCCAGAAGGTTCCAAAAATCACAACTTAGTTATATAATGTGACATTTCTTTTAAATTTACACCATTTTCACAAAATCGATGTATTTCACGTGATTGTATATATTTTAAAATTCCGAAGATACAATTGATACGATGCGGTTGTTGGTAACTTAGTGAAACATTTTGAAAATAAAGAATATAATACTAAAAACACTTGGTAGTTTCACAGGTTTATTGAAATCTTAACGACAATCGTTTCGGCTGTTATGCCGTTACCAAAAGAGTACAAAATAGTATTATTAGTATAATGGCATAACAGCCGAAATAACTGTCGTCAAGATTTTAATAAACCTGTGAAACCACCAAGTGTTTTTGTATTATATTCTTTATTTCCGAAGATATGCCTAATTTAGCTATTCCTCTAATTTTCCACACGAAATTTCCAATGGACATTTTTTAAGCAAGCCTCAACCTAATGGGTACCTCATAAGGTATTAATTAGGCTATTCATTTTTTTATTCCAATTGCACTGGGCCCTCATTCGTATTTATGAATACCTAAACAAAATTCTAATCGCGAACATCGTTTGATTGATTTCGTACTTTTTTTGCTCTCTTTGCTATCAGTTATATTCGAACCTCTGATATTTCTCTTAGAATATACTTATGCGTTTAAGACAATTTTAAACAATTCTCACATAAATTATAGTATGAAGGCTTTCACGACCGGCGTCCATAGAATTAAGATAACTTACCGGGCTTTTGGGTCGTGGTCTATAGGCTTTTTTACTGCCTGACGTTTCGTCAGCGGCTGCGGTGGACATCTTCAGAAGCGTCTGTGGTATGGTCGTTTTAACAGCTTTCGATGTCATATGTGACATTAGACGATTTCGAGATCGAAAGTTGTTACAACGACCATACCACAAACGCTTCTGAAGATGTTAGCCGCAGCCTCTGACGACACATAAGCACGTGCAATCGTGCCTCAATGCTTTACAATAAATATAAAAAAGATTCCTGTACCTATAAAAAAACCTAAGCAGCTTTTGATCCATAAAATAAATTAACTTTAATGGGTCTGTAATACTTATAACTGCTGTCGCAATGTCTTCTATAAATCGTAATAGAGGGCTTCATTAATTAATATTTTCCATAATGAAGTAAATCATCGTTGTAATACGTGGCTATTAAGCGACTTTCTTTGCGAGAAAACTCGTAAACAATGGTACATTAATTTACATGGGCTTGTTAATAAGTCTACGATAATGAATATATTTATTTTGTACCTCTGTTTCTAGAGAACGGAATGCTCTTGGTTTGGAATTTATTGTTTATGGAAAGTCAATAAAATTAGCATTCTCTCTCGATTCAGTAGCGGCTGGTGTGTATATTACATTAAGGTGCCATTGTTTAAATTTTAATTTGTCTACAAACGCAAATCAAAAACTTTGCTCAATTTGACTAGCGATAGTTAAATTGGACAATTTTTTCCTGTTAATATATAAACAGAGTAAAGAAGTTTTTACGATTTTCCATTACGTATAGTAATGGAGTAAAGGCCGCCACTGGTAATTTGAAATAATATACTATTTTCAATTGATAAATCAGCTTCGAGGAAAACTACAAGCTCCTATTTTATTTAAAAGCATTGTAATGATTCGTAGACATACGTTTGGCGTTTAAAAAATTGAAACACTAATAAATAATAATAAAAATAGTTTGGTCGGTGACTGAATTATGAAACATTATGAAATAAACACTACATATGTTTCAGTGGATAACGCCTTTATCAAGTCATTATCATACGAAAAATAGTTTTGGTTCAAACATACTACTTTTTTCAAGAAGTAGAAGGATTACCAATGGGCTCCCCCATTTCACCATTATTGGCGGATATTTTTATGGCAAATTTTGAAAAAATCTTGTTCAGTAATAAATCAGCCACTAACAAAATATTATATTGGACACGATATGTGGACGATGTTTTCTGCATATGGAAAGAAACAATTCTTAACACATTTAAATAACATAAACAAGAAAATTAAATTCACCTTAGAATTAGGTGACAGCATAAACGGTTTAAATTTTTTAGACGTAAATATCACAACTTTACATTAACATATACAAAAAACCAACGAACACAGACACAATAATCAATTCGAAATCTAACCAATCACAACAGTAGTAGTTTCATCTACAGACTATTAAAATTCCTTCTAAATAAATCTAACTTCAATAAAGAGTTTAACTTAATAAAACAAATCGGTATAAATAATGATTACAACCCTATAATCGTAGAGAATATCTTAAAAAAGATGAAAAGAAATTTATGCTGGATCCACTCATTATAACTTAATTAATTATTGTGGCAAGTTTAGTAACATAATAATATGTAATAACATTAATAAACTAGATATAAGCAGTGTGTCTGTCAATAAATGTAACATTGGGAAAATATTAGTTAATAACAAACCAAATAATAAATTGTAAAGATTGCGATGCTTTCTATATAGGTCAGACGGGTAGGAATTTAGAGACTAGAGCAAAAGAACATGTAAAAGGTATAGAAAACTTAAAAAGATCCACAGGCATTAGCGCACATTGTTTAGACTTCAATCATAATTTAAATATAGATAATTTAAAACTTTTACATTCAGAAAACAAAGGCACTAGATTGACGTTATTAGAACAATTGGAAATAAAAAGAGCTTTACTTCAAAAAATAACTATAACAAACGACCAGCTAGATTTTAAAGACACTTCCTGTATTAGACTTGTATTTGGGTATTTCCAATATTAACAACCCTCCGTAGATATATAAGACCTGAACATGTTTTAAATTTTAGTATTATCTTATATACTCTTGATAAAGGTGTTATCCACCGAAACATATATAGAGTTTTTATAATATACATTTGAAACATTTAAAAACGTTTTTTATTATATTTTGTTTAATAAATAATAGTTATATTTTCCTTCAGTCGTAGTTCAGGTTTTGTTATTAGCTCATTAACACTTTTGCTCGTGGATAAACGATCATAGGTGCGCCTGGCAAATTGCCCGAGCTGTGCAATTATCTATCATTTGCATTAACGACATTTTCGTAACATAGGGAATTTGCGAGATCAGACTTATTTTTCTAAGAAAAACGACTTTAGAAAAAACATAGAAAGCGACTTGTAATCAAATAAAAAAGGAATCGGTGTTACGCACGTAGTAAATAACATTTTCATTTTTATTAATTATGATCATTTGTAAAACAATTACATTTATAGAAGGTGACAAATGAAGAATCAGCGTCATATAATTAATTTAAAACACCAACGCCAGATACAGTAGATACAGTTTATTAAAAAAATATATTTTTTACTTAGCATAAATTATACAAGAAAGAGCCATTTTATAAAATGTCACAGTTCGCTGAAAGATTATGGTTAATATTGATTGCCTGTTATATATTTGACGTTTAAAGCAACGAATGTAAAGTGGCCAGACCAATATACTAATTTATTCAAAAAACAAACACACTTGTTCAAAGGTTTTACAGTTTATTAAGAATATTCTTACAAACGTTTCGGCTTAATTAAGCCATTCTCAAAGAGTCAATTAGAAACTAACTAAAGATAAACAAAAATAACTATTTATATCTCACATGTGTACATTCGAGAATTCATAAATTGCTTAATCCATCGATATGAGAGAAGCAAACGGTGATGGAACAATGTTAGCATGCGTTTTTTTGTTTATTTTTCAGTATTTAATAAAAAAGTGCGCATTTTGTTCTTTGAATTTCGGACTTTAATAAGGTGTTCAAAAAATTGTTATTCGTTAATCTGACGAGGTAGAGTGCGCCTATTCAAAATTACTTGTCACAATATTGCGATTGCTCTTTAATTCGCAAATCGCGTATAATAATCACTACTTTGTCCCGGAAGGCTGATGGTTGTAAAGTTAAACTGGCGAAGTTGTAATTTTTTAAAAGCCGACATTTTTTCTAATGATTTTCATGTTTTTCTCTCTGAAAATAGATCCGTTCGAGACGTTTCAAAAATTGTTTTATAGGCCTCGCAATTATCTACATATGATCTCATTGGGGCAATATAATTACATTGATAGTTTTCGGGATAAACGCGAAAAATGAGACGAAATTGCAAATTGTAATGTTTAAATATTGTTTAAGAAAACCAACAACTATTACTGTGTCAAAATATACATATATTTAGAATGGTCAATGCGATGGATAGATATAGATGTATTATTTCGAAAGACTCGGTAGTAAGCACACTTTTTTTGTACGTCTATTGCAATATGAAAAAATATGTTGTAGCCGCGAAAGGGAAATTAAATGTCCATTATATGTAATAAAGCCGTAAGAAATTACCGCAATCATCTGTCAATTATACTTAACACATTTCACCTTAACTCCCTAGCGGAACTTCGAACACATTTAACGTAACATAGGTAGTATTATTAGGTAAGCGTATTGCTATTGAATTCAGAGACATTTTGCCGCTAGCTCACGAACGAGCCGATATTTTTGCGAAATTGTCTCGAATTAAATGTTAAACTGTTTTGCCAGTTAAAGGGTTTTCGTGTTGCTGTCGTTTTTATTCTTACCTCATCGAGCCCCAACCAACCAACCAGACGCAGAGTAGATCGAAGAGATCAGGATGCAAAACGGATTATTAGACAACATGCACAGGTAGTAATCGAATCTAGTGAATAAATTTTTTATTCAACTCCATGGCAGCACGCAAAGTTGAGTTAAAGGTTAATAAGTGGGTATCTACGGTATATGTTACGTTATCTTAACGTGTAATTAAATTATAAGCTGGAATTTACTCGAAAACAAATTTTATTAGCTGCAGATTTACATGTTACAACGTGTAGAGTTATTACAATGGAATGAACTGGAATATTTAGTTAAAACGTGGAGGGACCGCAAGCAAAAGATATTTAAGTGTATTAGTTACTTTGCCTAAATAAGTTTTCAAAGGACGAAAGCGGCATTCTTTTCAACAGTAAATTTTACACATTAGTTTGTTTCACAATTACATTCTGTACTTAATAAGAACAAAAATAAGCTCTTGGTCAAATAATTTATGGAAGCTACCACACGAGGATCGCGATTTTGATCTTATTAGATATCATCAGCACGCCATAGGCAGATTCGATAAATTACTGACCAAATCGCTGGAGCTCGGTGTAAATAAAACGTTGATATGGCAGTACGTCGCCATTTATCTACTTTTGCTGCTATTGCCGTATTATGAAATACGCTAGACAAGGTTTTATTAGGGAATCATTTTGTCTAACTGAATCGGCGGCGCAACTTATATACGTGATAGGACACGTAAACCAAAGTATGAAGTTTTCTTCTGTACTTAATAATGAAAGCGTCTTCCTCTGCCTCTCCTCGCTCCTGTTTCTGCTATTAATATGTCTTCTTTGTTAATTTCCATAGCGCCATCTGTTGTCCTACGTTTCAACTAATACTAAAGATATCCGAATCTGACCTCAGAATTGCCTTAGATTATCAGAATTTTGAGATATCCTAACTTCATACTTAAAAAATGCAATTTCTTGTTTGCTTTGTGAGCATTATCACGTCAAGTAAAAGTCGAAATAAGTAAGAAACTAAGAAATTCGACTTCGCCATCAATGAATATAACCAAAATTATAACGTTCTTTTTGAATCGATGTCGAATTCGAATATGAATCTTAAAAGTAAAGAGGACAAATTAGCAGCTTTTGGATTTTCGGGTTCATATGTTTCAAAATCTTGATATCAAAGGGCAGATTCTAATTCAATGATAGAAGATTCCTCGGAAATGATTACTACTATTTTAAAGTTTAAGTTTTGTACGGTGCATTCAGTGTGAAAATGTATATTAAATAAAAGATATAAAACAAACACTTGGTTAATTTTCACTAAATTTATTATCAACTCGACAATATTGTTTCGACGAATATACTCAGTATAATTTTGTTGTACTCTTGAAAATGACGATATTTCGTCGAAACAATATTGTCGAGTTGATAATAAATTTAGTGAAAATTAACCAAGTGTTTGTTTTATACCTTTTATTTAACTACTATCTTAATTGTTTTAACTAATTACTTCACAAAAAGACAAAAAGTCGAGTTTTGTGATTAACATAACTTAAAATTGTCATGGGCTGAGTCCATTTGGATAATGATACAAGGTAAAACAAATATAAACGGTAATTTTGTAAAATACATTGATTGGTTAATAGTACACACAAAACTAAACATTTAACATTTTTCAATATAGCCACCTTCGTGCTCTACACACTTTTGCCATTGATTTGGAAGCTTGATTATTCCTTCTTCATGAAAAGTTTGAGGGCGAGTTGTCATATATATGTTGCGCACATACTCCTCTACTTATTCATTGCTTTCAAATATTTTGCCTCCAAGTAATTCTTTTAAGGATGCGAACAAAGAATAATCACAGAGTGACAAGTCAGGGCTATAAGGAGGATTACAGAGGGTCTAAGGGTTTCCCATCCCATTTATTTCAATTTATTCCTTTTCATAACTGCAGTGTGTGGCCTGGCGTATCGAATTGGCATACCCCGTCGTTTGTCATTTGCTTCAATACGCGACTTGTCGACTGTAACAACTAATAGTAAGCCGCATTCACTGTTCGTTGTCGTGAAGAAAAAGAAGAAAATCAAAATCCTTACTCGCCATTTTTGATTCGGTTTTTGATTTAGAGTTTCAATTTCGACACGTTCTCGCCCATCCCTGAATTCTCTGTTCTCTGACGCACGTATACACTCAATTCTGAGACAGTGTAGTATCCCCAAACTGTGCCTTCAAACGAGTGAAAATTTTCGATGGTTTAACGCTTAACGCCTTCATTGGTTAAAAACTTTATGATGATGCACATCGTGATTTACAACACACGAAGTAGAAGGTACCTTGCGTTCAATTATGGCTGTATTGCGGACAGAACCGAGCGCAGCTGCTACCTAAGCCGGTTTCCCCCTCTTCATAAACCAAACTCTAGATCAGAATTACGTACTAAGCTAAATAGTAAAATTACCGTTTATATTTGATTTACCCTCGTATCTTTAGTCTCATTGTTAGTTGAAAAAGTAGGGGAAGACAAAGGGTTCTATGAAAGTCGGTAAAGATAAGAGATATAGCATGGGAGGACATCTAGTGACACTCAGCGTTGCTAGATACGTCGGAAATGATTACAGTTTTGTTTAATTTCTTCTTAGCCCCTGATGTAGATAATCTATAATACAATTATTTATCTATATGAGACACGTACATCCTCATACTACAACATCCTCAACGAGCAAATGAACTGGAACGTATGTTAAATAGCATACAAAGTTAGTTATGACATACGTTCATACCACTCGACCACTTAACACTCGTATTTTATACAAAAAAGATATGCGAGTTCAATGTGCCTGTCGTTGCGATTAATATTTGGATTGGTTCGATGACATAAACGAAATCCCTCATTAATTTTACAGCACGTCAGAAAGACAGACACAATTCCAAATAAATACCCTTATACGTACGTACCAGTCAATATAACATACACATGTGACTACGTAGTGATTCGTAACGGATGGTTAGTATTCGTAACTTAATTAATAATGAACAATCACGATCCGATGACGGTGCGTTAAAAACGTGGCCTTCGTGTAAATATGCATTTGAGAGTACAATTATATAGTACGTACGTACGTACGTACGTACGTTTGCAGTTTTACAGTATGCGCATAGTTGTAGGTTGTGGCGTAGGAACGTGCAACTTAATTATTGTGGAGAGTCAGGAGTCGGCTGGTTAGTTGGTTAGTTAGTTAGTTAGTTAGTTAGTTAGTTGAATGGACTGCCTACTAGATGCGATGGAGCACGCTAAAGAATTATGAAAATAATTCGAGCACTCCTTAGGTACACAATTGAACTGAAATTGGAGGTAATAATTGCCCACACTGTCCGTGATAACAGAGCAGCTCCAATTTGTACCATTATGGTATTCCAATTTTCTATTTTCTATTGCTTTGTTTATTTGTTCATTTGTAAGGTGAAAGGTTTCCAGACTGGTTATCACGTTACCATCATAATATTCAACGGTTATGTTGCCGTTTTCTTCAGAAGGTACAGAAGTTTAGATTTTTCAAAACCTTAGGTTTTCTAGTTTTGAATAGTTAAAAGATGTTTTATATTTATAACAGAAATTGATGAGGAAAGATGAAATGGTTTTCAACAAATTTTTTTTTAAGTACTTCCAAGCATTTAAGAATAATTGAATAATGTAGTAGCATCATAAAAAAACGGGCCGTTTTATTTAAAAAAAAGTTCCGTCAATCTTAGTATTTTTCGGAAAATTTTCGGAAAAATCTACAAATTAGACACTTAAAGTTTGAAAAAAAATTATATTAAATGAACTTGCTTTTAAAAAGAGCTTCTTAGATTTATTTGGTCAATGATTTATCGAAACTAAAGAGATCTAAGTTCGAAATCACGTTCAACATTTGATAGTTTCGATAAATTACTGACCAAGATCTTAAACTGTTCTCACTAAGTTGGTTTACGTTTGCCTATCACTTATATAAGCTGTATCGTCGATTCAGTTGGCCATGTAGATACATTAGTACTGAAACATTTATTCAACATGCGAAATACTTCAATTAGCAGCTGATATCAGTACCCATAACTAACATCACTCTTTGCAATTTTAGCATTTTTCATGTACATAATTTTTAAGTAAATATATTCAAAGGTATGGCAGAAGTATGAAAAGTTTTATTCCCGCTACCAACTATAACCATTCACTTTCTTACGAATTGGTAATTCTTCAGTTAAAATTCTTCAGACTTCATCTATCTCGTGCGCTGAATGCCGTTTTAGATATTTCATATACAATCAAGAAAGGAAAAAGTTAAATAAATGTAGACACACCATCAGTATTAAATGGGCTGGTAGATAATTGGTACTTGTGGCAGCGAGAAAATGAAAACTACAACTAAAATTAGACGTTTTCATCACGTAATTATAATCATTAATAATTTCAAACGAAAAATTAAAGATTTCTTACGGGATTGAAGCATGCATGTACGGGTATAACGGTGACCACAGTTTGTTTCAATAATTTGTAATATTTACTACCTATCGTAACTACAACTTTTGTAGAACTAAATGAACCGTTTTTATTATAAAAGCTAGCATGTAGCTGTTATAGCATACGTCTTTTATTTAAATTTTAGAATATCCTGAGAGCATAAAAATATCACTATTATTTCCTATGTTTTACGTTCTAACAGAATATCAGTTACAATTGAAAGTCACGAAATCATCCATATGGTGGCCGCCGGACACCATAACATTGGATTCAAAAAGTTTTCTTCAATGTGAATTATTTTCTCCACTGGCTCCCCTTTTCCCGGTATATATCGTCAACTATTTATTTGTTTTTCAGACCTGATGGGTCTACCTGAAGATCATACCAATAAAAATTCTATGTGCACAGGGGCTGCTGCATTTCAAAGATTACTCGAATATTTCATTTCAATTCTATTTTCGTTTGCATCGCCTACTATTTGAGCGCTAGCTCGTAGCAAAATCCTTAGAAATCGTATCGAACGTTTAATAAATATAAGAATTGAGAAGGATTCGCAGAACATGTTTCGACGTTACAACAGTTATTTCTTGGACGAAATTCTTCTTCGCATTGTGTTGTACTAGCACTGACATGTAATATACACAACGTTCCACACGAGTAGAAAGACCGATTCAATCGATGAAAGGGTGTTCAGGACTAATTGTGTAAGAAACATATATTACAGACGTTTTTGGAACAAATGAGTGTAAATTTCATTCGTGGAAATTAACATTCCTTAATAAAATGTTCCCTATGCACCACATTAGTATTAGTAGTGACCTAGGATTAGGGTAATTTATTACTAGATATAAGTAAAATTAAATATATTGAGATATATTGGCCAAAGCTTTCTATTAAAGAACACTCAATCTGCGTTATTAAGAGCTTCAGAGCTGCAGAGCTGCAGAACTGCAGAACTGCCAAACAAATGAATTTTTTTGTATTCTCACGACCAACCTACACAAACTTATTTATACATTATATTTAAGTGTTACCGCATCAAGATTTATGAGTTTTTGGCCTAGGACTTAACTGGGCTGCAGGACTGCCTCTGTGCACTTCTAGAACTGTTCCCGTTCCACTCAGCACCCTATTTACTGGCATAAAGCAGATTAGGCAGGTAATTGAGCTGCAATCAATGCAGACTTTGCAGATTAGCTGCGACATCTGCGGTCGGAGTTACTGTATTACTAAGACGCTGAAGGGGTACTGAATATAATTAATTTATAGAAAGTAATCTCATAACCAAAAGCCCGTTAGTTAACTTCCATTTTTAATTTTTCGAAAATAACAATTATTTAATTTAAGTGGTTCTGATTGTTTCTTGTGAGAGTCTGTACAATTCTACTTTTGCATTCAACGTAAATTGAAGAGAGAACGTCACAGCTATCTTTATATTGTATACACATGTACAAATGGTTATAACAACGATGGACAAACAAATAGTATATACTTGTGCTCGCTGTTTGGTATTCGATAGAGATGAATTCAATGTAAACTAAAACGATTTTTCGATTCGTATTTGAAAACGGATCACGTGCCGCGTCGGGTAATAACATAAACACGTGTGCAGGTAATATCAAATTATTTGACAATGTTAATAAACTCCGTGAAAGTACGACCGACACGCGTTGCATTCCTATCAATGTACGAAAGAAAACAAATTAAATTATTTTGATTCTTTGGGTAAGTATATATTTAGACAAGACGTGGGAAGGGTACCCGGTTTGGTACCCGACATTTTTTAAGATCAGACCGGGTAGCGGATAATGACGCTGGGAATCCAGCGGCGCCTGGTAAATCAACTATGAGAATAAATAGGAGTATGTATTAGTAATAAGTTTAACGAACCTATACAATCGTAATTATTCAAAATCAGGAAAAACAACATTAAATCAATTTGATACCCAAGTATAATGTTAATGATATCACAAAAGCTAAAGAAGTTCACTTATAAGTTGCGCTATGGTAGAGGAATGAAAACTATCACGCATGTATCAACGGGTATCGCCCGTTTAGATATCGAAAAAACCAAAAAGTGCAATTTTTGACTAAAAGGACAAAAAAAACAAGATACAGTGGCCGGCACCTAAGGAGATTCAGCGACGGTGGTAGCCAGGCGAAGACTTTTAAATGAAAGAGCCAATAAGAATATAGCTGGACCGAAACGTCAACTTGTAGTTCAGCGGCGCGTATCACTGAGGAAAAAAGTATTAAACACGGAGCACAAGTGAATTCATTCAACTGATTTATTTACCCTAACAACCCCTTCTCTACTCTGTTAATTTGCAACTATTTGCCACTACGCTATTGAACTTTGCTGAGCAGTTATCATTCTGCCTACCGGTCGATTAACCCCGCCTTAAAGGGGCTAAACTTTGCTAGTGTGCATCTGATGATTTATGGCTTTTGAATCTCCTTACGTGCCGGGCACTGTAGTATGTTATTTATTTCCGACGTATCTTTGTAGCAGAATTCAAATTTGGCTTCAGCTCCACCACATTAACTTCAAAGTTCGAATGATGATGCTAATCTGACTTTGAATATTACCGAGCGGCGTGGTCTAGTTCTGTAGATCATTGCTTAGCATTCGGGAGGTCACAGGTTCGAAACCGGGTCCGGCTGCTCTGGTCCAAGTTTTCTGTGGTTTCCTTGGATCATTTAGGCAAATGCTGGAGCAGTAATATTCCACAGATAATCTTTCACTTCTCTTCTGTCTTCATTTCATCCGTCTCATCTTTCTCTCCATAACCACACCACCCACCCATTCCCACTATTCCTGCAAGGAGGCTGAAGAGGGCCTTACGCCCTACCCTCCGGCTTTGCACTATAGTGTAGGTCGGAGGGACTGCCCGCCCACCAGCACGAGTAGCTGGTAAGAATGAAACACAAAAAAGTTTTTTTTTTTTTTTTGAATATTTCGAAATTTCAAGGAGAAAGAAAAATTTTGAGTTTGATCCGACATCGCTTTATTTTATTTTTTTGACCACCTGATCTAAACGAAAAGATTGTAAACATTTGTAGTAATGTATTTTTCAACGACAAATTTCAATCTGGCCTGAGAAATATCTTAGTACATTGAAATCGAGATATCCTAATAATCACAAAACTAATGGAACTAAATTTGAATCGTTCGGATTTTGAAATTCGAATTTGGATACGTTAGAGGTGACTATTCTCTCGATTGTAGTACTGCTCTCATAAAATCCAAAAATTGCATCATTTGGATTTTCAGATTACGATATCCCGAAATTCTGATATACTATAACAATTTTGAGGTTACATTCTGACATAGAATAGCCAGAGAACGTCAGTGTTATCAGCCTGATTGAAAAAATTAAAATATTCATTTAACAAATTTCTTCAAATGAACAAGGAAAATTTAGTTTTAGCTTTTATTAAATTTTGATTAAATGTAAAAAGTTGTTGAATTATGTTATTTGCACTGTTGGAACTCGACAGTTTGACTTTAAACTTCTATATCGTTGTTATCTATCTTTGTTGCTAAAAAGTAACTTGATTCAAATTTTACCTCATCTGCCGTCGCTATACTAGTTTTGTCGTATTCTAGCATTCTGTGTCGCTGTACACGATAAAAAGGATTATTTCTGTCAGGATCTTTAAAATTTCGTCACAATAACCGATACGTCGTCATAGCAAATGTCGCTACAGACGACATCCATTATTTAATCCACTTATTTTTGTGGGACATGCAAAATTCAAACACGTAAGCACTAAATTTGTAAGCCAAGAAGCAACAAAGCTTTACATATGTTAATGGATTTACGTTTATGGATTTTCATTTCGTCCTTTTTTTCCTTTTTAATTTTGTTGTTGTATACGCATAAAAAACATGTGCATTTTATTAATGAGGGATAAATGGCGCTGGCATTCAAATCGCATCGCGGACGGTATTATAATTACATAAATTAGACAAAGTTGAGAAAACCACCTAACTAATGTACCTTAATATGTAGCCGCGTTCAGACTGTAACGCGTCCAGCACAACCGAGACATAAGTGGTCACAGTCTCGACCACGGGTGATAATAAATCGGGGACTGGTTTCTGATATTTTGAAAATATAATTACACGTTTTCATTTTGTAATGGAATACCGCGGATGGCGATGTTCAACAAGGAATAATGGACTCAAAGGATCTTAGTTAAATAACTATTTCAACTGACTTGGGATTAATTCAGTTTGAAAAACAAAAAAATACAATTAAGCTTTTGTAAATTGTCGTGAAAATTAGCAGAAGGTCGTCAGTCCGAGGACTTCTTGGACACGCACCCCCATTCCTTCTTATTATCCTGGGATAATTTTCGCAATTCCCAAAAAACTAGAACATCCGACAGCCTTAACTATTTCCGAACAGTAATCTTATCTAGATGTTGTTGTTGTGTCTCCCTTTACTCCTGTTTCTGCTTCTAATATGTTTATGACTAGCTATTCATGTCTCAGAAAGTTTTCCAGTTTCCTATCCCTTCTTTCCCTTATTGATTTCTATAGCACACTCTGTTCTGCTACTTTTTCCAATACCCCCTCACCTTTAACCTTTTCAATCAACGGTATTAACATCCTCTGCCTATAACACGCTTCTAACCGTTTCTTTTCTAACACGCCCGTCCAAGGTCCACGTTTCGCACCCTTACGGTCTAATTTTGAAATTTATTATTATTTAATTAATGGTTATAGCATATATACATTATAATAAAAGCAGAAATAAAACACTTGTCGAGTTTCACAAAAGGAAATTATTGTTCGATCTCCAGCAAATGTTTTGACTGTTAAGCTATTATCAATATTTCATTATTAATATAGATGTGGTCTTTGAATTGTAGCGATCAACGCTACATAAATTCATATACTATTTATTGCCCTTCAGGAAATGTAAATAAGGTTATCTTTAAATTTTATATCAATATAAATATGTGCAAAATTCTTTTGTATTACCTATATTTCTTTGTGTCTCTGTGCCTGTGTAAAAATTTCTTAATATTCTATTCTAAATCTTTTGTATTCTATCTATCTGTGCCAATAACTTTTATTAGTGTACTTTCCTATAATCCCCGCTAACATTTCAACTTCGTGTACTAACAGCATGACGTCTGTCCTTAGCTGTCCTCCCTAATTACAATTTTACGATAGGTTTCTTCGGTGATTTGGGTTGTTGCTCTATTTGGTCATATTTCTGATCTGAAAAATTTCCAAGCATTCGTACTTCTCTATTGGTATCCTACTTTTACCTACTGCCATTTCTCTTACTTCACAATTTCAATTTCACTCCTTTTTTCACTCTCAGTAATCAGTTATTATCTTGCTTGGCTACCTTCGAGTCGATTTTCTAACATGACATCTCCATTTCTTTCTTGTTAATTTTCATTTCCGTTGTTAAGTTGTAAATATACGTTGTTACTTGTTGTTGCCGTTATTTTTCGTTTAATTTCTGCTACCCAGAAAAACCATCACAAACTAAAGAATAATGGCTCTTTTAACAACGAAAACAATTGTTATAGGTCGAATAATAATTTCTATTTGTGAAGCTCGTCGATAATTTTTATTTGTTTTATCATAAATACCTGTTGGCAATGCCAAGTGTCGAGCGGGGTAATTAATTTTAAACAGTTAAAGCAGAAATTTAGAAATACCTAATATATAAAACAGTAGAGAAAATAAATTCATAGTCTGTGGGTTTTCAAAAATTTTTTTGGATTGAGGAGCCTAAATAATATTCCGTCTATCTAATTCATATCAATTTAAAATTGTATCAATTATACCAAACAAGCGAATAACATAAGTATGTTAAAAATTTAATTAGTTTAAATATTGTAAAAAAGCATGTGACTGCAAAATTTACTGCAAAAATGTACTGTAATTTTTTTTAGTATTCAATGTAATGGTGTTCATATAATCCATTAAATCTTTTACAATTTTCACTCCACGAATGCCTAAAAAACTTTATTTTTCGAAGCAATAGATAAATACGTCCATGGTCATTAGGTATCATTGCAAATTTTCGATTTTGATAAGACCCGACATTCCCTTCGTTAAGTAGAAACTTGGAACAAGACAAGTAAGCATCTCATCAGCTTCCAAAGATTTTCGCGCGTTAATCCTCATTGTAATAATGCTGACAACGTCTGTAGAGTTGAGACTGTATATTTTTTGATTGAATTCATCATACATCCATCGGTAATAAAGTAGGCTGTGGCCAGATACCTTTTTAAACGACCCCGTCCCACGTCAGCATATCCAAACATCACGATCTGAAGTTAGCGGCTAATGATAGGAATTAGTCGGCCGTTCGATTCACCGCTAATACGTAGCTTAGTTACAAATGCAGCCTGCAGGGGGATAATTTACAAAATTACCCGCCATAACACTTCAAAATAAACAAGAAAACAAGCAACAATCGCTGCCATGATCGTGTTCTGTTTATTTAAATAACCGACCACCTATCTCACTCTCTCGCTTTCCGTTGCTCGCGCTATCTCGTTCGCGACCTCGACCTGTAGCATACCTGTGCTTATAGAACCTTAGTAAAGGGAAAACCTTAGTCAACCACTCACTGTTACTACCTTAATTGCGCCGGCACGCATTATTATGTGCTTCCAGATCGGCTCGATTATTAGCTATAGTTCCTTCACGCTATTTAATGTCGATATTCAACTTTCGTCGTAGCCATGGAAACCGAAGGCTTCGAAGGAAGCTATCCCATTAACACCTTGGGCAACGCCAACACGATAAAAACTACCTGGCAACGTTGCAAAATCGTCACATTATCCACCTATTAATGTCTCCTTTAAATCATTATACCTGACACGTCAAAATTAATAATAATTGAAGCCGTCGAATTCATTAACAGTATGAATAAGATAGATACACGGAGAACCGATGAAAAAAAAGTAACAACAAAAAAGACAAATATTCGCCTCTGGATAGATGCGGTAGAAACAAAAGGAGAAAGGTATATCTAATCATAAAAAGCCACAAATGTTACGGCTTAGGTTTTTCATCGTTTAGTTATAAATTCATACTACTAAAACTATTTTATCATAACTTGTTGATTCGTAAATAGGATAACCCGGAGAGATTTAGTTTGTAAAGGGGTGAGCTTTCGAACTAAAGAGTGGGGATTTCAATCAAACCGCTGACAAGAAAAAAAAAACTAAAAGGAAAGTTTCTGAGCTTGGCTCATAAATAAGTGTATTTGGAAGATATATAAAAATTCTAAATTCCAAAGTAGAGACGTCCTTCGGCTGTAGTGTAACTTACTGTGTTTCTAAATGGACTAATAATAAACTATCATTACCACTATCAGACTAAAAAAAATTTTTTATGCAATAGACAAATCTAACAGTTGTACTGGCATATCTGAACATTGCTCCTCTAAAAAACATAAAATTTCAATAGACTCTATTAAATTAATTCACTCCATTCCGAAAAGTAAAATGTTATATTTGTATGAAACATTAGAAATCAAAAAATGTATAAAGAACAACGTCAATATTGTCGACAATCAAATAGAGATGAACAATCACAACTCACCCCTACTCATCACACAATTTCCCAATTTAGAGCACATTCTAATAATTAGTACCGTTACTGTATCTTATGATAACTATTTCGTTAAGAATATTTAATAAAAGCTTGTGAAATTTTACCCAACGTGTTTTTGTACTCATTATACCTTAATTAATTATCAAACATGTTTCACAGTGATTGCACCACGAAAAGCATTGCTTTAATAATAAACTTGTTACAGGGTATCTAGCAGGGTGTTACGCATTAGTGTGATAATACCAATTCTTAGCCTGATTTCAAACCCTGTGATATTAGTATTAGTGTTAATAGTAGTTTCCAATATATATATATATACTGCCAAACCCTGTGCTAAATTTTCTATTCATTCACTTTAGGGTGATAAAATACTAGTTTCAAAAATAAAACAAAACCCTGTGATAAGCTGCTTCCTTCCTGTTCACCCAAGTACAGCCCCTTCACAACAAGAACAATTACCACGCAAATAGTAACAACAATGTTCTCATACATCATTGTTGCATTCAATTAGACACTTCTGCGTTCTCTTTCTGTTTTTTTTTCTTTTGTATATTTTAGGTATATGTATCTGTGGTCGGTAATAACACATCGAAGCGGCAGAGTATTTTTTTTTTGTTAACTAGCTTCTAAAAAAGGAGGACGATTATTCAGCAGAAACAGAAGAAATGTTTAATGAAGAAAAATAGCCGAACGGATGGGGGGAGACGTATTTGGTCGCGAACAAAGCGCCAAGCAGCCACGTACGGTTGGCAGCTTTGACAAACGGAAGCATGAGCGATTGTGTACTGTCAGTGGCGCCGCAGGTGGTAATAGACCGGGCTAATTGAGTGACCAGCGTAAAATATGACAATCGACGACCCGGCCTTCCCAGAATAAAGATGCTTTTGTTTGTTGCACGGTCGAAAGATGCATGATGTCGATGATGTTGGGACAACCAGTGGCGTAACAGGAAGAATATGAGAAAAATTGATGTAAAATTATAAATAGCAACAAATAGTTTCATTTTTAATGGTTTATTTAATATGGTTTAAATATTATAAATAGGATAAGCAGATCTAGAAAAAGTTTCCGACAAACGGAAAAAAAAACTTTGGATGTTTCATTCCCACCAGTTCTAGTCCCCCACTCCGACCTACACCTTAGTACAAATCCGGAGGATAGGGCGTAAGGTCCTCTTCAGACTCCTTTCAGGAATCGTGGGAATGGGTGGGTGGTGTGGTTAGGGAAAGAAAGATGAGACTGACGAAATGAAGACAGAAGAAATGTGACAGATTATTTGTGGAATATTACTGCCCCAGCATTTGCCTATGAGATCCAAAGAAACCACAGAAAACTTGGACCAGAGCAGCCGGACCCGAATAAACACACGAAACAGGGTGTTAAAAATACTTAAAAGTGGAGGGAATAGATATAGAATTTGAGCAACAATGTAGAGACGTAAATATTAGGAAGGGAGTTAGACAAAGATGCACATATAACCACCGGGTGCAGGAGCGTCTTAGTTATAGCGCCGAGTTTAGACCCCACAGACACTATAAGAATTTGAATTCGATTTTTGGAATCAACACACAACATTTGCAGTAATTTGTCATCCCTGCGCTACGCCCCTGACGTCGTTACAAAATACCTCATTTTTACCTGTGTTTTAGGCATTAATATTTTCCATCTGTAGTACGCCTTGTTTGTGGTTAGTCGTAGAAGATGGTTTACGAGATTAGGTGGCACTATATGAAAAATGTCACGGACCCTTGGGCAGATGGTGCTTGTCGATCACGATGATGCCACTCAGAATTTAAAGACCATTCCTGTGTTAATGTGACTTTTAACTTGCGGGGGGGCTGGACCTTTATTCACATTTTTTCCGTCGATTCTCGGGCGGGGGGTCATATTTACTTTTATAACAATCCTTGTAGATTATTTTTACGACTTCACAAAAAAAAAACGTCTCAATTGTCTAACGTGACGGATTACGTATTCAAGTCGACTTCTAAATAGGCGTTTAAAGTCCGGGAAGAAATTAAACGAATGTGATTATCTCCTACAACATATACCGACCGTGAGATGTGATCACTAGTCAGGCTGAAACCCATTGGGTTGCCTGGTCAATCCTCAAATTCCTCCCGTTTCAAATTGTTACAAAATTAATTGATCAAAAGCGGATGTCTGTTATCACAGTTGTTTAAAAATCGTTCTCACCAGTAGCCATTAACATAAACGAATACCTTCAGGTGACATTCCGTGGTCACAATCTTATATTATTCTATTAATGGTTTCTGGTATTCGTAAGTAAAATAATACAATAGCCCTGATGTGGGTGATGGTCGGGATAAAGGTCAATTTTCGATATCCTGGAAGTCAAACAATTCGAGATAGAAGAAGCGGAAGATCGAGTAAACGGTTAATTTAAGAATTCAAGGATTTTAAGATTGTTAAAAGTTAAAGACGTATTAAAAATATTTGTATAAGTATGTGAGATTCTTATGTTTTCAAATCAAATCCAATTTGTTCATCAGAAAGTAATCCCCATTCAAAAAAAAAAGAAGGCATTAAAATTCTTTTTCGTCTAAATTTTAAGAATCACAAATGCCATATTTTGAACGCGTCCTACACAGTAGGCAGAGCGTACTGAAAGCCATATCCAACGACCGGTTTCGACGCCGGTAGGGGTATTAGCCCTCGGAGTAGTTGTTTCTGTTGATTCCATATTTATATTTTTATTTATCATATAGCTTGTAAAGACTTTTCTGCCAGCACCCACCTGATGAGACCCGATGGTCGAAACCGGTCGTGGGATATGGCTTTCGGTACGCTCTGACTACTGTGTAGGACGCGTACGAAATGTGAGATCTTTGATCTTAAAATTTAGACGAAAAAGTATTTAATGCCTTCTTTTTTTTTTGAATGGGGATTACTTTCTGATGAACAAATTGGATTTGATTTGAAAACATAAGAATCTCACATACTTATATAAATATTTTTAATACGTTTTTGACTAGTCCTTATCATGATTCAGAAGGTATCCTACTATCCTATCTCTCCTTCATTGATTTCCGTAGTACCCCTTGTTTTCCAAAACTTTCTCATTTCTAACCTTTTCTGTGCAGAACATTTCCATCGTCCGTCTATAACACCACATCTCAAACACTTTTCATTTTTTGCCTACACAGTAGGCACAGCGCACCGAAAGCTATATCCCACGACCGGTTTCGACTTATCGGGTCTCATCAGGTAACAGTGTAATTCAATGCCCTCGGAGTAGTTGTTTCTGATGATTCCATATTTATATTTATACTATTCTATTACTTAACGTGATATAACGTCTATAAGTGAGTACACGCCTTTAATAATGCGTTTGTGACGTCATCATTGAATGAGAAAGATGAAGAATAGCGAGAGAGTGATTCGTATAGTACGTACGTATTCGCTCACACAAACACACACACCTTACGACCCAGGGCTAATAAATTGCATGTTGTCAGACGCGGATTCTTCGCTCTCTAGATTTGCACAAACTATTATCCGTCTCGCTCTTACCAATTAACGTTAAATAATACTTAACAAGATGAAAGTATGCGTTGCACACATCTTGGACGGTAATTTTTATCGGTTCCCGTGTATTTTTAACGAAAGTCAACATTTGTCTGGCGTTTACGGCTAATTAATGGTAATTTTATTCTTTCGCAGTTAATAACCCAGATGCTCTTAAAATTATCGGTAATTTGCATCCCTTTCTTATGCGCACATACGTATACGTGTATGTACGAACAAACGTAATAAACTGAACAAGATGTGTTCTCGCCACAATTTAAAGATCGGGCTTGTATAATAATTTTAAAAAATTTGCAAGGAAAAAAAGGACATCCTTAATTAACTATGATCGAACAACACCTTGCGTAGGAAGTATAATATAATATATCATACAAAGACAAATCGTTTATAATTTCGTAACTTGGTATTTTAGATAGGTCGGATTCTATCTACATGAAGAAATTACTAGATTATAACAGGCGGGCTGAAAAGTTCGTAGGCTGACCCATAGGTGGCGCTACTAGTATCAAATCCATATGATTTTTAGTTAGCTCTAACCTTCAAAAGACGCATGTAAAAATGTGACAGCTGTTGCACTAGTAGTATATGAGTTATGGCATTTTTAGTGAAACAACTTTTGTTACTTTGAAAAAACGGGTAAAAAGGAATGTCGTGTGTTAATAAAGCATTACTTTTTGGCTTTTTGGCGAAAAAAAATACTGTTGAAACCAAGGCTTGGCTTGATAAACATTATTCGCATTTTGCACCAGGAAGACAGGAAAATCAATCTTAGAATAGTGGTTGTGCTTTGCTAAATTTAAACGAGGCGAAATGAGCACCGAGGACGATGCACGCAGTGGACGCCCAAAAGAGGCTGTTACCGACGAAAACATCAAAAAAGTCCATAAAATCATTTTTGATAACCGTAAAGTGAAGTTGATTGAGATAGCTGAGACCTTAAAGATATCAAAGAAACGTGTTGGTCATGGTCATATCGTGAATAAATATTTGAATATGCGAAAGCTCTGTACAAAGTGGATGCCGCGCGAGCTCACAATCTACCAAAAACAACAACGAGTCGATGATTCTAAGCAGTGTTTGGAGCTGGGAGCTGTTCAATCGTAATAAATCCGAATTTTTGCGTTTGCTTCGGTATGTGACGATGGATGAAACATGGATCCATCATTTCACGTTAGAGTCCAATCGACAGTCAGCCGAGTGGACTGCACGTGATGAACCGACTCCAAAGCGTGGAAAGACGCAAAAGTCGAGTCGGTTGGTAAGGTTATGGCATCAGTATTCTGGGATGCTCATGGTATAATATTAATTGACTATCGACTATCATAAAAAGGTGAAAACCATAAACAGCGACTATTACATAGCGTTATTGGAGCGTTTAAAAGACGAAATCGCGGAAAAGCGGCCTCATTGGAAGGAAAAGAAAATGCTGTTCCAACAAAATAATTCACCGTATCACAAATCAATGAAATTGCTTCCGCATCCACCGTACTCTCCAGATCTGACTCCCAGCGACTTTTTCTGTTCTCAGACCTTAAGAGGATGCTCGCTGGACAGAAATTTCGCGCCGATGAAGAGGTAATCGTAATCGCCTAAACTGAAGCCTATTTTGAGGCTAAAGACAAATCGTATTATAAAAATGGTATCGAAAAATTGTATGACCGCTATAATCAAATTAATAAAATCAAATTCTATCAAAAAAAATAATTTTTTCTATGCTATCCTACGAACTTTTCAGCCCGCCTGTTAACTTGATACAAAATTATGGAATTATTTTCTATATCCAGTATGTTGATTAACAATTACCAAAATTGTGACGTGCTAGGTGTGTTTAAATGGCAATGTCGACGGATTGATTAGGTTAAATTAGGTGACCGTCCAGATTAGGGTGGATTGATCTAGTCTACCCAAATTAATAGAAGACAAATGCCTTTTCTTTTCTTTGGAATGGTCGAACAAATTCCCGTGACCATTTGATTCAGCCCCAACTGTAAATGAATATTTTCATTATATCGTTTTTGTGTTGGCGCTGTTCGAAAATAGCGCAGGAGCAATTTAAATAATCCCCGAAGGCCAAAAATATGGGTACAGCAGCAAAACAAGGGGCCAATAATGATTCGTTTAAATTTGTTTGCATTCTGATGGCTACGGAGTCCTAACGAGAGAACTTGCATTTCCATTTATGTATTAATGTGAGCTAAATTTCCCTCTTTATAGCTGTATATAGATACATAATACGTCTCTTGTTAATTTACGAAATTACAGGCTTCACATCGTTGTCGGCGTGTCGTCGTCTTGATGGCGCACGTATGTGTGTGAGTTTCTTCGCTCTTCGACTGCTGCCAGTCAGCCGAATTTGGCGAAATGGGCGTTTTAGAAAGTGACTAAGGGCGAGTCATTATATAAATAAGTATACCTATTTATTTTACAAGAAAAGCCTGTTTAAATCGGCCCATTTTAACTAATTAACATTCCTGGTACGTAATAGGTACTTGTTACACCTGCGTATGCATATATATATCTATATATGTTAGGTACAGGTAGATGCCATACAAGTACTTAATGGCTGAGTAATTTAAAAATAATAGTTATTGTTTCAGTTTTAATAGGTACCTACAATTATTACATCTATGATGAGATTTGTGCATGATGGAAACGTTTGGGCTTTCATCAGAAGGGTTTTGAAAAGGAAATCAATATTAAATCGATATTAATCATTAAAAATTAATTATTTTGAGATTTTTTAGTATCTTTAGGTTAATTTCAATACTTTAATTTTTGAATTAATATTCGCCCACTACAAATGATTAGTTTAAAGCCAAGGACGTGGTTTCGAATCCCGGTGAGGGCGTGACAGAAGTAACAAATATTTCCTCAATAATTTGACGTAATAATTAATGTATTAAATCTATAAATGGTAACCGAGATCCGATGGCAGGTATACTTCTATTTTTAAGGCATTTCTGAATTCTGCGACCCCAAATTAGTCTAGAAAAGACTTTTCGGTAAAATCGGGGACGAAAAGTTTTGTTTATAAATTTTTTGATACAGTGCCCGACACGTAAGGAAATTCAGCGACGGTCAGATTGACAGGTAGCTAGGCAGAGACTTTTACCATAGCAATAAATGAAAGAGCCAATAAGAATATAGCTGGACCGAAACGTCAACTTGTAGTTCAGTGGCGCGTATCACTGAGAGAAAAAATACTGAACATGGAACACAATTGAATTCATTCAACTGATTTACCTACTTACCCTAATGAGGTTTTAATCATGTATGCGAAGTGAACAATTAAAATTTCACCATCGTCATGGACATAAAGAGAAAATGAAGGAATGAACAAAACATGATAATATGAATTATGTAGTGTATCTTATCCATGCCTATTTGTTAAGGCATTTGTTAAAAAACTATTATTTTTATATTTCGTAGTTTCGTTTATTTCGATTTGTGTATGTACCAGATATCATAAATAATGTTGTTTAGTCTGGGTATCAGGTTCGCTAGCGGCGATAGAAGAATATCGTGGTTAGTAGTTGTAAGTATATTATTTCTTTATTTTAAGTTCAGTTCTGTATCGGCATTCAGTATGAAAAAACATTTTATTTTCAATAAGTATTATTTTCTTGGCTAAACAACCCTTTCTCTACTCTGTTAATTTGCAACTGTTCGCCACTACGCTACTGAACTTTGCTGAGCAGTTAACATTCTCTCTACCGGTCGATTAACCCCGCCCTAAAGGGGCTAGATTTTGCCACTGCGCATCCGATGATTTATGGATTTTGAATCTCCTTACGTGCCGGGCACTGTACCATGGTTGATACGTCGAAATTTTAGAAAATTCGAAAATAATAATAAATAAGGTCGATTATGTCGGAAGCGAGATATATTGCAGAGTTTCGAAAAAAAAGAGTCTTTTTTGTTTAGTTCCTGATTCCTGTCTCTACTACAAAAATTAATTTGAATATGATTAGGATCTGGTCAGAAATGTCTCATATGTGCCCGATCATGTGAAATAAGACATGTTATGGTTATGTTTTCCTGGCCAGGATTTCCTGATTTAGAACTAGTAAGGTTCTCATGCTTCTCCTAAATTTTGTGTATTTTGTGAAAGATCTATAGTTAAAATATTCGGTAGTTTACTTCTAACAAACGGTATAAATAAGGAAATTCTGATGATACTTAGTTCTTTTAACTTTCGAAATGTACTAATTTGGTCCTAATGCACTAAGGCTCTGAGAAAGAAACAAACAAAATCATATTAAATGTTCGTGGCTAATCGTAAGATTATGTCCAAAAGTTTGAGACCATCATGAAGAGTAAATGTTTAAGTGTAATATTGGAGACGAGTGTGAAAGATTGAGTTCAAAGTGAGACGTAGAGAGCCGAAATTAAGATGTGCAAGATCACAGAAAGTCGAGGTTAACAATAAATCAAAACAAAAAGCAATTGAAAATAACAGAAATTCCCTGACGATTACGACAGAAATGAAAAATCCAACTGAGTCTGTGACATTCAGAATGAACGTCCAATATTCAATGCAAAGCTGCACAACATAAAATTTGAATACATGTAAATTATGCAACGACATGAGTTTAAAGATCTATTAACTTTCCATATGCTTCGCTTACTTCGTAAAAGCAAGTTGATATAATATTATGTTATGAACATCAGCATATCGCCATCTGCTGACATATACCGCTAACTATTGTAAATCAAATGTTTGATAATGATCTCACAAAGGTATCTACTGAATCTACGACGCAGTTTATATACCTGAAATGCACATAAACCGAAAGTAATAAAGAACATTAGCTTATTGGTGAGAAATTTATCGAAACTAGCAGACGCGCATTACGATTTAGAAAATTCTTTTATAAGTTCGCGACTTTTTGAATTTCCGTAACTGTAATGGCAACACTGTTTCCGTTAACTGCCACCTATCGGTAGATTACTGTAAAATTTTGAGCATTACTTTAACCAAGGAGAGCCTTGATAAATACTAAGGGGACTCTGCACCGTTGATTTAAATTGTTAAAAAGTGGTTTACTGAGTTTCGTTGTGGCTGCACCAGTACAAGTAACGCCGAAGGTTCAGGTCGCCCAAAAGAAGTCGTTACGCCAGAAATCGTTGACAAAATCCACGTAATGAAATTAGATGATCAAAGGTTGAAAGTGCGTGAGTTGGGTGAGGCTGTAGGCATCTCAACTGAGCGATTGTATGACATTTCATTCATGAATATTTGGATATGAAGAAGCTGTCGGCACGATGGGCGATGGCTGCCAGTTTTCTGGAATTCACGCGGTGTAATTCGTATTGATCATCTTGAAAAAGCTAAAAAGATCAACGACTTACACTGTAGTGCAAAGCCGGAGGGTAAGGCGTAAGGCCATCTTCAGCCTTCTTGCTAAAATCGTGGGAGGGGTGGGTGGTGTAACGGCAAATATTATTCAGAGCTGCTAGACAGATTTAACACTGTTTTGAAGCAGAAACGACCGCATTTAGCCAAGAAAAAATTGTTCTTCCATCAGGAAAATTCACGGGTACATACAGTGTAGTTACTATGGCACCAACACCTTATTTTCTGAATTTAGCTCCCTCCGACTATTTCCTGTTTCCAAACCTTAAGAAATGGCTGAACGGTAAAAGATTTGTATCGAATGAAGAGCTAGGTCATCGTGGAAACAAACGCATATTTTGAAGGCCTTAGGAAATCTTATTATTTAGATGGAATTAAAAAAATAGAAACACGATGGACTAAATATTCTGTGAATATTTCACTACGTGTTGCCGTTATGAATATTGAGCCAAAACGAGCAAAAAAATCACGTTTATTGTATGGGAGCCTCCTTAAATATTTATTTTATTCTGTTTTTAGTATTTGCTGTTATAGCAGCAATAGAAATACACCTTCTGTGATAATTTCAACATTCTAACTATCCCGGTTCATGAGATACAGCCTGGTGACAGACGGACAGCGGAGTTTTAGTAACAGGGTCCATTTGGGTACGGAACCCTAAAAGAGTGCAACAGAACGTCACTCTCGACGACGAGCAATCGTTGAAAATATCGAAAGCATTTCGACAACGTCAGCAGTTACATGTGTGTATTATTAACATAGGTATGTATAAAAATTTTGTCGTGACACTCCAAAGATTTTTTCGTGTAACAAAGGCCGTTAATGTTTCGGAGGAGATAAGGATCGTCGTCAACACGACAAAGATTGCCCATCACATCGCTACCAACACAACCATCGAAAAATTACCGCACACACCAGAGCATACACACATACCCATACCCATAACTTTTCCCTGTCTCTGCACGTCCTGATACGCTTTTAATTACAGCTTAATTATTTACTTCCTCAGGTAAATATAGTGTTGTATAATGGATCATAATAATCGAGATTCACGGTTGGAGTATTACAACTTTTCGGACATACACACAAGGGTAGCTACATGAACATATACAATACGAAACGCAGACAGACAGACCCAATGTGTTGTTTTCATGAGTTGTCTTAATATTTAATACCGACGCTACGTTATATTGTAAAAAGTTATAAAAATAATAATAATAATAATAATAATAACGATACACCCTGTTATTAAGTCAAAAGAGGAAGTCTGCCTTTCAGCTAAAACATCACCAAGTTAATTACTGTTTTCAAGTTGACTGTTGGCACAACAACAACAACGTGTATCTACCTCGGTAATTAAGAACATACGTGAAGAGGTAATTAATACGTAAGAATATTATATTGACGTACAAAAGTTTTAATGAAATTTCATTTTTATTTCCCTTTTCCTACATAAGGATATACAATTTCAATCACGTTTAATAAATCTGCTACCTCTCTATATAATTTTATAAAATATGAACTGAATCGTGCATATGTATAACAATTTGTTAATAGTATGGTTCTAGTGCAAGTACGTTTGGATATCGGCGCAGCTATCCTCTCTGATGATACAACAGTTTGGAATTAATTGACTGTTACAAGTCTCACTAAAAGATCATCAGACTAAAACTAAATACAAAAATGCAGTTCTTCTAAATTATTGTTTTTTTGTTTTGGAAATTATATAAATTTTGTTTACTTAACATTATGATATTTGTGTCAACAAACATACCTTTTCGAAGATTGTTGCTCTCAACAATTTTTAACTTATTTTGTTTGTACACACACTGTTTACATGATCAAGTTTGGTTAGTTACTTAATGGTGTTACGAATGGTAAACTGCAGAGATACCCAAAAGCAATAACTTTCTACGTGGTATGTTCTTTGAATTTAATTAACTTAATTAAATAAGTAAATCTAACACACAAAATAGTATTAACATCTTACTAACGCTTGAATATACCAAAAAATGCAATCGAGCCTTCAAAGAGCATACCAGGTAAAAGGTTATTGTTTTTGGGCATCATTGCAGTTTACCTACCATTCGGACCATATAATAATATAATAATATCATAATTATGATATTAATTTTAAATTAAAATTAAACTGATTAAGTAAAATTTATAAACAAAATTTGTACAATTTCCAAAACAAAAACTTTAGTAGAACTACAGTTTTTGTATTTAGTTTTAGTCTGATGATGGTGGAATAAACCGAAACGTTACAAATGAATTAACAACATTGTTTTAATTAATGACCGCAACTTTAGAAAATAAATTATAAATATTAATTATAATGAAAGGTAATGATTGCACAATTTGACTAAACTCTGGTAGTATCAAAAAAATGAAATATTTGGATGAGATTATTATTCAGCCCAGCAAAATTTTTGTTTGTTAAATAGACCTTATTCGAATGTTTTTCCATATTACACAGTTTTGATAACTGAAAGCACACTTTAGGAATCCGTGCAAAGTTCTGGATCCAATAACCAAAGTTTATTAAACAATTATTTTATTATATTACTCATGGATGAAGATGTTAGATAAGAACATAATCATAAAGGTACCAACATGATTAAAGTTATAAGGTAATAAGGTAAAAAATAAAATCAGGAAATTTCCAAGTAACCTCTAGAAATCCCAAACATTCGTTGACTACTCGTTCTGTTTATATAGGTAGGTACCTGTTTTATATTATATATATATATATATATATAGAGTTTTTTATTTTAAAACAAATCTGTAAAAGAATTTAATTAAAAAATCTGTGCAAGAAATGTTTGATTAAAACTGAATTGTAACTATATAACCCTGATGTATTTGAAAAGGCAATGCCATAATCTCTATAACATACAGTGAGTACAGTGCCCGGCACCTAAGGAGATTCAAAAGCCATAAATCATCAGATGCACACTAGCAAAGCTTAGCCCCTTTAGGGCGGGGATAATCGACCGGTAGGCAGAATGATAGCTGCTCAGCAAGGTTCAGTAGCGTAGTGGCAAATAGTTGAAAATTAACAGAACAGAGAAGGGGTTGTTTGGGTAAGTAAATCAGTTGAATGAATTCACTTGTGCTTCGTGTTCTGTACTTTTTCTCTCAGTGATATGCGCCGCTGAACTACAAGTTGACGTTTCGGTCCAGCTATATTCTTATTGGCTCTTTCATTTATTGCTATGCTAAAAGTTTCCGCCTAACTATCTGTCAATATAACCGTCGCTGAATTTCCTTAGGTGCCGGCCACTGTATTATGTTTTATTTATTAATGCAATATCCTATTACCAATGCATTTGAGCACTTTTATTCTTATTTAGCCACTCATGTAAGGAGAGATAAAAACTCGTCGCCTATATTCGCTACATACGTTCAAAATCATTAATCAGATTACAAATATACAGGATTTGGAGTTTAACAATGGAATTTCTGATGCAGTCGTATTAATAATGATAAAAATTGTTGCGGTTGTGTTTATTGTATTAGAGACAACATGTAGGTACAATTGTTAAATGGTTTAATATCCCATTGATAAAACAACAGAAAAAGTAAACGTGGAATATTGAGCCGCCACAGTTACCCTAACTAGGAACCAATATGATTTTGAATTCATGTACATTTACGCCAAAATATAAAATCAAAACAAGTCACTTCTATGTTTGTAAAGAGATAGATGATTTATATTTAATCCAAAGGAAAATTAAAAGAAATGACAATACAAAACAGTTTTTAAATTGGGTATCTTACCTAAGTAAAGCATTATTTTCATTAATGAACATTATCATAAAATGGAAATTGAAATTCAGGAAACGGCCTGCAGTTAAAATCATTTTCAATGAAATAGTAAACAAAAATAATAATTATTACAAAGTACACTTGTTGATTTAGATGACACCTAACAATAGGTTATTAACAGCTATCGCAACGATCGGACACTGATGGAATTTTTAATGTGTCTTACGTAACATACCTACCTACATTGTTCTTCGTTTTTATTTTTATGAAGTATAAGTATATATTCTATATAAGTAGTACCTACTAATTTACACCACAACCTAACAACGATGAAGTTTGGTGGTTGAAACAATTTGCTCTATATTTAAGAGATCTAACCATTTATTATACCTACACCTATAGTACCTAGCCATTTGAAAAAGTTATATATATATATATATAATATATTTAATAAAGATTTCCATTTATAATTTAATACTAAATTACATAGGTCAACGTGGTTCGGGAACTGAAAACAGAAACGTAATTTCCGACGTAGTCCGAAGAAGTTCCTTAAACCTTCAGAATTTTGAAATATTCTAACCTCAAATTTCATAAACATCACTTTTCGACCTTTTGTAAGCATTAAATGCCATGCAAAATAAAAATAAATAAAAAAAGTACATAAGCAGTTATTTCCGACCAATTTTTTATTGCTGAACCAAATCTGCCCTCAAATTTACCTGAGAAATTTTGAGATATCTTAACCTCAAAATCCGAATGAATGTCATTTGGTTTTGATATTAAGATAATTTATGAATTTTAACTCTCCATAAATAGTGGTCTGGTAATCAAATGATCCTCGAAAAAAAGAGCATTACAATAGCTGGTTGAAAAACAAAAAGAACACGAGGACGGTAATCAATTTCGATGTATTTTTCGAAAAAGAATACGAATTGTTTCCAGAATTACCATAGTATACACATTCAAATTTCGAAATTTATCACTATAGATATCTCACAATTGAATAAGTCAAGTTTGCACCAATTGTATTTATTGGAGATTCTACTGAGGTCAGCGTCGCAAATTGCCCTTTTGCTGTTTTCATTTTCAACCCCTGATTTCGTTGACCTGTATTATTTATGGCGTTTGAGAAGAAAGATGATGAGCTGAACTTTATACAATGTGTGGTGGTTGGTATTTCGCCATCCTTCAATCATCATACGCATTATTAATTGAAAGTATCCAATACTTGTTCTTCAATAAGAAGGGTGGATAAATGATCCAACTGAAAAATAAAAAAGTTCCTACTTTCGACTAGAACCTATAGAAGGATGGATACTTGGTGTAAACTATACTACAAACAGGACAATTGTTGTTTTGGTTCTAATGTTGAAGTTTTGTCAAATTGTCCTGTCTTAGCCACTATCAAATTCGAAATATTAGCCCGCCAGTAGATATAGATACCAATACTTAGCTCTCTTAAGATAATACGTCTACCTATATACCTAGGTACTTATCTATGTATTGTTAGCTTATCGCTTGTAAGTTCAATTTATGGCACTAATTCCTGGAATTCGCTAATACAAAATCTAATGCGATACGAAGAATTAATTTATAGATTAATCCGTAACGATGGATATCTAACCTACTACATGCCTAGGTACCCATCTAGCTATATCTACTTACAGGTACCAATCTATAAAAGAACATAAAACATTCGATTAAAAAGAATGGCCTTACGAACAACAAACCACCTCCTAATTTTCCTTCTTACGCCCATTTACTTTAAATAATTAAGTTCACAAGTAAAACCGATGTTAATAGGCATGGTATGTTCATTATTGAAGAATTAATAACCTTTTACCGCGATGGCCACGCCCGCATAATGCGCGCGCATCATTTAGGCGTAACGCGTCGCGCCGCTCTAAACAAAACGAAAAGCGACGTCCGTCATTTCTCGTGCCCTCTCGCTCTCGCGCGATCCGCGGCCTACGCGATCACGTCAATTGAAAAAAAATATCCACTAACCGTAACTTCTTTCTCGCCGCTGACCGTCATCCGCATTTAGCCGCTTCTTTGGGCGCAATAATATTCCCCTTGCAAACATTTTTCCGTAACTAACGTAGAGGTGTCAACAGTGGGCGGTGACGTCACTCTGTAATTCCATCGCGTTCGACTAAGCGACCAATGGCCGCGTTCCATTATGTCACAAGCGACATTAGCCGGAGTCCAATGCGACTCAGCCAATCCCCACCACCGCGATCGGATCACTTAATCCGCCCCCCACCCCCGAAACGAGCGCGAGAGGAGAGGACGGTCAAACCAACTTATTAGCCGTAGAAAGTTACGGCAGGTAGCACGCACTGTAGTGGTTTTGCGGATAGAGTGCGATTTTTTTTAAACAATAACACTAATAAGAAGAAAAAACCGTCGTGAAACAAACTATTGTTGACGTGAGGCGTGATTACAGCAGGAGTGTTCGAATTGTGATAAAAAAGCAAATAACACCGCATAATCTGGAAGAGCCCTTAAGGGAACTAGATAGAAGTGGAACGCAACTAGTGTAGTAGTGCACTCGAAAAAGAAGTTCATTCAGGCCTCTCACAACAGGCACGGTTCAACTAATACTTGCTGTGAATGACATGAAGAATAATAGATAGATAGGCTTCCGACGGATGAATGTTAAGTTAGTGTTGTGGGATCGACTACTGATCTAAGTATAATTATATTCTTCAGCTCCTGAACCGATAATTGGGTGTTAAATTGGAAATCTCATGTTCGTTAACGGCAATTTCATTTGTTTCAAATTCGGACGTGCAATAAACGTGTGATTTATGTGACGGATTATGTTCGAATGTTCATGTTGCGGGTGTCCCATTTCGTTTCGGAAAAAAAAGGAATAATGGTCGTAAAGAAACGGGAGCAACGAAGTTCCTGCTGTTGCTGCTGCTGCTGAGCCAGGGACGGTGGTCACTCTTTCGTCCACTCACTGGTCACGGTGATTTTTTATTTTATCGCGGGGTATTAACCCAATCATGATGCCTCTTGCACCGACGCCAATAGTTCAAGTGCCTTCCAAGCCCAAGATCGGTTTCTCGATCGATTCTATAGTCGGTGGTGCAAACCACCCTAGTCCCCAGCATTCGCCCATCCATTTATCCGAAAGTTCAGGACCGTTATCTCCGTCGAGTGATCGCAGTAACGTTTCGCCCCATCGTCAAAACCATCTTGCGTCGCCCAACGGCGGTCTGAACAGTTCCCTGTGCGGTTTAAACCTATCCCCTAAAGGACTCAATTTATCGCCACAAAACCAGATCAATTGCTCACCGAACGGTAGTAGACTTAACAGTTCGCCCTTGCGGCCTAGTGTTTCGCCACCCAGATCGCCTCCGCCGTCGCCTAAACCGCCCATAATGGTACCGGGAATTCCGGCGCATTCGTTGATACGACCGAACCCAACCTACGATCCAAACTTGGTGCCCAAGAACGGGTTCTTGCAGCCGGAGATGATGCACAATCATGGCGGACACCCCTTTGCTCTGGCCGCTCATTTTCAAGGGGCTGCGCTCGCAGCTGCCCTCAGCTCCGGCCAACCGGGCTTTGCACAGCATTCACCCCTTTCAACGCACACACCCCCGAGGGAGAGCTATCCCCTTTATCCTTGGCTGTTATCGCGGCACGGGCGGATATTCCCACATCGATTTCCAGGGGGTAAGTCGATCAGATATTTCAAATAATTAATAAGTTTACTACAGACGACAGAACAAATATAAGAATTTCCTAAATTGGTTTTAATTTAATTGATGAACTCATCTTTTATCAATCATACATCAATTATTATTTCAATTCTAATCATGAGTCTACCTTACAAGTGCGTTTGCGATTTCCTGAGAGGTTTCTCTGTCAAGTATTGTGAGGTCGTTGTTCAGAGTATCGATAAGTGGTCATAAAAACAAAAATACATTCAATTATGCGGTGCAATTGCAGTTTTACGACTTATTCACAGATCAAGTAATAAATTAACTCATTAAGATAATTAAATTTCAGTCAGTGTACAATTGTTATTTGGGTTGCCGTTTGAAAGAAGAGAACGAGAGAGAGAGAGAGAGAGAGAAAGCGGGAAAGAGATAAAAAATAGGAGGCGATTTGTTCGCCGTGCCGTCGAATCCGATCCCACGCACCCTAGATAACTAACTGTACAAAAAACAGAAATCAAAAACAAAACAACAATGACAGCGAGCGAGCAATCAAATTTGAATTGCAATAAAACGTTACGATTATTGAATTATAATTAATTATTTAATTTCAAGTGCTTACTTACAAATAATTGCCTGCCGCAATCTATCGTAATAGATATCTATATATTGTTTATTAACAATTTAAACAAATTTATTATTACCTACGTTAACATTTCCTATGCAACCTTTATTATTGTGTAACGTGGGTAGTTTTTAAAACGTTAATCACCTCTTTAACTATTCCATTTGATATCTATACACGTATACTTACCTACATAATTATAATTATTCTAATCATTTACAATTACCTATGTTATATGAGTACCTATATTAGATACCTACCTGGAGATAAATTTTACGAACCATTAAAAATATTGTTTAGTTCCTACCGATAAGAACTACCTGACAAACAAGATAACTATCATTCAGGATCAGGATATTATAACGAATTAAGCATTTCATTGTGAGAAATTAATTAGGTAGCAATCACAGCTCATCCCATCTAGGTACTAATTGCGTGAGAAAAAGGTTTACCACATAATACACTCTTTATAAAAGGGTCGTCACCTCATCTATAACTAAAACTAGAACCTCCTATATCCTTAACTATTTGCGAACAGTTTTCTTCTATTTCTGCTTTTAACTAACGTCTCCAACTAGGCTCTTATATCTATATCAGAAGGCGTCTTATCATCCTACCACCCTTTTTCCATATTAATTTCCACAGCGCCTTTTGCTTTCTTACTTTTATCAATACCTTCCCATTTCTATATATCTAATTTTCTGTCTACGGTATATTTTAATCATCCTCTTATAACACCACATCTCAAAAACTTCTAACTCTTTCCACGTTTTCCACCCGAACAGATCCGTTCTCTAACCATGCACATTTAACAATCTTTTCGAATTTCCAAATAAACCGTTCGATTTTATATTTATCAGTTAATATCGCCTCCGTTTTATTTAAAGCTGTCTGCTACTCCTGTTTCCTGTATGTTAATATTGTTATATTATCCGAAAATACCTAATATATAAGATTAGTAATCCTTTACCCGTGTATATTTAACTCTAAAGTTTAACTTTAATTATATTCGATTTATAGATTAAGAAGTAATGATGATAATGGTTGCTAGTGTCAGTCATATTAATCCTTTACATCTATTAGCAGTTTAAATCTTTTGCCTACTAAAAATTATTTCTAAAATTTTAACAATTCAATATAATATATTCTACCCAGTTAGTTATACAAAAAAGTTTAATAGATACAATTTAATTAATCCTGTAGGTATCCAAATTTATCTTTTTGTATTAGGTAATCATTTTATCAGGACTCTCAACCGGATTATGATAAAACTAGTAAAACATAAGGCAAATATTAGTAGTATTCTCCGTAGTTAATATTCTCCGATCAAGCCAATGTTTGGCGAAACATATTTCATGAAGAAATAAAGTTTTGTGAAAATCTTTGGCTTGTTTTACTAGTAAGAATTGATTTTCATTAAGTAAAGGTCGGAACTATTCAATGCTTTACATTATTCAAAGACTGCAATTTATTTACATACCTACCTATATAAACAATTTTCTAAAAAAAGTTTAAACTATTTCATTTATGGACTCTGAAATGTCCAGAAACATCGAATCAGTGCTATGTGCACTACCTACTCATATAAAAAAATTTTTATCTACGTGCCTCACTATAATCATACACACATGGATCTGTCTCTATGTCTATCTGTCTGTCAGTTTCTGTAAACATCTAAATTATATACCTACCTAGGTTTAAGTATGTAGGTACTACAATGTATAGTATAGGTATATATACTCAATTTACAATTTTCTTTTACCTGTACTCGGTTCTTTATTATTTTTTATATTACTTGTTTCGAATCGTTTAAAATGACATGAGAATCCATACGAACACGGTATAAATCTCGTGTGGGCACACACAACACACACACACACGCATGTACCAATATGAGTACATATAGATATGGACGATCACAAGCACATGTTTAGAGGCGCGTTGGAAAATGCATTATGCATTCCACGAACATCCTGTAAGGACATAAGGACGTTGTGTATGCCATCTAACAGATAAGAAGGCAGTAATTTAAAATAAGTATTAATTCTGCCTCAATCCCACACAGACATACACACACACATACAGACACATGTCCAGTCAATTTTTATATTTGTATTATAGGTACCTAAAACACCTAATACTAGGTACAGACGGGCACTTGTTTGCTCGAATGTCAGTATTTGCCTATTTGAAATTTGATACTATACATTTTATGCCTTTATAATACGTATCCACACAGGTATTTACATGGGTACTATCTGTACCGATATGTATATGGGAATTTTTTTATCTGAGTATAAAAGACAGAGTTTGGGTTTTAATGTGACATTAAATACTAAATAGTTTAAACAAGCCTTTATGTGACACGATCATTATTATGTATATGTTTATATAAAAAGAAACAAGAAGAAAGAATGTAAACATTTAAATTTAAATAACTTCATTTAGCAGTCGCCCTAAGATATATTTTGAATAATTAAATAAGATTTTATACGATAAAAACCCATAAATTTTATTTTGGTTGACTGAAATTTATGTTATTTTACTACAGAGTGTAATAAATTTTAATGACCAGGGACGCTACTAGATGTTTGAATGATGCCATTCAATTTTGGAAACATGTGAACAGAATTTATATTACACATTACTGCCGCGCCTAATTAATCTTTTTCTATCTCTTATTCGAAAAGGTTTTTACCTAAGTAAACGTAAATATTATTCTTGCAGTTTAACTTGGCAAAAAAGCAATAAACATAAAGGGAGAGGGTATTGGCTTTATATCATCCCACCCGTCCGAGAAGGTTAACCAATAACGTTGAAGGTGTACATTCAGTGGCGTCGAAAATTATGACAATTAAGGCAACGATGACATTTTTTATACTTTCTGTATGCGGTTAATGCTGGACATCAGTGCCGATGGTAATATAAATAAGCAAGGCGAGGTCTAGTGCTCTAGATCATTGCTTAGCATTCGGGAGGTCACCGGTTCGAACCCGGGTTCAAGTTTTCTGTGGTTTCCTTGGATCATTTAGGCAAATGCTGGAGCAGTAATATTCCACAGATAATCTTTCACCTCCCTTCTGTCTTTATTTTGTCCGTCTCATCTTTCTCACCCTAACCACACCACCCACCCATTCCCACGATTACTGCAAGGGTGATGCAGAGGGCCTTGCGCCCTACCTTCCAGCTTTGCACTACAGTGTAGGTCGGAGAGACTGCTCGCTCACCAGCACGAGTAGCTGGTGGGAATGAAACACAATTTTTTATTTTATTTATAGCAATGTTTTCACTGGCCGGTGTGAATTCTAACCATTCTTTTCTTAGTACAACAACCCAACTATTTTTATTGCTTTTGTGCGAAAACTGTAAATATTTATCTCTCAATTTGAAATTTTGTGTGAACGTACTTCTTGTCCTGTACCACCGTAGCCTTTATTTTCTGGTAGAAGGTAACATATTTACAATAATTTGAGCACTTTATAATAATGTTCTATGTATCTATGGTGCTAACTTATAGGTAGGTTTGTAAGGTAGTTTTGTGGGGCTATGTCATCTCATGATACAAAGTTATTAAACTACCTGATGTTAAAACTTCTAATTAAAGCATGAAGCTAACTAAGGCGCCTACTTTCTAATTAATTAATAATTATCAACATTTTGACGTGTTGAAATGTCAATATTCGGACAGGATGTGATGGTAGTGGCTGTGGCTAAACAGTCGCCGACGGAATCATTAGATTGCGGTATGGAGGAACGTTATGATTAAAATGCACCATCAACAGTGGTACCCATCCGCCCAAACTTGGACGAATTCAACTAGTAAAATCAATAAAAAATAATGAACAATGTTTATCTTGTTGAAGACATAAGAAACGCTACTTAGTTACTTATTTTAGTACAATCACACTAAGTCCTTACTGACGTATGAAATCAACTCGTTGATTTGCTCTTCGCTGCAAACACTGCAGCTACATTCAACGCCAGTTGCATAACTTGCAAAAACTCGAGGTTGTCGATCAGAACTACAATTGTAAAGTCAAACGCGGGATACTTTTACAAAAAAAATGTAAAGTTCATACAGTAGATACGTAAAATATAGAATATTAATAATACTATATGTTATCTAATTTTACGTTTAGTTTGTATGATGTGTCGTGTTAAACAAAGAAACGGTTTACAATTTACCCGTCGCATAGCCGTCGGGTTGTTAAATTTCAAGGATGCAAAGAGCTACAGCTATCTATGTAACATATTTACGTTATGTATAGCCAAAGTTTTGCCGCGAGCAGTTTCGTTCATAATTATTGCGCCAGTCTAATGTGTAAATAATTACCCCCGCGTTAGCTGCTAAGCGGCGGAAGAGATGTAGTAATTTTAGGTTTCTAATGCACGAAAATTACCAAATTACCATTCATTTCGGGAAATTGAACGTCGAATCTTTTAAAATTTATACGTAATATATCGCACTTATAACAAACGTATAATAGAATCCAGTAGAGGCGTATAGCTGTCTACTTATAACTAACTAACTTTAAACAGGAACGGAAGGTCAGACCGATTTTTGAAATGAACACCAACGCGTCGTGTATAAAGCAACAATTATCTATCACACACAGTAGATAATCTGTGTAAAAATATACGATACCTAGTTAGCCGTCTTAGGAAGAGGCGTATTGTTCCTATAATATTTATAACAAGGTTTATAATGTAAATTGATACTGATATGTAGTACCTACTCACTAAAAAAAATATATATTTCTTTCTATTTACGGTAAAGTAAAATTTATATAGTATTTCATAGGATATTGTCCTAAATATTTTTTTAAATTAAAGATCACGTGCCAAGGGTTCGAATCCCGCAGTGAACCTGGGCCTATTACTAAAGTACCATTTTTACTAATAAGTGTTTCGGCTCCTAAACAAACGCCCATGTTTGATACATACACTTACAAATTCCTAAACCTTTTGAGGTACCACGAGTTCTATTCTTTCTGCTTTATTGAGTCAGTTAATTGGCTGATTACTAAATTTAAATTAAAAAATAAAACAAACGATAACGTTTCACCGTATATTTTGGACTATCCTGACAAATTTGTGTCGGCTTATTTCCGAAATTTATCAGAGAAATACATTTTAGATTACTAAAATTTAAAATTAAGGGCTCACTGTTTAGATTGTTACAGATTACCTACAGAAAGGGAAAGAAGGGGGCTGTATGTTTTACGGTAGTTGACTTTTACAAATCATAGATAAGAAGAGCAGAATTATATGTGATCTATTCAATTTGATTATTAACTAAATTACTGTTATTAAACAGAGCTTTTTTAATTTCGAATTTCTCTAGGAGTGATAGTTTTCTCAATTTTGGAATATTACTGTTAAAAGTCTAACTTTATTTAAGTCTAAGAAATGGCCCAGGTTGATACAATATGGAAGAATAAAATAAAAAAATTGTTTCAAAAAATGGTTTAATTGCACAACAATTGTTTCGCCTAACATAGGCTTCATCAGGTGATGATGTAACAGATGAAGCCTATGTTAGGCGAAACAATCGTTGTGCAATTAAACCACTTTTTGAAACAATTTTATTATTTTATTCTTCGATTATGTCGTTTCAACAAGTATCAGCTTCAACCATTAAATAAGATATAATATGCTCAGCTATACCACTAGAATTACTTTATTTGCTTTTATTAGCTGCGGCATGTTCAGTTAGCTGTTGTGAAATCGCCCTTCCGGACTATCCGATATATGTACTTACTGTCATAGTTGTAACAAAAATTTTGGTTAATACCAAATTTATTAGTTGGGGTTTTATGTTTGTGGTTAATAAGAATTGAACCAAGATTTCATGAGCCGCTTTCAGTTATATTATAACTAAACTTATTCTTGAGTAAAAATTTAATTTCGGAACTAAAATTATTTAGAAATTTAATAGAGCCAAAAACAAATTTGGAAAACCACTGTTATAAATTAAGGATGAGAAAATTTTCTTTTCTGTACTCCGTAAATTTTAGTAATCTAAACTTAGTAGTAAGTACTCCAAGTCTGATGAAGCCAATGTTTGGCGAAATAATTGCAACTGTGTTTAATAAAAGTTAGTGGAAATTTTGTTATTTTATGGTGATAATGGATTTTCATCATGTAATGGTCAAATCTATACAATGTTCGAAACAAATTTATTGGGAAATACCAAAATATGCCTACAGTAAAACGTGTTTCGTCTTCTTCATCAATAAGGCTCCTAAATAAACACCCATATGAAATAGAAGCCCTAAACCATCTAAGGTACTATTAGTTACTTAATCTCCTAGTTCTACTTGATCGAAATATAAAAGCAAAGGAGTCAATGATGAACATATTTCCTGTTGTGTGAAACACAGCAATTAAAAAAAACTAATTAGAGAGCTAATATTAACTCTCTAAATTAGTAGTGTACCTAACCCGAAAGTCGAGTTTATTTTAAAACTAATAATGTAAGTAATTGAATGTTTATTATTCCTTTACATTCATAAGCACCCAGCAATAATAGCAATATGCTATTTCGATAGTGGAACAACGATTAAGCATGTAATTAGTTAATACCACAAGCAATTCGGTTTTATATTTGCCAGGAATAGAATTTTATTAACGCGTGGGACTCGTCTAAAGGACCTCGCATTCATTGTTAATTATTCTTTGGCGTCCACGGGCTATGTGGCGCGATATATTCGAGGACGAATGGACAATTTATATATATACATATGTATATATATATATAACAAAATGAATCATTAAATTGAACCAGGGGTTAAATTGGCTTGTATTCATAATATTAATGACGACGGAGACAAATTTTGTCTCATCAATAGGCACAATAAGAACAATGGATGACAAATGTTATTGTGATAAGAAAGGGACCATTGAAATGAGAATTGTACTTCATCTGGTTTGTTCATTTAAACATTAGTTCGCCATAAATAACTATAACAAGGCGATAATAAAATTTATCATTGAAAACTCTAAGTACATTTATATACCTACCATACGTACATAATATAAGTAATCTATTAAAACTGAATCGAATTTAGGAACAAAAAGGATTGAACAATGAATTGGAGAAGTTAGAAGTCATTCATTGATTTTATAAACCTAGGAAGTCAGGATGGAAAAAGCGGTAAAGACACAAAATCAAAGAATAAAAAGAAATCACCTGGTTAATTTGGAAATTCGAAAAATATTATTGAAGGTGTATGTTTTATCGTGGCTCTGTACGGGTGCGGAAGCTGGGACAGTGGGTGCGGTAGATAAGGAAAAGAGATGTGGTGTTACAGGCGGATAACGAAAACACCGTGGATAAAGAAGGTTAGAAATAAGGAGGTATTGGGAAAAGTATGAGAAAGTCGTAAAGAAAATGGTAAGAGACCTTCTGAGAAATGAAGGGCTAGTTGGAGACATACTAGAAGCAGAAACAGGAGTAACGATCGGCAGAGGACAACTTAGATTAGATTACTAATAAAAAATACGAGGGTGGATCAAATATAAACGAGCCTTTTTAAATTGCGCGCCGGATAGTTGTTCAAGGCGCATCCGGGCGTTAGGAATTTGAAGTAGGGATTTTAGGTGGCTTGGTTAATAGCTATCACATTAAGTGAGAAAGTTTTTTTTTTTAAGTTTCTTGCACGTGAAAACGTGAAGCCAGCTGAAATTTTGCGCAGATTGCAAGAACAATTCGGAAATGAAACGCTTTCGTGGCCACGTGTAAAAGTTTGGCTTTGTTTTGAATTTCTTCATCGTCCGCGCACCAGTATTTCGCCGGTTAACATTGAACGCGTTAGAAACCTTATTGAAGGGGACCGCCACTGTGTCCACACAATCATAACGAAAAACTTGGAATTCCGAAAAATTTCAGCTCGTTAGGTTCGAAATTTGCTGAGTGAAGATCAAAAAGCTGCTCGAATTCGCATCTCTCAGGCGCTTCTCACTCAATTTAGGGAGGAAAGTGATTTCTTTTGCACAAAATTGTAACCTGCGATGAGACGTGAGTACACCATTAACTCTAACAACATCAAAACGAGCAAGCATGGAGTAGCGGCGCAATGATGAAAAAAACCCAGTGAAGCCGAAAACACGTCTGTCTGCAGGCCAAGTTTCAGCCACGGTTTTTTGGGACTGGAGAGGGGTGATGTTGGTCGATTTGTTGCACGAGCTAAGAACCATTAATAGAGGCTACTACTGTAATCTTCTTAGTCAGGTAAAATTTGCTTATCGCCGAAAAAGGAGGACAGAGGGCGCACCATATTCGTGATGTGTTACTCTTGCATGATAACGCTAGGTCTCATAACGCAGCTTTAACGCAGGCCCAAATAGATGAAATACACTGGACTCAGACGAACCACCCTCCATATAGCCCAGACTTATCCCCGTCTGATTTCCACATGTTTGGGCCCCTTAAAGAATCACTAGGAGGCGAGCGATTAGCGATTTCAGACCGATGAACAGGTGGAGGAAGGCGTTTGTGCGCAACTGGATAAACACCCGCACTACTTCTTTTTATGAAAACGGGATGAAAAAACTACCAATGCGTTGGGGAAAATGTATAGACAAACAAGGGGGATACAGATACGTGGAAAAATAGAGAAATTTCTGTTTTTGTGAAACTTTTCAAAATAAATGTTTTATGAACAAAGGCTTGTTTATATTTGATCCATCCTCGTAGTTAAAGATGTGAGAAGTTCTAGTTTTTGTAAATTGCGAAGATCGGCTCAGGGTGCGAAGGAACAGAGGTGCGTGTCTAATCAGTTTTCGAACTGAAGACCTTTTGATGATGATGATGATGAGGAATAAGGTAACGACCTGTTAGGTTCTGGAAATACGAGATGCAAAAGATAACAGATAATAGTAAAAAAGATACGAAATGCAACTGACTTGCAATCTTGCTACATTTTTTCCTTTATAGTTTAGATGAACTTCTAAAACTTCTTGGAAATTCATCCTCTCAGCTTTCAATGCAACTCGAAATGTTTGTAGACATACGGCGTATTTCGAAAGGATTAGATAAATTATATTACTCCTCTTTGATTAAATGGATTATTAGGTGGTCATTAGTACCTAATGCGGATGATTTAAAATGGAGATTAATTAAATGAATTGCGTTTTTCCTGACGATTTGCGGACAATGATATCGCCGGGGATACAATGGCCTCCTGCAACAGCTGCGTACCGAAATACATAATATGCGATCGCTGCAACTAATTTGTATATCATGTTTTATTCATTAGACCTGTTTTAATTTCTGACAGCTCCGGCATTATAAATTAATTCGCTGACGTTATTATTATTATTTTTTTACTTCTGGTATACCTATCGAAAAGGACAGCTTATTAATATGTAAACGAAACATTTTGTCGTTACAACGTTATACCTCTATTTGTGACAATTAGCGCAAAGACTATCAATTAGAATAATTTTTATTGAATAAGATTATCTACTATCCATTTATTCAATTACTGTCATTGATACAATAACGAACTATTTCATTTCGAAATCCATTTCATTTTAGATCCATACAGCGTTTATCCCAAGATTAAGTTATGGTGTTATTGGTTTCTGTTTAGTTTGGTTATTTTAATTTTATTATAAAGAACAAATGCTTTTATGTAACAGGCGGGCTGAAAAGTTCGTAGGCTAGCATTGAATTTTTTTTTTGATAGAATTTGATTTTAGAAATACTGTTTGTGGTGCAATCTTTGATTTTATTATTCAATATAGTTCCTTTCGAGGGCGATACAACGATTATAGCGGTCTTACAATTTTTTAGCCTCAAAATAGGCTTCAGTTTCGGCGATTACCTCGTCAGCGGTGCGAAATATCTGTCCAGCGAGCATCCTCTTGAGGTCTGAGAACAGAAAAAGGTCGCTGTGGGCCAGATATTGAGAGTACGGTGGATGCAGAAGCAATTCGAAACCCTATTCATGGAATTTTGCCATCGATGAAATGATGGAGCCATGTTTCATCCATCGTCACATATAGATGCAAACGCAAAAATTCGGATTTATTACGATTGAACAGCTCCCAGCTCCAAACACTGCTTAGAATCATCGACTCGTTGTTGTTTTTGGTCGATTGTGAGCTCGCGCGGCACCCACTTTAACACCCACACAGAGCTTTCGCATATCCAAAAATTCATTCACATTCACGATATGACCAATACGTTCCTTTGATATCTTTAGGGTCTCAGCTATCTCAATCAAGTTCACTTTACGGTTATCAAAAATTATTTTGTGAACTGTTTTGATGTTTTCGTCGGTAACAGCCTCTTTGGGGCGTCCACTGCGTGCATCGTCCTCGATGCTCATTTCGCCTTGTTTAAATTTAGCAAACCAATTTTCTACGGTTGATTTTCCTGGTGCAAAGCCCGAATAGTCAAATATCAAGCCAAGCCTTGGTTTCAATAGTATTTTTTTTTTCGTCAAAAAGTAATTCTTTATTAACACACGAAATTCGTTTTTATCCATTCTTTCAAAATGAAAAAAGTTCTTTCACTAAAAATGCTATAACTCAAATACTAATAGTGCAACAGTTGTCAAATTTATACACGCGTCTTTTGAAGGTTAGGGCTAACCAAAAATCATATACATTTGATACTAGTAGTGCCATTTATGGGCCAGCCTACGAACTTTTCAGCCTGTTATTTAACATTGTTTCTGCATTTTTATTTGTATATATACTAGGTGATAATCACATTGGAGTAGGAGAAGGAATGTTGATTACCATTCCTGGACGAGAGAGTCGAAAGGACCCAGAATTGATTTGATTAAGGGCATCCATTTTCAGAAAACTCATTTCAAAAACAACAACGGCTCTCACAAATCGACAAACAATAAACAGAACTCGAAAACAGATTTCAAATATTCCCCTGATCATTGCGTACGCCAAAGGAATTTCAGAAAAATTGAGACGTATTTGAAACAAATACAACTTTAGAACTACCTTCAAATCCAGTCAAATATTAAAAAGGATCTTTGCAAAAATAAAACTGGAAAAGTGTGATTATAGGAAGGATTATATTTACGTAATTTCATGTGAGTGTGTGGTTCTTCATTTATAAGTGAAACTAAGCGTTCTTTGAAGATTAATCTAAAAAAACGTAGAAATCTGACTCCATTTTTCCTTATTTAGAAAATATTTTTACCTTTACATGTTACTATTTAAAAACGCCCCATTTCCTTCAAAATCCATTTCACATTAATCTTTATTGCTAACGGAAGCTGCTAATTTAGAGTCTGTATATTTACCTATGTTAAAATACCATTTGTTCTGTTAAAAATGTGTACCTACATACATACATACATAGAGGTTTCTGCGCTTGTACATTTGAATAATGTTATGGTTTCAAACATGCAAATGATCCGGCGTAAATTTCACATCGTGGAAACTTGAAATGGCAATTTCCTCGGGCCAGGCATCTCATGTGTGCGCCGTTTACAAATAAATGATACGACGTTGCCACACCACACACCACATCTTAACATTATATTCGTATTAGCGATTGCCCTGTTAATAAGATACGTACCTACAAACATATTAAATAATATGTATGATAAAGTCTATATGTGCCTATGTATGAACGAGGATACAGTAGCGACTCGTTTTTTAAATTAACATTGATATCTAATCACAAAATACAAATTTATAAAATTTAGAAATAGCATAATAAAAATATATAGATAATCATTGCTGAAATGACCATGTACCATTTTTGAAAAATACAAAATAAGTAATTAACAATAGAAATGCCGTAATAATAAGATTAGGTTGTGTTATAAAAGGCAATTTGTATAAATACCTTCCAGAAATGGCGGGACTAATTTATATTTGTGTTATATTATTATGTTATTATATTTATGTTAACTTGCAGAGATTGTGACAAGGCATAGGTAGGCCAAACTGGTAGAACCTTCTTGGATACAGTTAAGGAACATTTTAATAGTTTTAAGTTAACAATAAGCTTAAAATATTACATATAGAAAATAAAGGACCAAAATTAAATCTGCTGGAATCGTTGGAAATAAAAAACATGTAATATTAAATGACCAGATAGAAACAAACAATTCACCTTTGTTAAATTTAAACTCCAAAAAAAAATTCCTCCCAACCACCTAGTTCTGTACTGCGCACGTATATATATATATATATGATTGTGTTTGTTAATTCTTATTGTAATCTCTTCATCTGAAGAAACCACAGTGTGGCGAAACGATCGTAGTGAAAATAAAAAAATTCGTTTTGAAACTTAAATCTGTGTTTTAATTTGTGTTAGTTTATTAATTTATATTTGATAACGAATTTTGCGAAGAAGCACATTAAAGCACCACAACAAATGACCAAATTGATTTTGGGCCTTCCCCGTTATTAGGACAAACCCGTAATTTTAATTTTATGTGGATAGGTACGTGTTTCAAGTCTGTAGGCGTCACTTTCTAACTTTTCGTTAATTAAAATTTATAATATTATTCACTTTGATAATGGCATAACAGCCAACAATATTGTTAGATTTTAAGTGTTTGTTTTTCTAATTATTTAACATGTTCCACTAAGAGTCAAGCAGGATTCAATTTCAGTAAAATAGCAGTTGGACACGCTCATTTATATATTTTTTTTTAGGTATATTACTTTTTCCTATTTTCTAATAGCAAAATAGCCATTTTCATACAGAACTTGCCGCTTATAATAATTCCACATAGAGTACAATGGGACAAACTTGAAACAGAGCGTAAGGAGAAACGTAGAAAAGATTAAAATAGAAGAAACATTAAGAAAAGAATTCATACCGGTAAGAAAAACAGTTTCATGAATAAAGAAAAATCTTCAAAAAGTTATGATTGTCCCGCATGTTCTGAGAAATGCAGTGAACCGCCCGTAGAAGATTTAATTCAATGTCAAATATACAATGTATGGTAACAGGACTAATGTACAGCTTATAGGAATATAGGAACATTTATCTGTGACTATTGCAAGTAAAGTGTAAGTTTGTAGAATTTTTTCCCATGAATGCAAGACTTTTGCCGCCCTAATGGGGCAAAAGTCCGATCGTGACGCCCTTTAAATTTTCTGAATTTATTTTTTTGTAAATAATTTATTAAGAATACAACATTTTTGCTTTTATGTCCAAATGATTATTTTACTCTTCCAGATAATAAAACTTCTGTTTTGCCATCGTTTTTTGTTTCTAACCCTAAATTAGACTTAACTGCGTCCTTTTCTGTCGTGTAACCTATCTCCACTGCACTCTTCTAATTATTTTTTAAAAAGTGGCAGGACTAAGTCACCGGATATGAGGGTACGGCTGAATAGTGAGGTAGACGATTTGTAAAACGAGTCGCTACTGACTCAGGTGTTTACATTCCTTATCAAGTCACATGCGTGTGCGTGTGCGTGTGCGTACCTATCGTACTGTTATACCATAAGTAAGTAGTTGTTATGTGTGTTAGTATCAAATTGCTCAGAAGTAATTGGCAGTCATTTACATGGTAATAAGAAATTCAAATATAACGTTCTCTGCGGCCATTACACTTTATCTTGTATCTTAATTGAATTTTATTTACTAGCAGTTAAAACGTGTGGGAGGTTAATTATTTGACTTTTGCCGCGGACGACCGGCTTGACTGACGTCCCATTGACGTAACAATACTTTTTATTTTAATCCATTCGACAGATATGCGACAATAATAACGCTAAAATTGAAAAGGTGAAGGTGGATCGTGTGAATATTAGAACGTAGTACTTAAGTATAATATACCACTTTAATCTTCTATATTTTACCAAATTATTGCGTAAACGAAACACTATTTATTGTTTAAATGAAACAGATATAAAAAACATTAATAACTATACTGAAAAGACACTAACTATTGCACTACTGTGCACGCATATGTAGATATATCTTTTCAGACTTATTTGGGGCACCCTGTATATACAGAACATACCTATCAGGGTTTTCATTTGTATATTAATAAAACACCTATGTGGTTAGTTTCCATATAATACACTACGGCTTCTTCAGAAGTTTTACATGAAACTTAATCTATCTTACAAGGGTTTGTTGTTAAATACTATTGGGGTGGGTGAGGATAGAAAAGAGGTTCAGCAGTGGTGAGGTAATTAATTCTATTTGCTCATTTATTAAATTATCACTATTTTTATGTTTATTTATTTCTAGTATTTCTAGAAATGACAATTTAAAACTATTATTGTATATGGTATGCAAAATTTCAAAATTATCATTAAAAAAAACATGGTCATGGTCTATTAAATGCTTGGCGTAATTTGAGTCTGTTTTTTTTATTTGTAATTGAACTTACCACTGCTAACATTTTTTTGCAATGCTAACATTCGTGTTCTTAATGTAATGCGAAGATATCTTCTTTATCTAGTATCTTAATTAATCTCATCTATAAATATGGAATCAAAAGAAACAACTACTCCGAGGGCTGATACCCCTACCGGCATTGAATTACACTGTTGATTCGGGAAGATTCTTAGACGAAGATACGAAAGATATCCAAAAAAGGAAGAAATTAACATCGGGTTTATGTTGTGGGATATGGCTTTCGGTTCGCTGTGCCTACTTAGGACGCGTTCCAAATTGTGAATTCCAAGGTGTTTCGTCGGTAACTGCGGCTAACATCTTCAGTGGGTGCTGTGTTGACTAAGTGTGCGAAGATTATACCTCGAAGTCTCGGCAGTGACAGACTGAGTCAGTCAACACAGCACCCACTGAAGATGTCAGTCGCAGTTGCCGACGAAACCGTTCACATCGACCACAGCCTACAAGCCCGAATCATCATTCTACCATGAATTCCGGCAGTGAAAGCTTATGTTATCATATCTATCCATTTTTTTAAAATAATGTTTATTCAACTTCTAAAGTATTTATCCAGTCCTTCTTAATCTTAAAAGAATTACTATAAGCACCTATAAAAGCTAAACTATACCTATAATTAACTACCATTTGTTAATTATCCCTTTGCCAAGTGGTGTGGTGGTTAACTAATTGTTAGTCGCTTATATAATTAACAGTCTTATAGGCGCATAGTCGAAAATGACGACGTCCAACGCACGGGCAGATGTTAACCCCCTAATTTCACCCTCGCTTACGTATATCTTATGAACGTTTTGCATGTCGTTGTAATGTAATCTAAAACAGTCGTTTAACGACGTTTTAATTTCTGGTTGGGGCTTTTCATTTTTGTTAAATTATCATCCTATAGATATATCGTTGTGACGTTCTCTTTCTATCCCTTTCCGGAAGGGTATCAATTATACCTAATTATTTCCAACGATCTCGAGAGGTGTTTTTAAATTCCACTTTGGACTGTAGTGCGAGGGCACTAATTGGAAAATAACTACCACGAAAATGTCGAACTTTGCAAGATAGCCGCCAAGATAGAGTTTACGTACCAACGATAAGTACAGGCTTTTCACGGTTACATTACCAGGATAATCTCTAAATGTCACACACAATTACACACCGGTACCAAACGATCCAAATAGCTCAATTAAGATACAGGGTGTAGCAAAAAACCGTTACAAATCTGTTAATACGTGGGTACATAACTCTCAATTTTACGAGCCTATTAGTTGATGTTCTTTGATTCTCACTTTTAGAACTTGATCGCTTTGTCTACTATATATTACGTACAATTTAATCCCATTTTGTGTACCTAACCTATTTTCTATTTATCTTACCATTATTATAGCATTAGTTAAAATTTTAGGAAATTTGGTAATACCTGTATTGCAAACCTTTCGAAACCAGAAACCATCTGTGTTAAAGAAAAGATGTTTCTATATAACAGAAGTTAACGTCCTAAAACAAAATGTTTGGTATTTTGCTTTATGAAGATAAATTGAAAACAAAAGATATTGTTTACTTTATAATACCAGCATATATGGATTTGTTAACTGAGAAAAGTCAATTTGGACTGCCTATTTACCTACTCGTTGATTGAGTCGCAGAGTAAATTAATCCGGGCAGAAGACAAAGAAAAAGCTGCTTTTTTATGTTTCAAAGGTTTTTATTAAAACTCGACGATCGTTTCGGCTAGCGAAGCCTTTTTCAGGATTATTATTATTATTAATACTGAGTATTTGTTTTGTACTCTTGAAAAAGTCTTCGCTAGCCGAAACGATCGTCCAGTTTTAATAAAAACCTTTGAAACATAAAAAGCAACTTTTTCTTTGTCTTATATATTTTTGAAGAATAAATTTCATAATTATCCGACCGAACAATCCTTTGAAGTAATATAGTTATTACTGAAAAAATGAAAACATATGTATTAAATGAAGATTTATTCTATTGATTTTTTTTAAAATAAATATTGCCTTCCATCTCAAATACATACATGTATATAACAGGGTGGTTATTTAGTGGTAATTTACACAGGAAAATTAAGAGTTTCTGTTTAAGAAGACTTTCATGGTATTGCTATGAATGCGTGGGACAATCAAGCCTTTTTATCGTTATCAATATTAACTTTGAAGACTAAAAAACATAAGTGTAACACTTAACATAACAATTTAGTCATAAACTTCTGATGAAGCCAAAGTTTGGCGAAACAATTGTAAACTTGATTTATTAAATTTTTTGAAATTTTAAACTTACATTTTTTATTCGTCAAAGTTAGTATGAATTTCAACCAAGTATCGATAGAATCAATTAAATATATTATCAAAATTACTTAGTAGTCTTATCACATTACCATTACAATTTCATTCAATTTTGATTTCCTAAAGCAACTAACGGAACATCCTGCCCCCCAGTTCTTGTTCTTGTTGTTTAGGTGCCAGGATAATCGTATATTTATATAAGCATTTACAGCGAAAATTATAAAACTACACTCTCCCGTAATATATATATACCTCAAGCAATCGAGTACATAGCTAAGTAACTAATAATGAGATCGATATTCGCCGTACTATTATACGCGAACCTAGTGATTTACATACATAGACAGCTATTATAGCATTTTCACGTTGTGCTGTATATGTCGAGGATAATTAGATTGCCCCAGGTTACGAACATCTCAAAGCATCAATTACGATCAGTTATTGGTTAATTACCGATATCAGTGGAAAGTACGGGAAATAACACTGCACTCTTATTCTCTTTTGAATTATAATAACTATTTACTATAATAATAGCAATGTAGTATGAATAACAACTTATCCCGTGTGTTGATTGTTTTTTTACTAGGTACCCTATCATTATTTTACTGTTTGAGGATATGTTTCTTCCATAACACAGGTCAACGCGGATCAGGATACTAAGACAGTTAGAGAGATCATTTCCAACACAGTTTGCGACGCTTATTCCGAATCAGAATTGTCAGATATCCTAAATTCTAGTTGCAAAATAATTAATTTTTACTCTTTTGTGAGCACTAGGACAAAACAGCTAAGAGAGTAGCCATTTCTGAGGCAACTTTGGTCGCTGAAGTAAAAACTAGCCTCAAAATTGCCCCACCATATTCAGATTTTGATACATCTCAATTGAAAACTTAGGACAAAGTGCTAAAGCTTTTCTGGGACCACATTTTAGTTCGCCATCTCTATAGTCGTGTTCTCGAAATAGATAGTATTAAAAAAACTTGGCTCCATAATTGCCCTGAAGTATTGAAATTTCAGGACACCCCATTTTCAAATCCACCAAATTAGGAATATTTGAATTTTGGAGTTGAGGCCAAATTCTAACTCAAAGACAAACGATACTTCAAAAATGACTGCTCTGTTGGGTTGTTTTGTCCTTTTAAATCATGTTGCCATCCTCATTCTCATATTTGAGTTAGGATATCGAAAAATCCTGGCAGCAATGTTCAGGCCATCTTTTCACAACATAGAGGCAATTGCTGCCATCTAATGGATTTTAGCCGCTACAGAATATATCAAACTAGACAAGGCTTCACGGACGTATTTAAACTTGTCCAGCTAAATCAACAACGCAGCCTACATACGTGAATTCACGTAAAGCTTAATAATAACAACTTTGGAAATCAAAAAACATAAGAAAAATAATAACATAAATTTATTAAATGGCATAGAAAATGTGTATAGTTCTGTAATAATTAATAAATTAGTAGATATAACCCCACCACAATAGTAAGAGTAGGTATATAAGAGATGTTGTAATAATAGTTTGTACAAATACTTCTTCTGAAGATGCCCTGGTAGGGTGAAACGATCGTTAGGACGCAATAAAAGTATAAAGTGTTTTATTTTATCTTTTTAAATATTACAATATGATTCCCAATTTCCATAAAGTTGAGGCTGAAACTATTAGTTATTTGAATAACAACTATTGTACTTTCGGTCAGAAATTTATCGGATCGCGATTTCGCTTTTGTTAGAAGCTCATCAGCGTGCCATAGTTTAAATACCTCTGTGAGTCCTTGTCTGGTTTGATACCTTCTGCAGCGACTAAAATCCATTAGATGGCAGCAATTGCCTCTATGTTGTTATTATATTAACTATTCTTTACGGAACATTTCGACTTGATCAATAATTTATCGAGACTGCCTATGGCACGCTGATTAGCTTCTAAGAAGAGCGAAATCGCGATCCGTGTCTAGCAGTTTCGATAAATTTCTGACCAAAAACATAATAATTGTTACTTTAATAGGTAGGTATTTTTTTGTTTTGTTTTCTCGGTAACATATTAAGCATTCCATAAAGGTTTACATTATTAAGAATATGTTTTACACACGTTTTGCACTCCGTTAGGAGTTGAAGAAGAATACAATTGAAAAACAATGAAAGTACTTAATAAACGATTAAATATATCAGAGTATTCGACAAGGGAAAATAAAAGGCGTTGAAATCGAAACGGAAAGATTATCTGACGATAAAAATTCCCTATGCGTCCGTTTTGCAACGAGTCAGAATAAAAATACACATGTAGAAATAGTTAGTTAGTTAGTTAGAGTGCGTTCTTGCATTGAAATTCCCGGTTCGCAGGGCCGTTAACGCAAGCTAAATGCGCGATTGTTTCGCATAAGCAAAAGTTGCCCGTTAAAATGCCAAAAGACGATGCAGATCGAATACGTATTGACCGATGTGCGAGCAAAACATTCGGAAAATTTGAATAATTAAGTCGTTGATAGTAAAACTTCGCGCACCGGTGTCACGGTGGCCTGATAATATAATGGCAAATTGCCCCACGGATCGCGAATATTAATTCATGATCGGACTGATGCAAATTCGCCCCTCAAAGGTATCGATCGGACAATATAACAAAGACGGACAAGTGAAACTAGGATTCGGCCCTTGACAGTTCCGTACCGTTATGTATTAGTAGGGTTCTTATTGACTGCGTTTATGTACCCATTACTTACATATCTATAACAGGCCGGTTGATTTTTAGTTAGCCTTAACCTTCAAAAGACGCGTGTATAAATTTGACAGCTGTTGCACTATTGTCGTAGTATCTGAGTAGTAGCATTTTTAGTGAAAGAGCTTTTGTTACTTTGAAAAAATGGATAAAAAGGAATTTCGTGTGTTAATAAAGCAATAAAGCATTGCTTTTTGGCGAAAAAAATACTGTTGAAACCAAAGAAAGTGCTGTTTCATCAAGACAATACACCGTGTCACAAATCAATGAAATCGATGACAAAATTCCATGAATTGGGCTTCGAATTGCTTCCGCATCCACCGTACTCTCCAGATCTGGCCCCCAGCGACTTTTACTTTCATATATGTTACACATAAGCGACGTCGATTCAGTTGACCAAGTAGATACTGTTGATATTCAGGCGATATACTACCATAGTGTCTTCGATTTGGTTCGTGATTTATAGAGATTGTTTATAGCGTACTGATGAGGTATAATAAAATCGAAATCGCGGTTTACGATTCGATAAAAGCGAAGTTATGTATGGTGTTAAAAAATGGATATCGAAAATTAAACTTTTGTTTGGTTGTAGGCTGTGTGAAAGAAAAGAAAATTAACTTTATCAAGTAACAATTCTACATACTTGTGCTATGTGTTTGTGCTTGTTTCGTGTTAAATTTCAAGTTTTTGTATGTACTTATCCTACAGGTTTGTTTTGATGTGTCAGTATCAGTCAGTATGAATATTTACTTTGAAAGATCGCACCTTACTACTTTTTTCTAAAAACTCTAGCTAGAATGACTATGATGAACGTATTATTGATACGTCAATAAAGAAAAAACAAAAGAAACTTATTTTTAAAATTTTTTATACCTTACCAAATATAAAACAGGAAAATCAATATCGGTTTATTATAAAAATACCGAATTTAATCTGTAGAATCAGTTATAGATTGTCTAAATACAATATAAAAACAATTTCTGTAAATAAATTTAATCTAAGTAAACTTTTAGTCAACAATAAAGAAAAACTGATATTTTAAAGAAAAGTGGTGTTTATCAAATTAATTGTAAAAATTGCCAAGCAATTTACATTGGACAAACTGGTAGAGCCATACAACTAAGAATACGTGAACATCAAAAGTCAATTTTAACCAAAATCCCTTCTACTGATTACATTACAAACAATCACAATTTAGATATTGATAACATTAAATTAATCCATAATTTAAAAAAGCAATTTCTTAAACATACTAGAAATTTTTGAAAATAATAAAGCCCTTAATAAAAAGAAATTACTAACCAGTGACCAACTCGATTTTAATGTATCCCCACTCTTAAAATTCATCATGTAAATCTAGTATTTAAGCTCAACTTATCATCTAATTATTTAGTATTATTTTGTACTCTTTTGATACTGGCATAACAGCCGAAACGACTGTCGTCAAAATTTTTAATAAACCTGTGAAACTACCAAGTGTTTTTGTATTATATTCTTTATATTCAAAATGTTTCACCAAGTGACCAAGAACCGCATCTTATCAATTATATTACTACTTCATTAAGATTGAAACTTGAATTTCTTGTAAAAGTATGAGTACGTAAACTTTAATATTTAAAGAGTTTGCTTGACGTCGAAATAAACTGATGAATAATATTAAATTGTTTAAAATTAAACCAGAAACGTTTTCACAAAATTTATTAACAATCGATAACAATGATGCGTCTCGACCCTGCTCGATCCTTTGCTTCATGTCTTTACAGCTACCATTTTATCTAAATTTAAATAAAAAATTATCCTTCAAATAAAGTTAATTAATTGGAGTAGGTATATATTTTTCCTTTTGCTTATACCTTGTTAAAAGCTCAATATCCGCGCGGCTGTTCGGTCAAATTATTGGACATAAAATGTTTTTTCTTTTCATCTCATTATTGCGCCTTTTATATGCAGATTCGTTATTCTTTTAATAATCCGGGCGCGACATATTCAGCCGTATCTCCGATCTTTCTAGGACAAGTTCAATTATTATGTAGATTAAATCGTAACCGCATTCGCCTACGCTGTCAACAATTACTACAATTTTACTGTACCATTACACCATCAAAATGCGTCCCTATAAATTAATTTTGTTGGTAATCTGTGGGTTGCTCGATCCAATTAACTCGTTAAGGACGTTAATTAAGAAAAAAATACACTTAATTTATATAAAAACGAGCGATATCATCACATTACCATTACCCACAAGCAATTTATTTACATTTTATAATTGTAGTACGAGAAATCAAATTACACTGGATGTATAAAAACAAACCTTTTTTTAATAACTGCTCACCAATTTACTGTTTGTCTTACAATCAATGATATTGTTTATGTTCAATTTTGTAATACGATACAGGTAATAAATTCCACTATGATCTAGTAGAAAACGAAGATTCTTAAATATTCAGAATTTAAACACAAATACAATAAGTTTTATTAGAAACACTCTACATATCTAAAAATTTTAAAATTTAAAAGATGTTTCACAATTTTCCCGACCACAAATTCTATTGAAGATTCTTAAACCTATGCGTCAAGTGAATCCGAGGTCAGGTTAAATAAAGAACTATGGTCTATATTATCAGATTTTAGGAAGAATTTCTTTAGTCAATTAACCCAAATCTATAGTTCTTTTTCTTAGCCGAATCGTTTTCATGACACTGTATTTCTGTTTTATATCAAGGTTTGCCTTACTTATACATTAATTAATTCGGTAATTATGTTCTTTTGGCTACTGACAGTGAAACAAAGTGTACTTGTAACTGCTATCTACATTTAGAACGTAACCAAAAAAGTATAAGAATCTTATTAAAAAATCTATGATATAAGAAAATAGTAGGTGGAATTTAGATTCGGGCTAAAGGGCCACTATATATATCAACGGTCGGGTGCAGACGTTTCGTCGACAATTGCGGCTGACATCGTCATGCATGGTCCTCTATCTGGTTCTCAATTCTACTAAGGTCCATGATACGTTATAAATGTTTGTTTGTCTGTGTGTTGCCCTATAACTCAAGAGTTGTAGGCTGAATTTTAATCAGATTCCGAAGTCATGTAGAGTATGATACGTGGATGGTTGTGACCTATGTTTCAAAATGTCAACATCTCTAAGGGAATTAGGGTGTGATTATTGTTTTGTCTGATAGAAATTAAAAAATTCCAGAAACGACTTCCTAACCTTTCTAATAATATGTCTAAATTAATGTCATGCGAATTAACGTTACTTAAACCGTTTATTGATCTTTTCTTTGAATGCATTCCTACCCGGTAATGTTTTATGTGTGTAGTTTAATAACGGCAATATATTTTCCGCTCAAGTATTCCGGGAGATTTTGCTTATTCCGCATATAGTTAGAGGTAATTACCGGGCAAATTCTAATAAAGACTCTTAAAGAGCGGTAATTAGGTGTAATTATCGGTGTTTTTTTTTCTCTCTCTCTTTCTCTCTCTACGGCATCGTCGGGCGCGACGACAACGACGTCGGTTGTTCCCATTAAGTAATTCTCCAGCTATTTGCTGAGAATCGTGTCGATCCCATTTACATACATAAAGGAGTTGGACGTGTATCTAATATTATGTATGTATTCGTAAATACACATGCAATGTGCATGCACGCGAACATGTATATGTTTGTAAGAGCCAATGTGTAATTACACGTATTTATGGATAGATAGATATTTAACTATTATACATACAGGTATACGAACACAAGCAAATTACAACTTTTGCTACGTTAAAATGCAAAGACAAAGACGATATATGTTATGTATTCGAAAGAAAACAGATAAACTTAATTATAGTGGAGTTTTGCTGTTATATCTAATGCATAATTTCTCGTTATTATTGTAATATACAGCAACGCCAAATGAAACCCATCTTCTCTCTGTTTTGGCCGTGTAATATAAAGTTAGGTTAAGTTAGGTTAAGTTAGGTTAGGTTAGGTTAGGTTAGGTTAGGTTAGGTTAGGTTAGGTTAGGTTGATTAAAATCAGGTTTGGTTAATTTATACGAGGGTTGTTATTTATATTTTGAGACTGATAATGAAAATACAGTATAAACATAAATATAAATATGAAATCAACAGAAACAACTACTCCGAGGGCTAATATCCCTACCGGCATTGAATTACACTGTTGATTCCGATGGACTTCTAACATATTCAAAAAAGAAGGAATTAAAATCCTTATTTGTCTAATTTTAAGATCACAGATCTCACATTTTGAACGCATCCTGCCAAGTAGGCACAACGAACCGAAAGCCACATCCGAAACCGGTCGTGGGACTTTCGTCCCTGAGAGAACTGCAGTCACGCTTAAATTAGTTATACCAGCGATTCACACTGGACAAAGATGGGGCTTCATCGCCAAAAGTCGAAGTAAGTTGATCGATGCACCCCTGTCTTGATAATCCACGCCGAAAGTCGTAAAAAATCTTCTCACGAAAATGTTCACGAGTTAATTCCGTTTTTTCGCTGAGACAAAATTTTTATATCACTGTAAACAATACAAGTTGTGTTCAAATGAGAAAACGTTCTGAAGAAGGTTATGGTTAAAAAAGTCAAAGATTCAATTAGACACGTCAGATGGCGCCTGCAAACCCTTGTAGACATAGAGAATGAACTGATAGTTAAACGAACATTGTTGAATTTAAAAATGGTTGCCGTCTTCTATATATCTTAAGGGCATTGATGCGAGATATTCGTATCATTTACATTTAATAGTCGAAAAACGTATGAGTTAAAACGGTTTTGACAGTATCTATGGGAAAAAAATTACCTTTTCTTGAGATTGTTGATTTAGGTTAGGTTAGGTCAGATTATCAATAATCCCCTTAAACAACAAAAGAAAAGAAAAAGACAAATATCGGAGTCATAATTGGCCGAACTTCTTTGTATTTGAAAACAATTGCTGCCCGTTCTGGTGCGAGTTGTATTGTTGTATGTGTTTATTCGTTTGTCCGCCGTCAGCCGCGACTGCAACGACTACATTCTCCACATGCAAAGTAGCGACGGAAAATCGCCAACAAATAGCTTCAATTTGTATTGAGGACGTTTTGCAACTTTATTAAGTCGCGGCATTTTTGTCCCTAGCCAGCAGCGGCCGTGGAGTCGCGCCGCACTACGACCGGTCTCGATTAATTTCGAACAGCGCTCGCTGCCTGCGACCGTCAGAGTTGCGTGTGTTTATGTGTGTGTGTTTGTGTAGTGTAATGTACAAGTAAAATCGCTGCCAACCACGACCACTAGTATCCGATAAAAAATCGTTTTAACTACTTCAAGTCACTTACTATCAGCATACGTTGACAATTATATGTACACGCACACACGAGCGCGCGACCGAGGCGGCTATCGAAATTGATTATCTAACGACCAATGTGGAGAAACAGCTTCCTAAATTAACTACAGCTTTTGTAAGCAATAAGTACCATTTAAAGGTATTACACAGGTTGTTTTTAATATACAGATATACGTATAGAAAAAAAGATTTGCGGATGTACATTTCTTCCATTTGGTCCATGTTCTGTTGAAAACATATTTACACCCTCAAATATAAACATCCCCTTATTTTTATAAGGTTACCACAAGGTCGTCAGTCCGGAAACTGGTTGGAAACTTCCACTTCTACTAATTCTTACTCGCATTTTCCGAAAACTGGAATTATCTCCCACCCCTATTAACTATTTGCGAACAGTAATATAATCCAGCTCTTCTTATGTCTCTTTTAATACCTCGTTCTGATTCTCAAATGTCTGTAAGTAGCCCTTTGGTGTCTCAGAACGTATTCTAGCATCCTATTTCACCTATTTCCTAATTTAGTTCATTTCTTATCTTATCTATGGTCCAGTGTTTAGTGGCTTAGTCTCATTTGCAATGTTCAGTGAACTTTTCAAAACAATAACAAAACAAATTAAGAGAACTTAAACTATTTTTTAAATATACATACTTATTATTTTTAATTTCCTTAAATTATTTAAGATTGTCAATATTGATCGTATGATATACATTCATTTCTGTTCTACCAAAGCTAACATGAGCTAAATGCTTTTTGAAACTAACATTAATAGAGCGTCTAGTCTGTCCAACATATTTCTTATTACAGTCATTACAACCAACTTTATATATGCCCGACCTTTTTTAGAAAAGGAATTTAATACTTAGGTTTACCAAGAACGGTTTGAAGAGAGTTAACATTGGAATAGTAGGCTATACCGTTGGGGTTTGGGCTATTTACTAGGTCCTACACCTCCAAAGTTTCTAATATTTTTCATAGTCTCGCGTTGATAATCCCATCAATAGAAATGGGAAAAGCACGTCTCCGAATTTTAAAAAAGTGGGTGGTATACAGAGGTGTACCTCATTAATTTTATTCTATTTACCACAATTACCACGGTCTCTTTTACTATTCTATTATTCATACACTTTTATTAATCTTTTTCGGCCGCATTTTCAATTTCTAAATATTGAAAATCGGCGACTCCTTTTCGTTTTTCGTTTTCATTTTTTATATTAGCTGTACCCCACTTTCACCTCCTTTACGTACCAATATTTTGTTTTTCCCAGTAAATAAGTAATCTGTATTTAAAATGGACAGGGTGGATGATGGCTGTCAGCCAGTCGGTTGGTCGGTCCAAATGCCCCGTCCCTTTTAGGATCGTTTTCTAACAACCACTACAGCAGTATTATATATATGTGTATTATATATATTTAAGTAGGTTTTTTAGTGGCAATTCTTCGTCAAACTGACAGACCCCCTAAAGTAGGCCATGATTGACTCTTGACTGCTTTTAATTTAATAATGGGGCATAACAATGGCCCTAATCTAGTTTCACGCCACGTTGAAAAAAGGGCACTCTTGTTGTCTGCCACTTGGTACGCTCCAGACCGTGACGATGGGCCGTTCCCGATTGATTAAATAAAAAAATACTATGCTCTTCACAATGGTGCAAATGTAACGTAAAAAGTAGGGGATGAAATGCTTCAATGGTTCGTCCTTTTTCAACCAAACATAGAATTTAATTATAATTTAAATGAGAACGTTAGAGATTCCCATTCAAATATGAATACAGATACTGATAATTCTTTGAAAAATGGTAAAGTAGTATGACATTATAAATTAATGTCAGTCACCAAGAGGTATCTATCTGTCTGTATGTGGGTTGTGATTGAATATATTTTGAAATGGTTTATGTAGAATATTCCATCCAAATGGTTTTAAGCTTTGGTTTAGCATTATCAGACAGACGTGAGAGAGACGTTTTGATTAGGACAAAATTGGTTTGGTGATTTTTTGTTTGAATGTAGAATGAAGGGTAAAATTTCACTGTTGAAAGTTCCTCCTTTTTCACAAGGAGCAGAGCATAAAATAGGCACCTACGTATGTACTTCCTTATTAAATTCCAACATGGATGTAGTTGTTATCGAGTTTGTACCTGGTCTGTACTTTTCACCTCATCTGACACCGTTCGCGAGCAGATTATGTTCATTATCCGCTCTTGTTGGGTGATGTCAGGGCTCTCGGAAGGCTCTTGCTGGTTCTCTTTGTTTCATTATATGCGCCTATGTATGTATGCTCATTCGCCTTGTTTGCAAATTCGAAAAAAGCGAGTTAATTAATGTAGCGTGCCCTTCTTGCGTGATCAAGTACAGTTACCGAGTGATTTCCCGATCCAGACCGATATATGTCTGCCTGCTCGCTGCTCGCTGCTCTCCACAGAACCACCTCCGATCCAAAGAACGTGTTCATTATTACATACATGTACATGAGAAAATTTCGTTGCTCGCTTGTCGACTGGCTGACTGTTCTGAGGGTTATTATTATATTATTAGTTGGCCATTCTCGCATCTGTCCAACGCCTCCCATCACGACTTCGGAGGCAACAAAACAACACGCGAGTAAATACAACAACAACAACAACGAGAGGAACGGTTTTCTTATAACGTGCGCTTTATTGATTTTGCAATTCAATAGAGAATAGGGAAAGTACCGCGGGCGCTATGTGTTTGCTTGCTTGCTTGCTTGTTTGCTTGTTGTTTCTTGTTTCGCGCGCGCTTTAATCCTCATCTCGTAAACTATGCTCGATTGTCAGCAATCGTGCACACTCCAAGCGACGGACGCCACCATCGTCATCATCATATCATCATCATTCATTAAACAATATCGAAACGTCGGATTTTAGACGTACCGTACCATGGTGTGGTTTATTTCTTAAGGCACAGGTTATTATTTTACTTAAGTGCGAGGCCTACTTGTGAATAAAACGTTAGGTTGTTGGTAAAAGAGTGTTAATTTTAAATAAAATTGAAGCGATAATGACGACAGAAGAGCATAGAATGAATACAAATAAAAATGAAACAAAAAAAATGGTGTCTAAGAGAGGATAAAGTAGGATTAGAGCTAATTTAAACTAGAACAAACGACAGATCTTCGATATCTATGAAATCAGATAACTCAGGATGAAAAAAGAGGTAAAAATATAAAACAAAGGAAAGCACAGGGTCGATTGGATTTTAACAAATGGAAATAATAGATTGTAAGGACTCTGAGGTCGGATAATTATGAAACATAATAATAACAATAATGTAAATGAAAAGTGTAGATTGTTATGTTCAAAAAAGTTTATTATGAAACTCTACAGTTGTTTCCATGTTGTTATTATATCAGCAGATATTGTTGAAAAAGACATTTTATGCCGAAGCAATTGTTGTTTCATAATTAACTTTTTGGAAAATAAAAAGCTACACTTTTCATTTAAATAGAAATGACTCCTCTGCTCGAGAATGGTTAATTTGGAAATTCGAAAAACATTGTTAAAAGATTACTAAATTTGAACGGTGGGCGCAACGGAAAACAAAATGTTTTGAAGCGATTGAGATACGGTGTTAAAAGCGTATCATGATATTGCCGGAGAGAGAACAAAGGTCACTATGGAAGTCAATAATCAGAAAGGAGAGATAGGGTATCTTCTGAAACATGATGAACAATTAGATGTAAAAACAGGAGTAAAGAGAGGCAGAGGAAGATCCAGATTAGATTGGGATGTTCCTAATTGAGAACTTTCTAGTTATTTTTAAACTTTTGCGATTGAATTAAGTTGAAAACACACTAAATGTAGATATGCCAGGGATGAACCTTCGGCGCGAGGGTCAAAACCTGCACTTGTCCCTTTAAGGTATCTTTATTCAATGTTAGTTTTTGTTGTTTCAGGTCCCGATATACCAGGGTTTCTTCTGCAACCCTTTCGGAAACCAAAGAGAATACGAACGGCATTCAGTCCTTCGCAACTATTAAAACTGGAGCACGCCTTCGAAAAGAACCATTATGTTGTTGGCGCAGAGAGGAAACAACTGGCGCAGTCGTTGTCTCTTACCGAAACACAGGTCAGTAAATTAATTAATTTTCTATGCAAACCTAATTTACATTTCAACGTATTACGTTTTTCTAATTAAGAATTTTTATTATCCATCCAAATTAAGTTTATAATTCTAATGAGTAGGTACAGCAAACAAAACGATTAACCGATTATTTTCTGGGATGCGTTAACAGTAATGGACATTCTACTAGATAGTCGTAAAAAGACTTAACTACATACAACTAGACAGTTAAAAAAGGAAACATTTTTATAACCGTCTCATCTGAGAAAAAGAATGTTAAATACGTACAAGTTAGAGAGTTAAGTATCTAAAACTATTTGGTCCTGTAGATAAATAACACGACTATATAGCTGGTTAATTACCTACCAATTATCTATTATTACCATTATTATTATTATTATATATTACACAAAACCAGGTGATTTTAGAAGGTAGAGCCAACTTTAAAACATTTGACACTGTAAATACCTGCCTTAGTAGGTAAAAAATATATCTATCAACAAGACCAGTCATTTATGCACTAATTAACGATGGAATTACGAGTTTTATGTCGCAGTAAAGTTAATTATTACGAAAAGGAAAAAAAGGAACAACTAATTAGCCAATAACAAAAATATCAATTAACATTAAAAACTTATAACTTCTATTAATTAAGCGACCATGAATAAATCATTAGCTGTTTATAATGTTTATGTAAAACGCACCTCATGTAAATGACATAATTATATATTCAAGACTGCATCAGTGTGCAATGTACCAAATAGTAGATGCATTATTATTAGATGTTGTTTGTGGTTAATTTGAAATATTAATGCAGTAATTTACTAAAATTACCTACAAAACGAATAAAGGCTGAACGTCGTACTCAATACAATTTATATATTTTTAAAAAATATATCTATTTATAAATTTTCCTATTCGTTTTATTCATTACAAGGTCGATACGGAATGCCACTATTTTTTATCGCAAATAACACTACTACTGACAGGACTACACAGGACATGCCTACTCTATTTTCCCTATTGATGCCAAACTACCACGTCATTTACTGTTAAAGTAGTCTGTTTTTTTTTACAATTTTATATTTAGGTTTTTGCCATTTTATAAACCATTCTTTACGAGCTACGCTAATTCACTTATTACAATGTAATTGCTTCATAAGGCTGTATGAAGAGATTAGTTTTACTACTATGTATGTATATAGAAACTTCCGTCTATATAATATCCCGCTATCTCGCTATTCCCTGCATATTTCTAAATAATAATAATTATCGGTAGACATCTGATGTATCTCGACTGCGTTTCGTATTTTATTTTCGTCCTCGACGACCCGTGAAAGCACGTTCATAAGAACACGAGACGTCAAAACGATACTCCATCTGGACGTTATTATCACCAGCGCAATCCAATCCATATACATAGAAAATACTTAGGTACTGCTATGTAAGCTTTTGCCTGTGTTTGTTAATATGAAGTCTCTTCAAGCGAAGTTAAATCAGGGCCGTAGCCAGCCCATGATATCAGCGGGGGCTGAGGGACTTTTTGGGTGGGCGCAATTATAGTAATTGCAAAGTCTCAAAACAATTGTAATTTTCGCAATTTACACTCATTAAATTTTTCGCATTAACTAAGACAAATCAATATTCTTCGTATAAACTTTTTTAAACGCCAAATTAATTAAATTAGCTTGTCTTTGGTGCTTCATAGACATTCTTTAAGGTTTGTTGATGGTTGATCCGTGTAAGTACCGAAAATGCTGACTCTCAAACAGCTGTAATACGTCCAAAGGTACGGCAAGTCGCTAAAACCTTCTAGGTATCCTCAAATGCAGTTCGCTGGTTATAAATTTCAGCGAAAATGTCATCACCAACGACATTCGGTTCCTCGAATTCGTTCAAATAACACTGACTTATTCTTCCTGACGTCGATACCGGCATGCCACAGTATCTACAGATATCCTACATTTTTGTGATTGTCTTATTAATACAAGGCTCCTTCCTTGTCGAAGTAATAATCTCATCCGTTGTCTTAGCTAATAATCGATCCCGTCGTAGTGTCGATCGCTCCTATTCCGTCCCGTTCGAGCCGAAAGCTAATGAAGGTTGGAGTATTGGCGCAATGGAAAGTGTTGTTACAGTGAGTTGGAGACCGCCGCAAACGCGTAATATGCAACAAAACCGGCGTAAACAGATCGCTTCGCATAGACAAACGACAAAATATAAATTCGATGTGGAAATTTCAAAATTTCTCAAACTTCCTATAAATGCCGGCTGTTGACTGAGGGGGCTGAGATCCTTCAAGGGGGAGCTCAGCCCCCTGGAGCCGCCCCCGTGGCTACGGCCCTGAATTACATCCTTGTTCGAGTCGGAAGATGTATGCATGGTACTTGTTTATATATTCATGCAAGCATGTATACATGTATATAGACGAATGGAAGGATAACAAATAAAAAAAAAATAGCAAACAACATTACGTTGGCATCGTTGACGGCCCGGTCGTTTGTTGTTAATATTGTGAACGTGTTTGTGATAATGTGTGTGTGTGTGTGTGTGCGTGTTGTGATGTAACGTGTTAAGTTAAAACGCGAACTCGAATAAAAGACTCGTTCTATAATATAATTTGCTGTTATTAGTTGGAGGAAATAATTAAGGGTTTATTGCGTCTTTCTCATTTTCGAAAAGTCGTTAAATTACAAACAAGCATGTTCTAAAACGCTTCTCAAGTCGTCGGTTTATACGAGATATGCCTATGAATGTAAATGACGCCCACGGTAATAATTGAAACGGAAAAACAATCTCATCTGCATACCTGCGAATTTCTAAGGATAAATGTCGAATCATTAATCTGTTAGCATTGTTCGCAAATATTATCTACCGCGTGAAAATTATCTAATGAAGACATGTACCTTATTTAACTAACCTAACGCCATCTAGTGTATTGTTAGCATTATTTTGTATTTATTAAGGATTCATTTTTATCATTATTTCATTTTTATTTTAGTTTAAGCAGCGAACACATAACAGACCATGCATGTTCCCCGAGTGTTTAAGTTGGAACTTCGTCCACAGATGTCGCAGAGGCGTATGTCAATGTACTAACAGTCAGCTGCGACATCTGTTCGAAGTTCCAACTAAGGCGCCCGGGGTACTCCTATATTTACTCCTGTGTTCGCTGATTTATAGTTCAGTTCAAGTTTTTGTTTTTTTTTTATGATGGTGTTTACAATTTGAACATTTCCTGCGTCTAAATTACGTTTAATTAAATTACTTCAGACAAATTTGAAACAAACATCATAGGCGTAGAGTTAAAGTTCCATGGATAGAGATGACGACCTTACTTTAAATTTACTGTTGGTTTTAAACATTAAATAAATGTGTAGAGATACACACAGGTATACATCGAGTGTGGTTTTATTTGTAACGTGTGTTGGGGACGTGTCGAAACAGCTGTAATGTGCAGCATTTTGCAGCCTGTCGTATAACGTTAAGGTCGTGTAAACATTATCAAATGTGTCACGTCCCTTTTGGTCGCTCGTTTAGCTTAATATCGCCTTCGATTGGATTTCCGACGTTTAATTTGTGTTTTCGATAAGTTGACAACGAAATCTAGTGGGCGGAAAATGATGGCAGATGACCCAACCAGATACCGTCACGAATTAAGAAGAAATTGAACGGTATTTTTTGTTAAATACGTATGTAAACAATGAAAGAAGAAAAGTTACTTTATCTTTTTCATATTGTACCTACTTATATAGTCAGTGATGACGCGTTCTGAATATACTCAGTAATAAAATAAATGAAAAAACTATAAAAGATTCAAAAATTGTTTATTTGTAACACTACAGCCATTTCGCTATACTATAGCTTCTTCAGGTGAAGATCTTGTGCATAGGGTAATGCTTTGAAATAGTTAAACAATATTTACGAGAGAATTGCTAAACTAATTAATAATTTAGAAGATAGTAAGGATTCAAGTCTAAAAGTATCAAAAGAATGAATAAATTTTGAATTACCAAAAGCGGATAAGAATTTTTTTACTAGAAATGTACTTAACAAATTACCTACTAAGTTAAAAAGTGTAATAAGAGCTTTACTTAAAAAATTAAAAAAATTGGAAATCATCACCATATGATAATTCTAATATGGTGCTAGCGTACAGGTAGGCTAGTAATGTATTTTTTTGGAGCTATCTCCTTTTATGATACAAAACTATGGAATTAGCTCATCATTAAATAGTCTAATAAAAAGATGGAACTAATTAATTAATTACTTAAGTAGGACCTTTTAATTAAAAATCATCAACGTTTTGGCATGTTAAAATGTTAAGATTCAGTCTTTGCGTCACAAGATCATAGGAATCATTAGGCTACAGTATATAAATGCATTATGGTGCTGTACACCATCGACAACGGTGCCCACACGTCCAAATTTAGACGGGTTATACTGGTATATATATATTTATTGAATTACGTTGTGTTCAAGACTGTTATACCTACTGTTACACCCTAAAAAAGAGGAAAAAAAAACAAATTGTTCCAATACCATCCTGTCTTTACAATCCATTACCCGCGTGACAAACGACGGCAGTGTCGGACGGACGGGTAACCCCCCGACACAACCAGCCAACTGTGATGTGCATATTGCATTGATATCGTAACGATTCAAAAAATCACGGTCCGCGCTGTTAGAGATTTCTCCGCCTCTATTTTATAGTGTCCTTTGTGTGCTTTCATATTGTTGTTGAATTAGGTAGAATATGATGAAGCGCTTTAATACGCGTGATGGTTTTTTGCGCATTTTTTATGGCCGTTCTTCCGGTTGCTATCGGAGGGATACGTTCGGCCATCCCAGCAGCAGTTTCCGTTGCCCGGAATCGTTTCGCAGGAAGACCGTACACGATCTGGCTATAAATCTTAAATATGCCTTTGGGAAATTGATTGCAAAATTGGTTCGCACTAAGTATTTTCTTCGATGTTCTACTTATTATATCCTTATCAAAAATGAGCGGTCTAGAATTTTTCAGGTGTAATTAAAGCAAGAGCCGTGCAAATATGATAAAAATTCTCATTAAGGATTCATTCAAATTGAAATCTTTTTGGTAGTCTTTTTTCGGAACTCGGTTGAAATTTTTTGGATGACTAGAACTTCCTTTCAACAGAAATTTGAATTTAGGGAATAGCAAGAGTACTATGAGCCAAATTAGGCGTATAGGGAGGATGGTCAAGCAATACGATTTGTTCTTTTGCCAAAAAATCTATAAGCTAGGATGTATTATGCAAGAAAAACAACAAATTCTGATTTTTAATAAATTAAATAAATAAAAAATTCACAGTAGGAGTTCCTTTAATAGCTTGAAACAAAATTTAATGTTAGCACGTTATTCCTTATTACTAATTTTCGACCGACACTGAATAAGTACTGTTACACCAATACTGCCAAAAAAAAAAAAATTAAATGGTAAACCTCAAAATTATATCAACATAATTCATAGAGGGCGTGTTAAGTAGCTATGTCTATCTAAAATGAGTCATCTTGTCAATTCTATTACTCTGAATCCAAACATCTGTTATAGCTAATTATTTCAGTCTAGTAAATTGATTTACGTTAAAAATATCAGAATATAGTTCAATACTGCTCATTGTGTGTGAGAAAAACATATTTTAATATTTATTAAACGGAAATCTTTTGAAAACATCCGGAAAATAATAATTACCAATTCGAAAATTACACGTTTTACTTTACCAATTCCACCTTACATATTGATACATGCACACAGATACACTTACCTATCTATATGTATCCACTATTATTGGTATTATTATTATTATTATTTAGATTTAATTTATGGTTGACGTTTCGTCCGGCCCAGCCGAGCCAAGAATGGAATTCGAATTTCCCGTTTCCTTAATTAATTACGTTCTAATAGCGCATTACAAGATTATTAATTGCAACACACCTCGCCTAAAAACGACTATATATGTATGTAGGTAATTATTGATTTATAGGTTCTAATAGCCTCTGGTCAGCTGAAAATATCCGACAGTCTCAGCAACTGTTACGTACAGAAATTGAACTGTTTATTCTCATTTTTGTTTTTATTACTTTCAAATCCATAAAAGCCATAGCTAATACCCACTAAAATAACATATAAAGGATACACCTAAGAACCAATTAATTGTGGATGCTGTTAATCCCTCGCGTTACTTACTTAATCATTAATTAACTGATTAATTAATTAGTTGTGGTAGCAACTACTTTGAACCAATCAATAACAACACAAAAAGTTACAATTATCATCTACTGCAAGGAGCTTCCCATTAACCATATGGCTCTATTTTAGCCATATTTTGACACCGCCTACCCCCTCAATGGTTTCTCACGATTTAATCCTTGTACTCCCCCCACCCCTCTTCTAAAACAACGTGATCATTTTGACATTTTTGAAACGAAATTTTCGTACAACTAGCCATTCTTGTAAACTGTTTATCATAGGAAATAAATAGACTACTGGATGTATGCATATATTTTTAACAATTGAAAACCACCTAGTTAAGTATCAACCCCCCCTCCTATATATAGTTCAGAATGTTTTTTTATCACCCTTTCCCTTGCCGAGCCTATGTGGTTTATAGACAGCCACCAACATCTTGAAGTTAATGTTTATTCTAATCTGTTTATAATAATACTAGTTAAACCCGTCCAATTTTGAACTGACAAGTAGTAATATCGTTGGTTTATAGTGCTTTTACTACATAATCGTGATAAGGCTCCGCTGGCTTGTAATTAGCCATAGATAGGTACTACCCCATATCCTATCTTTGACCCTGTAATATGATGACCGAATGTTGATATTTCAATACGTTAAAAAGTTGGCAATTTTCAATTAAAAATTCTGATTAAACGGCAACGATCTGTTTTTAATAGTTAAGTAGATAACTTTATAATTTTGTATCATGAGAGCAGATAGCTCCACAAAACTACCTTACATACAAAGCTATGTCTACATTCTGAAAAAGAGCCTTGATCAAACTTTTAACTTAAGTCTAATTCCGAGCAAAGACGTAAATGCTACAAAAATAAATTTCAAAATTCCCTGGTAACATGAGGTCATCAATGATTGTAACAAGAAAAAAAAAACACACTAAGAGACGTAAAACAACGAACGAAATTTCTAATAGATTTTTGTCGTGTTCATCAAGTTGGCGAACAAATGATGATAAAGGGGTAGCAATTGTTGTAATCGTCACGCACAGATTCATTATTAAATCCCCTTTTTATTTGATTTGCGACCTCCCTCGGGGATTTTGTCGTCGTGTCACGAGCATGATATTACTACACAGGCCTGCCAACGTTTAAAACGACCGTAGTACCTACTCGTATACATGCACACATGTATGTGTCCGATGCTATTATATTTGTGCACGCAACTCAAATAAACTATCAATTTCACACTCGGCAAGCGGATTAGCGCGCAGGCAGCTATGGAACATATGCAACAATAAAAAGGCGGTCAAATGAATAACAAAAAAAAAATGACGATCGGAGTCATTGTTGCAGCAATTACAAGGGGAGCAGCAATTGTTAGTGCGGGTCGTGATTGGCTGCGACCCGTCGCACGGCGGCCATCTTGTTCCGATCATCGGCGATATACCATCAACTAACTCACCGACGACGGTCGCGTCGGTTGTCGTTTGTTCTCTATATTCATTGTTATATACATATCTATACATGTGTATATAACATGATACACACGTATGTAATATGTATATACATACATACTTGCGTGTGTAGTTAGAACGAGAACCGGTACATGTATGCAATTAAAATCGGGATTAAAAAGATTTTTTCAAAATGTAAACAAGTGTAATGATTGAAATTAACCAAGTTCGCTACGAAAGTGCGTGAAAATACAATTAATTCTGTTGATTGTTTAGTCTCGAATTAGACGTTTTAATAAAAATTTAAAATGGGATTTTATTGAAGCACGATCGGCAATCAAAAATCTCTTTTATTTCTCTACCAGATGTAAAATTTACCTATTGCGTTTACAATACCAAAACTGAAACAATTAATATTCATATCCTGCTGTCAATTAATATTTAGTTTAGACCACTAGCTATACCCGTCCAAATTTGGATTATATACTATCTATGTGCCTACGTAAACAGAGTATTGGCATTTAATCACACCCAACGTGTCAAAAGTCAATTGTGGCTTTTAGTTAAAAAATTCGATCGTGTGTGGTCATAGGTCCCGTGTCTTTATTAATTTAAGGTAATCTATAGTAGGTATAAATTAACTCAAAAATTAATATTTTGGGTCCATCGGTTACCTTACTAATTAATTAGGTGTTATTAATATTGTAGATACTATGTATATGTTACGGGTAAAGTTAGATAAGCGAATAAACCTAAGTTTGCCCGGGTAAACTGCGTAATACTCAAGACTCATGGGTAAAGTCCAAAATATATTTGGAATTGTACCCAGCTAAACCGCGTTTTATCTGCTTTCGCTTGGTTAAAGTTGGATGTACCATAAATGACTCATGTAACTCAAGATGTTACTAAGCTATATAGGCGTTTGCGTGAAGGGTGTCAAAAAAAAACTGAAATCTGTCAAAAAAGTACTTGTGGTTAGGTTAGGTTAGGTAATGTTATTGGAAATCTTTGTAACTCGAAATGTCACAGCAGCTTGTCTTGTTTGAACAAATAAGTACTCGTGAGTAGATTACCTTTAAGAGAATACAGTTTTAGAATTTTTATTTTTATTTGTAAAATGTGTTTTTTGAATTAAATATGTTTTTCAAACATTAATGGCCTTGTCATTTATGATACATCCAACTTTAACCAAGCGAAAGCGGATAAAATAGGTTTACCCGGGTAAAGCCCGAAACGTGTAAAATTCCAAAGATATTTTGGACTTTATCCAAGAGTCTTGGGTATTACGCAGTTTACCCGGGTAAACCTAGGTTTACTCGCTTATCTAACTTTACCCGTAACATATATATACACGTGTAGTAATTATGTTTGATGCCCATACGTTTTGGTGCGATTTTATGGCACAAATGGTGATGCGAAAGTGTTATCTCCATTTCATTCCGTGACTATTAGACAGTCAGATATCTACGATGGTATCGGATAATAAGGGCAATGATGACCTACGATGAATAGCCATAGGGCAGAAGAAACGCCAGGTGAATGTTAATTAGTTCAGGTATAAAGTATACCACCGGTGTAATAGTAATATAAAGTTAATGAGACCGTAGATTATGATACCTGCGAGGTGGTGGCGTGAGATAGATATTCTTACAAGATTAACAAGCGCACTTTCTCGCTTGCTTAATACTAAAAACGATTATCACAATTATGTATAATAACAAGAGAATTTATAGGAAATGTGGAAATCCTGAGAAGCTATGTAGGTACGTATTAAAACGATCACATTCAATTAGTTCGTTTTTCAAGTCATTACCTTACCTTCAAAGGTACATGTCAGAAATATATCTATGTACAAGCAATAATTCCTTCTGTTTATGTTCAAATAAATACAAGGTGGTCCGTCAGCAGTCGTACATGTCTAAACGAAAAAAGTATTGATTGTGAAACAGATACAGTGCGTTAGATGGTATAATTTGGTTTAAATTTCTAACAATTAATAAAAAACTAAGTTTAGATTTCTTCTAGGTATGGATACACCTCAAATTACGATTAGATTAGTACAGCACAGTTTCTCAATAAAAATTTATTACATTTACAGTTAATAAAATAGATAAAAAAATACACATATTTAAATTATAAGAAAAATCTAAGTTATAAAATACGAAATTTAGAATCAATCCTGATTAGCTGTAATAAAATCAATTTACGGACTCTAGTAGTTAATAATGAAGACACAAAAAGCATAAGGGGAAGAATTGAGAGAGTGTATGAAATCAAATGTGCAGATTGTGACGCAATTTACATTGGTCAGACGAGACAGAGTCTAAGTAAAAGCATAATCGAACACAAAAAATCGATGGGAAATAATAAAAACGTCACTGGTTTTTCTACACATTGCTTAGAAAACAATCACCAATTGCTTAGCATAGGTTCGATTCCGGGTTCGGTTGCTCTGGTCCAAGTTTTCTGTGGTTTCCTTGGATCACTTACTTAAGCAAACACATTGAAGTACCAAGAAATCTTAATCCCGAAACCAAACAAGCCAAATGAGTATGCTTTTGATTTTGATGTTAAGATATTGCAAAAATTTGATGTGCAGGGTAATTATTAGGCTAATTTCGCATTCAACAGCACTTTGGTTGTTTTGTCCTTTTCACTGTTCAAAGTGACTGCGTCAATTTCATTAACAAACTCGTGCTGGTGGGCGGGCAGTCCCTCCGACCTACACTGTAGTGCAAAACCGGAGGGTAGGGCGTAAGGCCCTCTTCAACCTCCTTGCAGGAATCGTGGGAATGGGTGGGTGGTGTGGTTAGGGAGAGAAAGATGAGACGGACGAAATGAAGACAGAAGAGAAGTGAAAGATTATCTGTGGAATATTACTGCCCCAGCATTTGCCTAAATGATCCAAGGAAACCACAGAAAACTTGGAACAGAGCAGCCGGACTCGGGTTCGAACCGGTGACCTCTCGAATGCTAAGAAATGATCTAGAGCACTAGACCTTTCATTAACGCGACTGCTACAACAAAAATGGAGTTAGTCCAAAGAGTGTTTGAACACACATCTACACTCTGCATTCTATCCTGAGCGTAACCGTTCATTTGTACTACGGCCCTTTAGCCCGAATCTAAATTCTGGCCGTGAAAGCCTATTTTCTTGTATTATATTCTTCAACGAATATCTAATGTAATCGCTCGCGAGTACAGGAGCGATTTCTTTTTGTTCAAATGCGACTCGACCCTGCCATATACTTTGTTTTATGTTTCCATTTTGTGTTAAAATGCGGAATAGGTAGAATTCATTGATCGGCAGTAATAAAATTTTAATTTTTTTGATTATATCTGATTACAGTGGACTACCTACATTTCAATAAAACATTTTTGGATCATAAAGGAAAACAAATTGGTATGGACTTAATAGAAATTAATAAATTGTAATTATTCATTTCCTAGGTTCTGTTTTCGGTGAACTTTTTAGAAAATATTTCGCATTAGCTATATCACTGGTACCAACTAATAATTGAATACAAATACACGTGAAGCCTTCTCCTTTTACAAATGTCCTCTATACGTTATTCGGACACCTCAATCGGGATTATGTTGAATGTTTGCGCATCGAAACGGAGAAAACCCACGATAAATACCGACACCGAAATACCAACTAATTTATGGCGTTTTTATTATCGAACCTTTAAAGTAATGGCATCATCATTATCATCGCCAAGACGTCTGTCTGTATATGCTATGCGTACGTCTGTATCTATTTATTTACCTTTTACGAATGCTCGCACCTGAAACTAACTAACCGACCGACCGTACGACGTATCTAATATCTATGGGATAATTTGTCGAAATAAATTACTACCGAAATTATAGGTTTGTATACATGAGCATCCACGTCTCGGTTTTCCGTTAATAAAATCGATCCAAACTAGCCGAAAGAGGATTAAGAAGGCCGTGACGTATGTGCCGTCATTATTTTAACAGTATTAAGAGGTCGTTCGTATCAATTTACCGCACTTTTATTAATAACCTGTCAATGGGACGACGAAATATTTTATCGAGTCGTTCTCTTGTCTTGATGTCGAGCTTTCACTCTGTTATGCGAGTTTAAACTTTTCAAAAACCGCGCGCGGCCATTAATAAACAAGTGAATACATAAATTACAAAAGGACATAAAAGGCATAAAGACGGATTGTTGTCGGTAATCGTTTGTTTGCGACAATTAGCATAAGCACGAAGCAGCGAAGATTGAAATTGTGTGATAAAACGACTTTATATATTTAAATTTTATTAAAAAATAAAAATAGACGGATAATAAATAAGGAATCTTTAGAAAAAGATAGTATTATAAATAAGTTAAAAAGATGAAAAGAGAGAAAACAGTAATTTTTAAGTAGGTATAGCTATAATAATCAAGTGCTACGTTTTCATTAGGAAATTGTATTGAGTTAGTTAGTGTAGGTACATTTGTAAAGTAAATCGGTGGAGCTGTATCGTCCGATGAGACAAAATTCTGCAATTAGCTAACCAATTAAAATATGGAACTAATTAGCGCGCGTCAAATCATATTTTTTAATAAATAAATAAATAATAATTCTTGGAAACTAGTCACAATGTTTTGTTAAATAACTCGATGCGCATTTAGCCCTGTTAGGGCATTATCAAGAGTGATAAAGTTAATTCAAAATTAAATTATATTAATATACATACAATACAATGACAGAGGGTGTCAGTTAAATTAAGGAACCGCTAAGTAATGGATAATTCCCGAAATCTAATTGGTCGTTCGTTAGAGTCTTCTTGGCTTTAATAGCTTTGCTTATTTCTACAATTAGTTAGTTTTTATATAATTGAAATGTTCTAAAAAACGGGTTTCAATACCTCTTTTTGATTTGCCTATATATATAGTATTACAATAATTGCAGGATATTTCATAAACACAACTTTTTTGAAAAACGTTATTATTTACGCTTAAATTTTTGTTATTTAGCAGCTACTTACCCAAACTATTGTTATTGAAATAAGCTGGTTTAATATTGTAATGATATGGGGTTTTACCTACTAGTTCGCTTATCTTACCTAAATAGGGTAATTTCCTCCAAACGTTATTATTAGAATTGGAATTAACTGGGTAAATGATGTTATTGAATTTTTTTTTTGTTTTTTCTTTAGTAACTTATCAATGACATTTTTGTTGTAACCATTATTTTCTGCTATTAATTTTATCAAATTTATTTCTTTTTTGTAATTTTGTTCCGATAAAGGTATGTTGACAACTCTGTTTATCATAGAATGAAAGGCCGGTAGTTTTATGTTATGGGGGTGATTAGAATCAAAAGGTATGATGCAATCTGTGTAAGTGTCTTTTCTGTAAATATCAAAGTCTAACCTATGGTTTTTGTTAATAGTAATATTTAAATCTAAAAAGTTTAATGTTTTCCCCTCAGTTTCTAAAGTAACTTGAATTTGTTTTGTTTATTAATGAAATTTAAGAAAAGTTCTAATAGCCTGTTGGTAGCAATCCAAACACAAAACACATCATCAACATACCTATATCATAGATGTACGTACAAATTTTAATAATGAGTTTTTTGTGTTGAACAAACTTAATTCAAATTTGTTCAAAAAATAATCAGCGTAAAAAGGAGAAATGGCGGATCCCATAGGTAAGCCGTCCATTTGGTGTAAGATTTTTTGATCAAACGTGAAGTAATTTTGGTTAAGGCTTACGTTTATGAGGTTGTTCAGATATTTTTTGCTCTGTATCTAGGACGTGAATGTTTATATATGAAGCTAAATATTTTTTTAATTCTGATATGGATACGGACGGGAACAAATTTTTTACGTCGAAAGATACTAATTTTCCGTTTGGAGATATTACGCTATTTTTTATAATGTTAGTTAATTCTATGCTATTTTTAACAGTAAATTTTGGTTGAATATTTAACGGTTTTGGTAGAATGGAACTTAATTTTTTGCAAACAGCTTGATTTGGAGCATTAATGCAAGAACTGATTGGTCTAATTTTTCATATTTTTTAAGTTACTATTTCTTGACGGATTCCAAAAGCTTTTAAATAATTCACTATTATCTAAGAGTGGGCCCAAAAATTTACAATACGCAGCTCTCTGTCCGCATTTTAAATAATTAAGGGTTTCTTCGCGCCGATTAAAACATCTGCAATATGTGCAATTTCCACAACATACTAAGTCATATTGATACTTAAAATATCACGTATATTGTTCAATTTAAATTTAATATGTTACTTACTTCTTTAAAACGTTCGAGATCGACGACATCGGTCTTTCTCCCTCTGTATTACTCTTACAGACAATAAAAATTTCCGAGCTGGCGCCTATATGTAATTGAATTACATAAAACAAATTTAATTGCATCCAAATAGCGTATACAAAAGTGGTCCGCTAGCGTGACATCGACTACCCGCCACCGAAACAAAAGGAATATAAGCAACTCGACCTCAACCGAAACAATCATTTATTGATCGATTGATTGATTGATCGATTGATCGATTTATTTTCAAATAGGTACAATAGTGCGTTGTGTACGAAAATATACTTTAAGACATTTTAATAAATTTTAAGGAGATTGCAGAATTGAAGTGTCTATTGCAGTTGGTCGGAAATATCAAGTATTTTCTTGAAATTTTGCAAACAATTGTGAGAATGATGTGAAAAAATTAGGAAGAAGGCCTCAGAGGAGGACACCTTTATCTCTAAATTTGCAAACTAGAAATAATCGTAAATTACTGAATTAACATAAGAACATAAGCTTTCACGGCCGGAATTCATAGTAGAATGATGGTTCTGGCTTGTAGGCCGTGGTCGATGTGAACGGTTTTGTCCAGACGTTTCGTCGGCAACTGTGGCTGACATCTTCAGTGGGTGCTGTCTTGACGGCAGCGCTGCCGAGACTTCGAGGTATAATCATCGCACACGTAGTCAACACAGCACCCACTGAAGATGCTAGCCGCAGTTGCCGACGAAACGTCTGGACGAAACCGTTCACATCGACCACGGCCTACAAGTCCGAACCATCATTCTACTACAATTACTGGATTGTTACATCAGGAAATTTTCATTGAAATCAGGGATATTTTTTATCTACCAGTTCTTGTAGGGTTTCGTCTCCAATTTTTATATTAGCTCTAACCCTGCTTTCACTACCCTTACATGCTAATACTTTTGATTTACGTTCATTCTATACCGTTTCTATTTTGAGACTGTATCTAACCCCTACTTGCTGTGCTCTAATACTGAAATATACCATTCACAAATCTAAGCACGCTAATCTTTTCCCCTGTATATTAATCCCGAAAGCTGTCCAGTCTTTAATAATATTTATCGCATTTTCGATATACCTATACATTAAATAACGGGGGTGACAATGTGTATCACTGTCTAACTTTATTTTTAATTATCTGTTGCTCTTTATACAAAACATATATATATATGTGCCCCTGTATTTCATCCCTACATTTGTTAAGATATTTAGCATCATTTTTCGCTCGTTGAAACGTATATTACTGACAGTTGTTTACAGATAAAATGTTGCAACACAAAATGTTTTAATATCCTATTCTTACGAAGTGAATTATTTCCGCTACCGTGATCACAGAAAGGTACCTGTGATTCCCTTAGTTTTGAAAAACAAAAAACCGTTAACTTTTGTTGCTATTGTGGACAATAAAGATCATTCTACTATTAATTATTTATAAATGGTGGATGAAAGAAAAGAAACAATGAATTTTCGAAATTGTAACACTCAACAAATGAAACAACACGCTTATCATGTATTTTTCCATTGTTTTAGGTGAAGGTGTGGTTCCAGAACCGTCGAACAAAACACAAACGGATGCAACAGGAAGAGGAAGCGAAAACGAACCAGGGTGGCAATAAGTCGAACAACAATCAAAACAACAACCAGAACAACCAACATCACGTGACGAAATGGAAACAGGAAACAGGAGAAGACGGCCAGTACGGCGAATATATCGACATGGAAATGGACGATGATTGTGTCAGTGACGTCGAAAGCGAAACGTGAATAATAAAAAAACAATGTTTCAGTTGAAGAAAGTTAAAAAGAACAAACGAACAAACAAACAAAACTCTAGTTAATATTTTACGTGTCAATTTTCTGTGCCAAATCTCGTGCCAATGCTGTGAGACTGATGATAAAAATGCAGCGCCGTCGGTAGACGATGAAGATGAAGAAGAAGAAGAAGAAGAAGACGATGATAAAGTCCCAGTGTGTAATATATAGTCTTTAAACAGAAAGAGATGAAGGAAAGGTCGTATATATAATAGAGATTTATTTATTTCTGTAAATATGTAACTGAATTGGATGCATGTGTATGTACATTGTACAGGGTGTCTCAAAATTGTTAAAAGTACAAAAGTGTACAAACTCGGGCTAACAACATTTAACTCGGTCTCTTGACAAATGTTGATTCCGTTTTAAATACTAAGTGTTTAAATTTTGAAAAAATACTGTCTAATAATTCCAGTGATTCTAAATTAGTTACCTACTTCGTAACAACTCTAGATCTGAAAACTTAACCATACCATCAATGGTAGGTATAAAATAATCTACTTGCTCCATTTTAGTTAATACAAATAAATAAATAAATTCATGAATGTACATAATTGATTACAACATAATTTACTAATTTATGCAATCAAAATTTTATAAAATTCATAATACAACCAACGTTTGCACACCATTCAATCCAACATATGAGTACAAGCTTTAAAAGTAATAAAATGCAGCTTTTTAATTCACCACGGATTTAATTAAAAACTTCATCGTGGTATAAAATTATCTGCATTTTTAATTATTCTTAATTAATGAGTATCATTATTATAATCGAATTTACTAATAGGTTCGTAAAATCAAATTTACAAAATCACAAATATAGCGCTTACACCCCTGATTCTAAAGTTTTTCGTACTATTTTATTAATTTTAATCGAAAATATTGTTTTGGTCTACAGAGACCGTTATCAGGATTATTGTGTTACTAAAATGCTAATCTTACATTTGCAGCTGACATCTTCAGTCGTGCCATTGAAGATGTCAGTCACAGATGCTTACGAAACGTCTTATAAAAATAGTTTATCATATTGTGACTTTTTAATTTCAACATTTTCAAATAATTAACTAGTTTTTTTTTTAATTTTGTATTATTATTTACAAAAATTTTTGTTTCTTTAATATCAAAAGCTAATTTTTTTTTATAGCAATATAAAATAGGAAAAAATCAAACTTTTCCCACGATATGTTAATGCTGTTGTAATTGTTAAGTTTAGCATTTTCCACCCTTGATAATGGTCTCTTCAGGTCGAAAAAACATTGACGAATTAAATTAATAAATTGATGAAACAATCCAGAGTGTGTACCTTACATTCGATCAAGTAAAATTAAATAATTTTGTTGACAAATCAATTTTTAGATATAGATAGGTATATATCTATTTCTTGTTTGGAAGCATAACGAATTTATAAAAGCGTAATTCAAACAATAAAAACGTAATTAATGGCGTTTGATATTATAAATGTAATCATATCCCATAGAAATGCAGAGCAAAAAGAAACAAAAGAAATTCAATTGTTAGCGACCAGTAATTTGGGCTAAATGCCCGTGTCGAATTTCAGTTGATAAACAACAAAAAAAAACATAGAATCGATTAAACATTTAATGAGAAGGTTGGTAATTGGAGGACAATGGTGAAACAAGTCAATAATTAAGTGGCAATTCTTTTGTAATTAGTACAACTGCCTACTTACTTTGTAACTGACATGTCAATCGCAATCATAAATTATATTATGATAGGGGAAGCGCTAAATGAATAAACTAAATTTGAAATACAGAAGTAATCATCTTTCTTACCTACAACGCTTTCGAATCTTTTAAAATTCATTCATTTGCTACATTGTTGTGCTGGCCTTGTCGACAGGCCAACAAAGAAGAATAAATTTTTATGATTTTAATTTAATATCACGACCATTTAACGTAGGTCTTACCATACTAATTAACGCAGAGTAAATTTTGTTTTCCATTTTGTAATTCGACTACGTTTAAACCAAAAAAATAATATTTCATCTTCTGATCTCAATTCCCCATTTAATGTATTAGCCCTTATTATGTATATTCGTTTCGAAAATTAACTTTCTTTTCGTTTTGACAGAGAAACGCAAAAAATAAATTGTACACGATGTTGACAATTTTGAGACATTCTTTCTACTGTTGTTGTAAAATTTTTGTATTCTTACTTCGTTTTTAATTAGTGAGTTCCGTCGTCAGTCAAAGACAAAAAAAGAGAAACAAAACAAACCAACATCAAAAAAATTGTTATTATTTTTATTATTACGATTATGTACCTAATTTTGTGACGGTTTTGAATAAACTTCATACAGTATGTATTTATAGACAGACAAGACAATGTTAAAAACGTTTCGATATAATTTTTTTTTTCGACAGTACTCTCTTGTAGAAACTTTAAAAACTATAGTAAATGTACTTAAAATTGTAACATAAATAATTATTAAACAGTCAAATTTGAAACACCGACTTTTATTTCTAAATACCCAGGTACATTTATCCAAAAAAGAAGGTTCCGACCGGTCGTGGGATATCACTTTCGGTGCGCTGTGCCTACTGAGTAGGTCGCGTTCCAAATGTGGGATCTGTGATCCTTTGTAATTAGACAAAAAAGGATTTTAATACCTTCTTTTTTGGATTGTTATGAATCAACAGTGTAATTTAATGCCGGTAGGGGTATTAGCCCTCGGAGTAGTTGTTTCTGTTGATTCCATATTTATATTTATAAGGTACATTTAGTTTAAATAGTTTAGTAGCCAGTGTGATGTGGTTACAACGGACAATGCTCTAACAGAAATTAATTATCGAAGTATGTAATATAACCGGATATTGTGGACTTGCTTGTAATAAACTCGTGATAAGCGGATTATAACTGCAGGTAAGTATACAGTGGAATTCGCTTACAATGTCATAACAGTATTTCAAATGGAGAGTATACCAGATGTGGACTAACATGGCCATCTTTGTCAGTAATTAGTTAGTTAAAGAAATAACATAATAGAGGTGTTAAAACAGGTTTTAGATAATTCTAAAAACCAAAAAATAGGGTGAAATTTTTAACTCGATGTTTTTTGATTACTTTGATACTCTTAACGTATCTACTAAAAACTGTAAGTAGTATCCCATCATGCGTGTGTCTACTCTCTTTATTAACGATCTACTCACTACTTGAGTACCTACTTAGATCTTTGAATGCATAAATGTGAATATATACTTTCACTACCGAGTACTTCAGCTTAATTTCGTTATTATTAGAAACCAACAACCAAATCGGAAGATCTATTTAAAAGCAATTTGATATAATATCTAGTTATGGCAGTATATATGTTATACTATAAGATGTTGATCTAGATTTCGATCTTATCCTATCACATACATGTATAAGCTGCGTCGTCAATTCAGTTGGAGAAGTAGATACCTTAGTAACACTATCTTTTAAAATATGAAATAATTCAGTTAGCAGCAGATATAATCAGTAACTAAGATATAATAATATCATTATATTGCTTAATTTAGTTTTGAAACAATAAGAACGAATGTTTTGTATTGCATAACGTTTGTGTTTTCATAAGTGCAGAATAAATTTGGTAAAAATGATGCCTAGTATTGTACGATTGTATGCATTGTTTTAAGGAACACAATTTTTTCGATTGATTACTTCCTGCATAATCAGTAATAAAATAAATATAATGCACACCTGGTTAGCTATTAAACAGGTACCAAAATTGCAATCATTAGCATATCGATTTGAACAGGTGATTTAATTTATTGCTAATTGAATTTTAAAAGATTGTTATTAATAATAACTTCCTTATGCAAATCAGAATTATTGTCGGTATAATAATAAGTATATATTTTAGCAGTAGCAGCTAAGTACATTCCATTCAGAGAAAATATGAAAGTTGGATGATGAGTCAACATTCATTCATATTGATGGATGGAATGCATTTGAAGGATAATTTTTCGTTTATAAACACATGACACACTAATTATTAAACATCTGAAACAAAATCCGACCTTTTAACAATTACAATTCAATACACGGTTCATGTGTCAAACCCAAAATGGAGGGCAATCTTTTTTCCTTTATATATCAATTCGAACATGGCGACACTTATGTCATTTATACACTAATTCAAATATCGGGTCTTTACAATGGGGCGCATTTTTTTTAACAGTTGTTGCCCAGTACATACAAGGAGAGTCTTATGTCATTTAAAGTCCAACTTAAAAATGTCGACTTAACGATGTCGAACATGGCGTCTCTAACATATCATATTTAGAAATACTGTTTGTGGTGCAATCTTGATGAAACATTGTAAATAAATTGCAATGAAATACTTGTTATTGTTTCAACGTTTATTATAGAACCTTATAGAACCTTATTTAGATATTAATAATGTAGAAATTATTCATATAGAAAATCAAAATCATTTTTTAACTTTACTAGAAAATTTAGAAATAAAGAAAGCTATTCATAACAATAAATTTTTAGTGAATAATCAAACAGAACTTTGTACCAATTCAACTCCATTACTTTTATCAGAATTATAATTTTAGGTTTTCCCGTTAATGTCACGTAGGTAATTAGTATTTAAGGATTGGAATGTAGTTTTAAGTTTAGTACTTGTAATACTCTTCGATAATGACCGTCAGGTCGAAACATATGTCAGAGGTTCTATAATAAACGTTGAAACAATAACAAGTATTTCATTGCAATTTATATCATATTTAGTTTAATTTATATAGAATTAGTTATATAACGATTAGGTATATAAAATGCAAGCAATATTGTCTGAAGAGTATAAAAATAAATGAAAATTATTGGTACCTAAGAAGGGTGAAGGTGGGAATAGAGGATAAAGGGAAATACATGGATAGAAAAGGTTACAAATGAGAAGGTATTGGAAAAGTAGGAAAACAGAAGAGGAGTGCTTTGGATTTTAATAAGGAAAAAGAGAGATAGGATGGTAGGACACAGTAGCTACTCTTGATGAAATGAGGCGGATGTTCCACAAATTTTTACTCATCTACTTTTTGAAAAATAATTCCGTTCATACAGACTACAGATGTTGAAATAAAGACATTCATTTTCCTTTAACTACATCTGTATCATAATATCTACTCGAGTTGAATAAAATCAATATTGCGTAGAGGCGGAGCTTGTGCTTCACTGCATCTATTGCAGTTCAATTGCCCACTTAAATTCGCTGTATTATCCTAACAAACATGGGTGCTGAAGGGAGGGAGCACGACTGCAGTGGTTCACAGAACTCGTCAGATGGTTCAGTTAAGCATTCCACGTTGCGTTCGGCCAAAGCCTCGGAGAATTCGTTTGCTTTACTACTACGAATAGGACCGCCGGCAAAAGGCAATTTTGCACAATTACATTTAGTGATCAGGTCGCAAAAATACATGAATATCTAATATTTTCTGCACCTCTGAAACACATATATTCTGAGACTTGAAGGGCTAGTCAAAGACATATCAGAAGCAGAAATCGGTATAAAAAAGGAAAAATAAAGTCCTATTTTAGATTATTGTTCGCAAATAGTTCGGAAAATGCAAAGATTGGCTCTTTCTTCGGCTGACGACTTTGTGAAGATAACGTAATGATCTTGGACGTTTTGGATAACGTAATTTTGTGAGAATCGGGAAGTTTAGAATATCAATATAATTAAAAATGAAACTATAACCTCCACCCTATACTTTCTATCTCTATCTCGGTATTTTTTTCCACTTGTTCGCGAGACATGCAATGCCTAATATTCGTTCAGTCTTCTTGACAGTTTAAAATCTTCTGTTGGAAATGTCAACACGTAAAACGTTTCGAAATAGGTCGATTTATAGATGTAAATTGTATTGCGAAAAGAAAACGCGCGCGCACACAGAAACTAACACACACACACACACAAACATAACACGTTTATACACGCGAAGACGAACCAACAATTACTAGGTGACGTCAGTCATTAATTATAACTTAACCTGTGGTTAGGACTTAACAAGCTGTCACTAGCGGATTGTTAGGCCGTTATTTATGAGAATTTAAACGTAACCCGTTAGTAGCGTGCCACAATCTTCGATGCGGACAATTCGTTTTATTTTCTAACTAAATCGAATACAACCGAACACAAACGCACACATATCAACGACAACGACAGAAGGCCATTATCTATTGAATAGAAATAAAGAAGTAGTGCATGATATTGCACTTATCATATACAATCATTTTAAGGTTACACGAGTATTATATAATACAATACAATTATTGAATTGATGTCTGTCATTCATTTTAGGTTACAGCAGTCGTTCAAGTACTATATTAGCATGTTTTAGAGAAACGAGATTTTTTTTATTGAAATCTAAAATAATAATAGCTTCAATTTGCGCCGCTAGCGTCTCTAAAGTTTAGAGTATAATTAATGAGATGACTTTCTCGCTCTAACGCGACTTGATTGGTAGAGAGATATACAATTAGGGAAGAGACGGCCAATCAGGTCTCGTTAGAGCAAGAAAGACGAACCACGATTATTTGCTATTTCAGAACCACTGCTATGGTATTAAATCCTGACTCCATGTTTCAATGCGCTAAGCTTACTAGACCGGAAGATTTTAACATTGACATTTCATATTGAGTAACATTTTCAATTTAATCTATTTATTATTATCCAATATTTAGGTAAAATAATAAAAAAAACAAAATTTCCACAAAATTGGTATATTCCAACACTTTACAGTTGTTTCGCCTAACGTAGGCTTCTTCAGAAGTAATGATACCATCAATACTTTACCTAAATATTGAAATGAGTTTCCATCGAGTGTGTGTAGAAAGAATACATATATTATTATCCTTTTTAACAACAGAATTGCCACACCTCAATGATGCTAATTTAGGATCCTTGAAAATGAGAGCATTACTATAATTTTATAACAAATTTTTAAATCTTATCGTGCAAATTGAGACGTGTTGATGTCGTTTAACATTTTGCAAAAATATCTCAGCCATTAAGATTCAAACATGTTGATAGAACACTGATGTAAATAAAGCAATTAATGAAATTTTTCCTCGTCCGTCCGAACAAATGTGCATAAATTTGATTAAAGAATAAGACAGTCAAAGATCGATTTCTTCCGCCAGTCAATTTCCTACAGTAACTAACTACTATTACTCCATCCTATGTGTACGTATTTATCAAGTACATGGACATAGATTGCGATATTATCCTGGTTTACACTTTCCAATCGTAGCCTCCTCGGATGCGTGTTCATATACTTATATAAAATTACGGTCAATTACCAACGAAAAAAAAGGGGAGCTATTTTGCGGCAATTAAAGTTATTTACTCGACCCGATGGAATTGTGTGCATGCGTATGCAACGTACAACGTACGTGTATACATGGTACGTTTGTATGTATGTATGTACGTAATGAGTAGGTAGTTAACGTGGTTGTTTATGACAGGCGAGATCATTTATTAAAATTTGTAATGAATAACATAGTCTATACATGATGTATAGCTTATTTTATTATTTACGAGTATTTTAAAATTTTATCAGGGACGTACCATGCAAATCTGATGCAATAAGCATAAGAGAATACAAATGGAAGCATGTTAAGTAAACAAAAACAATTTTTACAATCAAAATATTTTAAAAACGTTTTATTTAAAATTTGTTCCGACAATTTTAAATCTGTTACTCTTGAGAAAGACATTGTTATGTCGAAACAATATTGTAGAGTTTACAATTAAATATTTTGAAATATTTACAAATGATTTTAATTACTTAATTTATTAAAATAATATTTCACAACGATCCGACCAGTTCAACAATTGATTATAAATTTTATTATGATAGAATGTTGATATTAATTTTTACCTACTACAGATTACCGCAAATTAATGAATTAATTAGTTCTCTGACTTTGTAAGTACGTTCGTCGTTGTTACTGCTATCACCTCTGGTGGTTTAGTGGTAGGACACGTTAAGTCCAAGGTCCCGGGTTCAGTTCCCGGCGAGGACGTGACAGCGGTAACAATTCTGTCCTCATTAATTTGAGGTAATCTGTATTAGATAAAAATTAATTCAAAAATTAATATCAACACTAACATATGAAATACTTTAGGTAGCAGCAGATATCAGCAGATAGCGGTGTAACGCCATAATTAGATGTACGAGGGTAAATCAAATATAAACGGGTATTTTGTAAAATAAGTTTATTGATTAATGGTACACACAAACTAAACATTTAACATTTTTCAAACAAAAAATAATCACAGGGTAACAAGTCAGGGATATAAGGAGGGTTATAGAGGCTCGAGGGTTTCCCAGCCTATTTCTTCCAATTTATTCCTTGTCAAAACTGCGGTGTGTGGCTTGGCGTTGTCATGAAGGAGGATGATGTCTCGAATGGGCATACTCCGTAGTTTGCCATTTGCTTCAATACGCGACTTGTCGACTGTAACAACTCAGAATAGTAAGCCGCATTCACTGTTCGTTGATGGTGAAGAAAATGAAGAAAATCAACTCCAATTGAGTGAATGAAAACAGTCGTAAGCACTTTTCCGGCTGAGAAATGGGTTTTGGCATTGGCTTTGACAGGGGAGCCTTCATTCTTTCTTCGCCACTCTTTACTTGTTACTCACAATTTTTGATTTGGGAGTGTAGTGGTGGACCCACGTCTCATCATAGGTGACGATACGCCTCAAAAAACGCCTCAACCTCCCCTTCTTGTCGAAATCGATTTCGCAGATTTCCGACCTGACCTGTTTTTGATTTTCGGTCAACAAACTTGGAACCCAGCGAACACAAATTTTTCTAAAGCCAAGTTCATCAATGATGATGGATTGAACACTCCCGTACTCCCATAGCTGATACCCACTTCACCTTCAACAATCTCTCGAACAGCCAACAACGATGTTGTCATTTGTGAGACTTGTTCTTGGGCGTCGATCATGATTTTCATTTTCGACACGTTCTCTGCCATCCCTGAATTCTCTGACCCACGTATACTGGTATACACTCGATTCTGAGACAGTGTAGCATTTCCAACCTGTGCCTTCAAGCCAGTGAAAATTTCCGATGGTTTAACGCCTTCAATGATGATGCGTTGTGCAACAGATGAAGGTACGTTGTGCTCAGCTATGGCTGTACTGCGGACAGAACCGAACGCAGCTGCTATCTAAGTCGGTTTCCCCCCTCCTCATAAACCAAACAACACTCGAGCATCGAATCCTCTAGATCGGAATTACAGGCTAAGCTAAATAGTAAAATTACCGTTTATATTTGATTTATCCCGATCATATTTCCGGTACTAAAATTGAATTTTTTCTTGCAAGGTCTTCCACATGAAAGGAATGAGTAGCACAATTTGACTTGATTCTGCTTGTATTAAGACGTTCTTAGTTTTTTTTTTTAATTATTGTATAGTACTCGTGCTTTAAAGTGCCGTAAAGCATTAAAAATAGTACAGCGGTCTATTAGGCTATTTACCAGCGGCATGCAGGTGACCATTATCAGCATTTACGGCATACTTGAATAACAAAGAATGCTATAGTTTGTTATCCTTTTCAATACCACTCAATTTATACCTTCATTAACCCTCTACATCGTTTTCATTTTTGACCTCAAAATAATTGGCAGACCAGTCACCTTCAACGTATGCGTTATCGCAGAATTCCTATTTGGCCAAGTAACTACATAAACATCTTTAATCATTCAAATTTTCAAAATGTCGCTCATTATTGCAGAAAAGTCTTTGGTCGGCCGCTTGACGTTGATGATGGCAAGAGTTTAACTTTTGGTACCTGCCTGTACGCAAACACATCATCGCATTATTTCAGAAAGGATACAGCAGGTCCTCCACTCCCTGTACTTTTTGCTTAATTCTGGGAATTAATTATTGCGTCGCGAACCTAAATGGACGTGTAATGGCGAAGAAGCGTTGTAAGAGTTATGTGCGATAATAAATTATTAAATTGATTTATCGACAAACGCTTGGGCGAAATATGTTTTATCCCCCTTATATCTTCTCTTAACTCTCTGTGTCTTTCTCACCCACCCCGCCCTCTTCTCTCTCCTCTCATTTCCTCCCATCGTATTCTTCCTATACTCAAAAAATATAATTTGCATACATGTCATTATATCGTATCATATTATTATTAGTACTTGGTATCTGATGTATTATCATAATTGTTGACGTTCGTGCAATGTGTTTCAACGAGGGAGACAAACGGAAAGAGGATAAAATTAATCTTACGCCCACGTTCCCATAGCGAATAGAATTCTAACGGTTTGATCTGATTTTTCCAATTCTTCCCATCCTGAACCAATATTAACTAACCAGCCGTTCATGTCTCAGATGGTGCCCTAGCATCATGTATCTGCTTTTACTTAATGATTTCCATAGGGCCTTCCGTTTTCCCATTTTTTGCAATAGGTGTCTCTTAATTTGTAGAGTTTTTTTTCCTTTAACACCACAATCTCAAACATTTCTAATTTTCATTAGCTTTACTTTACATTTAATTAGTTCCGATTTGCGGCTTTTAAGGCCCCATTGCATGTATAATTTTGCCTTCCAACCCTCCAAGTCGAACAGTAGATTAAAAATATATTTATATAGATAATAATGTTTTAACTTAGTATAGTATATTATATTTTGCATGCCTATGGCGTTAGATTATTCGTAAGGTTATTTTGTAAGGTTGAGTTAGTTGATCGTGGCCTATTCTATATAACTGATAATCAAAATATCTAATTAAAAGATGGAACTGTGCCTTAGGCTTACTTTTGATATCCAGGATGTTGTTGTTTAGTGGGAATCTTTTATTAATATAACTTTAAATATAAATATGGAATCAACAGAAACAACTACTCCGAGGGCTAGTACCCCTAAGATTAAACATCTCACATTTGGAACGCGTCCTACCAAGTAGGCACAACGAACCGAAAGCCATATCCCACGACCGGTTTCGACCTATCGGGTCTTATCAGGTGAGCGTTAGCAGAAAGCCCTTTACAAATATAACTATAAATATAAATATGGAATCAACAGAAACAACTACTCCTTCTTTTTTGAATATGGTATATCTTCGTCTAAGAATCCATCGGAATTAACAGTAACAGTGTAATTCAATGCCGGTAGAGGTATTAGCCTTCGGAGTAGTTGTTTCTATTGATTCCATTTGTATATTTATAGTTATATTTATAATATAGCATATAAAGGCCTTTCTGCCAGCGCCCACCTGATAAGACCCGATAGGTCAAAACCGGTGGTGGGATATGGCTTTCGGTTCGTTACGCCTACTTGGTAGGAAGCGTTCCAAATGTAAGATCTTTGATCGTAAAATTTAGACGAATAAGGATTTTAATTCCTCCTATTTTGAATATGGGAACCTTTTACTTAAAAACAGCGACGGTTTGCATTACGTCTAATAGGGGTAGGACGTTTTAACTAACAGTGGTGTTATAATTGAACTACCTTGCAAAAAATCTACAATAAATATTTTATAAAATACGCAAATTGGTAATTTAGATGTAATGGTGAATCCTTCAACTTGAAATATTTTGTTATTATTTCTTATATATATTATTTGATGCAAGCATATGATCGGGAAATATGGTCTTGGTTGGTATGTAAAAAAATGATATACACTAAAATGGATAAGGTTAGGTTATGGTGAATAAGGCTTGGATAATATTTCATAAGAGAAAATACAGAACACAAAAAATAGAACCCTCAGGAAACCCTGATGTAACGCAGAGTTATGATAACGGTACAAAAATCATATGATTTCCATACAAAATACGATACAAAAATTGGAAAAGAACGATAAAATTCCTACAAATCCTCTTACAGTACATAAGAAGTTTACCATAAAACTAATACAAATAACATTGGTCTATTTAGACGAAAAAGGATTTTAATGCCTTCTTTTTTTGAATATGTTATAGGTTCGCCTAAGAATCCATCGGAATTAACAGTAACAGTGTAATTCAATGCCGGTAGGGGTATTAGCCCTCGGAGTAGTTATTTCTGTTGATTCCATATTTATATTCATAATACAAATAAATTGTACGCCCTTCCTTTTTGACCTTGTCACCAAATTTCGGCACATTGCAAATTATTTTTTGGCTACTTTGCTGTGCCAGCTTTACAACATATAAAAGACAATTTCAAGAAAATAAATTTTTGTTTTTGAATAAAACTGTGGTTCTTCCAATACATAATCGATTTTTATTTAATCGCGGGTCCGATAGCCTGATGGCTAAGCAATTACGACTTACATGGGCTTAATAAATTTAAAAGACGTCCTTTTATCGGATATCGAACATGAAAAATATGATATTCGACATGTGATTGGTTTGTGTCGCTACATCACGCTGCGATTCTCCGTAAACAATCATTATTTAAATATGAGTTTGCTATTAGTCAATCGCTTAGCGGCTATTTGTCGTGTAACATAATCCGGAGGCCTTTGGCCGCCTTGACTTATTGGCCGTGTAACATTTTGCACGATTTTAAGTTAAAACTTATGTCCTTGCCGCGTGTAATGTATGGAATTCTAAACAAAAAAAAAAGAAATTATTGACGAGGAAATGGACCCGAGCCCGAACCCAAACGTACATCAACATAAATAAATTGTATTTATTTACCGTTTGATCCTCTCTGTTCGCGTGCTATATTTAGGTGAAGATTCAAGTATGATTGAGTTAAGGAATGTGAAAGAACCAATTGCCAAAGAATGTACTTATTTATTGGATAAATTTCAACTTTTTGTATCAGTATGATAGACTTTCCTTCGAAAATCACTGCATGAAACTTTCTTTTTTTTGTGTTTCATTTCCACCAGCTTCACGCGCTGGTGGGCGGGCAGTCCCTCCGACTTACACTATAGTGCAAAGCCGAAGGGTAGGGCGTATTCAGCGTATTCAGCCTCCTTTCAGGAATCGTGGGAATGGGTGGGTGGTGTGGTTAGGGAGAGAAAGATGAGACGGACGAAATGAAGACAGAAGAGAAGTGAAAGATTATCTGTGGAATATTATTGCTCCAGCATTTGCCTAATTGATCCAAGGAAACCACAGAAAACTTGGACCGGTGACCTCCCGAATGCTAAGTAATGATCTAGAGCACTAGACCACGCCGCTCGGTGCGTGAACGTCCCACAACCCTAACTATTTTCGAAGAGTAATCCAATCTAGCTTTTCCTCCGCCTTTCTTTACTCCTATTTCCGTTTCTAATGTGTCTCAAGCTAACCTTTTATATAAGTTCTAAGTTCTTTGTGGTGCTTGGTAGATTTAGCATACCTATTTACATTTAAAACAAAAGAAAAATGAAAATAAATAGGTAAAGAGTATAAAAACAACTTTGGGTACAATTATTAAATATGGTGTTTTACAATAAATGCGATATAAACAGTATTTCTATTAAAAGAAAAATGTTCTAGCGTTTCAACACTATTTATTATAAATAATAATGATGACCTTCCGGTTTGGTAATTTTGCAAATGATTTATTTTGCTTTCGCTACAACTGTTTCGTTGCACAGTAACTTCATCAGGCGAGATGATTCCTTTATATAAAGAAAACTTCAACACAGAATTGAACAGAATCTATGCAATAGCAGAAAATAATGGTTACTGCAAAAATTAAATTACCAGGACTTCTAAATAAAAAAACATTAAATCTGGTTTACTCACATAATATACAGAATAAATATAAATCATTTACCTCACTCACATTTTTTGGCAATATTTCTAAAAAGGTTGCGAAAATATTAGAAACAGATAGTGAAAGTCTAGTTACATATAAAACAAATAATTCTTTAGAAAATAGAATTAGAAATGACAAAGATAAAACAGTAAAAACTCAAAATCAGGAGTTTACAAGTTAAAATGTGTAGATTGTGAAAAGGTCTACATAGGACAGACGGGTAGATCGTTTCAAGAAAGAATAAACGAACACCTAAAAGCTTACCAACAACAGAAGACACACTCCACCTATGCAGAACACTTGATACCAGAAAATCATCATTTCGACAAAAATTTTGAAATTCTATTAATAAAGGTTAAAAATTAAATTTGTTTGAGATATTAGAAATTAACAAACATAACAAAAGTAACATTATCTTAAATGATCAAATAGAGGTTAGTAACACACCCTTACAAAATCTTAATTGTAAATAAAAACATACCCCACCCTAAATTTAGTACCTATTTAAGTAACGTAAAATATCTTATAAGTTAGTTTGTCATCTCGCCTGATGAAGTTACTGTGTAACGAAACAATTGTAGCAAAAGCAAAATAAATCATTTGAAAATTACCAAACTGGAAGGTCATTATTATTATTAATATGGAATTTCAAAAATTAAGTGCCTCAACAATTACTATTTATTATGACTAGCACAGTATAACTGGCATTTCAGAACACTGTGTTAGTGAAAATCATTAAATTGATAAAGGCAATTTAAAAACCTTACACATTCCACAAAAAGCTAAAAATTAAATCTATTAGAAAATTTTTGACCTCAAAACTTAATATTATCAAATACCAAACAGAATTAATTGTAAGCAATACCAACAACCCCTGATTTTATACAATCTATAGTTTCATGATTTTCACCCCGGACTCCTTATCATAACTTGTACCGATTATTTAAGGATAGTTTGTACCATTATACTTTTAGTATAAAATTGTACTTTTGAGAATGACCGTCAGGTCGATGCGATTCATGGAGAGTGTTTTATAAATAGTGTTGAAACGTTTGAATACTTTTCGTTTGTTTTAAATTTAACCGTTCATGGTCTATATTCCTATCTCTCATTTTTCTTATTGACTTCTATAACGCCCTTTGTTCTACTACCCCTTCTAATTCCTAATATTTAGCCCCTTACGTACTTTGCCTCTAAAATTCTATAACTGCATATTGCTCAATATAAGTAGTATAATTTCCGTAATTTTGGAAAAAATAATTTGATTAAAACTTATATTTATTACATTTGTCTCTTTAGTTCGATGTCGTGAAAATCTCTAATGTTTAAGAAGACAGACAGATTGGTCTTATAATAAGGGTTTATGATTTAGCTTTGTAATTGATAGGTAAACGCTATAAAAAGAGGACTTTATCGCTTGACTAGAACAATCATTTTTAGTGCGGTCAGTTTAATAAACGGTTGAAATAAACAGCAGTGCGGGTTGGGTATAGTTAATGTAATAATGTGCTAATTTAAAGGTATTGTTATTATTAATGTTTTCCATAAAAAGATAATAGGTAAGTATCTAATAATAAAAGCGTGCACATAGAGAACCTACGGCTTTCACCAGGCATTGTTGTCAATAATAATGACGTGGAGTGTCCCATTTCTGCCCATATATACACGTTGTATAATAAAGGCGTGATATTTAGCGATCCGGTTCCATAAATGGTAAATGGTAAATGGTTAATGTTGTTGCTTTCTCCGTTCGTCTATAAAGTCCGAATAATTGCAGGAAGAAGTTGTAACAAGATTTTTATCTGTTAATTGAGTACAAGCTGTTTGAAGTGTTACCATTATTATTACTTATGTCGTGGTGGTGTTCCTTGATTTTACCACGACTTACAATTACAGAACTCGCTGTTTGGCTAGCAAATCGGTCGAAGAATAGAATTTGTTATATTACGTTTTTGTTTCGCCATATTTGCAACCGAACTGTTATGAAATGTCTTTAAGGAAAACGATAAAAATGTCATAAAACACATCGAGGAATGTAAATAATATCATTTACATATTATACTTGAAAAACTATGACAACATACTCGTTTAATAAAATAAAAACGTATTCTTTACAACAAAAATTGTAACCTTTAAACACAATTCCCATATTATTATCATTAGAAATCCTACAGTAGTCGTAATCATCACTTTCTAGTTTTATATTGTGCGATTCCCAGAAATTTTGCCCCAAAACGCCTAATGTTTTAAACACAAACAACGTGGAGGTTTTCTGTATTCTATTTGTTTTCTGTTTCAATAAATGTAGTGTGTATAATAGTTCATATATTTATGAAAATAGCCGTTAAATTAACCTAACCTACATATTGTTCGCGAAATTTATGTATTTCGAGATAATAGCGACGTGTTAGAATGCTAGATCCAAAGAGGTATAAGAATGGAGAATGCCAAAGGTCTGCTAGCGTGAGGCCAGGAATGAGAGAGAACGCTGCTAAGAATCCCCTGTTGCTGTCCTTCTTTAGTTAGGCTGCTCAGGTCCAAGTATTCTGTGGTTTCTTTGAACTAACGTAGGCATATGATCCACAGATATTCGTTCACTTCTCTTCTGTTTTCATTTCGTCCGTCTCATCTATCTCTCCCTAACCACACCACCCGCCAATTCCCACGATTCCTGAAAGGTGTCTGAAGAGGGCCTTACGCCTTACCTTCCGGCTTTGCATTACAGTGTACGTCGGAGAAACTACCCGCCCACCAGCACGAGTAACTGGAGGAAATTAAACACCCAAAAGTTTTTTTTTCTAGGCTTGTTTTATTAGAGGAGGGGACTTCTAAGCAGCGTTTTCTTTCACTCCCGGTATCACAGTGAAGGGTACTGAGTTGAATGGAGATGGCGCGTTCTATTATTAACATCTCTATGAGTAGATCACGTAGAACTGTTTTGGTTTTGTATTTGATCCTGTTAGTTGCACATTGGGCAGTATTTATTTATTTATTGGTTTTCGCATTCTTACAATCTGGCGAACAAAAGAAGGCGGGTGCCGTTTTATAACCATTCCCATCCGATACGGGGGCAAGTTTCATTAATAAAAATTAGACATGGCCGAGATTACCAGTTGATACAATACGATCCGATTGTAATACGATACGTTTGCGAATTTTAATCTAATTTCACGCTTATTATCGCAAGTAACATTAATGAATGCTGATGTCGCATTTGACAAGTATATACTTCCCGATTCGTTTTCGATAAAACACTTTATTATATACCTGTGCAACTGTTTGTATAGATTATGTACAAATGGTTTTTTCAGTTGTTAAACAATAAAATTTAATTGTCCTTTTCAGGTTTTTTGGTGACAGTTTGTGTATTATATTTGAAACAAATGAAAGAATTATTATTATTAATGGAATAATACAAAGCCAGCTAATCAGTAGGAGGCGGTCTTTTCTTGATAAGATTCTTAAAAGTCAATGTAAATTAAAAGCAAAAAGTACGACAATGGAACAAAACTTAATCTGTATCTGTTAGTTTTATACGATTAGCCTCAATAATGTATATCAGTATTCCTGATTTAAAAATTAATCTGTCATAAATTAATTAATTCTCCTTTGTAACAAAGGGTTCAGGTTTACAGAATACACAATTAATAAATTACAAACATTTTTCTTAAATAATAAGGAAAATTACCAGTTTTAATATTCCATATTTTATATTATTTAGGTTAGCTTAGGTTAGATAATGCAGCGAAGAAAGTTAGTTATGCCTTACGTTTAAACTTAAAACGATGTACAGTGCGCGGCACCTAAGGAGATTCAACAGCCATAAATCATCGGATGCGCACTAGTAAAGCTTAGCCCCTTTAGGGCGGGGATAATCGATTACGATCGCTAGACAGAATGATAACTGCTCAGCAAGGTTCAGTAGCGTAGTGGAAAATTGTTGCAAATTAACAGAGTAGAAAAGGGGTTGTTAGGGTAAGTGAATCAGTTGAATGAATTCACTTGTGTTCCGTGTTCAGTACTTTTTCTTTCAGTAATACGCGCCGCTGAACTACAAGTTGACGCTTGGGTCCAGCTATATTCTTATTGGCTCTTTCATTTATTCTATGCAAAAAGTTTCCGCCTAGCTACCTTTCAATCGTACCGTCGCTGAATCTCCTTAGGTGCCAGCCACTGTATTTCATTTCGTATTTTCTATAGTACAAGCGACTGTTTAATACGCTCTTCAGTCATTAATTACTCTTTGGATTGATTCGTACCTTAGAGCATAAATACATCGAGGCAGGATCTAGTTCCCACTATAGCAGCGTGCTTGAGACAGGAAGTATATCTGTCTACTCGTTCTCTCTCTAACGCGGTCTGATTGGTAAAGAGAAATACGGAGGGAGGTCCAGATGCGCTTCTTATATCAAGTACGTATATTGGTATAGTATAGTATTGTATGCCGCCTCTGGGCATGGTACAGACTGTTTATTTGTTTGTTTGTTTGTTTGTTTGTTTGTTTGTTTAAATAAATGTATTCCAGAAACTGATGCGTAAAATATTCTCATATTCCGAATTTATTTCTTTTTCATCTTGATTATGCCAAATGGATACGTATATAAAAAAAGGGGTTGGTTACATGTCGGACACGATTCGGGCGGGGTATACCAGGAATGGTCGAGTTGATATTGTAAAAATAAAACAGAAAATGTCGATAAACAAACGCGCGAGTGAAGATAAACAAAACGGCGTCGAAAGCAGCACGGCCTGCTCTTCGCCTCCCTTTTTAATTTTTATGGATCAGTAATTAAACAAATAAATTACTAAACGGTCCGCTGGTTTGTTATAAATGAACCTGAACGGTTGCTACGTGGTGATTATGTAATTATCAGTTACTTTTAATCTCTGGTTAAGCAAACCTTTCAGAAAGGCCAACAAATTACTCATGAGTCCACTCCTTTAAGAAACTAATTATGTATTTGCTCTTTGTCTTTACCGTTGTAAATGATCCCGTCCGACCAGCTCTCTCGGCTCGACTTGACTCGCCTCTTCGACTTCAACAAAGAAAACGATAAAGTAAAAAGGGACGTGAAACAACCGTAATCTGTCCAGAAACTCTGCAGGTAGATACAGGTAAATCACAAATGAACAAATCAGATGAAAGATATTGAATTTTAATTCAAACAATAAATATGTTAGCTGTCTATTTAACACTGTACGTACCTACGTATATTTAAACATATTTTGAAAATGTTTTACTCAAAATGTGTAAGAACGCTATAAGTAGGTAATTTATCGAAACTACCAGACGTATTACCTTAGAAGAATGTTGAAATAATATCATAATGAAGAAGTAACAAAAAAATGTATCAAGAACTTTTAGTAAATACTTTGCTACATATGTTTCGCTATACAATAGGTTCTTCAGACGAAGAATATACTAACTAGGTTTAACATACAAGTATTTATACTAAAATTATCGAAAACAATTAGGTGGTAGTGGAGTTACACGTTTAAATTTAACAATGAAGAATTTGAGACTTCTGTTTGATCATTTAAAATAATATTGCGTTTATTATACCTATTTATTTCCAGTTGTTCTAAAAGATTTAATTCAGTCCCTTTATTTTGAATATGTAATATTTTAAATTCTTTATTAAAGTTATGTCCACTATTTATGAGATGTTCTGCGTACGTTGAATCTTTTTTTTTGTTTAAAAAACATTTGTAGTGTTCAGAAATGCGTTTATCAAATGTTCTACCTGACTGTCCTACATACACCTTTTCACAATCATTACAATCTAGCAAGTAAACTCCTGAATTAACACCTTTAGGTGTTTTACATTTATTATTAAGAATAAATCTACCGAGTGTGTTATTAGTTTTAAAAGATATACAACTATTATTTATTTGTTTAATGCGATTTCCAATTTAATTTGATAAATTACCTAAATATGTGAAACAATCAAATTTCATATGTTTATTTTTTATTATGGGAAAAACACTATTAAAAGTGTTTTTGTTTTAGTTTTTTATTTAATATACTGCTTACGATATTACTAGAGTAACCATTTGTTGAAAGCTATATTATAAATTATATCTAGTTGCAAGTTAAATTGGTCTGTTTTTAGCGGAATGTTGATGAGTCTATGGATAAAGGAATTGAATGTTGCCAGTTTATGGGAAATGGGATGAAAAGATTGTGAATGAATGATATTGTCAGTATGAGTGGGCTTGTGAAATATTGAGAACTAATGTTTAGAATTTACATTTTTCTGTTATATTTTCATTATAAATATGTTTCAACAAATGACGAATTCAACAACCAACAAATAATATCATATTACAGTCTGTAGATATCTCCTACTAACTAAAGTGGCCTTAATGGGGTATCTACTTGTCCAACTGAATCGACGATACACCTTCCTTATATGGATACGTCTTCAATGCAATGCAATACCTAACAACTGAACAACTGTGCAACTGTTTCAGCTTTTTACCACCTCATTACCAATTTGTGCACCATCGCAAAAAGAATTTCGTAACTATTTTAGTGGACAACGCCTATTTTGAAAAAATTACACTGAAAATTATTAAACGACCGACGCACGCTTGAATCACGTTTAGAAAATAAACAATTTGTGAAAGGTAAAGGCTTTATAAGAGACTTCAAACTGAACATTTATCGGAAATATGACTACTGAACTGCCGAATCTGTGGATGCGATGTTAGAAATGCATCCTTTATTATACCTGCTAATTTTGAAAATATTCACCCCTCATGTGAACCACCTCGAGCAGCTACTGTCCCACAAGCGTGACTAAATATTGACACAACAATTTAACAAAACACTGAAGAGCTACCTTTTCTATTCATTTGTATTTCAATAATATTAATACTTAACGTAAATTTTAATTGCACCCTTGATAATGGTCTATGACCGAAACAATTGTTGATTTGAATCAATAAACTGGTGAAATATCCCATTGATTTTTATTTCAGACCACGTTTTTCTTTTTCTAAATTAAGAAAGATAAATTCTTTCCAATTTTGCACTCAACATTGTTCAATTTTTACTATTATACAAATTAATTAAAATTATTGAGCGACTTCTAAATATAAACATTTTGAGATGCAAGAACACATTATTCTCAAAGTAGAAGAGAACAATGTTTACGAAAATAAAGATTACAGAGAAATAAATATATAAATATTACTTTTATCATCTAATTCACGAATTAAGCTTTAAAGCACTTCATAAGAAGTAACATATAGCAAAAACTCTTGACTTTGAAATTTTCAATTTTCCAGAAAATTTTAATTTCTTTATATTCCCAAAATGTGACTATAGCGATGAGGATTATTCAAAAAATAACAATAAGCCTTTAAAATCTCCTTTTCTTATACTTACAATTTACTTTGTGTTATTTAAATAGAGGAACTACCTACCGACATGGTTACCTGCGACCGATCGTGATAGAGGGGAAACCCCAAAATCAATTTGATCATTTATAAGGATTTTATGGTTATTGTTGGCTCTCGTTATCTCTAAAATTTCCAATTAGTCCAATCTTCTACTTTTATTTTTTTATATCTAAGGTATAGTTGTTATTCACAAAATGTTGTACCAGATTTGTATTTTAAGTTTTATTAACAGTTTTTTAAGTTAAAATACAAATCTGGTACAACATTTTGTGAATAACAACTATACCTTAGATACAAATAATTTTAAATTGATTCACATTCAAAATAAAAGTAGAAGATTGGACTTATTGGAAATTTTAGAAATAACGAGAGAACCAACAATAACCATAAAATCCTTTTAAATAACCAAATTGATTTTCCCTCTATTACGATCGGTCACAGGTAACCATGTCGGTAGGTAGTTTGCCTATTTAAATAACACAAAGTAAATTGTAAGTTAGTTTTTTTAAGTAACTCTTAACTCTTAACATATCTCAGAGTAATAATAAACATAAGTGAAACAAATTAAAACCAAGTGTTTATTTTCTAATTATAATTTTTTTAAAGTGTTTCACCAAGTGATCAGCCTCACCACCATCTCGGCTATTTATTATAGACACTATGTTATATTTATGAAGTTTACTCCCGTTAAAGCTAATATGGATAGTGCGTACGCCCCTGTGCGAGCTAAGTACCTCGTGTGTTAGTCTAAGTAACACATGTACAAATAGACATGAGTTTTGTACGTTTATGGTGCAAGAAAACACGGTAATAAATTCGAAAAGCGGCCATAGTCGTCGGTTTTCGCGTTTACCTCTCGCGCTCTTCTCGTACATATTATAAAACTGCCCCGTTGTTCCAACTTCTACAATCGCATATAAAAATAAATGAACGTCGACAATAATGGGGCCTGAAATACAGGTTATCAAACATTTGCACGTAGTTTGTGTCAATTGTCTGAAACAAACGGCTGGCGGTTCTCTCGCTCTCTTATCTGATCACCGATAGCAGCCATCTGCGATTGCTACTAATTGAATATCGCTTTAGTACGTGTACAAATACGTTAAAAATACACTAACTTACAAATACACGGTGGCCATTGTTTTTTTGTTTTTTTCAAAAATTAAATTCCTACAGTACAGTTACAGTAGCATCTTATCTCTCTTGAGAATGACCCTTGCGGGTCGAAACAATATTGTTGAGAACAATAAAAATTTTTAGTAGAACAAAACCCATCGTTTTTGTTACTCAAACCTCTTTACAAGTGTTTTTCAAAATGTTTCACAACGAATGCGATAAATTTTCAATCAATTATAGATTAATTTAACATTTATACAAACATAAAAAATACATAGACAAGTACTTGACAACAATTTACAATTGAAAATAAAATTAGAGTGGATACCTAATAATAGTAGATTAACTTTTTAACTTCATAAATCTTTGTTTAATCCAAAAAAATTAATAATATTTTTTTATGACTAATTCATTCTACATTCACTTGATGGAAATTCATTTTAATACTAAGTAAGAAATAAAACACTAGAAGAACACTTCTGAAGAAGCCTAAGTTAGGCGATACAATTGTTAAGTTTATTAAACAAATTTTGTGGAGATTTCTAGTGTTTTATTTCTTACTAAGTAAATTTTTTTTAGATGAGATCAACACCTTCATTAGGATTAATAAATTTTTAGGTTTGATTAAATGTTAAAATATAAAAAGTTGTCATTATTTTAAATTCAATAATACATTCATGCCAACCAATGATATTTCTAAATAAATAGTTAAAATCTTTTGTCACACATAATACTTTCATTTTTATTTTTTTAAAGCCTAACATGTAAAAACCTTCAATTGCAAAATTATTTCCTGTTATTCCCCTCACTTCACAAAAAAAAAATCTAATTTTTAAACTTTCATTTGTGAGTTCTCAAAGAAATATTTTTAATGAATAAATTATTGTCATTTTCTACTGCGACAGGTTTGTGAAATAGTAGGTAGTATAATAAAAAGAATTTTCAAAATTTTAAATACGGACCTGCACTATTCAAAACTGCCAGGTGTTGAAACCGATTAATAAGGTAAATGAAATTCTATTTTGCTTCTTAAAGTAAACGAAACATGCGCTGAATGGCTCAAAGGTACGAACATTATGGTGTCCATAGGGTAAAATCAATTATCAAACTAATTAACGTTAAATGAGTAAAGTCAATTACCCATACCTGTGGTTCTTTTTGCCACATAAACCAGTTAATTGATTTTTCCAATCTCGTTTGCAAACGTGATTTTGTACAATCGCAAACCTTTAACCATTACTACCCAGAACAAGTCAAATAACCACACAAAATAATAAAAAATACACATTTCAAACATCCCCATAGGTAAAAAGTATTTTGTAATAGGTAAATACCTACATGTATTGTAATACTTTTAAAAAGTTATTTGTCGATTTTAAATATTTCTCATTAAAATAAATAAGAAATGAAATAGTAATTATTATACGTAGATTACTGCTAGAACACTAACTACTTACTCACTTAGTTATTACACCTGAGTAATATTTGTCACCAAAATAGAAAAAGGAAATGCTTTAACTAACTAATACTTTGGCTTTGTACGAATTTTGTAAGTAATCACAAAAATTCCGAAAAAGGATGAATATTCAATTAAAGATATTATTATAAGTTTATATACATTTACACTAACTGTGTAGAAGGAGCGTACGAAGTACTCAAAAATTCGAGGTTATTATAGCAAATAAAAGTGATATGCAGGTAAACTTGCATAAAAAACAAGCAGAAATCAAAATAATAACGACTTACCAACTCGTTGTCTTTCTACTGCTGGAGTCCTGCCTTCTAACCTCTATATTCCTAAACTTGTGGACTTTTCCATAATTCTAAAACAATTATTTTAGTTGTTACTATTGATATAAGAGATAAAACAAATAAATAAAATTGCATGCATATCAATAACAAAGCAATATACGATATAATTGTTACAGGTTCTGCTTAATTGGATCAAAACTCTTTTCACGTACATATGCCAATTGCAATCCAATATTAAAATAAAACAGAATAAGTTCTTACCCGAAAATGTTAATATAAATATCTAATATTTACAGATATAATCACTTCACTCCACCACCAATCTGCACTATATCATTACACTACACACAATAACCTAATAATCGCATATGTGTTGACTAATTCGTCCTGTAGTCCGATTCCAACGGCCACTTTGTGCAAATTAAATAACCCTTTTAATTAATATATATTACATTAGATTCTACCCAAATTATTAATTAATACGGTAGTAATAATCATAATGTTACATATTAAAACTATAAAACACCGTAAACGATCTTATTTTTGTCATTTTTTAAATAACAAAAGTATCAGTAATCATTATCAAGCTAGCGTTTTTAGGTTTTTCACGTTTTGCTTCGTGCGGTAGCCATCGCCTTGTTACAACTCTAGCGTGACGTCACAAGAAAATGAGGATTTTTATGCAAATAAACAGAATAAAACATGAAAATAAAATAAAATCATTAGGTATAATAAATACAATAATAATTACGCTATTATTTTATTTTTATTTCAGAAAAGATAATAAAGTATGAAACGTATAATATACGTAGCACAAAATTTGAAAAATATGATAAGGCGGAATTTAATGCACTGAATTACATTGTAATTTTTTTATTTTAACGAATAGGTTAAATGTGTTTTAAGATTTGAGTTAATAAATTAATGGTTATATTAATATATTAGTCGTATTCTAAAATACCAAAGTTTACAGACTGGCTTGCATTGCCTGTGTAAATACATTTTTTCTAATTTCTTGTTACAATTCGATTTAAATCAGGATCGTAGTAGGAGATTTAAAAAAAAGTATTACACGCTCTTTTTATAAATTCTATTCTTTTATTCATTATTATATTATTATTTATTTGTGTATTACATTCAAAAAAAGCTGTCGCCACTTTGAGTGTGTGTCCATAATAAAATTGGTATGTCGAAAGTCCGCGTCGCGACGGGGAGTAACACTTTGCGTTCCAGGTTCGGTCCGCGCGATCCACCGGGTGCGATAGTATCTCAAGCACGCATGAAGTAAAAAGTTTGACGTTTCGTTATTATGATGGAACGATCCGACGGACCGTGGCCCTGCTGCTGGCCGAAAATCCTAGCCCATTTAACCAATCAGACGACAAGGCGCGTCTAACCGACAGGATGACTGATGTTTAGCGAAGGATGCGCGCAATAGAAACCGCAATTAGGCCAGACAAAAAAATTGAAACGTAAAACAGACTGCGAAGTACTTAATTAGGAACTAATGACCATAGAAATCTGATAAGATCGTATCTTGTGTGTCATAAAAAAGTGAGAGACGTTGAAACTTAAAATTCACACATAAAATCAAAGAAAGTTATTTAAGTACCGCTGTATATGAAACCTTCATGGACGAGAAATAGTATTGAAACCCATTTTAACTAAATCGTGTTTAACCAGAGGGACCGTCATAATTAAAAATCGAAAATTTTGTTTTCTATTTTACGAAAACTAGTTTTCCAAAATACAATGTATGTTAGTAATTAACTACTGTGTTACTATATAAATTATTTTTATTAGGTTGAATAGCTTAGAAATAGTATTAGGAATACCTATCACAATTGTAGTAAATATTTTACTACCAATAAAATGTACAAAAACGAACTAGTAATTTTTATTTTGTTAAAATTTATACTTCTTTAATTAAATAACATTAGGCTTAAAACAGGAGATATTCTTATTAAATTAATTAGTTTGGAAAGATACTTATGTTATCGAAACTGTAGACACAGATTTTGGTCCCATATAAATTAAATTATGATACATACCTATATTATATTTCTACTAAAATTAATCTACAAGTCACTGAAACAAATGTTTTTTTTTAAGTGTTTATTGGTTGATACAAACACAATACATGAAAGGGAATCACAACCCTCACACTATACAATTAAGTGAAAAGGTTAAAGCTTTATTTGAAACTTTTATGATACCGATGTTGCTTTATTTCGTAATTAACAAGATAGTACAAGTAATAAATGTAAGCAGTAGCTTTGTGTATAAACAACTAAATGGCATCCCATCCATATTGTAATACTTTAACCAAAATTTTCTTGGTCCGTCCCTGTAGTGGACACCTGAAAATAATTGAAAAACGATATATTAATTCTATAGGGAGTAATTTACCTGCCTTATTAAAATGAATTCCTTTCTTGCACTATTAAATGTCCTTAGCATAATAACTGTTAAAGAAAAACACTAATCTATAATAAATAACATTTTTTGTAAACACAACTTAAGTTCATTTCACGAATCACTTTAATTATATAATTATCATTATATTAAATTTATATAAACGTAGAATACCAATGTCTTATTTGTTAAAATGCTTTTCAAGTTTAACTGTAAGGTAAACAAACTTATTTCAGCATAACCTAGTCACTCATCGTTGACAGATGGTTTCGTTCGATTACATAATAATTTTTACTCTGTTGTGAACCCAGGGGTAGTCATAAAGATTTAATGGTATCAGCTAGTTACTTAAGATGTTCTATTTATATTAAATCTTACAATTATGCGATAACATGAAGATAAATCAAAAACGATGTATAGAAAGATATATATCAATTCCCGGCTATTAAATAACAGCGTTATTTTAATTGTGTATCTAAATGATCTGAAGGATTCTCGTGCAGTAACCGTCAATGTGTCAATCTATGGTTCGGACAATACTAACTGCTATGATTAATTGTAGCAAGTTATCTTGTTTGCAGTAACGGACGGGCTTATACCTATTAATACATTTGGTGCTTTTTTAAGTGTGTGAAATTAATTTTAAATACTTTCGCCGTGTTATCTTAACAGACATTTACATTCGTTCCGTATTTTCGGTATCATTATGGACGAATCGTCATGGACCTGACCAGGGATTTCTACAAAATAATTGAATAACCAGCTTGGTAAGTGCAACAGGCAGCCATTTTGCATGCATTTATTAGTTAGTCTAAAATTCTATTTTATGACATATTGTTTTAAAAACTGCTCGCTTTGGATGAATTCTAATCCATATTACCTATTGTAAAGTACCAAATGCAGTTTTCTTGTTGGTACAAATTTTATAATTGATAGTAGTATTGTATTGTGTGGCATCTAGATATACGGGGTGCAGTCAAAAATTTTTTAATACAATGACTAACTTGATTTAAGGTTTTAAGATGAAGTTGTGGGAGGTGTTGCTAAAATTCTATAGCAATATTATGATTTAGGTATTTGTCATTAACATGTATTTGGTCAAAAAGAAATTTGGTTTTGGCTAGTCGTAAAATTCTTAACAAAAATTCATATAAAATAACCAATAAAAATAGGTTTTAGGGTAAAAATAAAGAAAATTAATATTCAGGTACTTGTTTTACAAAATATAATGTTGATTTAATAGATTTGAGTCATTCTTTAGTTTTATTTCCGGAATAATTCACTATATAACTTAACACATAATAATAATGATATGAGTATTCATTTTTTATCGATTTATACTCTTTGCCTCTACACAAAATAGTTTTTAGTAATATTTATGAAAAATTGGATTTTATTAAAAACCTTAAAGTGCATTTGTTGGACTTTTGGTACCTGCATGCTTAGGTTTTATTCCAATGACGACTAGTAAATGCTGATTTTGGAAATAAAACTATGTATAATATACTTAATTATAAATTATTTATTAAAATACCTACTTAATTCTAAAACATTTCAAACTGCTTTTTGAAAAATAAAATAAACAAAAACAGAAATTTCCTCTCACAAACGATAACACATGCCTTGGCTAGGCTAATCATTTAATAGTTGTTTTACAAAAAGAGGAGTTATTGTGATATTAAGAATTACAAAATCACCTAATGATTTCAAAATTAAGTATTTGGATAAGTTGAATCATAATTGTAATGTTTAATAAATAATTTCTGAATAAGTATATTACATTGTTTTATCCCCGGAATCAACATTTACTAATCATCATTGGTAGAACTTAGCAAGTGTAATGATAAAATACTGAAAATCGTCTCGTTCTATATTACTCCATTTACATCTATCAGCTGATATTTCTTAGTAAAACCTAAGATTTACGAAAATTCGGGTTGTTAAAGCTAAGCCCTGCTCAACCTTCAAGGTTTAGATTATGGTTAACAAACATGTCTTTACGGGCATTTTTTAGATGTTATTAGCCATACATTTCATACACCTAGCTCTTATGTATGACATGTACGAGTCACAAAAAGTTAGGTTATGGTTAGAAAACTAAAGCGGCCATAGTAAGCAAATAATAAGTCACCAAATAAAGTGCCTTACACGAGGTATTATGTGTTATACACCAGGAGTACCGTCTAAATGTTCGAGGTTGAAAGAATTGCTCTGTTTGACATGTTACAGGTATTTTAATTTTTAAATTTCCATGCACTAAGTTCTTAGTTTGATAACATAATAAACGATAATGATAATGATAACGATTATGTTGTAAACAAACATTTTTTTCTTACAACATAGAAAATATAAATTAGAAGAATATGCTTTATATTTTGGTTGATGATTTGAGTTTCAATGAAAAACAATAACAACGTTTCAACAATTTTATTATAAGACTTGACGAATTGTTTCGACCGAACGGTCATTATCAAGAGTATACAAAGTACTGATAAAGTCTTGATAATGACCGTTCGGTCGAATCGATTCGTCGAGTCTTATAATAAAAGTTGTAGTATGTAGGCTTTCACGGCCAGCGTCAATCGAATGAAGATGATTTTCCGAGCTTGTGGGCCGTGGTCTATAGGCTTTTTGGTTGTCTGACGTTTCGTCAGCGGCTGTGGCTGGCATCTTCAGAAGTGTTGGTGGTTTGGTCGTTGTAGCAGCTTTTGATCTCGCAATCGTCTGATGTCACATACGACATCGGCCCACAGGCCCGGAAAATCATCTTTATAATAAAAGTGTTGAAACGTTGTTATTGTTTTTCATTGAAATTCAAATCATCTATATTAATATGTTTCATCTACCGAGCACCACCAAAAGCCCAGGTTTTATATTTTGTTTAGTGTTTATGGTCACTGGTGGCGTTTGATTGTGTGTAAAATTAACGTGAACACCCGGTATATGCAAACATAATTCGCGTTGGCAAAAAAAGGGCCAGTAATTTATGTTAAAGCCACGAAGACGCCACAATTTACACTGGTCGGGCCGTCGTCTAGGCACTTTTATTGACCATAACCGAATCCAATTTCCTACGTTGCTCTTTTTTCTCCGTCGCACCTTAGCCAGACTGGCGAACGCGAGAAAGAGACGCGACCAGGCCGCGGGTCGCAAGAACTGCCCGGCAAACACCTGGACGCTGATTTACACCGAGTCGCATTGTGTGTTATGGGTTTTAATGCAATTTGACACTTCATTTAAATATTTGCTCTTTCGCGCAGCGTCGGGCGAGTCGTCTCACCCACTTCACTCTCTCATGTCTTGCGCTTATTACCATTGTTGTTATTATCCTTCTTCTCTGGCGTTACCTCTTGATGGACGACTCTTTCTAAGAGATAGTTGCTCCTCAAAACATAAAAACGAAGGTATAAGAAAATCGATTATAATGTTACTTTACTAAAGACAGTGGTGGTTTGTACATGTGGTCATAGAGGTACGCCCAGTGCGACCTCAATATTTTACTCTATGGTTCTTAGAATATGGATTGTATTTCATTCCCACTAGCTACTAATACCGGTGGGCGTGTAGTCCCTCTGACCTAGGTTGTGGTACAAAGCTGGAAGGTAGAGCAGAAGGCTCTCTTCGCCTCTTTTAGGGAATCGTCGAAGTGGATGGATGGCTATTGGGGACAAAAAGGTGAAACGGGCGAAAACAATAGAAGAATATTATTACCCCAGAATTTGTCTGAGTGATCCAAGGAAACCACAGAAATGCTTGGTCGAGAGCAGGAATACTTGGAATCAAACCGGTGTCCTTCCGAATGAACCACACCTATCTAAACCGCTCAGCGGTGAGTGGATGTGGATACCGAAATAAATACGAGACGGACGGAATAAAAACAGAAGAAGAATGAAAGACTGACTATCTGTGGAATATTACTGTCCCAGAATTTATCTATACGACCCAGAAAAATTATAGAAATACTTGGATTAGGTCAAATGGACCTATGTTATGATCTAACAACTAAATCTCTCCGTTAGAGTTTTACCCGCATTAGTTATCAATTAGTGCCATAGATTGCGCTGCCTGTATCAGTGCAGTATCGGTTTTCGCCAATATGATATAAGGTTCTATTACATTAATGTTCTTGTTTTAACATCGGCATCCTTAATTGAAAAAAGAGACGAATACTCGGAGAGATGAATTGGTTTGTTTATTATTTATTTATTTATTTATTTATTTATTTATTTATGTAAGGGCGATTAGAGTGCGATGATGAGGCTCGTTTAGAGCTTTGTAAGTGTATAAGAGAGCGCTAAGAATCGTATGGAGATCGAGCGCCAGCGGGCGAGCTGCCTAACGAACGCCCGCTGCGTTTGAAACGCAGCTGTCTCTATGGTAACCGGCCGGTAGACATCTTCATCAAGGTGGCTGTGCGCGAGTGAATTATAAATAAGAAAGACGAGCGTATAACGGCGAGATATTGCTTGTTAACTTTTTCAGGAGGCTACTCCGAAGAATGCACCGCGTAGGCGTCGTCTTTATAGAAACGTTTACGCTATTTATGCCTGTGCCTTTCAACCTTTGTGTATTGTTCGCTCTTTCGAGTATCTGTCTATGTATATGATGCATATAAAGCGGGAATTTATTATGTGCGGCCAATAAGGGTGTGAGATTATGTATGTATTTAAAAGTTAAACAAGTAAAGTAACGCTACACCGACCATGATTTACTGACTCTAATTATTTTTACTTCATGGAGGAGCCCGTCGATTGTGGGACGGCGACATAACGTTGGGCGAACTCTATTGCGGTCCACGATTTGTACGAGGACCAATAAAATATTCACAAGACATCATAATTTTATAGTAACATACAGTTTCTATTAGACATACCAGGAGATATGAGATGTTTAGTTTTGTATTCTTCCCACGCGTTTGTATGTCTGTTATAGCCGATTAATAAGTGTTCTGTACGTTTTATTTCCATGTTGTCAAATTTGGGTTATGGATGGAGAAGAGAAGTACCTAACCTTTAGGGTTATGGTTGTAAAGGTTTCTCTGATTTGAAATTTAACATCTGCCCAACCTTCAGGAGATCAAAAAAAGACAAAATGGGCCAGGCCCAGTCGAAAAAAAAACGGGCAGTCCCTCCGACCTACACTGTAGTGCAAAGCCGGATGGTAGGGCGTAAGGCCCCCTTCAGCCTCCTTTTAGGAATCCTGGAAATGGGTGAATGGTGTGGTTAAGGAGAGAAAGATGAGACGGACGAAATGAATAGAGAAGAGAAGTGAAAGTGATATTATTGCCGCAATATTTGTCTAAGTGATCCAAGGAAACCACAGAAAACTTGGATCGGAGCAGCTAGACCCAGATTCGAACCGGTGACCTCCCGAATGCTAAGCAATAATCTAAACCATTAGACCAAGCCGCTCACCCCAAATGCATAAATTAATAATAAAAATTGTGGTTAACCTGATCGCAAGATTAGACATTTTTCAAATAATAAGATGAACAATAAAACACTTGGTTAATTCGTTTCCCTAACGTATTTTTGTGTCTATGTTTCGGATATAATGCCATTATAAAAGAGTTAAATATAAATTATCGGTAAGATTATCACTATCGTATGGAACTGTACACGAAAATATAGCTTTTAAACAATGAGTGTAACAAATAGATACACAAATCCACAAAACGATTGCAATTACGATCCCTTCGCTCGCCAACATCTACGAGAAACACAGAGTTCGATTTTCCTCTTCAATTCGCCCCTTTATACCAAAAAATGTGGGTGCTGAGAGGATCAAATATGGTTCGAGTAGTGCATACAACCCCTCTGCTGGCCCAGTTAAGCATTCCGCTAGAGACTCAGAGAACTTAATTGGTTTACTACTTCGCAGACAACTATTTTGAACAAGCACTTCAGCATCAGATGCGATGTAGTACATTAAATGATTGTATTAATAAGTTTTAGTAACTGCGTCGCAAAATACAGAAACATCTACTTTTTGCAGCTCTGATGTAACACACAATTCGAGGGTATAGCTTATATCGTATTATTTATAGATATATTACAGTTTATAGTAGGCACACATTTTATCATCATATGTTCTCATATTTTATAAACAAAGGTCAAGTATAACGTTAGGTACAAACATAAAAAAATGACAGGGTAATCCTGTACCCTCATAAAACATAGTTTTTCTGTCTTAAGATAAAGATGAGAGAGAAACTGACCTTCCGATGATATCGAAAGATACCAACGACATCTTTTCGTGTAGATTTTTTAATCTACAGTTACATACCCATGTACGTACCTGTATGTATATAAAATGGACAGACAGCTGTGTAAAAGATGAATGCATACATGTGATTTTTATATGTTGTTGTGTGTTGCTTGGCATTCGGAAAAATATTAAGTGTTTTAATGGGTTTGTAAGTAATAAAAACGCGCTGTATGTATAGCTGTCCATGCCCCCGATTTCCTGGGCGAATTTATATGCTTTTTATTGATGTAAAGTCCCGATTAAATCCAAATTAAATATTTTAATTCACGGAGTGACTGCCTTACGCCACTCCTCCGCCGAGCGCAGTATAAAAAACTATATTATCACTTCGGAAAGCGCGACGGGGGGCAAGCAAAATATTATATCTCGGACTCGGGGAATGGCCTCCATTTAACATATAGACACGCATTCGTTCACACAAACACGTTGGTTGAAAGAAGAAGTAAAAAAAAAGAAATAATAAACCTGGAGAGCTGAGAGAGAGACGTCAGTCAAGAAGTGGGTACACCTAGATAGATATGTACGTTTACCAGTATACCTGACTGACAGACTTCAAATTGATGGTGTGTGAAAATATTTTCGACAATAAATATCACCATGCAGACCAAAATTCCATAGTACCAGAAGTTATTTATCATAACTGTGGTCTCATCCGCTGCTTGTTTTTTTTTTTCTTGAGGTGCACATATAGTCAACGACCTTATGAACGAAATATAGGTATAATATGTGTATTGTCTATCAAGAAGTTACCGTCCCATTAACAGATATACTGCGCCCCTGAATATTTAAATATGAAGAAGGTCGTGTTAGAAGATGTCTGACTAACGATAAGAAAAAATACGGACAGCGTAGTGAATGCCATCTGTAGATATTTGCTCTTTTTTGTGGAATTAAGTAATTAGTTGGTTGGTGTTCTGCCGGAACTGTCTATGGCGTGCTAATAAAAAAAAAAAGTTTTTTGTGTTTCATTGCCACCAGCTACTCGTGCTGGTGGGCGGGCAGTCCCTCCGACCTACACTGTAGTGCAAAGCTGGAGGGTAGGGCGTAAAGCCCTCTGCAGCCCCCTTGGTGGAATCATGGGAATGGGTGGGTGGTGTGGTTAGAGAGAGAAAGGTGAGAAGAACGAAATGAAGACAGAAGAGAAGTGAAAGATTATCTGTGGAATATTACTGCCCTAGCATTTGTTTAAACGATTCAAGGAAACCACAGAAAGCTTGGACCAGAACAGCTGGAACCTAGACCCGGGTTCCTAGCGGTGACCTCTATGCTCAATGCTAAGCGATAAACTAAAGCACTAGACCACGTCACTCGAAATCGCAATACACGTCTGGCAGTTTCGACAGAACGCTAACTAAAAACAAATTTTGGCTTGCTCTTTATGAAATCGATCCAGAATGGACCATCAATTTATCAGCTATAAGAACGATCAAGTTATTTTCAACATTATCGGCCATCTGGTCATTGTAACTAGAATAAAAATTGGATCGTTACCAATAACGATTTTGGATTTGGTGACGTTCACTGATAAACAAATAGTGCTAATATCAGTTCAGATATTGTCTTTGAAACAAAAATTGGAACCGAAACCGGTTCTGCCTTCGGCTTTCGTTAAAAATTGCAGCATTATTCAGTATACATTACGTATATATGTATATACCTACAGTATGTATAATACTGACGAGTCAGACCGGGGGAAAAAGTGCAGCTAATTGTAATGATTTATGCGCATACGTAGCAACAATTTATGCAGCAGTCTATAAATCATGCGACAAATGAAGGTAGCATTACACATGCAAAGAATAAATTCACAAGGTAGAAAGTCTAAATTACCTGATGTTGAAGTCTTCTTTTACATCGAGATGCTTTTAAACCTGTTAGAGTTCACCGGGTTCAACTTTAGCAAACATAATATTTCGTACATGTGTACAGGTTTACATACTATATACGCCAATCTGGAGATCGTCCACGAATGACGAAACTAGAGATAGACATTGTGAAGACAAGTGATAAAAGGAGGAAACGCAGCTAAATACATAGTTAAAAAGATTCTTCATGAAAAATCTACAAACACTTTGTTAAAGTGATTATTAGCTGTTCTCTCAACGAAATGATAGAAAGCATTGGACAGGAACAAGATACTGAGATCGACGAAGAACGTTGAGACGGGAGGATATCAACATCAACACCTTTGGAAGTGTTTGGGGCCAAAGAAGGCAGGTCTTTGCAATTGATGGTCTTCAACTGCCTTCCTTTTTAAAAAATTTCGTCCAATTCCGTACGTTCCTTTTCTCCATTGCTTTATTTCGAGTAGCATTTCTAAGCTATATGTGGTTCCTAGTAACATCGCAACCTTCTCAAAACTTCTGCTTTAGCTTCAAGACTATTTAGTCACCTACTATAGAAACGAAATTTTTTAGGCGAGACCAGTCAAAATTGGAACCAAGTTGAAACGTTTCTAGATCTAAGTGTCCCGTTGATGATTCCCACAATAGATAAGGGCGAAACACGTGTTGGAATTCTTAAAAAAGTTTGTGGTATATAGGGATGAGTCTCTTTGATTTTATTCTATTTTTATGGATCTGTAAATAAACAAAATGGATTCCAACGAAAATGGCGACGATCTACCGTATATATCAGATGTTTTAACAATCGAAACGCCACTTCCTGTCTTCCTTATACAACTTTTCTTAAATCAACAATCAATTAACATCAAGAATGTTATCAGTAATAAATCAAAAACCAACATTCACTTCACTCGTTTCAATCAGTATTAGGTATCTTATTTGGATGGGGCTCATTATATTTACATTCCCTTCTTCTTCTTCCTCGTCCTTTCCATTGGTGAAGGCGATTAATAAGATAACACGTTCTCAAATTAAAAACAACACAACAACAGAAACAACAACCGTTGAACTAACCAACCGACCGACGAGCGAAGACAGCCGGGCAGGCCGCTTTTAGAAGTTTAACCAAGCCGGACAACAGTGAGTAAATTAAAGTTCACCTTATACCACAACTAACATACACCACACCACACCACACCACCGATGATAGAGTCAGTCAAGTTAGTGGGCACGTCGGCACAATGGCCGATAACATCGGCCGTTTGACCCGTCGTAATTATGCTTTCGAAATTGCTTAATAAACTCATTTACATCTTGACAGGAGAACGAAACAGAGGGGGTGCAATGAGAACATCACGATCAACGAGTGACATCATTCTCGTTGATTCCTTTACTATAGGTGCATAGAGCGAAGATGAACGCGCGATTACAGCTGGTACGCAGCTAATGAAATGTCGATTTAAAAAAGTTAGTTTTCCTAGAAGAGGAAGGAAGAATGCAAAACATTTAAACAAGAGGAGTACAGTGTTGGGTACACAATAGAATTCGTTTGTGTTTGGATAATGTGGAATTATTACAAGCGCAAGTTTTGTATACCTAAAAGTATCTATGATACATTATTAGAAAGTACGAAAAAAGTAATATGAATATTATAAACTTAAAATAAGTGAGATTACACATAAGATTAAACAAAAATCGATCGCGTCCTAATAAGTCTGTCTAACTGTCATTTTACGCTGCAGCTACATTTGCGCGTGGCGTGGCACTATGCCAAATCTGTCGGTGTCGTACGATCTTTCAAGAGAGCCTCTAGGCTGTGAGGGGAAAGACGCGAGTAGGTGAAAGAGAAAACATTAGGATTCATAAGTGAATTAAAAAGCACATTTTGTAGTAAACAGGGCGAAATTACTCATATTGATTGCAATTAGATGAACATGTCATGTTCAATTAATCCGTGAATAATAATAATAATTCAAATTTTTCATTTGGATACATGATGGTATCAGTAGTGTAAAGGATGCATTAACTCATCAACATAGCATCATTATCAATTGAAAGCACCAAAAGAAATAATTGCTGATATGATAAAATCCCAGTCAAATTATTTCATTATTTGCAAAATAAAAATACCAAATACCTCGATTATATCACTGTTCGCAAAGAGTTAGGGATGTAAGACAGTGCATCTTCATTAGAGTGAGGGAAAAGATTTAATAGTGGTGAAAAGTTTATATTATATATCTACTTGGTCATTAAGTAATATGTCTGTATTTTTATATTTGTTAATTTCTTTAGATTCTAATAGTGTAAGTTTTGAGCATTTATTTTAAATGATTAAAATTTTTAGATCTAAATTAAATATATGGTTATCTTCTAACACATGTTTGTCATAGTTATAATCGGTTTTTTTGTTTCTATATGATCTAAAATGTTCGTTCAAACGAATTCTAAGATTTCTTTCCGTCTGACCTATATAAATTTTTGAACAAGAACCGCAATTGAGTTGATATATATATATACCTGGTTTTGATAATTTCTCTACTTTGTCTTTATTACCCTTTATGTGTATCAATGAAGATGCACCACCCTATTTACAGAGATTTATTCTTAGGCAGTTTTAAGTAGATTTTGTACTTCTGAAGAAGGCACAGTGTTGGCGAAACACTTATTAAGTTTATTTAATAAATTTTGGAAGTTATCCACTGTGTGTTTATTTTAATATGTTAGACTTCCATTAAGTATCCGCTAATTCAATGCAATTAATTTTCGAGTACTTAATAAAATTACTGCCTGCAGTAAAATTTCCAACCATATTGTTTTGTAACTGTTTTATACGTAGATGACCACCATATTGTATATTTTTGTAGAATCCAAAAGTATCGGATATAATGAACTCTGTTTATTTATAGCGAGCGCTTTCGTCCGGTTTCTATCCGATACTCTCCGTTCTTTTTTTTAATTTACGATATTACAAGATCTTTATATTAATACAAAACGGAATGTAAATAGTATTGCGTATAATAAAAATTGACTTCGGAAAATGAGAGTGAACAAAATGCGCACATCGTAAATAAGTAAATAAAACCGTTCGAAAGGTTATCTTGTGTAAACCTTCTTTTAACTGCTCGGTCATTTTTATTAAAGGCACAAAGAAAACACTAAACTGTGCCATAAATCACCAGTCTTTAATGCCATATTAAAATTTGAATAACCCACAGACGGCGGTCGGGTAACGGAACGGCGGCCCGACGTCTACGGTCAAATGCCACAAGAATCGAACGGGAATGGGGGTGGATTCTACTAACAGGCGGTGTTGTTAAACTCCTTTTTGCCTTTGTAAACGATTCGACATGGACCGTATAATAACTTCCCACCAATAATAAGTAGTAGATACTTTTACAGACCGTTCCTTTATCTGACTTGTCAATAATATCCAATTTCGACATTAAAAAAATATATGTAGTCGACCAAATTTTTATAAAGAGGGCAGGCATTCTTTCAAACCAGTTGTTAAGATATTAAAAAATGAAATTTGTTGTGTTGAATTTTTAGGCAGGTACCTACGTATTAGATCTTTAATTAAAATTTATTATGGCAATTAAATATTTATTGTGAAAGAGATATTTAGGCACAAGAGGTATATATGATTAATAGTAGATAATAAATTTAACAAAACCCCAGTTATTATCCCTTGCCAAAATCTCGATGTATAATGTCAAAATAATGTTGAGAACTTTATATTGATCATCGTCGTATTCGAAGGAAATCATTATAACAGTAAGTAATGATCAAAGAAATTAAATGCTTTTAAATGTTTCATGATTTTATTGTAAAGAACTCTACAATTGTTTCGGTTTGTTAGACCTTTATCAAGAGTAAGTAATGTGACTACTGGTGTGTGTTAAGGTGGATTTGTGTGTGTGGGTGTATTATTGGAAATACTTAAATATTATAATTGTCTCTTTAAAATCTATTTGATCATTTGTTATGTTTATTTTTTTTGGAGCGCTTTCTTAATTTCTAATTGTTCTAAATATGTTAATCTTTTTCCTTTGTTGTCTACATGTAATAATTTTATATTTTTGACATCTAAATCATGTGCTGTTTCTATACAATGGGTACTTATATCTGTACATTTTCGTTTGTCTTCAATACTTTTTATATGTTCTTTTAACCTAAGTTTCTCTGCGTTTGTCCTAAATAGAATGCATCGCAATCTTTACAATTTATTTTATAGACTCCACTTTTCTTTAACATACTAGTTTTTTGCTTATTATTAATTAACAATTTTCCTAGGTTACATTTATTTATAGATGTGGTTTTTATTCTTAACTTATTATTATCTTTTTTACCACAGTAGTTAATTAATCTAATAACTCTTGATAAAGGTCTCACAAACCGAAACAATTGTCGAGCTTTTACAATAAAATATTGAAACATTTAAAAATAATTTCATCATTATTATAGAATGTTTCACAAAACTATTACCAGCGAATCCATTTCTGTTATAACAGTAAGTTCTTGGTCTTGTCTTTGTCAAGTCGATATACTTGATGGAAAAGACATTTTGTTAAACGTTAATGAATCCACAATTACTGACAAATTTTTGCATATGGCGTCTCCCAAGCTGCCTACGGTTATTTATGAAATTATCATTAATAGATTTTAAACTTTGGATGGTGCACGGATGATGAAGATTACACAACAATTACTTCGGCTAAATAGCCATTATCTAGAGTACAAATATACTAAATTTATATAAGGAGTGGGGTGCAAAATCTTTTTTGGTTGTTTACAATATTTTTCTTAGTTATTAGAGCCATTTTAATATCTAAGAGTTCTAGTAGAGTTGATTTTCTGCTTTCGGGTTGACAATGGAGTAATTTCAAATTATTGATGTTTCAATTATGGTTTTCTCGTAAACAATGGTCTGTCGGTATTCTTTGTTCTTAATACTAGCTAGCCGTTCTTTGAAACAGACTTCCAAAGAACGAGCCGTTTGTCCGATATATAGGGCATCACAATCCTTTAAGTTTAGCTGATAAACTTCACTTTATTGTGTCATATCTAGTCTTCTCTTATTATTAGTTAACATTAAACCCACATTAAATTTATTGATTTCTGTTGTAGTTAATTTAAATTTACTTAAATACTTTTTAATTTTGTAACTGGAACTTTCGCTATAATTTATAGAACAGAAAAATTACAAAAAAGTATTATTAAAACTAGTGAATAATTCAAATTTAACAGGTATTAAGAAGAAAGAATTTCTGTAAATAATTTAAAAAAAAATTGAACGCGAAGGTAAATATTACATTCAAATATTTTTGTTGAAGTTCGATTGTGTTTTGAGTTATTTAATTATTAAAATAATAATTACATTATTTTATATACAAACTTTTAATATTTTTACATTTAAATAAAAATCATGCGACATAATCACATCATACAATAAAACAGGAGCCTTCCTTTTGAGTTTAAAATTCGTAATAATTTTTGAACATGTAATTAACATTTATTTCACATTTAACAGTCAACACATTACTGATTGTAAGTGTTTTGTAGGAACGGATTAATCATCTATTATAATTTTAATGTCTATAATCTTACCGAATCACCCTGTATTATGGTATTTTACATACAACAACTACGCTGACCATTTTTTACGTCGGAATTATTTATTATTCGTTAAGAGACGTTTGGGTATATTTTTAAAGCGATTACTGCCGTGGACACACAAAAGAAATTAAACACCATCACATAATTTACTTAACAGTTCTGTGTAGAAGAAGATAATTAAGAGGATAAATATTTTCCTTTGTGCTTCTGTCATTCTGTTCGTGTATATGTATAACAGGCAGTTGTCTGAAGAAAGGAGAAGGCAAGTCGTTACCTGTTGGGGACGGTCGAGGCCGGGGTATTTTTAACAAGATAACAGGTCCCCATTACAAGTCACCTAATCTCTTCTAAAAACCCGAAATGTTAACCATCTAAATACAATAATATAATACTTAGATTTAGGTATACCTTGAATGTTAAACGTCTTAAGGGATATCTTTGTCATGCAGGGTAGCGTCCACCGTAGGGTTGTTGCTTCAAGTCTCTAGATTATTATAATCTTTTTTCTACTGGTAATATTATTGTACTTATACCTTACGTATAACCCGTAATTTGATTGAAGATGGTACGGACGGACGGACAGACAGCTACTAACAAGGACCTTGTGCGCTACAGGATGACTTTCGAGAAATTCGTTTAGATAATAACGGATTTACAATTCTAAGCCACTTTGCCACGAAAAGATAATGTTTTGGTGGAAGGTTAAGTGACGGACATCGACACCGAAATGTGACAAGAAAATCCTGGCGGTTTTTTTAACCGAAGACAAAAGTATCTTAGAAACTGATATTATCTATTATCTTTGTATATATATAGATACATAAAGACGAACAGGTGTTTAAACGAGGGAATTAACAAAGTAAGAAGATGGAATCACAAAAAGATAATAATAATATATGTGAACTTAGTGGATACCTTTTAGGGGATGTCATTAAAAAACACAGTAATGACAACATCGCGAAAAACTTCACTTTAAATGTGTAAGTTACAACAAGTGCTTGAATTGTTCTTGGAATATTACTGGTCTAAAATCCAATAGCGACAATTTTATTTCCCTCAATGTGGATAATCTTACATTCACTATCCCCAAAAAGGTTGAAGGAAATTTCAGGTTTCAAAGTTGAATTGAGGGAGACAAAGATTTGGTTAATGCTATAACGGAAAAGGACTAGCCTTTTCAATAAATATAGAAATGGTGGGTGTAATTTAAAATTTAAACAGTTCATATGATCAGCTTTCACCGTAAAGGCGACTGATCCTCAGGAGAGGAGTGGAATTGACATTTATAACCTTTGAGTCAGTTTGCCACACCTTATCACTCGGAAGTAACAAACATTATGTGGTGTACCTGGGAAGTGCCTCGTCGAGCAGAAAATTGCGAGATGGACTATTTCAGAACTGTGTAGAGACTGGAAAACTCAACCAGGATGTAGGCAAGCAAAGGTCTTCACCTCCCCTGCAAATTGTAAGGACTGGGAAGAGAAGATTCCCAGCCCCAGTAGGAAAAAAGCCAGGACCATTGAGGTAAAGCTTACAGGTCACGGAGAACTGCACTACCAAAGGAATAAACTGGGATTAACCACAAATTCTTCTGTCATTATTGCGAAAATGAGATCGAAAATGCTATTTACATCCCTTGATACTGTCTAGCACTGGCGGAGCTTCGAACAAGCCTAAACCTGAAATGCTCATGAAAAGGATTAGGACGGTGTAATTTTGTACTTTTTAAGTATTATACTTATTCCTTCATATTTAGTCAAGATTGTCTATATTGAAACTGTAATAAATTTGGACAAGGGAGAATTCTCCACTATTTTGTATTAAGAAAATTGTTTAGACAAACTGATTGTTCAATCTTCGACCAACAGCGAAAATGGAAAGACCTCTGAAGAAGCTCGCCACTCGCCCTAGCGAAATGTTAGGAAGCAATTCCAACCGACGACGGCCTGTACATCCGAAGAAGGACAATACCAGTTAATCAACTGGCCCCGAAAGCCTTAATCAATTTGTCATTGTTTAGACAGTTTTAAACAAATTTTTATTTGCATTACTTCCTATATTATCTACACTACTTTATTCTATTCTTTTTCTAACATATCTATATTTTACTTAAAACCATTTGGGAAGTAGTAGATTACGTAGGCTGAAGGTGGATGTACCCAATGTATCGTGTATATATGTTTTTGTCTTCATGGAATAAGGGAAATATATTAAATAAAGAGCCCCAGCCGTCCATAGAACTGGGTAGTGCTGGATTCCCTCTGAAAGAGGACCTACCAACCTAAAACTCCTCTACCTCAGGCCGCTTGCTTAGGTCATGAGTGGTATCAAATGAAAGGTATACTTGTGTCCACACATATTATTATGTTGCAAATCCGATAGGAGTTCTTGAGATTTCTTTTGGGATACAACAAAGTCTCTTCTTCCACTTAACGAATTAAATAGTGTTTTAACCCATGAAACCGAAGACCGTTCAATTAAGCACTTAGAGAAATGTTTATTATAGAAACAAAGTTTCACTTAATAATAAAGATAATTGTCACTTAAATGAGGGTAGACAAGAAATTATAGAACAGAAGTTACTGTATAAAACTTTATTCTAATAATAACTATTTATTTTTGGGCGTGAGCCCTTTTTTATAGATATTAACAAAAATGAAAGAGATTGATGTAGTGCCTATCATTAAGATTCCTGTCTGAGCATATTGCCTAATGATGTCTGAACTAAATTAGTTAATTAGTGGAATTTTATAAAGTAACAATATGTACAAAACTCAAAAACATTGAAAAAGTTTATCGTAGACTGTCATGCTCAACAATAAGTACTATAAACAGAATAATGGATTCCCTATGCGGTCACCGTTGTCTCCCGTTCTTGCAGAAATTTATCCAGCGAATTTCGAAGAATCTCTATTTGGATCTGATAATTACCTAGTTAATAACATCTTCATTTGGAAACGTTATGTTGACGATATGTTTGCTGTTTGGAAAGGTACACAAAGACTTTTAGACAAATTTTTGATATTCCTAAATACCATCGATAAGGATATTCAATTTACCATCGAAAAAGAGGTCAATAAAAGTATTAACTTCCTTGATTTAAAAATCACCAATTCAAACAATATATTGAACTTTAAAATATATAGGAAACCTGATCATTCAGACACCATCATCCCATACAAACAAAATTAGCTGTTTTCCATTAATTAATAAATCGCCTTTTAAGTATACCTTTATCCGTCTCTAACTTTAATTTACAACTTAATATTGTTAAACACATCGCTGTGAACAATGGATTCAATCCAAGAAGAAGAAAATCTCATCTCGGCTTCTTTATAACAGTATGTCGTCTTCAGGCATTTAATTATCTCCCAATAATAAATATATGTTTAATTTGAAACATTCGATCCGATTTTTGTTTTCTAAACCGTTGAAGTATGGTATATCAGATTACTTACGGATTGTGAGAAATAAGCTTGCAATGAACGTTTGTTCTATGCGAAAACCCATAAAATCGTCTTCTGTTCGTTTGCACGTGTGTGCAAGACCAATCCTCTCCGGCTCAATCGGACCTGTCACATGACACGGACAGGAGGAGAATAATAAGAAAAGGAAGAAGAAAGAGGAGAAGTTAGTGAACGTTGCAAGATCGTATCGTCTTTACGTGTAGCCATATACAGTAAACATACAGAGACAAGGTACAATAGTCATCGTTTTACGGCGACTATATTAAAAATTACCCCGTACTCATGATTCCCAGTGCCCAGTGCCCAGTGCCCAGTGCGCGGTGCCCGGTGCTCGGGCCGACGCCGATAGAGTTGTCACTGTTACCTGACGACTATTTAATCATCTTTAAAATATGGTAATGTATGTAAATACCATCGGAGTTGGCACTGGAAACGATAGCCTCGCGCGTATTAGTTTAAATAACTAATTTGTCTTTGGTTGTAACTACTTAGACACATACACACACACACACACATATATATTTTATACGCTCTATTCCGTCCAGTACGACACGTATGCGTCTGTCTCGATGTGTGTTTGTGCCGACTTATTTTTCGTTGTTTACTAATTGCGTATCGCAGGCGGCTTAGGCGCTTTGTGAAACTGATACAAGCGCGACTTTAATTACCCTCTGGGTACCGTGCATGTTGTCCTAGAGACGTTTATAATATGTCTTTATAACTATTTACGACTCTATTCCGTTGATTTTGCTTTAAATTACAAGGTTAGTGCTAAGTGCTAAGTTAGAATATATTTATTAAAGTTTCGTCCTGATCGACCTTCTTGTTATTACCATTGTGATGCGCTTGGAGAACAACGGAATGTACGAAAAGTAAATTGTAATTGTTAATAAACATTTATGAATGTAAACGAATGGTGGAGTAGGGGGGGGGTGGAAACCTAAGTACTTATCTATAATTAAATTATTTTGAAAGTCTAGTTGATCGTTAGTGATATGATCTTTTCTTAAAAAGGCTTTTTTAATTTCCATCTGTTCCAAAAGATTAAGTCTTTTTCCTTTGTTTTCAAAGTGTAACAAAGTAATGTTATTAATATCTACAGAATGATTGAGGTCGATACAATGCGTGCTTAAACCTGTTTTACAAATGTTTTTTAAAATAGCCTTTTTGTGTTCGTCAAATCTGGTTCTTAGGTTTCTACCCGTTTGGCCTATATAATATGCGTCACAACAAAACCAAAATTGACATACTAGATAAAAATGGAGTTTATAAATTGAAATGTGATAATTGTCACGCATATTATATAGGCCAAACGGGTAGAAACCTAAGAACCAGATTTGACGAACACAAAAAGGCTATTTTAAAAAACATTTGTAAAACAGGTTTAAGCACGCATTGTATCGACCTCAATCATTCTGTAGATATTAATAACATTACTTTGTTACACTTTGAAAACAAAGGAAAAAGACTTAATCTTTTGGAACAGATGGAAATTAAAAAAGCCTTTTTAAGAAAAGGTCATATCACTAACGATCAACTAGACTTTCAAAATAATTTAATTATAGATAAGTACTTAGGTTTCCACCCCCCCTACCTTGAACTAGTATTTAAGGCAATATTATAGATTGTAACTTTAGTATAATTTCTTACTCTCTTGAAAAAGGCTTCAGCAGCCGAAACAATTGTCGAGCATTAAACTCTCAGTGTGAAACAAAAAAGCAGTATTTTTCTTTTCCTTTCCTTTTTTTCAAAAGCTTATTGATAAGTGAGACAATGTTTGGGTTTTTATTCAAAATTACAATTCCTACACTATCAATTGAGATAATATTTTGACAGGTTTTAAAATTATTGATTTGTTATAGCATTTATTCTATTTATACACCAATCATAAATTACTATTCACTATGTAATGTAAGTAATACTCATATAATATAATAAATAGATCATTGCTGAGCATTCGGGATGTCACCGGTTCGAATTCAGGTCCAACTACTCTGGTTCAAGTTTTCTGTGATTTCCTTGGATCACTTAGGCAAATGTTGGGGCAGTAATATATCACAGATAATCTTTCGCTTCTCTTCCGTGTTCATTTCGACCGTCTCATCTTTCTCTCCCTAACCACACCACTCACCCATTCCCACGATTCCTGAAAGGAGGCTGAAAAAAGCCTTACGCCCTACCCTCCGGCTTTGCACTACAGTGTAAGTCAGAGGGACTGCCCGCCCACCAGCACAAGTAGCTGGTAGGAATTAAACACAAAAAAGTTTTAAAGTTAGTAATATTAATAATTTGTATCAATTTGTAATGGAGTGATCTGGCTGTATAATAATGATTTACGTATCTGTGATGTCAGATTGTCTTGCGAAGCAGAGATAACTGACCGTGAAACATATTCTTCAATTGGCTGATGATTAAAACGACTAATTAAAGGATGTAACTATGCCGTAGGCCTACCATCGATATCCATATGATGTAACTGATTAAAAACGGAATTTTTACTTAAAAACATGAACAATTTCATGGATTGAATGTTACATTACATTTAATAAGGATAGGACGTTTCACCTAACATTGGTGTTACAATCGAACTACCTTGTAAATAATCTACAATGCATATTTTATAAATTACTCATAAATTCTTAATTTACATGCAATGGTAAATCCTTCAACTAAATATGTTTTGCAATGTTTCTTTTTGTATATATATATATATGATTGTTTGTATGAAATTGTTGATTGGAGGTTATGGTAGGGATAGATTTACATGTCTGATTGACATATGGGAAGCGCTATGCACCAGGAAGTACCACACAGCAGGTTATACGAGGGTGGTTTTGATAAATCCCTGACTTAGAATTTCCCACACAATAACTATAATGGCAACACTTTTTCCGTTAAGTGCCATCTATCGATAGACTACTGTAAAGTTTTGAGCAAGCTGCAACGTGTTGTCTATGTTTTACAGCAATTGAAAGCAACTAACCTCTCTAATTTCCGTGATAATGAAAAAAAAGTGAATTTCGCGTGCTGATTAAGTATTACTTTTTGCGCAAAAATCCATTAAAGAAACCAAGGAGAGGCTTGATAAATACGAGTACTATGGGGACTCTGCACCCATGCGCCGTCGATTTCAATGTTTAAAAAGTAGTTTACTGAGTTTCGTTGTGGATGCACCAGTACAAGTGACGCCGAAGGTTCAGGTCGCCCAAAAGAAGTCGTTACGCCAGAAATCGTTAGCAAAATCCATGGAAGGTTGAAAGTGCGTGAGTTGTGAGTTGCTTGAGGCTGTAGGCATCTCAACTGAGCGAGTGCATTAAATTTTGCATGAATATTTGGACACGAAAAAGTTGTCGGCGCGATGGACGATGGGTGGCGCGATTGCTCACGATCGACCATAAACACCACAGAGTGACAAGTTCAAATGAGTGTTTTGTGATGTACAGCCGCAATCCAAACGAGTTTTTGCATTGTTTCGTTACCATAGATGAGACATGAATCCATAACGCCACACCAGACACCAGAGACCAAGCAACAATCGAAACAGTGAGTTTCTGCGGGTGAAGAAAAGGTCTATCAGCTAACAAAGTCATGGCCATAGTTTTCTGGGAAATTCATATTGATTATCGTGAAAAAGGTAAAGCGATTAACGGTCAACGGCAAATATTATTTAGAGCTGCAGCTGCTGGATAGATTGGACACTGTTTTGAAGCAAAAAGACCGTAGCTCCATCAGGACAATGCACGGGTGCATACTATGGCAAAATTTTATCAAATGGGCTAGGAACTGCTGCGCCATCCGCCTTATTCTCCGGATTTAGCCCCCTCCGACTATTTCCTGTTTCCAAACCTGAAGTAATGGCTGGGCGGTAAAATATTTGGGTCGAATAAAGAGGTCATCGTGGAAACAGACGCTTATTATGAGGGCCTTGAGAAATCTTATTGTTTAGGAGGAATAAAAAAATTAGAAACACGATGGACTAAATGTATCGACTAAAAGGAGATTATGTAGAAAAATAAAATTATTTTTTTCCGAAGAACTGATGTTTTCTTTTAAAAGTCACGGACTTATCAAACCACCCTCGTATTGTTATCAGAGCATTAGCTTTCTTTCGATATAAGACGCTTCCGGTTTCTCAATATTTCTCGGATTTGCATTTATTCTTTAAACAACTCCTAGACCAAACCACCCGCTTAAGTACCTTTTTAGATTGGTAATAAGCACCCATTGTGGCTCCAATTATACGAAACAATTTTTTTTATCCACGTTCACATTATGAATTGGAGGAGCTTAATTTTGTGCCGTGTTGGCTCAGTAGGTAGGTGTATAATAAATTATTTAGAGTCGAATTATTTGTAAATAGGCAGTTTAATGCACCCGTGATATTTATTTATTAACGTAATAAGCGGAGCTGAATCGGTTATTTATGGATTATGACCGAAGACGATGGCGCGAGCTAAGCCTAGGCCGCTAGGAAGGGACGGAGACATGAAAATAATGAATACGTCTCCATTTGGGTTAAACTATGTAAGGCTAAAGTATGATTTAGCGGCCAGGTTTTTTTTAAAAAACTTATAATATGAATGTGAACTTAGGAGTCGAAAGGATCACAAAAATGTGAAAAGAACTACCCCAGGTCATACATTCTTGTTGATAAGGGGTGGGAACGAATTATCAAGATTAGTTAGGGGACGAAGGGTCTAAGAGGGAGAAGCATCTTGACAATTCGAAAAATATTATTAAAACCAAAAATAATAAAATATAACTAAAAATGAAACGAGCTATATGTGAGACAAGTATATCATCTTCAATCAATTTTATTAGATTTCCTTTCTGTGTCTCATTATTTTGGGCATTTTATAATCTGGATGACAAGGGTCCAAAAAAGTACTAATCAAAAAGATATGTTTCAATACTAATTCGGAATTCAATAGAAATTGAAAGTAACTGGACAAAACAGTATGAAAGTTTGATAATTTGCTTCAAAAGAACTATAGATGTACAGAAAAACGGAGGCAGGGGTCAATGGTATACAATAGATTAAAAAAATATATTTACGAAATTGAAAAAACTCTACAATGTTGCTTTGTTCGTTCGCGATTATTATCAAGAGTATTAATATATTGTATTGTTATTATTGTCAAGTATTCGAAATAAATTATTTAGTGAAACTACTTTGCGATAGTAGAATGATGATTCGGGCTTGTAGGCCGTGGTCGATGTGAACGGTTTCGTCCAGACGTTTCGTCGGCAACTGCGACTGATATCTTCAGTGGGTGCTGTGTTCACTACGCGTCGCTGCCGAGACTTCGAGGTATAATCTACGCACACGTAGTGAACACAGCACCCACTGAAGATGTCAGCCGCAGTTGCCGACGAAACGTCTGGACGAAACCGTTCACATCGACCACGGCCTACAAGCCCGAATCATCATTCTCCTATGAATTCCGGCCGTCAAAGCTCACGTTTCTTATACTTTGCGCTGTTTTCAATATCTTCAATAAGTTTTAATATGTTTCATAAAAGTTGCACTAGAGAAAATCTCAGTTTAAAGGATATATATTCACGTAGGATGTAAATAGAACCTGGCTCCTTTTTCTTTACATTTTGTTTTCTATGGCTTCTTGATTACAAGAAACTACTGTTCCCCCCCCTCCCTTTTTAGAATGCATGAACTTAATAAACCCATCAAAGAGAAGTTTATACAATGAATGAGGAAGTTAATACAATGACGCGAAACGTTATCTCTCTTGGCACTGTTCATCAGACAAACGGGAGCATTTAATAATAAGTCGTCTGAATGGGGTCTCATAATGGCGTATTATTTGTAACGGAACCGGCGAATAATGTGGCAACCGAGCTCTTGTATGGCTACGACAATGGCTAATGTACATAAGTGGATTTGGAAAATTAATTTATAATATCAGACCGGGCGCTGGCTGGCATGTTGGTTCCGTCTGTCTGTGACTGGTTTACTTGATCCTCACCAGCCAGCCAGCCAGCCAGCCAGCCTAGGCTGTTTGTGGTGTTATTATTATAAGAGCCTGTGGTTGTTGTAGGTGTACAGATAAATAGCGCGATAACGGCACCGGTACAATACGGTCGAATAAAATATTACGCGCTTTTAAATCAAGATTAGCCCATCTGATAAAGTACGGAATAAAGCTGTACGCGGTTGTCACGCGGGGACCAACCGACCCGGCATGAAAAAAACAGCGCCGCCTTCGCTGCGACGCGTCCCATCGACGATTTTTCAAAGCAACACGCGCGCACCACGACCTTCTTTCCTTTTTTGTAACCACGCAAACGAAATCTTCGTTCTGTAAAAGTCCGCACGCAATCACGCACGAAACAAATCGATAACCCGAAATAATCAAATTATTGTGGTAATAGACTGGTAACAGTTATTTGTGTGTAGGGTAATGTTTGATACGTGAGCGGAATGGTTTAGTTGATAGTATGAATGGCCCGGGTTCGAGGCCAACCCACCCAATCGGGTACAAGAATATATGTACATTTCAAAAATAATGGCCAATATATATGTTATAATGTTATGTGATGAACTTCCATACAATGAAAAAAGGAATTAAGAAGCAATGTTATAGTTGTATGTTTTGTTTCTTCTTCTCCGTTCTCATATTTTCATATGAAATAACACTTTACGATAAGCTATGGGTTACATATGGGGTGATGTCTTCACGCCCACACAAATTACTGATTTCTACTAGTTAATTTTCAGTATTTCGAGAAGGTGTTTTAATCTGAATTAATGAATTGATTAATTTTTAAATGATTCTGTAATTCATTGACGTTAAATTTCTATTCAATAGATAGACTCTTATTATCATCACCTTCAACCTAACTTTCTCAAACCCACGACAATTAATTGACGTTGTATATGTATTATATGTTACGGGTAAAGTTAGATAAGCGAGTAAACCTAGGTTTACCCGGGTAAACTGCGTAATACCCAAGACTCTTGGGTAAAGTCCAAAACATATTTGTAATTGTACACGTTTCGGTCTTTACCCGGGTAAACCGCGTTTTATCCGCTTTCGGTTGGTTAAAGTTGGATGTACCATAAATAACTCCGCTTGTGTGAAGGGTGTCAAAAAGGATTGTGGTAAAGTTAGGTTAGCTTAGGTTAGGTTAGGTTAGGTTAGGTTAGGTTAGGTTAGGTAAAGCTATTGGAAATCTTTGCAAGTCGGAATGTCTCAGCAGCTTGTCTTGTTTGAACAAATAAGTACTCGTGAGTAGATTACCTTTAAGAGAATACAGTTTTAAAATTCTAATTTTTATTTGTAAAATGTGTTTTTTGAATTAAATGTTTTTCAAACTTTAATGGCCTTGTCAACCTTGTTAACCAAGCGAAAGCGGATAAAACGCGGTTTACCCGGGTAAAGCCCGAAACGTGTACAATTCCAAATTTATTTTGGACTTTACCCAAAAGAATTGTGGACCTTACCCAAGAGTCTTGGGTATTACGCAGTTTACCAGGGTAAACCTAGGTTTATCTCTTATCTAAATTTACCCGTTACATATATACGAAGTATGCTTATAATGAAACAGACTACTGGTAAACTACTGAACTGGGAAAGGTGACCGACCATCCTGCCATATTATTATTATTAATATCATTTCTTCGTCCTTTTTATTTTCGGTTTTCTTTTTCATATTCTCTTTTTTTTTGGCACTGAATAATTACGAGTGTGGTCATTTAACAAGACACTCGCTGCATACATAAACTTGCGAGTGGACAATAAATGTCTCCGTAAGTTTTCATAATAACGGCTTAATAAATTTTAATTATATTACGAATAAGTAGAGGATAAGAAAGAGGAATAACATACAACAAGAAGAGAATGAGCGGAGGCAAGGAAGGTATGGGACGGGACGTGTCGGATGCGTTGGTATAACAAGCAGCCCATCGCGCTGCCCGCTCGGATCTCGTTAAAATGTAAAATACCACGAGTTAATTTAAAGGACGACTTTACGAGCCCGCGTTATTATTTGTGAAACAAATGAGTGCGCGAGGTGATAATGAGTCTCATCGGGATAAAGAAATGACTACACCGTAATACTCACGCACATAACCACACTATTCGAACATATGTTACATAAGCTGTCTTCCATCGATTCAGTTTTATGTCTGGACACGGTGGAGAAAGTGTCGAGGGTATAAAACGCTGGGAGGTAAATTGAAGTCATTATCCAGAATGAGTACAAAATGACCGAAATAACAAAATGATTTACTGAGAGAAATACAACTATTATTAGATGATCTTTAAGCATGAATCTGTCTTGTGCAGAATTGGTACATGCAATAGTACAATACTATACAGTAATATAAGAGACACTGCAACAGAGATCCATAGAATCCTTTTTGTCAACTATTCAGTAAATGAAAGCCGGCAAAAGGCGATTTTGCTCAAGCACATCGACGTCGGGTGTGGCGGGCGACCTTATTACTAAAGTGTTTTCCAATTAGCGCGTCAGAAGTTTCAAATGAGACACAATAACAAATGCAAGTGACAATCTTTTAATAACCACATAATTTTGAAGAACAAACAATGGCATTATGTTTTAAAAATAATTTAGTTTAAATGTCTTCCTCGACTTCTTCTTACTGAATTAATTCTGGAGGCCCAATTTGTGACAACTCTTTCACACATATCGCGTCGAATGTTTCTCTTAAGGTCGGGAATTGCTCGTGGCTTATTTTTGTACACGAGAGTTTTAACATGACCTCAAAGGAAAAACTCCAACGGTGTGAGATCACATTATCTTGGTGACCAATTGATATCACCATTTCTTGAAATAACGCGGCCAGGAAACTGATGTTCCAATAAATCAAGTGTCTACCCAGATGTGTGACATGTCGCCCCGTCTTGTTGAAAGAAAACATTGTTTATATCAGTATTTGTCAGTTCCGGTCAAAGATATTCCGTTAGCATATTCCTGTACCGTTCACCATTAACAGTAACATGATTTCCATTTTCGTCTTAAAAAAAAATAAGGTCCAATCACGCCTCGAACAGTAACCTTCTCAGGATAATGAGATGTTTCTTGAATGGCCTGAGGATTTGCATCAGCCCAAATTCTACAGTTATGCTTGTTTACAAACCCATTGAGCCAAAAATGGGCTTCATCGGAAAACAGTATCCTTTCTGCAAAATATGGATCAGCTTCCAACTGCTCAAGAGCCCCGTCTGTAAAATTTCGACGCAAACGATGATCATTTGGCTTCGGTTCTTGAGTGATTTGAACTTTATAAGCCTTGAGTTGGAGATCTTTGTGCAAAATTCTCCACGTGGTCGTCTGAGAGAGGCCGAGTTCTTGAGAGCGACGTGGAATGGAAAGGTTCGGATCATCTCTTACACTTTGGCTTACAGCAGCAATATTAACCTCTGATCGAGCACCCCGATTACGCACAAATGTTGAATTATCTGCAACTGAGCCAGTTTCTTCAAATTATTTAACCAAACGATAAAGATATCGTTCGGTTGGTCGATTATGCTAACCGTAGACTTCCCGTAACGCGCGAAATGTTCGGCCACCGGAACACTCATTTTGATGGTAAATAGGAATTATTTGTAAGCGCTGTTGAATCGTTAATCTGTCCATATTAACTGGCCACAATCTACTGAATTCATTTCTTTGCAAAATTTGACATTTGCGTTCCAAAGCCATCTTGTTTTTGGCATCAAAGTTCTGACGCTCTAATTGGAAAACTCGTTAGGTTGAAAAAATTAAAATAAATGCATTTTTTTGGCAGTTGTGCAGCTTTTCAGGCAGTAATTCTTTTAAACTCAATTAATGATAAAATTCAATTTACAACTAAGTTGGAATCTAATCATAGTTTAAACTACCTAGACTTAAAACTAACAAACGTAAATAGAATACGATATTTTTAGGAAAGATACTTTTTTAGATGCAATCATACCGTCCGAATCTAATCAAGATACAAATATTAAATTATCTATTCAAAATTTTGAAAAAGAATTAAATTTTATTAAATGTATTGCAGAGAATAATGACTACAATTCAGTTTTTATAGATAAATTACTTAATAAAAAACAGAAAAAACAAATCCTAAATTATTTGTACTTATCTGGTACTAATAATAAAAATAAAAAATGGCTATCCATCCCTTTTTACAAACATATCAGCTCACAAATACGCAACAGATTAAAAAACCATCAAATTAATACTGTAAGTACTAACAGAAATAATCTAAAAAGTTTGTTAATGAATAATAAAATTGATAAAATAGATAAATGCAAAACATCCCTTTTGTATAAAATAGTATGTGGTGACTGTGATGCGATATATATAGGGCAAACGGGACGTAACTTCAACATACGCTTTAAAGAACACAATCAATTTATTACTGAAAATAAAATGTCTACAGGCCTCTCTCAACATTGCATTTCTATAAAACATAATATTAATGATGAATGTTTATCAATTATCCATCTAGAAAATAAAGGCTACAAATTAAATTATCTTGAAAATTTTGAAATACAAAAGCCATTAACCAAAATTTAAATATCACTAACGAATTGACAGAAGGTCTGAACCACCCTATATTTAAATCCATCACAGACATAACATCCACCCCGTTTTCCTAGATTAACAAAGATAATTACCTATAAATAGTTAGCACAATTTAATTTTAAGTTAGTTTCTGTACGAACTCTTTGAGAATGACATCGCAGTCGGAACAATTGTATGAGACCATCTTATAATAAATTTGTAATTCGAAAATACCAGTGTGTTTTCTTTTTGTTTATTAAAATGTTTTACAAATATCCAACCGCAGAATCCATCAAACTTATTAAAAGTAATACAGTTACGGCGAACTTCATCATATTCCTAATAAATATTGCAGATTCAAATTATTTTATGCTATTATTTTAATCATATTTTCAAAACCGTTTGTAGCCACACATAAAAGCAAATAACTGTCTCGATTTATTGATCTTTGTTTGTTTAATTTTTGGCCGTCGTTATTGAACGCGGGAGACGTCCGCCGGTTATACGTTGCGTCCGCAATTGCATCGGTCCAGAAAGGCCGTTGCGGCCGCAACTTCTCGTCGTCACCATCGGTCGCATCACCGCAGGGCCCTTCGCGTTTCGTTCTCGGGCCGATTTTTAAATTATTGTGCTAATGCAAAAGGCGTGCATCGTTCGAAAATTTAAATTGACAGCGAGAGAGATAGCGCCGGCCGCGTCACGTCCACCGAACAGGGACGGACGCGTTGTTTATTGCTCGCGGGTCCCGGCCAACCAATTATGCGGTGTCCATTCTGACAGGTTTAATGTTAAAATACACACAAGAATACCATATCCGTTTGTAATGGGTTGCGCGTCCCGTCCATGATGGGTTGCACAGTTCAATGGGGTGTTTAGGACCTTTATTTACCATAACTTTTTCCGTTAAATACGGCTTGTGTATTTTGTTTTATTAGCCATAAAGTAAACGCAGTAATAATACACACAAGCCAGCCACGCACTGACTCACTGGCTCGCCATGTCCACCCTTTAAAAAAACACACACACACACACACACAAATGTATATGTACACAAACAGTGCAGGTCCGTAGTAGTACGGAAGATCCCGCTGCGCTATAATTCATACGGGGCGCCTTAATTTATACACCGACCGACCCGGCAATAACGGACCTCGAATCATCTTGTTGCCTTTAATTTATCGGATTTTTGCATTCATACAGCGATAATATTTAATAAGAAACATGCATACGCCGTATAATAAAAATAAACTGAAAGGTGGAATATTTTCATGAACTTTGAAAATCGGGTTATTCCTCTTTAAAAAAAGTCACCTTAAAACATCAATAACATCCATCACCTCTTTATTTTGTGTTAAAGATTCAAAACCAACTCCAAAAATCGCAACCAATTTATTCAGATGCTCTGAAGAAATCACAGTACGAAACGAAACAAAACGAAACTTTAACAATCTGAACAAAAAGCTTCTTCAAATCGTTGTCATTTGTCTTCATGTAAAATGAGAAGAAAATTGCCGATTTGGTTAGCTGTGATGAAGTGTCAAGCAGCACATATATCTATGCAAAGGAATCCTAAATTATTATTATCTAGTTAGGGAATGATAAAGACGATTGTTCAGATTGAGTACTAACAACTATTAACTTTAAACAAACAATTAGTATAAACAGTTTATTTTTCCAAATGAAATATAAATATGGAATCAACAGAAACAACTACTGTTCGCATTTATTTATCTTTTCATTTTTGTTTTTGTAATTTATTGGCCTTATTAGTCACACATTTTTTAACGTCTCCAATTTTTGTATTTGCTGTCTGTTTCTTTCTTTTGCGATTTATGGTTTTAGTATGTATCAGATTTTTTCCCTTCTTAGCATTGCCGTTTCCTATTGTATTATATTATATTTTCTTTGTTTTCAAATTTCCCTTCTAGAGTTTAAGTTAGTTTATAGATTTATTGGGGGTAATATGTTGACCCATCGGTCTATTTCGAGGACGTAGATGATGGATGCACCGACACATAGGTTGCAATGTTGCATTTTTTGTATTTACGTTTTCCCTCCTTTTTGTTTGTTTTGTTGTTTTAAGTGTCGGTGGATCGGAACCACCCCTCCTCTCGGGGCGGTTCTTAAATTCGTGTCAATATAAGTATTTCTACAATTCAAGTTCATAATTCAGTCATTCAATTCAATTCAAAATTCAAATTCAATTATTAGATAAAACATCAAACATTTAGGAGAGATCATTTTTAATACATCTTAACATATAGCACAAATCATATCAAGATTTCTATAAACACATAGTATTAATAACATATAGTTTCACGTAATCAATCATAGTCATTTAATTTTCGTAAATAAGTAGCATTCACGACGTTCAATTAAATTAGTGTATATAGTTGTAAATAGTTGGGTGTAATAAACTTTTAAAACATAAAGTCCGTTTATTGCACCGATTGCCCCATAGGAATCAAAAGAAGTGGCACATCTGTGCAGCGGTGAAATAATTTATTTCATCAACTAATAAACAACTACTCCGAGGGTTAATACCCCTATCGTCATTGAATTACACTGTTGATTCCGAACGATTATTAGACGAAGATAAAAATCCAAAAAAAGAAGGTGTTAAAACCCTTCATCGTCTAATTATAAAGAATCACAGATCCCACATTAACAAGCTATTTAGTTAAAGCCTTTCTGCCAGCGCCTACCTGATGAGACCCGATACGTAGAAACCGGTCGTGGAATATGACTTTCGGTGCGCTGTGTCTACTGTGTAGGACGCGTTCTAAATGATCTGTTATCCTTTATAATTAGACGAAAAAGGATTTTAACACCTTCGTTTTTTGGATTTCTCATATCAAAATTACTTTTGCGTCGATAATGCCCAAATATAAGAAGTGGGCGGAATACAATCTCCATTTTTCTACTAAAAAAGTTAGAGGTTTGTTTGTTTAAGGGGATTGTTCCGGATTACTATAAACGGAATATGGAAGAAAAGGGAGGTGCAAATAGAGAACTAAAACGAACTCTAAAAATCGCACCCAATTTATTCAGATGCCCTGAGGAATTCACAGTACGAAACGAAACAAAACGAAACTTTAACAATCTGAACAAATAAGCTTCTTCAAAACATTTTCAGTTATCTTTATGTAAAATGAGAATAAAATCGCCGATTTGGTTAGCTGTGATGAAGTGTCAAGCATAACATAGATCTACGCAAAGGAATCCTAAATTATGATTATCTCTTTATATATGTGCGTTGTTGGCGCCATTTATTCGATTTTCTTATAATACGTAGATATATGTTATGTACATACCTATACAGGTATATACCTGTTGTAATTGTCATGTATCACACTTTCGGCCATTGTTTCCTGGCCAGATGTGATTTTATCTGATCACAGTTACTAGCTTTACGAAAAACGATTAAAAAGCATGTTTTATGCATGTTTCGGTACGGATACCGAAACGTTTTACCTACAGCGAAGAAAGAGGATGCATTAACGTGTACGTACTAATGTTTTAAATCAGATTCTATGGTTAGGTATGTAAAAATACCCTTTCTGATACGTGAGTTTTATTTTGACAAACTAATAACCTTAGATGAATTTTTAAAAAAAAATCCTTATGCAGGCAAACGAGGTCTTGTGTCAACTCAAGACCACACATAAACAATGTCATATTTTATAAACATTGAACGGAATTTTATATACATGTATATATATGTACTAAAACACTCTAAAATGAACGAACAGTTCGAGTTACAATTCAAAAAATTAAGAAGTAATAAGGCATTAGGTATAGATGAGGAACAAAAGAAATTTTTAAAATAGGCAGACAAAGAAGTTAGGGGATGATGAAGACATTGTAACATTCAACTACAACTTTCGATTGTTCAGATTGAGTACTAACAACTATTAACTTTGAACAAACAATTAGTATAAACAGTTTACTTTTTCATATCAAATACAAATATGGAATCAACAGAAACAACTACTCCGAGGGCTAATACCCCTACCGGCATTGAATTACACTGTTGATTCCGAACGATTATTAGACGAAGATAACAATCCAAAAAAGGAAGGTGTTAAAATCCTTCTTCGTCTAATTATAAAGGATCACAGATCCCACATTAACAAGCTATATAGTTGAAGCCTTTCTGCCAGCGCCTACCTAATGAGACCCGATAGGTAGAAACCGGTCGTGAGATATGGCTTTCGGTGCGCTGTGCCTACTGTGTAGGACGCGTTTCAAATGATCTGTTATCCTTTATAATTAGGTGAAAAAGGATTTTAATACCTTCTTTTTTTCGATTTTTTATATCAAAATTACTTTTGCGTCGATAATGCCCAAATATAAGAAGTGGCCGGAATACAACCTCCATTTTTCTACTAAAAAAGTTAGAGGTTGTTTGTTTAAGGGGATTGTTCCGGATTACTATAAACGGAATATGGAAGAAAAGGGAGGTGCAAATAGAGAATTAAATTCGAGAATTTTATATTAAAATGAACATAGCGTCAAAAATTCTAAATAGAATAGTCCAGAGAGGTATGGGCAATAGAAGAGAAAACGATAGAAAAGGTAAAGAGCGAGTATATAGGAGATCGCTTTTCGAAATAGATAAATTTCTGACGAAAACTAAATTTTCTTTATTAGCTTGGTTTGCTTGGTCAAGTAGATACCTTCGTGAAGCCTTGTCATACATTTGAAATACCACATATAGCAATAAATATCAGCAGATGACGACATACTGCTTGTAATACGAAATTATAGTTTTACATTTGAATATTTCTAAAAGCATGAAATATTTTTGACATACCGAAAAACAGGATATAGTAAATTCATCTTCAACTCACCCCTCCCCCTGTTTAGGTTATTGTATACTCTTATACATAGTAAACTCTAGTAAATGACCGCATTAGCCGAAGCATATAACATATGTTGAGTTTTCGAATAAAATCTGAAAAAGTTGAAGTTGGTACCGGAGTTAGTTCAGATTTTATCTAATGATTTCTTTAGTTTAGTTTTATTACTAACCAATAACAGACCAATTTTAAAGAATTGTAGAAAATAAGGGACCGCTTCGGTGTGCGCTTTTAATAAGTAGGTAAATTTAATTGCTATGGTTAAATTTTTTATTCAGTTGATATGTAGGCAATAATTATTTCGAATCGATAATATTTCGTTTTTCTTGACAGTTTTACGAGTGACAGGCGCCCGGTGTCCAATAATAATAACTAATAAAAAATGCGTCGAATTTACGATCATACCCTTTAAATACAATAATTCGGAGGCGACATTCGTCCCGTGTTCTCGTATGGGTTTTACGTGATCCACTAACCATCACACTCATTATACATTCCCGTACTTACATACAGTCCACTTAAACAATGTCTAGACGGATCATGGCTACTTGATTCGGACGCGTGGTGGCATTAAATGGTTATTAATAATATAATCGATCTTTATATTATACGTGAAACGGGAAACGGAAATTGTTCGAATGAAAAAATAACAATTTTCATAACCAACGAGACAATCCTTGGAAACATGTCAGTTGCTGCTAGAATCCATGTTAGGTTAGGGGTTAGGTTATCCAGTGATTGTTAATGAAGGCACGTAATCCTTCTCTAGTAGTCTGACAGTTTAATCCACGAAGAATTATTGTATAGATGGGTCTTTTAACTGTTGCAACTCCATTTAAACAAATAAAACATAAAATTTTCAGTTACAAATAATTTAATAATGAAATATTGTTTAGGAATTTTTAGTAGAGCTAAACATTAAATACATTAATACGATATTAATTATTGAATTAATTTATACCCACTACAGATTACCTCATATTATCATAAGGGAACAACAAATTTTGCCCTTATTGTAAGAGGTAATCTGTAGTGTGTATAAATTAATTTTATAATTAATACCGTATTAATACAAATAATTTAATTAATACAATGTCTTCTTCAGGTGAAAGCATATCGAATAATAACACAGGTCAAGGATATTAGAAATTGATATAAACAAAAATCAATAGGGGAATTATGTATTACGAAATTTTCGACCCTAAGTACATATCTAGCTTCATAATTATCTGAGCACGTTAAGATTTTAGTATATTCTAATCCAAAAACTCAAAAAGTGCAGGTTTTGGCCTTTCTGGGGACATCTCCAAGATATCTTGTGTTGAATTAGACTACTAGATTTTGACCACAACTCATCAAGATTTTAAAGTATTTTAACTCTAAAATCTAAATGTTTAAAATTTGAATTTGAAATTAGAGTATCTTGAAATTTCAATGTTTTCGGGCAATTCTGGCACCACATTCGAATTCGTCACCTTGTTGTGTTTCTTGTTTTCAATCCGCCATAGTAGTGCTCCCATTTTCGAGGACTTTATCAGGGAGAGTTTTCCAAAAAAGAAGGCATTGAGGATCAAAGATTTCATATTTGAAACGCGTCCTACCAAGTAGATACTGCGAACCGAAAGCTAAATCCCACCACCGGTTTCAACCTATTGGGGCTCATGAGGTGGGAGCTGACAAAAAAGCCTTTAAAGGCTATATAAATATAAATATGTAATCAACAGAAACAACTACTCCGAGGGTTGATACCCTTACCAGCATTGAATTACACTGTTGTTTCTATTGATTCCATATTTATATTTATCAGGAAGAGCTGATAAGAGAATGAGAATAGAATATTATCGTCAGAGTTAAATCAAATTGTGCTACTGTTTTATTTAGTTATAATTTATGGCAAATAACTTCTAATTGGAACAAAAATGAAACTGACTTTGGCACTGAGAATGTGGTAAGAGAAAATAGTTGGTTAATGGTCATGTCAAGGAATTTTCTTATCTCGGTAAAGGTGGATATCAGATACCATTTTGCATGTTCAAAATCTGGCGCTGTGTCTGTTTATCTAGCGTTGTTACCAACTTTCTCAATATAGCATAAGAGGTTATTACATTATGACAAAATAATAAAAACGATCGCGCATCGTTAGCCGTAAAACGCAACAAATTACAGCGAGAAGGTAGCGGCTGGCCATGAATAAGGCATGAGAATCAACAAGCTCAGTGTCGAAGAATGAGCATGTATGTGCTCGACGTATTTGTACCTTTATGTGTGTGTGTGTTTATGTCGCCTCTCGCATACAAACGGCCACAGGAAAAATCCGTCATAACCATGTAACCGCCGTTCACATTCTCCATTCTTCTTTCTTCATCGTCATCGTCTGTTTGCGACCAACAAGGGTGGTTGGTTAATTTATTATTATTGGAAGCATTGTTAACGACTGTTCATCGGGAATATTGAGCAGGACCGCACAGGTTCGAGATATTCCACGTTAAGTCTAATGGTCGTGTATGGGATCCTAATAAAAATACAAGAGTACACGCGTTACGCCATGTAACACGTCGTAGTAGTAGGCGAGAATTTGATGGCGATCGATACGTCCGTCCTTCAGTTTAAAGTGGCTCATTGCCAATTTAAGCGGACAAGTACCTACCTATCTTACCTACACACACATCATGTAGGCCTGAAACATTTCTCTAGAGGTACTGGTAGTCGAACTGTTTACAAATGGGTAATTGATAGAAACAGTCAAGAAGGGGTGGCTTCTGGATTAGACCAACGTGCCAAATCCTTTCTGGAGAATTAAGGAAGTTCAGAGTGGTCAGATGTAATCTGAAAATCCGTGAATCAACTTATAAATCTGTGAATATACACCAAAGAATTAAGGAGGCTTAAGAGACTGGGAAGTCGCTAGGCATGCGAGATGTTGGTCAACAAAACAACTATTTTCCCTTTTCGTAACATACTTATTAACTAAATGACTAAACTAAATAAACAAGTTAAACTAAATGAAATAATAAAGTCAAGAGTCGAACTTGGAGATTAAGTTCTACCTTGTTTTGTCTGCGGTTTGATGAAATATATCCGTGTCTGGGAGTTCGGGATGGAATCACACCCAACACCAGTTTTACTCGCACACGACGATATCCCGAATTCGACTAACCCCTGGAACTCTTCTTCACGCAGACTTCTTCATGGCTTCGCAAACTTACTTAATCGCCTCGATAATGATTTACCTGGCTCTTTATAGGACCCCACATAGTGCTTCTTTGCATTTTCAACATCTAGAAATTGGTCACGATCCATGTTCGTTGTGGTTCCGTGCAACGCAAATTCCACTGAATGGATAACAATAAATATAATAAAAGAAAAGAAATGTTTCAACAAAACTGTTTATTTCTCGACAATTGTAACTATTGTACTCTGTTGAAACATTTCTTTTCTTTTTCTGTTTCCTTTATTAAATATTTTGAATAACGTTTCCGTGTTTCGTAAATCATCCCGAATCTATTCTTGAACAAATGAAGAAATAATAATATAATTTTCTAAATTATAAGCACCATGTGACAAATCCTATACATCAATCATTTGATCAATGTGAAGCATAAATATCCAAAAGAAGATGACAGCTGGATAAATAAGATCAGCCTGTGAAACAGGACCAGGGATCTATCAATTTTCTCGAATGCAAGGAAGCATCGGAATGGTTAGAGATGATCTGACATTTAATAAAGTAATTTGTAGAAATTGGAGATTCTGGTAAAGGAATAAATAATTAAAAAGTGATTCGCTGCTTTATGACGATACGTGTTTTGCCGACATCTGATATGGGCATTTACAAAAACAAATCGACATTTCTCGATAACAAATGTCTCAAAGAAGATTCGATCGAGATGAATTTGATCGACCAACAAAATATAACAAGTTATCCGATTTCTGGAAAGCCAAGAAAGCTGAGCTCAAACCAAATATTCCAGTTAGTTATGTGCACTGTCATAAAAATTCCAAGCGTGCCCTTAGGCTTCACCGAAATCCTTCTTCTGTAGGATTTTTAATCCGAAGGAATAGTTTACCATCTAGGTATATAAAGAATAAAAAAGAACACATGTCTAACAAGTCTCGTATATGAGAGGATTAGAAGCAATGATAATCTTCATGCGGATTATTAGGCTCAGGGTGAGAAATGGGAACCAATCTTCGGACTAACGATCCAATGGAGATGATAGGCAATTTTGTTTTAAGACCAGCGACAAAATTGTTCCAGATTTTCAATCTTTAAAATGCCACATTAACCTTTAACTCTCGTATAAAGTTTAATGTATGTTAAAATGTTATTACGTATCTTCTCCGTTGCTTGTTTCATAAATATAATAGAGAAAATTACACGTTAGTGAACGTCGTAATTTGTTACGTACAATAATAATAATAATAATGGACAGGGTGTTTATTAATTCGTTATTGACGGCTCGTGGCCGTTAGTGTTCCCATGTTTCCCTTATATCGTATATTAACGCCAGATTAAAAGAGTACGAATATAACGTCCGATATAATGGCACACAGATCGAAAGAAGCCGGAAACCATAACGTAATTTATTGGTTGCATTCATCATTTATGCGATCTCGTTTCGAAATGAATTAACTTTAATTACAACGTTTAGCGTGGCGAGAGGCGGCTAATAACCAACCGAATTTGAAACTGAAATAAATCCACTGATACGGATTACGTACAAGTCAAGTCCTAGCTACATTTTATTGCCTGCTAATTAATACCTTTGCCTGATAAGTATATGTAATTAATTCAAAATAATTAGTTTACCTATAATACAATACATCTGGAATTGTTTATCAATATTCAAAAATTCTCATCGCCACAACGGAAAGATTTATTTGACGTAACTTTGAACGGAAAATGTGCCTAAAATGAGACAAAGTCTCGTTACGAAGACGCCAGGAAGAGAGATGGAATGAGAGGATTGCCGAAAATTATTAGCGAACGTAAGGAGTGGATCCAAGACGGCCAGCGAACAAGCCGTGGTCGAGGTATTCGAATGATTCACGACCGACGAAAGGTGACTTTAGTTCGTTTAAAAAACGTTTTGTTTTATCGCGTTGACGTGTTTAAACATGTACGCTAAATTAAAAACAAAAGAAAAAATGAACCAGTGGCGCAACAATCTCGGAAACGGCGTTTGGTTGTTGGATTTGTTTGGAAACAAATGTCGTAAAACAACTAAAGAAAACTTAGGACAATTATTAAAGACCACACTAATACGGTGGTTTCCAATTTTGACAAATATGTTGCTTCCCTAAGTCTTTGACGCGGGTTTGAATAAATTATCTTCCTTATTCATTTCGCTATACCACACAAGCAGTTTGAAATTTGGAAAATCAAAAATTCTTCAATAATGGTATCAAATACATATGATTTTTAGTTAGCCCTAACCTTCAAAAGACACGTGTATAAATTTGACAGCTGTTGAACTATTAGTATCTGAGTTATAACATTTTTAGTGAAAGAACTTTTGTTACTTTGAAAAAATGGATAAAAAGGAATTTCGTGTGTTAATAAGGCATAGCTTTTTGGCGAAAAAAATACTGTTGAAACCAAGGCTTGGCTTGATAAACATTATTCGGACTTTGCACCAGGAAAACCAACCGTAGAAAAGTGGTTTTCAAAATTTAAACAAGGCGAAATGAGCATCGAGGACGATGCACCCAGTGGACGCCCCAAAGAGGCGATTACCGACGAAAACATCAGAAAAGTCCACAAGTTGATTGAGATAGCTGAGACCCTAAAGATATCAAAGAAACGTGTTGGTCATATCGTGAATGTGAATGAATATTTGGATATGCGAAAGCTCTGTATAAAGTGGGTGCCGCGCGAGCCGCGAGCTCACAATCGACCAAAAACAACAACGGATTGAATCGATGATTCTAAGCAGTGCTTGGAGCTGGAAGCTGTTCAATCGTAATAAATCCGAATTTTTGCGTTTGCTTCGATATGTGACGATGGATGAAACATGGATCCATCATTTCACGTTAGAGTCCAATCGACAGTCAGCCGAGTGACGCAAAAGTCGAGTCGGTTGGCAAGGTTATGGCATCAGTATTCTGGGATGGTCATGGATCACGGTATAATATTCATTGACTATTTTAAAAAGGGAAAAACCATAAACAGCGACTATTACGTAGCGTTATTGGAGCGTTTAAAAGATGAAATCGCCGAAAAGCGGCCTCATTTAAAAAAATAAAGTGCTGTTTCATCAAGACAATGCATCGTGTCACAAATCAATTAAATCAATAGCAAAATTCCATGAATTGGGCTTCGAATTGCTTCTGCTTCCACCGTACTCTCCAGATCTGGCCCCCAGCGACTTTTTTCTGTTCTCAAATCTCAAGAGGATGCTCGTTGGATAGAAATTTCGCGCCGATGAAGAGGTAATCGTAATCGCCGAAACTGAAGCCTATTTTGAGGTTAAGGACAAATCGTATTATGAAAATGGTATCGAAAAATTGTATGACGTGAATGCTATAATCGTTGTATCGTCCTAGAATAATTGAATAATAAAATTAAATTCTATCAAAAACAATAATTTTTTCTATGGTAGCCTACGAACTTTTCGCCCGCCTGTTATCTTAAATGTAAATCTATCAGCCTTTTCCCATAAAACGTATGAAAACCACTGAATAATTTTTGTGGTTTTCACCCTTTTGCATATCGGAGTTTGATAATCCTTTGCCTTCAAATTTTTGGAAATGGTTGTTTGCTCGAGGAACTTCTAAATATTTTACAATCGACGAACCTGCACTGCTTTCGCATTCGAGTAGTCGATGAAGAGAAATTGCGACGAGGAACGTGGTCGCCGTTGATGCAGCGCGCAGCAGAGAGCGATTTGCTCTTGTTTACCGAGCTGGACCGTTTTTTATAAGAGGGTCGAATTATTCTTGCTTGCAACCCGACGTGTTTATGTTAACACGGCGTAATTAGATTGGTCGTCCGCGAAACAACCGTAAAATCATCGGTCGGACCCAACGAGCTGCTAACCTTCCCTGCCATTCTCATTCCCATTCTCATTCTCATTCTCATTCTCGAAGGGTAAACGGCGGGTTAATGTATTCGCGACCGAAATGTAACATGCAACATCGTTCAAATTCCCCGTGAACAGAAAACGTTATTTTAGAGTAAAAGTAAAACCATTGTAGTACCTATATCCTAATATCACTTATTATTTAACATTTAAAATGTAAATACTTTATCACTACAAAATAACAAGACTTATGATTTGCACAAACTTTTATTTAAAAGAAAGAAGGCATTAAAATCCTTTTTTATTTCGTCTAAATTTTAAGGATCACAGATTTCACATTTCCTATACAGTAAGCACAGCGTACTGAAAGCCATATCCCACGACCGGCTTTCAAAAAAAAAAAAAGGAATTTAATGCCTTCTTTTTTTCAATATTTTATATCTTCGTAATTGTGTGTAATTCAATGCCGGTAGGGGTATTAGCTCTCGGAGTAGTTGTTTTTGTTGATTCCATATTTATATTTATCATATAACATTTATTTCGTAGAAAATTTAATTCACAAAAACAACATGAAACAGCATTAAATCTAGTTTACCGATCAATGAATATAAACTAAAATTAAAACTAATTTCTCATTAGGTATATTCATTAATAACAATAAATAAAAAACGAACAAATAACTTCAATCTGGAGTTTATAAGCTAACATGTGGAACTTGCCAAAAAGTATATGTTGGACAGACGGGTAGGAATTTTAAAAAACGTTTGGCAGAACATGAAAACAATTTCATTAAAAATAATACAGATTCTATATATTACAAAAGAAGGACACTTATTTAATAATAGTTTTGATATTTTATATTTAGAAAAGAAAGAGTATAAATTGACATTATTGGAGACAGTAAAAATAAATAAATACAGAAAAATAGATAATTTACTAAATGATCAAACAGAATGTAAAAATTCCCCTCTCTTTTCAATTAGGATTAATTCTATATAAACACCTACGTTGTATATTATCTTCGGTTTTTGTACTTTATATCTGACGAAGCCAATGTTTGACGAAACAATTGTTATTTTGTGTAATAAAAGTTTAATAAGGAATTTTCATCAAGAAACGGTCAAATCTATCTAATTTTTTAAAGAGCCTAATGTTAACTTTTTGACCAATTATTACTACAAATTGATTTCAACAACAAGAAATTAAAAATAAAAATTTAACACCATATTTTGTAGAGAATTTGTAATAAAAAAATTAATTTTGTAGAGCTGACAGATCACATGAAAAACGATATATATGATTTCATATTACATGCAGTATATCGACATCTCCCAAATTAATAAAGAACATTTAGTTCTTAGTCAGAAATTTATCGATATTACCAGATGCGGATCGCGATTTCGATCTTGTTAAATTTCATCAGCATCAATTAATTATTGGTCAAACCGAAGTTTTTCCAGTAAAATAAGTTGATATAATATCATATAGGCAGTATATATGCCATATATACTAATATGTGATTCGCTAGCATGACATAAAGGTAGCAGAACATCGCGATCTATCGAGATTTATAGGTTCTACAAAATTAATTCTTTCACTGCAAATTTTCAACAAAGCAGGATACTAAAATGATTTTCTGAGCTCTGAAACCAATATGTGATTTGGTAGCGTGATACACATTACATTTAGCCTACTTGATTATAACAAATCAAAATATAAATACGCAATGTTTAGGTACAAAACTTTATTTTATTGTAAAACCACAATAGTTATTTCTTCTGGTGGAAGAATTATTTATTTTAAAACTAGGCTACAAACAAACTTATATACTATAATAAAGTAAATTAGGAGTAGGGTTAGAAGTTGAAGGGAGGATACTAAAAATTAATGTTCAATAACGGTTATTTATTTTAGTCGAATAATTGTATCCATCGCTGTAAGCAATCTGGTAAATTCTGCTTAATTGTATATTATAATCATCTAGTGACATTGGGATAGTGAGTAAGACTATGGAGACAATTATTCGTTTGTAAAAAATCTCTTAAACAAAAAATTAAAAAAACATTCTTAAAAATAACAAAAACACAAATTACAATGGTAAATTATATCTTGAAAGTGTTTCAGTCAAATTAAGTAACCATATTAACAATTTCACTAACAGTTCTGTTTTCTTTAAAACTAGTAGTTCTCTTGGAAAATTCATAAAAAATAACGAAGATCAAACTTAAAAAGAGTTAAAATCTGGTGTTTATTTACTTCAATGTTATGACAACAGAAACACAAAAACAATTATAAAATCTTACATTTTGAAAATAAGGTCGGAAAATATTTATTTTGGAAAGTATAGAAATAAACAAATTAAACAAAAAAGCACTAGATTAAACGATCATCTAAACATAAATAAATCACCGTTATTGAACATTAATTTTTAATATCCTCCCTTCAACTTCTAACCCTACTCCTAATTTACTCTATTATAGTACATAGGTAAGTCTATAGTTTTAATAATAAAATAAAGTTTTGTAACTAAACATTACGGGCGTTTGTTTTGTTATTGTGGATTGATTATATACTTAAAATGATGTAAATTACAATATTTACATCGTATTTTCTATATTAACTCGTTACCGTTATATCTCTCACAATAATTTTACGCTAGATCACCGTTACCGACGGGGCGAAATATACCCGTAATAATAACAATAATAATAAAGCGGGTCGCCATAAGGGGTGGCTGTGACGACGACAGTAGTCGAGGACGACCGTTTCTAGTGGTAACGAAATTGCGTTTCGAAAGCAAATATTATTCTTTAATTATCTCCCCGTGGCTGTGGTGGCGCACATTACTTTAGATATTTGTGCAGTTTAGAAACGTTTTGCAGGATATTATATTTAATAACCTCGGGGGGCACGGTCGGCAAACGAAACACTCTCGCTATATGTGCCTCTAAACAGCCCTCCCATATTTGTATCGAGTTTGTCCCAAATGGGAGAATGTTGATATTTCATAAACGATTTAACAATAAATTATTGTTAATGCCTCCATTTTTATGTTAGCAAATTTAAAGACAATAATGTGATGTAATAATCATTAGTGAATAGATTGGTTTGTTAGGTAATTTTGTAGAGCTATCACCCCTCAGATTTTACTTTAATCCTTTGATAATGGTCGTGTGACCGAAACTAGTTAGGATATATATTAAATAGGTGAAACATTCTACGTTGTTTTATTTACTTTTGTATAATAATTTGAAAAACATTTTAACTTTAAATCCACTCATGTATTTTTAATTATAATGTCTCTAGTTTTACTCTTTACCAATATTTAAAATGGAACCATCCTGGTATAACCATTTAACATACCATCGGTGTTGTTAGATCAATGGTTTTTAATTTGTGTTGTGTGTTTTGTAAAGACCGAATTTTGTCGATATATCGTATGTATATTTAGTGTGGAACGTTTTAGTTGCTTTAAAACGCGTCGGAATGATCGTAAATAAGGGTCATTTTTTGACTGTATGCGATGGGATACGCCCCCCATCGGATCATAAATAACGCTATGGCCCATTAGAACTCAACAAAATGTTGTTAGGAAACGTGTTGACTTTGAGACTTAATAGGTTTTCGACGAAAATTTAGTTGTGTTTGGCGCGTTTATAGATTTTGTTTTGCTTAATTTAACGGCTCGTGAAGAACTAGACAAAAGACCACTGTAGTTATTTAACAGGGTTTCTTTCAACGTATTTAATTTCTTCAATAGTTGCACGAGGGTCAACTCCCATAAAAGTATTGCAAATTTATAAATAGATTTGTAGATCTGGAAAATGCTTTAGACAATGTTAAGTAGGTAAATAAACAGGGATAGAAGAGGGATTCATAGTTCGTACGATATGTAGCAATCTAGAGAAGGATTGACAGAAGATTATGGAATGAAAGTAAAAATAAATATTAGCAAAATATTTGTAAGTAAGGCAGATATAATTAGAGACAAAAAAACTAAAAAGAAACAGGAGTAAAGAGGAACAAAAGATTTTCTCAAGATAGCAACTAGCTTCTGACGATCCTGCGATGATAATATTGAAAATTAATAAACAATTTCCATGTTAGATATTATAAAATTTCCGCAGATATTTCTGTAAATAAAATTAAAATAAAAATACGAATAGAGTTTACAAAATTGAAGAATAAAAAAGGAACTCAACCTATTCTGAACATTTACTCCAAAATAACCATAGTTTTAATAATGATTTTAAAATTTTACATATAGAGAAAAAAGATATGAAATTAAATCTCCTTGAATCTATGGAAATTAACAAATTAAATAAATTAGGCTTAATTCTTAATGACCAAATTGACATTGTAAACTCTCCCTTACTAAACATTTAATTTTAATATTGTTTTGTAATTTCCCCTCCCTCTTAATTAATTATTTAGTATTTAAGCGAAATGTAATGGCTTTTAGTTTATATAACTTCTCCACCTGAAGAAGGCTCTGTGTGCCGAAATAATTATTGTGGCAACAATAAACAATTTTGTAAACTCTATTCGTATTTTTATTTTAATTTTAAATATGGAGTTACACTACTTAAAAACTTCATCGATTCAATTTCTGTAAATAGGCTTAGTTTCATAAGTTGAGACCACTCCATTAATTGTCTTGAGCTTGCATGCGTATGGGTAAAGAATATTTTTTGTTTCGTTTACCTTCGCAAGGTCTATATGGCGATAATTTTATACGAATATATAGACACGCTGTATTATAGAACCGCCGAGGCTATTTTCACTAAAGTGCCTGGCTACATTTCGGACTAATGATCAGTTTCAGCCCGGTACCTTAATTTGTTAGGTAATTATTGCCTTAAATGGATCCGCGAACGAAGTTTTGGATCGTCTGTTATGTAAATTAATGGGTCCAGGTAGATTCTTAGAAAATCAGTCAGCTTCCAGACTATGAAATTAATAAAATTAGTAATTAATATGTCTACCGCGGCAAATAATTTAAATTCACTCTGTTGTTGCCAAAAGGGTTCCGCCGAAATTAAATTATTATTTTTTAAAAATAACTTATTAATAATAATTTTAGGTAACGGTTTTTGTTTTTTTATCGACTTAGTAGATTATCTGATTGTATTGATTGCTTTTGCACTTCACAATAACGTTTCATTTTTATCAAGATACATTTTTTAATAACGATAATGAAATATAATAAATCATAGGTTACTATGCAATTCTAAAACATATGTATTAATTTTATCCATATGTTAATATATATCTTGTGTAAATAACAAAACTAATTTTGCAATTATTACAATCCAATCCATCATTTATAATAGGCGATTGGCTCTATACAACCTTCTCATGTCTTAACACGTTTTCTAGAATACAATGCTAACTAATACCTATCACCTTTCCCCTCACATTCGAAAGTATCGAAAGTGTTTAAACAAATGGTTTAAAAAAAACAAAAGAATTGATGAATGACATGAAAACACTGCATGGGATTGTTTCACTATAAGTATTTATTGTTCAACCCTTTGTTGTTACAATTTGAACTGTGAACGATACCTACCATAATATATACTCATTTTAGTTTTCGTAACAGAATTTCTCTTTTGAGAATGACCTGATAATCTGCCTTTGTTATTATTATGTAGTAATTTAATGTTATCTAAGTCAGTGGTATAATTTTCTAGTATACAATGTTCAGCCAAACTAGTACAAGATTTATTGTATAATTGATTTTTTATGCTCATTAATTCTTGATTGTAGAACTCTACCCGTTTATCCAACGTAAATCACTTGGAAATTTTACAATGCATCTGGTAAACTACACCTTTTTGTAAAAAAAAAATAAATATTTTTGCCTTATTACTTGTTTAGGTTACTAACCATACCTTTAAATAAAAAAAAAATTAACAAAGAAGTATAACTTATCAAGAAACAATGACTACAATACACACATTATAGATACTTTAATAAAGAAAAAACCAAAGAAACTTTTATTAAAATATTTCTGTACTTTGCCAAACACAAAAGACAAGCAACAGTATCATTTCATTAGCAAAATACCAAATTTAACAATAAGAAATATAATAAGCAGAAGACTATCAAAACATAGCATAAGGAGAATTCCTGTAAATAAATTAAATTTAAACACATTGTTAGTAAATTATAAGGAAAAAAAAATTTTGTACAAAAAAGTTGAGTCTACCATTGCAAAAATTTCCAACTAATTTAGATTGGACAGACGGGTGGAGTTTTACAATCAAGAATGAATGAGCATAAAAATCACACAAAAAATATCTTGTACTGGTTTCGCTGAACATTGTGTACTAGAAAACCATACCATAGACTTAGATGACATTAAATTACTACGTAATAATAATAAAGGCAGGTCAATAAACTTAAAGGAAACAGAAAAAGAAAAGAAATGTTTCAACAAAACTGTTTATTTGTCGACAATCGTTTCGACCTCTAAAAGGTCATTTTCAAGAGTACAATAGTAACTAAGGCTAAGATTTTAAAGATGGGCTTTTATACATAAATAAATTATAAAGTGGGGGTAAACGAAAACAATTAGAGTTGTGTGATTATTAATGGTGTTTATTTCTTTTTTATTATTAACTAAATTTTTTAGCAGCGTGAGTTTTTTTACCTTTTGATTGTGTATGTAGTAGTTTTACGTTACTAGTATCTATGTTATGGTTGCACTCATTTCTGAAAATGGCATAATAGCCTAAACGAATTCGTCAAACTGTTTTAAATAAATTTGTGAGACTACCAAGTACAAGTACCTTTTACTTTAATATATTTCAATTATTTTAAGTTTAAGGTGTTTGTATATTTAAAAGAAAGCTAAATTTTACCATAATTCTCCTTGTGACCCTACGTATACTCTACCACTGGATAAACACTGTCGTTCCTTTTCCCTCAGACTATGATTGTAATTGTGGACAGTCAAAGTAGTTGTTATCGTCTTATCTCTTAGCTAAATCAATTCTTTAGCTCTATTATATATGTTTTTTTTATTTCTCAATCAGTTTTCTTTATTCCTAATGTAAATACATCAGGCTGTCTGCCTGCCAGTCCGCCTGTTGTTCGTTTCAAACATGCCTTATCTTGTAACGAAAAACATACATTATTCCGAGACAGTTTCGAAAACTTCTGTGCGATTCTACATACATTACTAACGCACTATCAATTATTAAATAACGAGAACGCTTCATTAGACATCGCGATCAATTCTACCGTTATTATAATAAATAGTTTAATGCATTTAGTTAGTATTCTATGTATATGTAATGTGTCTATGTGTGTGCATTTTGTATATAAGTACGATGTTGATCGATTGAAGATAATCGAGTGGTTGAGCAACATGCCGAGTGTTTAAACGACGACAGCAATTACAATAATTCATACAAGCGAAATTAGCCCCTTAAGAAATCGTTTATGTATATGTATGTGTACGTTTGTATGTATTATATTGTATTTAATCTGTACGTATTTGTCATTCAAATAGAACAAGGTTTAATACTAATTGGAATTTAATACACGATCGGCTACCATCTCGAAAAAACTAGAAGATGTCAACGTCTAATAGTAATCGAAACGGTGATGTACTTTGCAGTCAATCATAATTGATTAATAAAACGCTTGAGTATAGATTTTCACAACATTATTGCCACTAGTGACGATCGTTTCGTTTCGTTTCGTTTCGTTTCGTTTCGTTTCGTTTCATTGGACAAACAGGGAGACTCCTCAAAAAGCGCTTGTGAGATCACAGAAATAGTTATATAAAAAATGAAAAAGGTCAGCAGTTTAATAATAACGGTGAATAACAACACATATTTGAAATTTTCACTTTTTTATTCTTACTTAGCATGTTTTGCTACGACTGTAGCTTCATCAGAAGTAGATACAATACGTAATCTAAACTTAATCTTAAACTAAATATATACTGTTTAGGATCGAACTACACTAGGGGGGGGGAACAAGTTTAATAGTGGAGAATTATTTAAATCGAGTTGATCATTTAACAATACATCTGTTTTTTTAAATTTATTAATTTCCATCGTTTCTAAAAAGGCTAATTTTCTAGTATTCGTTTCTGTATGTAATTTAGTATATTCTTTATTGAAATGATGATTTTCTAAGTTTAAGTATTTTGAATAATTAGAATCTAATTGTTTATATTTGAAAGATCTAAAATGCTCATCGATTCTTTTTTTTTTTAATTTCATTTAGTCTTACCTATATATATTTTATTACATGACAAAAATAAATTAATGAAAAATATCTTAAGATCCATATACCCTATACAAAAAGAGCTACAGAATTATTCTAGTTTTACATATTTTGGTAAACTTACAGAAGAAATTTCAAAAAAACTTAAGAAACAACATTCAAACCACCTTTAAATCTAATAATACTTTGGGAAACTTACTTAAAAATAACAAGGATACTAGTGATAAGGGGTTTATTTGCTTAACTGTAGGAGTTGCCAGAAAGTCTATATTGGTCAGACAGGAAGGAAGTTTTGCGAAAGGATAAAAGAACATGAAGATGCCTTTACTAAAAGTAGAAATACTTCCACTTATGCCAACCACCTATTCGAAGAAAAACATCAACCCAATTTTGAATTCAAGATTTTACACAAACAAAATAAAGGTCATAAATTAAATCCTCTCGAATCTTTCGAAATTAATAAATATAACCATTCTAATCATATTCTTAATGACCAGTTAGACATTAACAATTCTTCCCTATTAAATATTTTCCCCCCCACTCTTTGATTGTATAATTGTATATATTACTGTAATTTTTGTTAAACTCTTAAACACTTGTGTTTTATTTCGAATTTTAAATATTTTTGCAACCAAAACAATAGTGTTTTTATTTATTATTAAATGTCTTCTACGATAAACAAACCCATACACACTAATTATAAAGTTTTATATTAATCACAGTCAATCTAAACAAGGTGAATGTTATAAAGTATAAAAACCGAACTGGGTATCTAATAGTTTTCGACTACATAAGCAGGACCGTTCAGATAGTGTGATAGTTTATCTCTAATCATATACATTTATCTATATATATGTTATTGGATAAAACTGATACCCTTTCACCCCACATAACATTTTTCTTTATCCTGTTTTTACCCGCTCGATACGTGTCTGGACGAAGAACATCCCGGCAATTTCAGATAATCATCGCTAATCTCTTTTGCCACCACAACCGCATGAAAAAATAAAAATCTCATCAATCAGCCGTGAAGACTCAAATTCCTTTTGACATTTTCAAGTGGCAATGCGTTAAATTTTTGCATATACTCTACGACCACATATCGGAAAAATGGAAACAGATGCGCGTAATAAATAATAGAATTCAAATGCCTGGGTGTTGGCAAAAACGTCGAAAGTGCACCACGCACGTTCGTCCAAGTGGGTGGTCTCACCATCCAATGTCATATCAACCGTACCGTATCAACCAGATAAAAACGAAATGGATTTTAACACCTGGGTCACTTGTCCTTTGTCAGGGGAAGTCTTCCGAAAAATCGAAGTGGGTTTTTGTGAAAACCGATCCTGACGGACTGATACGATACTGGAGATTAAATCTGGAGCTTTAACAACAATCAAGTCAAGAGGACCAACTATGCTACACTACTGACTGGATTTTATAAATATTTATTCTGGACCCCCGAATAAGAACTATTGTCCACTTATTCCAAAGATAGTAATTGTCTAGAAGTTAAAAGGGCTGTTAATATAGAATGGGATTTTCGATTATGCTTGAACACAATATTACCTTTATTCGAATTTTAAAAGTGTTGGGGTTATTGAAGTCGTTCAGGCTTTGGGAAACGGATTCCGGGGTAAAATTAGTGTAAAATTCGCATCAGAGATACTCAATAATACGTTCCTATACTTACTAACCGGCTATAAAGGTTAAGTTTAAAAAACGAACCGTGGTATAGGCACCGAATTCTAAGTAAGTTTCACAATACCTTGCCCTATAATGAGTAATATATTATTTTTGTAAATCTCAATTAAATTTTATTGTACTCGACAATTGTTTCGTCGCGCTGTAACGTCGACGAAATTTTCTTAAATACTATTTGAAAGGATGGCGACAGGGATGGGAAGAGGAATTTCAACGTTATATTGTAAAATAAAAATTACAAAATATTACTTTTGGAAATTTAAATATAATAATTTATTTACAATTGTTCAGAAATTATCTAAATGATAGAGAAATGAATACTAAGTTCGAAGATTATGTTAGTGATCCTATTAAAATTAATATAGGAGTACCAAAGGGAACAGTACTTGGTCCCATACGTTTTTTAATATATATTAACTCATTATTGAAACAATTACCTAATATCTTATCTTTTGTTGATGATATGGCTGTTCCCTGTGATGCTTGTTCCTGGGCAGAGCTTAGGACTAAAATAACTCAACAACTTTAGATTGTTTATTACTGGCTATTTACTAACCGTCTTGCATCTAACATATCTAAGACAACTTTTATCACCTTTGGAAAATATAAAAATTCTATTCCTGTTTAATTTGATATAATTATTAATAATTGTAAGATTAGAAGATCTGATCAAGTCAAATATTTGAGATTGATATTATATTCTAACTTTAAATGGGATAAGCATTTAAATTATATTGTAAAGAAAAATAAATCTCTAATATATGTATTTTATAAACTTAGATATGTAATGAACGAATCCAACTTGTTAACAATATATTATTCTCTTTTCTGTAGTATTGCTATGTATGGCATCATATCTTGGGGGGGGGGGTACCTATCAAAATGTCCTTGGGGTCCTAAACTCTGTCCAGAGAAGAATTTTTAATAAGAAGATAGAGAATGTAAAAATTGTAAATAGACCTCTGACCATTACACAGAATTATGAATTGGAAGCCTTACTGTTTTCTTATTATAAGTTAAGGGATGTATATTTAGGCTGTGAAAGTATTACTAGAATCAGATCTATCCCTTTACCTATTTGTAAGCTCAACAACAGTGGGACTAGTAGGCATTACTTTGTGGCTATTAAATTATTTAATGTTTTACTGGAACATATAAAGAATTTAAAAAATATAAGTTATAAATGTTTAATATATAATAATAAATAGACATAGGCAATTCTCCTTTGTTAAAGGTGTTTCCCATCCCTATCACCACCTCTTCAAATAGTATTTACGAATAATTTTGTCACTTTAGGATTAAATATTTGTGTATACCATAGTGTGGTGAAATAATTATCTACTGCAATAAAATTTAATTGTTATTTAGAGAAATGCTTTTTTATTTTTATTTTTATTATTATTTTTATTTTTATATATAACAAATTATTATAAAATTGTCAACGTTAAATATAAAAATGTGCTAGCATTAAGGTAGGTTTGTAAAGCAATTGTGTGGAGCTATCTCCTCTCATGATACAAAATTATATGACTACCTGACCATTACAATGTCTAAAAGGACATAAATTAAAGCCACCACCCATTCAAAATGTCAATATTCTGTCGCTCTAGGGTCACAGGCAGAATGTGGTATTGACTGTGGCTAAACGCTCGCCGACGGAATCGTTGGGCTACGGTACGAAAGATTGCTATGGTCAAAATCGTTGACAATGGTACCTACCCATTCGTACAAACTTGGACGGGTTCAACCAGTTTTATTGGGTGATAATATTGCAATCAAAAATCTTAGCAATGTGATTAAACGTTAAACAGTTTTTAAACGTCCCTCGTATACCACAAATACACCGATAATCGTTGAATTATAGGTCTCCTTAATAAACGCTTAATTTATTTCAGCGTTAATTAGTTGCAACATTTTCCTTTCTTTTCTGTAAAATATTACCACTAAAAGTCGTACTTGCGATAAAAATGCACGTTATTAAATTATTAAGGCCGTCGTGAAAATCGCACTTTCCGAATGATTTATCGGACACTCGAAGTTATTTGTAATAATTACTACACATCTTATAGATCTTGTCGTGTCTCGATGCTAATTTAGAGAGTAAACGTGGGACTAAAGTTGTTACCCATAGTGCACATATTAAATCTAGATATATAAGTACCTACTTATCTATATTTATTTATTTATTTATGGTGTATATAATCAAATCCATCAGTACATATATCAGATCCCATCCTATCATTTTCCTTCCTTTAGGAATAAGAATCTGTTATAGGTAAAACACTAAAACCCAAATTTACAGATAAATTTTTACGTCTTCCATTACACTAATAGAAACAATGAAGAGAATGAAAGGAAAAACTAAAGCTACATCTAAACTTGGGCTCCGTTCTTCGGCTGTAACATTTGTGAACGTAAATATGGAATCAACAGAAACAACTACTCCGAGAGTTAATACCCCTACCGGCATTGAATTACACTATTGATTTCGAACGATTATTAGACGAAGATAACAATCCAGAAAAAGAAGGAAGTATTAAAATCATTTTTCGTCTAATTATAAAGGATCACAGATCCCACATTTGGAACGCCTCCTACACAGTAGACACAGCGCACCGAAAGCCATATCCTACGACCAGTTTCGACCTATCAGGTCTCATATTTATATTTATTATATAGCTTGTAAAAGCCTTTCTGCCAGCGCCCATCTGATGAGACCTGATGGGTCGAAACCGGTCATGGGATGTGGCTTTCGGTGCGCTGTGTCTACTGTGTAGGACGCGTTCCAAATGTGGGATCTGTGATCCTTCATAATTAGACAAAAAAGGATTTTAATACTTCCTTCTTTTTTTGATTTGTGAGCGTGTCAATCGCCATTTTGTTATCTATTCTGGTAGCCTTTAATTAGGGTAATCCTGTGTTAATGAACCGATTTATTACTCATAATGCATAGTATTAAAGTAAATAAGACAGTAATAAAAGTCCGAAATGTTGTTATATGTGGTTTTATAAACTTATAAAGGGTCAAATACGTCGTTGCATATGAAGATTTAATAATATGATGGGTGTAAAATAACAGAAATTGGAGACTCTGGTAACGGAAATTAACAAGAGACTCATCCTAATTATCACTAAAACTTTCTGATACTGACAGGTGTTTTGTCCACTTCTAAAGATGGATAACCGATTAAAAGGTGTAAAAGTTTGTCGTTATGTACTACAAATACATCTGAGAAGTTCAATGAAGAATAGGAAACGCGTTCTTTAACAAATAAATGTTAGTAAAACTATGAACAATTAATATCAAAAATCAATTAGTGCTTTGTTCTTTTTTGCAAAAAATAAATAGGTGAATTCTTATTTACAACGTTCCCGACAATAAAATATACAATTGGAATTATCAAACAATACCTTTGCTGTGCTCTAATTGACTTTTATAGTTTATTGATCTACTTCGAGTTTCTCGACGAATTTAAACGATTTACGTAGGAGACTCCAACGTTGCGTCAAGCGACGAACCCGAGTCTCTAATAAGTTTTGCACGATATGCGACAATCGTTCCGTTTTTATATGCTTACATTTTGTCAAAATATTCCTTTTCCGAATTATCATCCGATAGTATGTAGGTAGGTAGGTAGGTACTTATGTACAAATATATAAGGGGCATAAATATAAACATTTTCGCGGTCAGCTATTAGCGTAACGTAAGCATATAGGTAGAAAGGTACGGTATTTATGGCCGGTAATGATACGCTGCCCTGTTGGTAGATGAATGGGCTGCGACCACGCCCAGCCGCATGCCCCATCGGTCCGACCACCGACTGCCGCCCCCGGTCCACCGCTCTCTTACTCTTATCTGTTTATTATTAATTATCGGCCTTAAGTGTGCATAAATATTCCGAGAGGTACCAACCTCCACGGCTGAAACAAGGGGGAAGAGCCCATCCCAAATGCCCGTACATACCCGAAACGATAAGTACAATTAACGGTGGTAAGTACGGGGGGTGTCGGTGCTGTTGCTGCTAATTTTGATGTTAAAGTTCATAGATGCGTGCCGCAATACATATGAACGAAATTTACTGTTGTAATTTACGTTTTGTGATACGTACCTACCCCGTTTATTGAATACCATCGGACCGCTAGACCGATGAACTAAGGAAACGGAAATAGTAACTTACAATTAGATGAACAGGATGTTACTAAATAAATGACATTTAGTAGCGCTTTACTTTGCTTTAACACGAGAGATGTAATTTACCGTTAGGTAATAGTTGCGAAGATGAGTTGAAATAAAAATAAAAAGAACAATGAAAATTGGTCAAGTAAAGTAGCTATGTAACACCCTCAAAAGTATATCTAATACTTACTTAATAAGAATTTTGAATCATGATCAGAAACAATGGGATAAAATAAAGAGATTTTAAAAGTTTCAAATTTTGATTTTATGGACCGTTTCGACTACAGTGGCTTCATCAGATGGATAAAACAACTTTTCAGCAAAATCGGATACGAAAAGTTTCTTTGTTACAATATACGTCCAAATTTAAAAAAAAAATGCAAAATAATTTTTTATCCCTTATTTCCCTAAAAATTTATTTCTAGACTATATTGAGGACGTAAAATTGTAAATGACAAAAAGAGATCATTGAATTTAAATAATTTAGGATGATTCCGAAGGTGGAGCTAAGGGTTGTAGATAAAAGTAGGGAATCAACAGTAAGAGAACATAATTTGGAAATGTTGCAAATAGAATTTCTAGAATTAAGACATTGAAGCCAAATCACCGAAGAAATGTACTATTAAAAAGTAATTTAGACAGGTACAGGATCACAGACGTGATGAAGTTGATAAATAGAATTGAAATATAGCAAGGGATTATAGAAAAGCACAGAGGTAATAAAGTTAATTATAAAGAGAAGAATAGATAGAGAAATTTAAGTAAAAATACAAATGTACATATTTACAGAAAGAAGTTACATATATAGAGTGTTGTTCATGATGTTAGTCGTTACAATGTAAACCGTGATATCTAGATATCAGTCTATATTACATAAAACTCAATATGAAACACTGGTTAGTTGTTAAAATACAGCATTCTGAAAATAGACAAAAAAAGGTCAAAAACCATTACCAAAGTAAAATATTTCGCTTCCGACATAAACGACCTACTTTTTTGTAATTTTTTAATTCCACAACCTCAAATTGTCCAGAAACAACATATTTGCTCAAAAAAGTTACAGTTCTTGAAGACAGTGTCATGCATGTTTGGACATGAGTAGTATTAAATGAAATTATATTGAATCTACATTTACTTCATGGAAATTAATTTTCCATAAAGTTATTTATTTCACTTCACATATATTTCACCACGATGTAGCTTCTTCAGAAGTTACAAATATACTGGTATATGGAAATTACAAATGTTATACTATTTTCTATAGGTACATGTTTCTATATGTGTAGAAACTTCAACAACATCGAAAATACCGAACGTAGCAAGGTCCATATTATTAAAAGTACAAGGTTTTAATTAAATTTAAACTTTAGAGGGTGCATTTTTTGTGAAACATGGTCTGAATATATTTAGTCAAATAAAACACACTATGGTAAGTTTCACCAACTTTATTATTGTTCTCGACAATATTGTTTCGAGCTATGTGTTCATTATCAAGTAACGCTATACTGACAATACGAATCTTACATGCTCATTTATAGATAGCTTAAGATAAGATGGGATGAAAAACTGCCTAGTTCTAACTGATTATTTACAACATTTTCTGATTTTCTTAAGGCTTTGTCTATTTCCAAATATTCATACAGAGATAATTTTCTACTTTTAGATGTGTTTACATATTGGTATTTGGTATTTTCTAAATTTCAATGATGGATGAAGCTAATGCAATGTTCACTAATTCCTGATTTAATTTTTTTTTATCAATCGATTTTACATGCTCACTTATCTTAGTTTCAAAGGCTCGACCTGTCTGTCCTATATAGACAGCGTTACATTCTTTACAAAATAATTCATATTGTCTGTATAAAGTTACTTTCGATAATGAGCACATAGCTCGAAACAATAATAAATCAAAATTAATAAAAATCACTTGGCTAAGTTTTCACAAATTTTATTGAAAAAAGACTCAGTATAATCTACTCTGTACTCTTGATAATGGCCTTTGGCCGAAACAAACGTCGAGTTCTTTTTTCAATAAAATTTGTGAAAACTTAGCCAAGCGATTTTTATTAATTTTGATTCGTTATCATGTTGTTTCACAATGAGTTTACCAATCAATCTGCAGAACTGAACAATAATAAAGTTGGTGAAACTTACCATAGTATGTTTTATTTGAGTAAAAGTATGGGTAATTGATAAGGCTAATGTGACTTAATTTGTTATGCGTAATGATCTGGTTGTTTTTTTTTTAAACACCGTCCATCCGATCGACACGTTTCATATAATATGTTTTAATCAATTGTGCGTCGTGACGCTGGTTTGTATTCGAAATGCATCACGGAATATAATGTTCGTTCCGAGAATGAGGAGTAACGGGTATAAATAGGTACACATGCATGGTACGTTATTCATATGTATATATGTGTGTGTGTGTGTGTTTGTGTGTATTGTGTACGCACACATAAACACACATACAGAAATAGGTACGGCATGGCATGGCACTCTGAATTATTGTTTAAATTACCGACGACGCATGACTATTCAACTTAAATGGGCTTTATCGTTTCCAGTAATTTTACATTTAATATCCGGCCACTCTTTGGAATACTTTATCAGTTTCGCTGTAGGTGTCTGCCCATTATATTGATGTAGGTATATGTATATATATATGCATAATGCGCACTCTTGTATATTTTATTCGATTCGTGAAATAAATAGCCTCCTTTGCAATTCCGATTAAACAATGGAACGAGCGGATATTAATGTCTTGTTTTGATTGATTTTTTAAGAAAATCGTCGACTTACAGCGAAAAAAGTAACGTTAAATTCTCATTATGCTCTGGCGGACGAGTTAGTACAGTGCCGATCAAAATTAACGGAAACATTCATGGAATTTTGGTCATGCGGACAGTGCTCATATGGGCACTTTCGATGTTATTTGATACCACTCATGCCCATTTTTATACGATGCCCACTGAATACTCATCTGCAAGAACTCTACCTTATCGGTCAATGATGTAGGGAAAATAAAGAATGCCGAGGCTTTAAATAATTGACGTTTGTGCCCAACGTCTTACCCTCAGCTTCACCCCGCTCGTACTTTAAAATCTAATATGATTTTGACCTCAATCCCGAATCCGTCCCTCGTTCTAACTCTTTTCCCTCAATCGCTCCCAAATTTCTCTTTACAATAGTGAAGACCTTTTTAAAATATGTTAAACGACTTTGAAGTTGAACACAGTAAATAGCTCGAACCCCAACGCCAAAACACGACACTAAACGTCCGAAGCATTTTCCGGTCTGAATATATTTAGTCAAATAAAACACACTATGGTAAGTTTCACCAACTTTATTATTGTTTTCGACAATATTGTTTAACTTACTATGCCATACGAACCAAAATTCACTCGAATACCCTATGGTATTTGTCGTACTTTGGCTTTCGGAAAACCTATAGTTTCAATTTTAACTCTCTTCAAACTGTTCTTAGTAACCATAAGGATAAAATTCCTTTTCTAGAAAAGTCCGGAATATATAAAAATTAGTTGTAAAGACTGTAATAAGAAATTTGTTGGACAAACTAGACGTTCTATTCAAGTTAGATTCAAGGAGCATTTGGCTCACGCTAGATTTGGTAGAACAGAGAAATCAAGTGGTCTTACTGAAAATCATAGGATCAATATTGACAATCTTAAATTAGTTAAAGAAATTATATATATTTACCTATTTAATACTTTTAAAAGTATGTTTATCCTAAGGATGACGAAGGTTATTTAGTTTAACTTAATTTGTTGTGTATTATTTTGTAAGGTTCGCAGAACACTGCGACTGATGCTAGAGTAAGCCATGTTCACTTGACCATAGTTTAGTTGTTAATTTTCTTAGTCCCTGAAGAAGGTAACTTTATTAGCGAACAGTGCTTTCTACGTTTGGTGTCGTGTTTTGGAGTTGGTGTATGATCTATTTACTGTTTTCTAAAACACCTGCAAAGTTTCCAATCTTTACCATAAGCTTTAAAATTATAGTCTAAAAACTAGTTAAGTCAGAATATAAGTCAAAATTTGATCACATATCCGTATACACAAGCTTATAGCCATTATTCAGAACCAGCATTCTATACAAAAGTGAAAATTGCGACAAAAATATCCGTCAGTTGTTGTCGAATTTCATGGCAATAAACAAACAGATAGGTACCTATTGCATTAATTCAAATAAAAGAAATGATAGGAAAAGCTCTCTTCATTTTAGACAACTAAAAACGTGAGATTGATATGCACATTCAGTGGATACTACCATACAACGTCCGTATTACAGTAATTTGTCTTATTTTTGACATTTGCTTTCTCCGAATTTTTATTTAATAGCATAGTAAGTACCGTAACCATTTATGGTTGGGCCAAAAATAGCCGAGCGGTAGGACATATTAAGCATTCATTCATTCATAATAATCATTTTACTCACTTATATTGATCCGTCTAAGAAACGCGAATGGAATTGTAATTATTTTATTACGACTACTGATTAGCTGGCGGTTGTTTCATTAACAGTTTATGATTAATTGTGATCGTAAGAACGTGGCGCAGCAGTGCTTGTAACGGAAGGAGTTGTTAAGAAGACAATCGACTAATTATAAGTATATTGTGTCCATAATGAAGGGAGAGTGAGAAAGGGTAATGAACCTTTTACCCATTTACAAATAAAACACACGAATCTTTATGACTTAGTCCACTTCCTTGTTTTTAAATAGTTTTACTTATAACCTAAACTAAAATTAATTGATAGAATCTGAATCGCGCGATTTGTAAAATATTCTTATAAATAATTAGAATGTAAATGTGTAACCGCAAACACTGTTTTACTAAATGTATATTTTATGTACCTACAATTTTGTTTCAACGGCTGCACTCGAATTCATCCCCACAAAGTAGGTACTTCTGGGAACGGTTGGTAATTATGAATAGTAAATACACGAATTCGTACCCGCGATAGTTTCATTGGAAATTCCCAGAAAAGCACAAAATAAAGCAGAATAACGTACATGGTTGCCATGTATCATCGAAATATATTTCTTCTTGTAATACTTTTGTAAGTTGGAATAAAAGACAATGGTAAATATCATATGTGAATTTTATTTTGTCAAAATGTAAAAATGAGTTAACAACAATATTAAACAATTAAGCCTTACCAAGCCTTACAATTTTAAGTAGATAAGTTTCTTCTATTCGTGTCCTCTTCATGATTATGTATCAGAACACAATCCCATATTAAAGGAACTCCATCAAGTTCACCCTTAGTTTTTAAAAATGCTTTACAATTATGCTGCCTATATTTCCACCTCGAACTTTCATCTGTTAACTTTTTATGAAAATTGAATCTAAAATGATTTACAACTATTGACACCTTATTTCTTACCGTAAACCCCTTCCTGAAACCAATTCCTGTTGCCGATAGGGCATATCAATAATCGACTATTATAATTATTCAATAAAATGTTGTTATTTATTTTACCCCTTCTTAAGTAGGGCAACAACAACAAATGTATAAATAACTTTATTTTTGTCAAACTTCTAACAACATTTTTAAGTAAATGCAGTTTATTTTATAAAAGTATCTTTCTAAAAATCTTTCAGAACTTCAAAGAATTAGAAAATGTTAAGGTTGGCCAAATAAAATTAAATTCAGATATGGCAACGCTGCCATCATTTTCTGGGTAATAGCGCGTAAACTTTAGAACCAATTCGGGTATAATTAAGAAAGGATTACTTTTCGAACGGGGACGAATTCGTGTTATTACATTAAAATATATTTACAAATCTATATATATATATATATACTTATTAACTGTATACTACTATTAAATACAAATAAGGAATATATAAAGTTAAACAGGTAGTAATTATGTATAGGTAATGAAAATCCACTAATAACAGTGGTTAGCATACAGTATACAATTCAATCTGGTTATTAACAATATTGTGATTATTTTTGACCAATCTTCTGATTTCTAAAGATTCTAATAATAATAATTTAACTTGTAACTTTTTTGAACATTATGTAATAATTTGATGGATTCAGTATCTAAATTATGATTATAAACCACACAATGTTGAGCTAGTCCTGTGGTGTTCTTTTTATTTTTTAATTGAAAGTAAGTGTTTTTTTTTATCTAATTCGAATAATAAATGAGATTGATTATGCTGTCGGCTCTAGATGGAACATTTTTACAATAAAGGTAAAATAAATACAATTAATTTGGTAATTTGTTCCACAAATTTGAGTTTATTTCACTCGATACGTATTTCGGCTGTTCATCAACGGGAGTAACAAATGTAGACTAAAGTAAGTATTTTTCCCAATTATTTTACAAGTCTTTTTCTCCAATTTTCAACGAGTATGCTAGAAAATTGAAACAAACCGAATTATATGTATGTAGTATATATATAGTAGTAGCAGTTTTTTTATTGTTCCGACTGGAAATCGAACTTCGGTCCACTTGCACCCTAAGCGACGCGCTTGTGTTAGGGCCATCGTCAGATTTGCAATGACAATAACAAAAAGATTGACATATTAGTTAGTAAAAAGTGGAAATGTATTTCGAAGAAATAATAATAATAATAAACGATCGATCGTTAATTAACACTAAAATAAATTAAATGGTTATTACGGGACACATTGTATTTCAACAATTATCGGCCTGTTAGCGTATTTAGCTGGAGTTTAGCATATAAATAACGTGCTGTTCGTTGTTAAAAGTTTAATTCCCGACCGATGATTTAATGCTCGCGGCCGGGATACTGGTTCTATTAAATATTAAACAGATATTATTTTATATTGTTGGACTCGTGTTTATTTTTCCTGGATTTAACTGGTTGTAAGTTATCGACAAAACAGAAGTGAGGCTGCAGTTGTAAAATACGTCTTCGGCTTTGTTGTTCCTTTTCTCGTCGTTATTTATTGGCTCTGTCTGAGAAAAAAATGCTATTTAGCGTTATACGGGGATCGTTAGTCAAATTATTTAACCACGACTCCCTAAAATTTCTGGGAAATTATTCGTTGTCAATTGTGAATTAATGTTCAACTTTAATTATCATAATTATAATAATAATAACTAAAAAACAAATGCTTATCCAATAAGTACATCATTAAGTTGTAAAATTTTGAATTTAATTTTAATTTTATTAATGTATTGCATTAAACATAATTTTGAAATGTTTTCGTCGTTATCGACCCCAAAAAAAATGGTGTTCATAAAATTAAATGCTATAATTATTTTAATATACAGGACTTTTATTAGTGTTCTTGTAAATTGGACTTAGGCGCGTTGTATTTCCTGATTTTTTAAAATTGCAAGTATGTTCCACATGTTTATTTGCCTCCTCTATAATTGATAATTTATAAGGGTTCTGGATAGCCGTTTGAGGTAGGGAAGCCGAAAAGTACTGAAATAGCAAATCCATGGAAGTATTTATCTATGTTTTATTAATTTTTACATTACTGGCTTTGTTATTGATGAAACTGAGTAAAATGGTAAAACACCCAAAAACCTAAATAACGTAATTTTTTTATTTTTTGCACTCACATAACAACTGAAATCAAAATTAAGCAAGAAAGTGTAACTATATCCCAAAAAAAGAAGTCCAATACCACCACAATCAAATCAAATTGTGTCAATGTTTTCTTTCATTATAGCTTTTGTCATACAAAGATAAACTTTTTTAGCTAGAAAAATATCAGGAAATCTTCTTACAGTAAATACGTTAGTGAACGTCATGGTACATTTAAAATGAAACTGTATCTGTTATACTTTTGTAACTTGTAGGTCGAACCTCGTAGATGGTCGTGGGCTCGTTATTCTTTCGCGAGATCATATATTTATTGGGGTCGTGGGATAACGAATATATTGCCCGGTCCGGACTTTGATTTACCAATTATAAGTTATACGTGCTGTGTTCTCAGTTTAAAGAACAGTCGTAATTTTGCTTCGGAGGAGCTTAGAATTGAAGGAACGAGGTAAGCTGTACCCTGTACGCTACACATACAAACATACTTACCGGTTGCCCCACGGCAGGCCTGCTCCTTTTACTCTTTTCACCTGTTCTTTATTCCTACATATAAACACATACGAGGGTTCTCTAATAAGTCCGTCATTTAGCATACTAATTTTCTACTACATTTACTTTTTATTTTTCAACGTAACTAGTTTCCCTTCGGCTCCATATGCCTATCGATAGCCCAACGATATTCCCACTTGTTTAACCCTTCCTAAAAATATGTTTCTTCCGATTCTGAAACATAAGCGCGAGCTTCAACTATATCAAATGCAAAAGCTGGACAATAAGGTAATTTACTGTCATGGTGAAAGAGGCCCTTTTTCTTTACCAGACAGTGTCGATTTTTCATCAGTTAACCATGAAATTTGTCCAATAAGCTTACATAATGTTCTTCCACAGGTTACCATCTTAGCTAATTTTTCGCGTATTTTTGTAGTCACCCCACCTGGGCGCCCAGAGTGCTTAATATCCTTAGTGCTTTTGTATAATTAATAAAATAAAACACACGGTATATTTCACAAATGTATTAGACTATCTCTGACATATGTTTCGGTTTTTACACCACAAAGAGCTATAGATAACTGAGGTCAATTATTTCCTTACAAACTACTTATACCTAGAATAGAATTAATTTAAATAACGGAGAAACCCCAAAATCTGGTCTTTGATAATAGATAGACCGTTTGCGATGGCCTGGTTTATTTCGACTATGTTTAAGAAATTCAGTCTTCTCCCTTTACTTTCTGTATGTATTATTTTTATTTTCTTATTATCTATTTCATGATTTTGGGAAATACAATGGTCCGCTATACCTGTACATTTGTTGCCTTTTTTTTTATGGATTTTACGTGTTCGTCTAAACGTTTTTTTAAGGGCTCGCCCCGTCTGTCCAATGTAAAACGCTTCACAGTTCTTGCAATTTATTTGATAAACACCGATTTTATTTAATTCATTAATTTTTGGTATGTTATCTACTAGAAATTTTCCTAAATTGTTTTTATTGACAGAAATGACTGATAAATCAAGCTTTTTTAAATTGTTGCAAATTTTATTGGAGATATTAGGTACATAATTGATATAGCAAAACGTTTTATTGGGTTTGATAACTTTTGTATTTGAAACTAAATATAGCTGTTGGAAATTTAACTTTTTTGTTTTTTTACTGAAAAGTTTGTATATTAAATTTTCTTCATAACCATTATTCTTGGCAAGGCTCTTTAGGATAGAAACTTCTTTTTGATAATTAGATTTATTCAAAGGTAAGGTTAGGAAGCGGTGAATATTTTTGTAGCTTTTTTTGATTTTCTGATTGGTCTCTCACTTTTTCTCTTTCTTACAGAACACAAGCGACTAGTTTAACATATTTCGAAGCGCGTTAATATTTTCATTCAATATAGAATAATAACTTTAATCGGATCATCAACTTTATTGAAGACACTAACTTATCAAACGGCCCTCGTACATAGATTAATGGTTATAGTTTTTATTGTCCATGTTCTTATTCGAAACTTCGAAACTGTTCGTTTCTGTCACCCGATTCTTTTATTATCTATATACATGCATACCTATAACAAGATAATGACCACATTTTGGCGTCTATTAATGGCCCCGAACGAGAAGAAATTGTGGCCATAAAAAAGAAAATTAAGCGACTATTTCTATTTAATATCTCCATCCATGCCGTCGAACTTTCTAAAATAAAAGATTTGTAAAAGAGAAATTTTCGAATAATAAAATAATATAATAATTCTGTCACTTAAATATTAAACTGGTTTCTTTCAGGTGTCGCCATTCAGAACACACTAATAAACATGGAAATTGTTAATTAAGCGGTTTTAATCTAGACATTAGACTTTTTATCGCCATACCTATTTTATTATGAACTGGAATTAACATTAAAAGAATTCGTAAATTATTTTGATTGCCAATTTATATCGGAAACTTTTAAAAGTAGGTATATAATACATTATATGACCGAATCCGAATTTCAAAGTATTCTATTCTCAAAATTCAAAAAGTGTTTCGCAAAGTAACATTTCAAATTAAAACAGTTGTCTCATTGTTTTATCGAATGTGGCATCAAAATTACCCTTGCACATCAACATTTTAAAATAAGTATAAATAATGCTAATTTGGATTTTCAGTTTAAATAATAGGATATCTCTAAATTTCAATGTGACAAATCTTTTCTGGGGTCAAATTCGAGTTTACCATCAAAGAACAAGTTGGAAGTTATATTGAATTAGCGGATACTTGATGGAAGTCTAACGTATTGAAATAAACACACAGTTGATAACTGTGGCTTCTTCAGAAGTAAAAAATCTACTTAAAACTACCTAAGGGTACATGTCTATAAATAGGGTAGTGCATCTTCATTAGAGAGAGGGAAAAGATTTAATAGTGGTGAGAGGTTTATATTATATATCTACTTGGTCATTAAGTAATATCTCTGTATGTTTATATTTGTTAATTTGTTTAGATTCTAATAGTGTAAGTTTTAAACATTTATTTTAAATGATTAAAATTTTTACATCTAAATTAAATAAATTGTTATCTTCTAACACATGTTTGGCATAGTTAGAATCGGTTTTTTTGTTTTTATATGATCTAAAATGTTTGTTCAAGCGAATTCTAAAATTTCTTCTCGTCTGACCTATATAAGTTCAACTAACACAAATTCTTACTTAGTAAGAAGTAGAGTTGTAATAAATTATTCCGAAACATTTAAAAGTGCTTATACTTACTTATTTTTCTAATTACATGATGGTAATTTAGACAGTTTCACAAAATATTTAGTAACGCTATGATAGGTGACTTAAGCATTTTCGTTGGGCCCAACAACAAGAACATATTGTTTAATTTGTTATTAACTGAGACAAGAAAATATCGCAAGAGATCTCTTGATGTTCAATTTGTTTCGGGTCGTAAATGGACGTCGGGTATCATCTCGAAAAAAAAAAATGAAGAAAACAATCGAGTGAGTGCGGCATATGTCACGGCATGGTATGGTATGGTATAGTACGGCAAGGTTGTGTGTATGTATTATGTATGTGGTTTGTATGTGTAAGGAGGCTATAGTTAATTCCTAAACGATCCGCTGTCAGCGCGCACAGTCCGTAATTTAATACAGCGAAGGAACGAAAAGTCCAATTTCATGCTTTCTATTATCGCGTTCAATTAGGACTGAGTTTTTCTCATTTCATAATTGCCTTTAAAACGTAATCTTTTAGATCTGAAGCGTTCTATCAAGATGTCAAAACGAGAGAAAAATATGCCGTCGGACAGTTCCCGGACGAACGAGCAAAAAAAACAACAAAATAACCAACCGGTGAATACTTACTCCTCATGCACGCGACAGTGGCGACTCGTCAATAACAATTTAAAAAAAAGCCGCAGGAACTGTAGATATCTTCAAGTCTGTTTCATTTGAATTTTCTAAATAATAACTGAGATGACAAATTGATTAAGGCTTTCGCGGCCAGTTGATGAAATGATGTTGTCATTCTTCGGGTGTACAGGCCGTCGTCGGTTGGAATTGCTTCCTAACGTTTCGCTAGCACGAGTGGCGAGCTTCTTCAGAGGTCTATCCATTTTCGCAGTCTAGACTGACAGTCTACAACCAACAGCGAAAATGGATAGACCTCTGAAGAAGCTCGCCACTCGTGCTAGCGAAACGTTAGGAAGCAATTCCAACCGACGACGGCCTGTACACTCGAAGAAGGACAACATCATTTCAATAACTGAGATATCTAAATCACGATTACTTTTTCTGCTGCTTACTCCAAAATTAAAACAAAATAGTGAATTCTTAAAAAACTGTATCTTATGTTATTTCATCCGAATTTGGGGAGAATAAGCCAGAAGTGTACTTGTGGGATTTCTAGTTTTTATTGTCTACTTGGATGCAATACTTAAATATTTAAATACTTCAACATTTGTTCATGTAATTAAAGTACTGTTTTTTGTTAAATAATAGTTTTAGTCGCTTTTACTCTGTTAATATGTTTACATGATGTCTTATCAATATATAATAACTAATCTTATAATATTTCAGTAAATATAAGATATACGATGGTAAAATTATATACTTTTCTGAAGGTATATAGTTGTTTAGCGTCCACTGTGGAACATGTCTAGATTATTTTATTTTACTGATATCGGTTGCAAACCCTTTTTGTGAAGAAACTGTCTTTTATTTGTTTGCTCTTAATTGCAAGACTTCTTCGATCATTCTGACGAGCCGCTACTGTGTTACACCTATTCACACAGTGATCAAGAGAGCCTAGGTAGATATCTATACAGGTATACCAACTACGGTCCGGGCCGTTAAGTATAATGCCGTCGAGCCCCAGGAGGTCAATCCATGAATAAATAACCGCGTGAATTTTACACAATTAACAAGTAAAATAAACAAAAAACTCTATTAATTTCCGAGGCAACAACCAATCAGGCAAGAATTTGACAGGAGCGATCTTCTTCTTCTCTCCTCTCTTTTTCTTTTTTTTTTTCTCTCGGTATTGTTGTTCCATCGCGCGGAGCCCCGCTTGCTTGATGGATGCGCTAACTGATTACGCGAGTTTATTAACTTGTTAAACAAGCAAACGGCACGGCCGACGTGGCCGCGAAACGAAATCGAAATAACAAAAAAAAAAAATAAGAAGAACCAACAATACACGCACATACAACGATGAGGTCTATTCATCATTGTTAACCCCGCGTAACAAATGGACGCGTTAGTCGATTGTTGGTCCACAATCGGCTACTTAGATGCGCCGTAATCGTCCGAAATGCACAATGATATAATTCGAACGATGTTTACATTCCTAACAGTCAGCATCAATTAGGCCCAGCGGTAATACTTTGAAAACTTCTTATATAAGTGTGGCTTACACCACATCAAATTTTAATACATACTTACATTAGAGCCGTCATAACTTATAGTTTAAAGAAGGAAATTGACTTATGGAGAATTACATATTTTTTATTTGTTGCAACTTGATACGAAGCAGTAAAAGAAGTCGTCTATTTTAGATCTCTAGAAAGTCCGATAGATGAGTCTCAAAATGAAACAAATATTAGTGTAGGGTTAATTTTGAAATAGTAATAAAATTCTACGATATGCTTCAACAAAATATATTAAAGAAAATTGTTTCGACGATACCGTCATTCTCAAAGAGTAAACAAGAATTATTAAATTAAAAGCTACAACTAACTCTGATATACAAAAATACATACATAAATGTAACAACTAATTATCCCTATAAGTAATTTCCGAACACGATAATAAAAGCTCATTATATTCTAGGTAATGATAAGGGTGTATTATTTGAACATAATTCCTTCTAGTTTTTTCCCTCCGATAAGACTTTTAATTTCCAGATTTTCCAGCAGATTCGATCTCTTACTTTTTTGGCCGATGCGAATTAATATGATTTTATCTAAATTAAATGTATGTCCGTTACTATTACAATGTTCGAAGAACCCTGTTGAATTGACATATTTTTTTTACTATTTACGTGATCTTTTATTCTATATTTTAAAGCTCTGCCACATTAGCCTATGTATATAGCATCACACTGATCACAATTTAGTTCGTAGACCCCACTTTAAAAATTCATGTCTGTTTTATCTTTATTGTGTACTAATAAACTTTTTTAATTAGTTTTATTGACTTGTACCGTTTTAATGTTATGTTTATTTAATCTATGTTTAATTTTGTTGCTTACATTTTTTATGAAATTAAAGGAACAAAAACGTTTTCTTCATTTTTATTTTTTTTAGCCATTTCTATATGCTAGATATTTTATTATTTTGAGTTCTGATTCAAAATGTGTTTTAGTTAATGAGATAGATATTAAACGGTGTAGTAGGCTATAGAAGATTGAATGTTTTATGCTTCAAGATTGATTTGAAACTAATTTTGAAATTCGAAGAAAAAAGTTATTCCGTATATAGAAAAGAATAGAAATAAGGGAGAATTGGAAGATGTAGGTAAACAGAGGAAGCCAAAGACAGATAGGATGGTATGACGCCTGCTATGACATGGACAGTTAAAGGACAAGTTAGATACATACAGGAGTAAATAGGGGCTGAGAAAGAGCTAGATTAAATATCTGTTCGCATGGTGATAGTAAAAAGACAGACAAGTCACTGACAAAACACTGAACTACCGGATTCGTCAAAATTCAGTGGGAATTTAATTTTTTTTATGTTAAATTTAAAGCGGGGCTCAGTTGAGGTTTTTTCCGATAAGGAAGACGTAATTAAGGAGTCTTTTCTTGACATTCCGAACACGAAGATTGTGTCCAGTCATCCGAAGGGGTATGGGGGACGCGCGTATTTTTTAATTAGTATCGCTTATGTACGTTTATCTCTCCATCCATGGCTGCCGAGTACCGGTAGTATAATAAAAAGGTAATAACGAGTCTATTTATTCGCTCGGTATTTTTTATATTGCCGTTCCGTGTCAACAGACTCTTAATTTGCTTCATTAGTTTCTCAAAATTGGTCGGGTAACAATTATAATTGCCGAATCGCTTCTGCCGAATGTGTTTGTTCACCGGATTTCGTTCTTTTGTGTCGTGAGAGAGGCTCTTGGGAGCTGCTCACGTCGAGTGGTCCGCGCCGTCTTCCTTTGTAAATTGCAGCGAATTTCTCTTAGGTGTATGTAAATTGCAGCAGACTTCTCTGATACAACAACAGAGGACCATGATATGCATAATTGATCTATATCGTGGGATTTCTCAACACTACGATAATAGGATTAAGATTGGTGGGGATAGGTTAGGTTAGGTTAGGTTTGGTTTAGTTTGATTATATTCGATGGTATAAGGTTCTGAAACTATCGAAATTAGGTTGTCATTAACGAATATCGTAACATTCTAAACATCTGGGTACGAAGCATGTTTTTTAAGTAAGTACCGTTTTGAAATTAATAAAAAACGTGCAGATATCTTAATAATTTTATTTTTACATGAAGGCCTGTACCTGAATCTACTTTTCTACATTCTACATAATTTCCTTCAATATTGAGGCACTTATCATAACGTTTTACCAGTGACCAGTTTTTGAATACCCTTCTCATACAACTCTGTCGCCTGACTTGTTAACTGTTAACCACTGCATTACAATTGTTTTGAGTTCGTCATCGTGTTGAAGACGCTGACCGCCCAGATGTTTCTTTAAATGCAGGAACAAATAATAGTCACTGGGCGCCAGATCACGGCTGTATGGAGGATGATCTAGAGTTTTCTAGTGAAAAGATGTGATGAGATCTTTTCTTCCACTTTCTGCATCAAATCTTGATTAACGACCGAAGGAGGCCCACTCAACCAAAAAAGAGAAAAAAGAACAAACAAATGAAAGCCCTCACACCTACCGCATAACAAAATATTTAAAAAAACACATCAAAATAACATACAAAACGAATAACACAACAAAAAGGAAAATCAAGAATAAAACAGAAGATTACGGCAAATACAACAGATCAGGGGTATACAAACTTAAATGTAACACATCCGAAAAGAACTATGTAGGACAAACAGACAGGAAAATAGTACAAAGATACAAAGAGCATATAAAATCTTACAGAGAAGGGAAAACCGATTCTAACTACGCCACTCACCTATCACAATATTACACCACGCTCTAAAAAGCAGAAAACTAAACATCTTGGAAAATATGGAGATATACAAAAGTAAAATAAAAAACACCATCATCAACGTACAAATAAATAACATCTCAGACGCCATATTAATTCCCCTCCAACTCATGGGTCAGAACAGTATAATTTCCCACTATCAAACAACATCAGATCAATCAGATTGAAATTAATAAAAAACGTGCAGATATCTTAATAATTTTATTTTTACATGAAGGCCTGTACCTGAATCTACTTTTCTACATTCTACATAATTTCCTTCAATATTGAGGCACTTATCATAACGTTTTACCAGTGACCAGTTTTTGAATACCCTTCTCATACAACTCTGTCGCCTGACTTGTTAACTGTTAACCACTGCATTACAATTGTTTTGAGTTCGTCATCGTGTTGAAGACGCTGACCGCCCAGATGTTTCTTTAAATGCAGGAACAAATAATAGTCACTGGGCGCCAGATCACGGCTGTATGGAGGATGATCTAGAGTTTTCTAGTGAAAAGATGTGATGAGATCTTTTCTTCCACTTTCTGCATCAAATCTTGATTAACGACCGAAGGAGGCCCACTTCGTTGTTCATCATGCACATTTTGGCGGTCGTCTTTACATGCTCTCACCCATTTCCTTACCATTACACCACTCATAATGTTTTGTCCATAAATTGCACAGATCTAACGATGAATATCAATCGGTTTTAGAATCGTATAACAGCCCGGACTTCAAAGTCGGCGGGACTTAAACACTGAGTAAACAACGTAAACAAGGGCGAATCAGACTGTAATGGCGTCAGTGCGTAGGTGAGAGATGTAGGTACTCAGTGCGCATGCGCGAAACGCTGACCGCAGCGATGCGGCGGCAGAATTTGAAAACGGTACTTACTTAAAAAACATGCCTCATATATAAACCACAAAATAGGTGCACTACAATTTACATGATTATAAGGGTATGAAATTCGTGTGATTCAATTTACACAGTGCTGTTGGTTACAACTATCCGACTGGAAATTTCTTAAGACTTAAATCCGAATCTATTTTTATACAGACCATTTAATGTGTTGTAATTTTATGTATATTACTATTCATCGTCATTTTTATTTCCTATTTCAATTTTGATAAAATATATTTTGATAGAGGCCTACAATAAATTTCTTCCATTATTTATGTAAGGTGTTGTGTGCGTTAAAATACTTAAATTTATTTTTCGTTATGTTGCTTGCATTATTTATAAGTTTCAATTATTATTATTATTATTGTTTCTCTTATTTGACGGCTTGTCGAGGTCAAACGGCATCCCACCAGGCCATCAATCAAAACAGTTATTGTTTTCTAACGTGATAAACTGTCTGGGTACCCGTTCTTCTTCTTCTTAAAATTGGTGTGTATTAATTGAAAGATCATCCATTTTCATACTACTTCGAAATTCTATCTTATGGATTTTTTTTAAGCAGCAGTTATTCTAAAGTAAGAAATTGCCTTGATGGATCTCTAAACATTATTTATCAATATTATCTACCTACACAATGTGGTCATTGTTAAAAACGTTTTATTTTCAAAAAAAAAAAATGATAGAAGGTGCATCTTTTGTGAAACATGTTCTGAATATATTTAGTCAAATAAAACACATTATGGTAAGTTTCACCAACTTTATTATTGTTCTCGACAATATTGTTTCGAGCTATGTGCTCATTGTCAAGAGTAACGTTATACTGACAATACGAATCTTACATGCTCGTTTATAGATAGCTTACGATAAGGGGGGATCAAAAACTGCCTAATTATAACTGACTATTTACAACATTTTCTGATTTTCTTAAGGCGTTATCTATTTCTAAATATTCATAGAGAGATAATTTTCTACTTTTAGTTGTGTTTACATGTAGGTATTTGGTATTTTCTATATTTAAATGATGGTTTAAGCTAATACAATGTTCACTAATTCCTGATTTAACATCTTTTTTAGAAATCAATTTTACACGCTTATTTATCCTAGTTTCAAAAAAGTTGTTAAATCAAGAATTAGTGAACATTGTTCACAGAATTTAAATTCATCCATCAAATCGCCAAAAATAACGGATACAACAATAAAATAGTAAAACGCATACAAAGCCAAATAAAAACAGCAACAAAATCCTCAACCAAAAAAGAGAAAAAAGAACAAACAAATGAAAGCCCTCACACCTACCGCATAACAAAATATTTAAAAAAACACATCAAAATAACATACAAAACGAATAACACAACAAAAAGGAAAATCAAGAATAAAACAGAAGATTACGGCAAATACAACAGATCAGGGGTATACAAACTTAAATGTAACACATCCGAAAAGAACTATGTAGGACAAACAGACAGGAAAATAGTACAAAGATACAAAGAGCATATAAAATCTTACAGAGAAGGGAAAACCGATTCTAACTACGCCACTCACCTATCACAATATTACACCACGCTCTAAAAAGCAGAAAACTAAACATCTTGGAAAATATGGAGATATACAAAAGTAAAATAAAAAACACCATCATCAACGTACAAATAAATAACATCTCAGACGCCATATTAATTCCCCTCCAACTCATGGGTCAGAACAGTATAATTTCCCACTATCAAACAACATCAGATCAATCAGATTGATAATTCCGAAAGGCGAAACGATCGTCGCTGCAAGAGAAATAAACAAAATTCGCCAAATGGACAACCCAACAAACCACGTTATGTGATTTCTTTTCCATATTTTCTTATTAAGAAATTGTATAATTTATTTCTGAAACAAAACCGTCTGTTTTCTTACGTAACAATCGTTATAAATCTTCTGCACTTTTCGTAGACATTTAACGCTAGTTTAAAAGAAAAAAGAAGCGTGTGAAATGTTTCGAATTTATTATTCTCTGCCGGAATATCCTCCCCATGCATCGCACCGACCGACCGGCCGGCCAAAGAATGTCAGAAAAATAAAGAATAAAAGAATGCAAAAATGAAAAGGTAAATAATTTGTAGTGGATGCAGGATCTCGTACCCCCTGTCGTCAGCAATAACGACGAGAGAGAGAAAAAAGAGAGCGATCATTTACGTCAAATGGCACGGCTTCATTTTCGTAGAAAACTCGACAATCGGTCAAACAACAACCACCTCCGTTCGAATAATGAGCAGTAGTTAACAAATAATGGATCAAGGCGGCTGCTGCCGTCGCAAATGGGAAAATAAGTGACTGTCACCGCTATTGTTGCGTTTTAGTTAACTTCTAATGTATATTTTGCACGCAGCTGATCTGACTGACCGATCGGAGAGCGTAGTTGAGTCCTTTTGTAAACGCAAATGTAAAAGGAAACACAACAACACTGTCTTTTTGTCAAACGCATATTGGAAATTCGATTGACTCATTCGACACACACAATGAATGGACCGTAAGTGTGCCTGTTTGACTTCGCTTTTTGAAAAAAATATATGAGAAATGATTCGGAAGATTAGATAATTACCTTTGAAAAGACGCATGGACGCTTTATAAACGTTTTATTTGTGTGTGAATGGTAGAATGATTTATTGACAACTTGGTGATTTGCAAATGCAATATTACAGAGGATTGTCGAGCGCTTATATGATATTAACGATTGGAAGATTCAAGATGTTGAACATGAAAGAAAACTAATTTTTAGGAGGCAATCATATGGAAGTAAAATCAGGAGACAAACTGATAAGGGTCCTTTTTCAAAATACATTTTAGTATAAAGCTAAACTGATTACTCTTTATTATTACCCAATACGTACAGTGCCCGGCACCTAAGGAGATTCAAAAGCCATAAATCATCGGATGCGCACTAGCAAAGCTTAGCCCCTTTAGGGCGGGGATAATCGACCGGTAGGCAGAATGATAACTGCTCAGCAAGGTTCAGTAACGTAGTGGCAAATAGTTGCAAATTAATTCATGACAAATAATGGTTTTCATATTCGAGTAAAATACTGAAGAAGTCTCACTAATATCTGTCTAAATTACTATTTTTTGAATTTTAATCTTGCTTAGTAGAGCTACTACTAATATAAGACTTGGATACGAAAAACTAGAACAAGTCGCCGATTTTCGATATTCAGATTCTGATAACGCGTGAAAGAAAAAGTGGTAAAGACATGAAAAAATAAAGAATGGCGCAGGGTCTAGTTACTTTCATCAAAAAGAAATCATTTAAATTTATAGGGTTAAACAAAACTGTTAGAAATCGATTAGTACTTTTTAAACAATTCTCAAATGTAAATATAAATATGGAATCAACAGAAACAACTACTCCGAGGGCTAATACCCCTATCGGCATTGAATTACACTGTTGATTCCGATTGATTCTTAGACGAAGATATAACATATTTCAATAAAGAAGGAATTAAAATCCTTATTCGTCTAAATTTTAAGATCTGCCAGCACCCACCTGATGAGACCCGATAGGTCGAAACCGGTCGTGGGATGTGGCTTTCGGTTCGTTGTGCCTACTTGGTGAATGTGAGATCTTTTATCTTAAAATTTAGACGAATAAGGATTTTAATTCCTTCTTTTTTGAATTTTCAGATTGTTTAAAAAAAAACATTCAAACGCCATATAACACTATAAAGAATGTTTATTGGTACAACCAAATGTATACATTTCGACTCGAAAAAGTCATTTTCAATGGTAATAGTAAACTAGGATTAAGAAAAGATTATACCTAAATATATTCTAAAAAACTATCTGTAACTTATTGAAGACTATTGAACAGGGGGTTGTTGGTGAACGGCAGGTCAAAATTCATCAAAGAATCCCTGAATTTATGAACGTAACTACACTCGTAAACTTTTAGGTCGATCTAATTGTACTTTGAATCTTATTCAATCTTACAATTAATTAAAAGTCAATAATCATTAATCATATTGATCATTCAATACGAAATACTTTACGATATAAATTAAGTAGTTACTATAGAATATATCTATCTAATACATTTTTTATACCTATGCATTCGCTTAGAAGATTCCAATGCTCCTGAGGAAACAAATCCGAACTTAAATACAAGATTTGTACCATCACTTATATACGTTCGTTTTCATTGTTACTAACCACAAACATAAAGTCATATATAATACCATCAAATTTTTACAATCGGAGAAATTCGTACGAAATTGGATGTGTTCGGATCCGCCCTAGATAGCTTCGGGCAAAAGCCGATGCTGATCTACCACAGGTTCGAATCACGGCCAATACAAAACCTTTTTACATGCTTCAACGGACAGCAATGTACACGAATGATTTTTATTTTGTGCAAATATGTGACACAGTACCTTTGAAATGATTAAGTTTGATTCTCCTCCTTTTATAATAGATAATTACCGAAAAAATGTAGCAGAGGTTTCGACTTTCACGTATTAATGTAATGATTGTTGGGCACTTAAGGTGTCCTACTGGGAATAATAAGAAACACTATTATATTTTACGTAAAATATTCCGGCTCGCGCACGTAGATCAGATAAGGAGTCCCGACAACACGAATACAAACCAACACATGTTAGAAATACGGTAGTGCGTTAACAGGGAGTTAATAAAAAAGTCAAATCTCGGTCTGAAAAGAACCGTCCCGTCCTATAAAACCAGTTTTATGTGTTATAATGGCCAAAAATGTAGCAGGTCCCTTGTTAAATCAAAACAATTGACATTCCAATTTTCGGGCACACGTGTGTTTATGAAACACACATCTTTCCTTTGTTGTCGTATGTAGAAGAGCTACAAAATGACCACTATTATAACGATATACATACTCGCGTATATTGTCCGACGACGACCAGTGCAGTGTCCGAGTCAATTACACTAAAAACTCAGTTTATGATAATAACTACATGGGCACTTACAACTACTTGTTGCTGTTTTTCTTGGAGTTTACCAGTTAAGGCACAATCCGGAAACGCAGAAACAAGTTCAATATAATGCCATAACTATTAAATGTGCGACAATAAAAATAACCGGTCAAGTGCCAGTCTGGCGGTCTCTACTCTACTAGGTATATGGAAAACACTAAAAAGTATAGGTGTAGTATACATAATAAGAAATCTTAATCATAATCAGAAATTACTTTACCAAATTTATAGTGATTAAAGGAAATTAAACGAAGTTATGTGGAACTAAACACCACAACCTAAAAATCCACATAAAACGTTCATGTAACCCATGTGCGTTTCGACCCTCAAGGTATGTTATAATCCTTACGTTAATTAGAGATAGTCGTTATTAGTTTTTTATGACGTTAAATACAAGTTTTGTTTTCCGAATCTCAGAATTCAGAAATCCAGTTTTACATAATCCCATCTGATAGAATAACTCTTTTACATGTTTCAAATGTCAGAAATTCGAAGTAAGGAAGGCAAGCCTAAAAATAAAGAACAAAACCTGTGTTTCATTCCCACCAGCTGGTTGTGCTGGTTGGTGGGCAATCCCTCCGACCTGCACTGTAGTGCAAAGCCGGAGGGTAGGGCGTAAGGCCCTCTTCAGCCTCCTTGCAGGAATCGTGAGAGTGGGTGGGTGATGTGGTTAGGAAGAGAAAGACGAGAATTTGCCTAACTGATTCAAGGAAACCACAATTGAAAATCGGACCCGGGTTCGGAACCGGTGACCTCCCGAATGCTAAGCAATGATCTAGAGCACTAGACGACGCCGCTCGGTATAAAATATGACCAACCATAACCCAATAACCCATCACCAAACAAAAACATTAATATAGTACAATGTATTTATTTTTCATGGTAAAGTACACTTTTTAGGGTTCGATACCGAAAAGATTTGAAGAATCCTTTTGTTATGGCAACGTTGTCCGTCCGTCTGTAAGAGACTTCTAACTTCTAAACAAAAATGACACATCAACTTCAAATTCACATTTAATATGTCAATCCTAATTCCATAGACGAAAATTGCATTTGATGTAATATAAAACATTATTTAAAGAAGGCATTTGGTTTGCTTTTTTTTAATTCTATCTATTATTGTTGGTTATCGTAGAAATCTATTTTGTTTCTACTTTTTGACATCTTGGGGGATCATCACAATCGTGGTTTCTAAACATATTTTGTTACCAGATATGTCACAGAAACGGCTTTATATAAGAAGCTACAAATTATATACAATATTATATTTCTTTCATTATCAATTAATTAACAACAAATTTAGAAAAGTAATTTCTAATCACGAAGTAGAGAATAAAAATAGATAAATATAAAAAACACATTTATGTTCGTGAACGGTTAATTTGGAAATTCGAAAAAGATTGTAAATAAATTTTTGGAGCATGGCTCTGTAGGTGCATGAAACATGGACGGTTACAAGGTAGAAAAGAAAAAGTTAGAAACGACTGAGATGTGGTGTTATAGGAGGATGATGAAAATAACGTGTATATAAAAGGAATTGAAAAATGTATAAGAACGGAAGGCGTTTTTGAAATCAATACGGAAAAGGAGCAACAGGACAGCTTCTACTTGGATACACATTAGATACAGAAACAGGAGGAAAGAGGAGTAGAGGAAGACCTAGATTAGATTACCGTTCGCACTTGAGCAGTTCTTTTGTGCTTCACTGTGATCCAACATTAAAAAAGTGTATGTTGTGTCATAATATCGGCCACCTGAAGCAGAATTACTCTTATGTAGAACAAAAAGAAGTCTTTCTCATAACGGAATAATTTATTATTTACCATATATGTATGTAAGTGTATCGAATTGGTCATCATTTTTAGAAACAACCTTTCACATATGGGCGGGGATACCTACAGTAATATGCGACGAGTTTAACAAACTCTATACGAAAGTAAGTTAAATAAAATGTGAACGGATGTAATAGTTGGACATTTTGTCAGCAATCAGTTAAATTTAAACCGTTTTTCTGAACAATACAACAATAAAAACACACGTGCGAGCAATTTATTTGTGGACAAGTACGTGGAAATGTTGACGGCATAATAAAGACGAAAACTAACCGGCTTAACAACTACACTATACAAATGACTTTAATAAAATAAAATTAAATGTTAAATTTCGGCCGTTAGCGCTGCTGTTTGTTTTGAATTTAACGTAACCCATGGGTAGGTACTTATTTCTACACGTATGTATCCGTTTTCATGCAGAGTTATAGTTTCAATGATATTTACAGTAGATCACAAAAATTACGAGACCTAAACACAAAACTCTGTGAAACTTAAAGAGGAATTTTATGAAAAATTATTATTTTTCACTTCGCCGAGAATCACCCAGTTACTGTTAACTGTGATATTTAATCGTTATATATTTATTGCAAAAAAGCCTGGAAATTTCGTGACAACAGGCGGGCTGAAAAGTTCGTAAACTGACCCATAGATCAAATCCATATGATTTTTAGTTAGCCCTAACCTCCAAAAGACGCGTGTATAAATTTGACAGCTATTGCACTACTAGTAGCTGAGTTATAGCATTTTTAGTGAAAGAACTTCTGTTACTTTGAAAAAATGAATAAAAAGGAATTTCGTGTGTCAATAAAGCATTGATTTTTGGCGGAAAAAATACTCAATACTGTTGAAACCACGGCTTGGCTTGATAAACATTATTCGGACTTTGCACCAGGAAAATCAACCGTAGAAAAGTGGTTTGCTAAATTTAAACGAGGCGAAATGAGCACCGATGCCGATGCACGCAGTGGACGCCCCAAAGAGACTGTTACCGACGAAAACATAAAAAAAGTTCACAAAATAATTTTTGATAACCGTAAAGTGAAGTTGATTGAGATAGCTGAGACCCTAAAGATATCAAAGGAACGTGTTGCTTATATCGTGAACGAATATTTGGATATGCGAAAACTCTGTAAAAAGTGGGTGCCGCGCGAGCCGCGAGCTCACAATCGACCAAACACAACAACAACGGATCGATGATTCTAAGCAGTGTTTGAAGTTGTTCAATTCTTGTGTTTGTGTCGATATGTGACGATGGATGAAACATGGCTCCATTATTTCACACCGGAGTCCAATCGACAGTCAGCTGAATGGACTGCACGTGATGAACCGACTCCAAAGCGTGGAAAGACGCAAAAGTCGGCTGGCATGGTTATGACATAGAAATTAAATTCTGGGATGCTCATGGTATAATATTTATTTATTGACCATCTTAAAAAGGGGAAACCCATAAAAAGCGACTATTATGTAGCGTTATTGGAACGTTTAAAAAACGAAATCGCGGAAAAGCGGCCTCATTTGAAGAAAAAGAAAGTGCTGTTTTATCAAGACAATGCACCGTGTCAAAAATGTCACAAATCAATGAAATCGATGGCAAAATTCCATGAATTGGGCTTCGAATTGCTTCCGCATCCACCGTACTCTCCAGATCTGGCGCCTAGCGATTGTTTTCTGTTTTCAGACCTCAAGAGGATGCTCGCTGGACAGAAATTTCGCGCCGATGAAAAGGTAATCGTAATCCCCGAAACTGAAGCCTATTTTGAGGCTAAATACAAATCGTATTATAAAAATGGTATCGAAAAATTGAATAATAAAATCAAATTCTATGCTAGCCTACGAACTTTTCAGCCTTTTATATCATTCTAGAAGCTTCCAGAACAAATGAACTTACGATAAACATGATTCTGTGAAATCGGTTCTAATAACCAGGCGATAGAAGGCGACAGGAAAGAGCAAAGAAGTGAAATAAATAAAAAATTGGTAGTGACAGTTGTTAGCAAATACGCGACAATATATATAAGTGTATTTAATAGCATCAGAAACTATTGTTGTTTAGACTAGTGGTCGTAAAACTTTTTTTTTGTTTCACCACTGCGTAAGGAACAATAAAGAGAAGAAACACCGCAAACAGGCGCAATCCTTCACCCGTGGACAGCTATAAGACCAAAAAATGCGCGGCCAAGCTTTCTAACTCTATTTCAAAAGCAAGCATCCCAAGATATGCAAATTTAATTGTATTACACGAGAAAGAAGACATATGTTATAAAGAGTGTATAGAGATAATAAGCAGCACGAGTAACCATAAAAATTATTAGATACCAAACGAAATTTGAATGTTTGATTGAAATAGTGGTCAATTTTTCGCGATCTGGAAAGTTGTTTACATTTTCTTGTTTGTAAAAAAGAGGTAACAATTTTCTGTAATAACAATAACTAATAAAAAAACGCCAAATGCATAACAGCAAGAACGAAATAAAATTAATAGTCGTCTTCTATTTTTTATTTTATTTTTTTCATTCTTCGACTGCCGTCGCGGACCGCGTCGAATTGCTACTTACGGGAGCCGGAGTTGAATCGATTTAGCGCCTATTTCACGGATTTTAATTGACGAATAGAAGGCTGTGAGAAAGCTGCCCGTTCAAGGCGGCCGGCCATGGCCGCTACCGAACACACAAATTAAATTTACTTTAGCCACAGTTACCTTTTTTGCCTTTTTTTTTTGTTTTTGTTTATCGCAGGCGCCGCGATTATGGTCACCGTTTGTTTTTTCATTAAACGTACACAAACAAAACAGAATAGGCGGAACACTACAGCCATCTACTACATTTTCTTCATATTATTATATAGCATCGAAAAAATTAAGAATTAGTAACGATTATTGTATTTAGGCTAATTCTTGCTGAAACATTTTGTAAATAGTAATTTAATAGAAAAAAAAAAACACATTTGAGAGAAAATAAAGTTGATAGATTGTGTATCGCATTCTTTGTGAAACATTTTAAATAAAATTTAACATGTGTATTTTGAATAACAAACAAAACACTTGGTTACGTTTCATGAAAAAATTATTTAATCTTCTCTACAATATTGTTTCAACCCTTGCGGGTCATTCTCAAGAGCTATGGTGTTACTAAAGAAGTAAATAATATAACAGACTCATATAAACGGATGACAATAAGCAATGGGACAAATTAACTGCAGGTAGTGGTTATCTGTTTGTAAGGTCCAATAACAGCGGAGAGTCCAAAATGAACATTTCAATTTAATTATTTACAATATTTTTCTTATTATTAATGGCTTACTTAATTTTCAAAGATTCGAGCAAACTCAGCCATTAATAGTGATAATGAGAGAAAACTGACATACTTCGGCTGTGAGGAGTTAATCATACTAACTAACGAGATAAAGACAAATTTCTTTTAAATAGGTAGAAAGCTGAATAGATGGTAATAAGTTATATAATTAATATTTATGTTATAACTGCGACTGTTTCTAGTAAGGGAGAGACCCCAAAATCTGTTTGGTCGTTCAATAACATTTTATTGCAATTGTGGGCTACCTTTGTTTTGAATATGCAACAAGTTTTCAGTATCTGAAATATGGTTATTTTGTGCAAAATAGTTTACGGGATTTATATTTTTTGAACGCTAAGTTATTGATTTTTCATGCTCAACGTCTTCAGTTTACCCCAAATATATAGAATTACAATTATTACACCTAATCTCACATACTCCACGTTTTTCTCTGTTTTATTGTCTTTCTTTATTTTTTTTGTTCTCTGATAGATACGAATCGTGTATGTGAGATTTTTTCTTAATCTAGTTGTTTTCATGTTTCTTTAGTCGCACCTTTAAAATTCTTTTTGTTTGGCCCATATACGTAAACTTTTAAGGAAGGCACATCTCATCGGTTAGTTTGTAGACCCCTGAAATTGTTTCTTTATTTGAGTTTGTCTTAACAATTTTTATTAAAATAATATGGATTGTTATATATTTTTAAAAACAGTATTTATTGTTTTATCAGGAAAATGTAATATATATAGATTATATATTATATTTCAACTAAAATTTTAAAATAAGGACATTCACCAACAAACTTCACAATATTTATTTAAAAATATACAAATGTATATTTCAACCACGAAGTGGTCATCTTCAGTGTACTAATTTTAATGTATAATTTGTGCATTCAAGATGACCACTTATTGGTTGATGTGTACATTTGCATATTTTGAAATAATTATTGTGAAGTTTGTTGGCGAATTTTCTTAATTTCGAATTCTAATCTATAATGAAATTAACAGATGGTGTATCGCATGGATTGTAAAACATTTTTAAAGAATTAGGAAGATATCAGGAGTAAGAAAACTCGGGAAATGTTTCATTACTGTAGTAGCAAAATCCCTTCTCTTGAAAATGACCTGCAAACGTTGAAAAATTATTGTTGAGAGCGATATATTTTTTTTTTTGTTACTCCTAATTTCTTAATCTAGTGTTTTATTGAGATTGACGTTATTTCTGCTAAAACTGTTCTATATAAATTGGGTATCGTGTTATATTTTGAATTTCGAAATTGAAGCTGTTCCTTAAAAACTAATTTAATTACAATCATTTCTAATCTTTAATGGGATTCTGTTGTAATACTTTATTAATTTCATTGTAGTCCTTTGAGTGACTGAAACCCCTTAATCCACGCCCTATTAAATGAAATCTGTCTGCAAACAAGTTTACTGTGTTTCTTGTGAATTTTCACGTAAAATGCCACCGCATATGTGAAAATAGCGACCGGTTGGTTGGTTGGTTGGTTAGGTTAAAAGTCTTATTTAAAATTCGAATTTATCGTTGTCACGTTGTGGTTGTTGTTTAGCCGCCATTTTGTCTCGAAGAATGTGTCTGCATTGTTTGAGTTGTACAAACGAAAGAAGAAAAGACAGCGTCACGATGAGACCGTTGTCGACACCAGATTTCTGTCAATCTGCACTAAAACGAACGCATAAATTCACGTCAACATAAAATCGGATAAAAAACGATTTATTCCTTCTGCCGACGACCGGATCGACATAAGAATGTGACCGTCGACCGGGCACAACGCGACTATTCGCAAATGTTCTAAACATCACTGCCGAGACAGGCTGAATTAACAGCACTTTGCGCATTTATTCAAATAAAGATCGACTCTCTCTCTTCGACGTAGAACGAAAACAAAAAAAAATGATCAAGGTGCCGCTGACATTTGTTTTTGCGCCTTCTACGATGTTCATGGCAACATACATACATACCTACACAGGTACATATTATTATCTCTCAGTGTGTTAGTTAGGTAAGGTCTACGGTGTCCCTGGGGATATGGATACGTATACCTGATGGTTTAGTTGTTGATGGTCCATTCGAGCCGGACCCGACCGCAACGGCCACGGCCGGCCTGATCCGGCCTGTCGACTCTCGATTGTTTTACGCAGGTGTCCGTCCCGATATCTATCAAATTTATGGGACAGTTTCGCGTAACCATAACTTAGTGTCATAATTGTTCTACGAGAGGCTTTTCGATCTTATCGTAATAACGCGTTTTGATTTACGAACCGTTTAATTGGACGACGGAACGACAGACAGTTTGTTGTCATATTGTTGTTTTTTTTTACATTTTCGACATACCTTTATCTGCATGTGTATGTGGCACAGGTCATGTGTTTTGTGTGCAAATCGGGTTGAGTTTTAGGGTTGTCCACACTAGCCCATTAGTAACTAGCAGCTTTCACAGATACAAGCCCTGTATTAGTTTAGTATTGTAGTATTTACAAGAAATATAGGAACATGTTAATGTTATGTCTACATAAGGAATCCAGAATACCTGAAACCTTTACAGTGCTGTAGAACACAGAAAATAGCTCAACCCCCAACGCTAAAATATGACACTAAACGTCCGAAGTACTTTTCGGTAACAAAGTGTGTTCTACATTTTGTTTTATAACGAGAAAGATCGAAACGTTTAAGTATCGTTAATTCTTCAATCTTTCTATTTAACATGTTTAACATGTTATGTGACTTAGTAAGTACGTTCGTCGTTATTAATGTTGTCACCTCTCGTAGCTTAGTGGCAATCGCATTGGCGCATAAAGCCAAAGATCTCGGGTTTAAGTCCCGGCGAGGGCGTCACAACAGTAACAAAATATTCCCTCATTGTAAGAGGTAATCTGTAGTGGGAATAAATTAATTCAATTATTAATATCGCATTAATTTATTTAAAGTTTAGCCCTACTAAAAATTCTTCAATTTTTTTATTATTAATGATTAATAATTATTTAAACGTTCTTTATTATACTTATATTCGCTATTAGCATAAGTATTATACATTATTTTTGGGATGTAATTATTCTTAATGAAAACACGAAATCGACGAAAATAAACACAATATTTAAGTGAGGTGGTAAAAATAAGTAAATATATCTTTTAATCCACCTGAGGAAGCCACTTCGTGGTTGATGAATTAATTATTGTCACAACAACTAATAAAACTGTTTTATAAATAAATATAGACAGCGCAGTGAATGCCATTTTTACCTATTTACTACTTATTTGTGGTATTTGGTAATGTTAAACGAGGTCCTTTTCTAATAAGGACATCGACTTGTTCAACTTAACCCATGAGATAGCTAAAACTACTTAGTAGGCACATAACCAGATGGAACAAAAAAATTATTATTGCCGTTGTTTTCAAAGCTCCTTCAGTTCAAGTATTGGAAAAAATCAATAAAGAAAACGGTGAAGAAGTAGCCATGTTTTTGGCCATCATTATAATTGTAATCGATCGAGATTTCTTGTTGATGTATTCGGTAAAAAAAATTCCACCTTATTAAAATGACACTGTTTAGGTCTTCGGAACAAGGGCCATTATCATAGCGGCGCGATCGCGGTCTCTCCGAACGAAATAGTTCCGAAAAAATCCTACATAATGTTGGAATCCTAATATGCGGGCTTTTATAATTCCAGAAAATCGACTGAATACAATAGCTACAACATGTAGCGATACATCTACACATATATGCGCGGGAACAGACACCAGAAAAAAATAACAACAACAAAAAAAAAAAGAATACAAAACGAAAAACCGGACGAGAGTTACGAGGCGAAAACAAAACAAAATTTCGGATTTTTAAGCGGCACATGTTTGTTCGGTCAGGACTGCACTCCACTCGTCGGGGAACTGATGCGATAGCTTCGACTTTTTTACACTGTCGTCTGTTTTGTATCAATCAAAACGAACGCGATTTCGTGAACGTTTTACTGTTTGTTTTTATATTTCGTTTCGTTTTTATTTTGCGACCGCTGGTTTGACTCACGTCTGTCTGCCTGTGTGCAAATCGCAACAAAGAAATCATCCAAGCGACTATTTTGACATTAATTACATTTCTAATGCGCATAAACCAGATGCCTCCTAGTTTTTACCTCTAATTGATTATGAACCCACTGCTTTTATATTATTTATCGGTGCAATTCTAACTGTTAGATAACAACTGCATGAAACTGAGTCACCTAAAACATTTAGTATTTCTTTTCGCGTGCAATAATAACAGAGGTCAACGTGAATTAGAAATTTATAAAACACAAAGTTCAAATGTTCACTAATTTATTTAAAATTCCTGGACAATTGTTTCGGGCATAGGCCATTATCAAGAGTATAATTACTAAAGTTAAAGTGTGACGAATCAGCTTCTATACATTTACAGTTCACATAGTAAAAGAGAGGATGAAGTTTGTCCTAGTTCTAATTGGTTATTTACAATGTTTTGTTTATTGTGAAGACATTTCTTTATTTTTTAATTTTCTAACATCGTTAATTTTTTACTTTTAGCAATATTAGAGTGTAAGATTTTAACATTGTTTGTTGTCGATATTATATTTAAACAAAGTGCAATGCTCTGAAATTCCGGTTTGTAAACTATTTTTGTTTAAATATAAATATGGAATCAACAGAAACAATTACTCCGAGGGCTAATACCCCTACCGGCATTGAATTACACTGTTACTGTTAATTCCGATGGATTCTTAGACGAAAATATAATATATTCAAAAAAGAAGGAATTAAAATCCTTATTCATCTAAAATATTAAGATCAAAAATCTCACATTTGGAACGCGTCCTACCAGGTAGGCACAACGAACCAAAAGCCATATCCCACGACCATATTTATATTTAAATTTATATTTATAATATAGTCTGTAAAGACCTTTCTGCCAGCGCCCATCTGATGAGACCCGATAGGTCGAAAGCGGTCGTAGGATATGGTTTTCGGTTCGTTGTACCTACTTGGTAGGACGCGTTCCAAATGTGAGATCATTGATCTTAATATTTAGACGAATAAGGATTTTAATTCCTTCATTCTTGAATATATTTTTGTTTATGTTGTTTGAATGTTCTTTTATTCTAGTAGAGATATCTCTGCCAGATTGGCTGATATATATTGCATCACATGAGTTTGTTTTCTTTTTATTGTTTATTATCACCCATATTATCAGAAATGTACATGACTGATTTCGAAAACATATTATTCAATTCCAATAAAAACCTAATTAACCTTATCTATTCAAGCATCGGTATGTATTGTCTGTATCTGAAAAGGCACAAGTAGGCAATTACATCTATTTTTAAATTTCTTAAATTCTTTGGACAACAACCTAAATTTTACAATTGAAAAAGAAGTAAATAGTAAACTTCTTAGACTTATAATTAAAAAACTGGATAAAAAGCTAGGATTTGAGATCTTTAGAAAACCACCCTTGGCAAACGAAATTAACTGCGTTTCATAGTTTAAAAAATATATTACTTCAATTACCTTTGCCTGAGACTAGTTATAATTTAGAACTAAATATCATTAAGAATATTGCCAAAAACAATGGTTACAATGTTATCCTAATCGATAAGTTAATCAGTAGTAAAAAACAAAAATTAGTTAGAAAGTTATTATACAAAGAAGATTTTAGTGTCAATTCGAATAAAAACTATGCCTTTATACTTTTCATTAATTCTATTAGCAATAAATATAAAAATAAATTACAGGAACTAGGTTTAACCATTGTAGAAAATAATAATGTTACCTTAAAAACCTTGTTAGTAAACAATAAAAAGAAAACAAACTCCCTTGAAAAAAGTGGTATTTACCAATTGACATGTAATTCATGTGATGGAATATATATCGGCCAATCCGGCAGAGCTATCTCTACTAGGATAAAGGAACATTCAAACGACATAAACAAAAATAGTTTACAAACCGGAATTTCAGAGCATTGCACTTTGTTTAAACATAATATCGATACAAACAATGTTAAAATCGTACACTCTACTATTGCTAAAAGTAAAAAATTAACGATGTTAAAAAATTTAGAAATAAATAAATGTCTTCACAATAAACAAAGAATTGTAAATAACCAATTATAACTAGGACAAACTTCATCCCCTCTTTTACTTTGTGAACTGTAAATGTATATACACTGTAGTGCAAAGCCGGATGGTAGGGCGTAAGGGTCCTCTTCAGCCACCTTTCAAGAATCGGGAAATGGGTGGGTACAAACAAACAAAACATTTGAATTTTGGAGTTAAAATATTTCAAAATCTTGAGGAGCTAGGGTAATTTTGAAGCCAGATTCTAATTCAGCGACAAAAGATGCCTCCGAAATATGTTGAGTTTGGGATATCTTAATGTCCTGACGTTCTGAGGTAATTCTGAAGCCATTTTGACTCCTTTTATTCATTACATTCAAATCATTTCATTCATTCCGTTAACCTTTGAAATGTTTATGTTTAACTGCTTACTTAAATATTTGTAGTGAATCAGGCGTTACCGATTCAAGTACCTACATTATATTATACTTATTTCTTTATTTTGACGATGACGACTAATTTTACATAATACAACCCATGGTATATACTAGCTACAATTTAAAATGAGTATGTTTCAGTACTTATTTATCTGCAAAAGCCCACATTGACATTCAGTCATTCGGCTAGCCAGCCAGTCAATTGTCGTCCGTATCTACATTCTGATTCGGTCACATCGCTTACATATTCGGCCGGTCGCTGTTTTCTCGTGAGAAAACCCGTGTACCTGTCCTTATTATAATGATGAGACTTCTGCCCGAGCACGTGTTTTCTTTATAATGCTACCGTCGATTCATCTCTCTTTGCTCTTTCATCTCTTCGTACCTACGAATATAGATAATTCAAATGACGACTACCGGTGTCTTTTCCTAGTTTTTTACCATTTTTATTTCCCGACGACGCCCCCGCATTATTTTTGATCTCTACATTTTCCTACCCCAAGACAATTTTTGCATTTCCCTAAAACTATAATAACCTACAGATAGACAGCAGGTCACATAGGTCAACGAAATGAGACACAGAACAAAAAGGAAGAAAACAAAAGGGTAATCATAAACGATTAATGAATAAACACTACTTTATTTATTATCTCTTTTTTATTTACATATCCTTTTGACTGTAGTTTCGACAAATAGCTTGTCAAAAACAATTATTATGTTTTTGGTCAGAAATTTATCGAGACCACCAGACACGGATCGCGATTTCGTTCTTATTAGAATCTCATCAGCGTGCCATAGGCAGTCTCGATAAATTACTGACCAAGCTGTAATGTTCCATAAAGAACAGTTAATGAAATAATAACATAGAGGCAATTGTTGCCATCTAGTGGATTTTAGCTGCTACAGAAGATATTAAACTTGTCATTGTCAAACAAATGATTCAAATTGAATGAATATAAACACATGTACAGTGGTGTTTATATATATTTTGGAAATACCATTAATTATTAAATGCACTGAATAATACTGAGTGGTACAGTACAAACCTACCTGGTCGTTTAACAGGTTATTTTAGGAAATTTTTGATGCTTTATATACTTCTAAGGATTCTAAAATATTATGTTTAAAGCCTTTATTTACATTATGAATAATTTTAAGATTTTCTAAAGTAGGAAACTGATGGCCTGTTTGTAAAAATTAATTATTTGCAAAATTGGAATTATCTTTTCTTAATCTAAATGATCTAAAGTATTCATTATAACGAGTTCTAAATGATGATGACGAAGGATTAGAACGTGGAATAAAAAAACAAAACACCAAGAGAATAGCCATATGACCTCATAATTTTGTCATTACATACTTCAAGATTTTGGAAATATTTCTACTCCAAAATGCAAATGGGAAAATGACATATCCGGTATTAACCTCCTGAACCAAGTTGGCCTACTTTATTTATCTAAAAATAATCTAGTTATAGCACAGATAACAAAAACTAAACAATTTCTTATTTAAAAAAATAATGATATTGTATCTAATATTCTAGTTATGTACATCTGGGATCTTGGTGTGTTAAAATTTCTTATTACATAGTTTTTTCTTTATTATTAATTATAATTTTTAATTAAATTTATTTTTTGTTCCGTTTTCGTTAAAATATCTTAGAATTGTGTCTTTATCTGACACCTGCAACCAATTTAGGAGAAAAAACGGCATAAATGGACATTCTGTAAAGATCCTTAATTGAGTGAAATGACTCAAAGAGATTCCACTTTTTTCGGCATTATTTTGCGCAGGTGTCTTTCCAGGGCCGGGCCTAATAAATCACGAACGTGATGGAATGCTATGAGTTCGTCCCACTGTACCAGGAAGTTCTAAAGTCTAAACAAATTAAATAAAATATTTTCTTTTTTCATCATGTGAAGTTAATCTCACTTTATTTATTTTCCAAAATTTCTCGCTCCAGTTCAGTTTCCGATTGTCCCAGATAACCGGGAATAACTTTTTCTTTATTTTTTTATGAAACCATTCTAATTAAGTTCTCTTCATTTAATTAATGACTACGCCCCCAATCATAAAATTCCCTGCTAAGCGACAACCAATAACGCCACGCCGGGGGTGAGTTTGCATAAAAGGGTGCATTTAAGATAATCCCCGACCAGTTTCATCCCACGTACTTGCCTCATCATATCGATCACCGCGGGTTGTCATGACTACGTGTTGCTAGGATACATTGAATTCCCGCTATGCAGATATCTCCACAACGGGGATGAAGCAGGAATTTTACATAACGCACCCCTGCCTGTTGTTTGTCGTTTTTTTTTCTGCTCCACGTTTTTCGTAAAAACAAAAACCTGACAGCCAAATCGTAAATTAAATGTAAACCATACAGCTAAAAAAACGGGTATATAGGAAGTAAAAAATTTTATATAAAAATCAGATTAGGAAAGCAAAATTGTTTACGGTGTATCAAGTATAAATAGGTATCACAAAAAACTAAACAATTTTGTTAAATATGGATCAGAAGAACAGAAAACCAAAACAAATTTTATAAACTGCCTTAAAAAAATCAGTTTATCTAAAAGTCGGTAGGAAGGAATCTTATAACAAATTAGGTTTGTTGATATAAGCGACAATCTATTTCAAGAATGAGAAAGATTAAATGTACTAAATCAAACAAAGACAACAAACTAAATTAAAATTCATATACAGGGTGTAACTAAAAGTATTGGTCAAACTTTACCAATGTAATCTATGAAACCAAGGAGGATTGGTTCTTGGGAGACCTGTCTGTCTCGTGTAATAGCGTTTGAAATATGCTTTCAAATTCTGGATAAGCCAAAACCCTGATGATGATAATAATAGTAATGTTCCTCTCTTACTTAAAAACGTGTCAATGGAAGCAAGACTTCAGTTATGGTTTATAAATGACGGTACCCCAGTCCGCTTTAGGTTTGGAAAAAACACACACGTAATGTTTAAGCTGCAAAACTTTATTGTAAAAAAACACAATAATTATTTCACCGACACAACGGCTTATTCAGGTGGAAGAATAATATAACTTAAAACTAGGATACAAACACACTTATATAGTAAAATAAAATAGATAGGAGTAGGGGTATAAGTTTAAGGGAAGATAATAAAAATTAATGTTTAATAGCGGTGATTTATTTAAGTCTATCGATGTGGTGTTGTATTCCGGGCTTTTTGGCCGTGGTCCGTGGAATTTGATTCTTCCAGACGTTTCGTCGAACTTCGCTTCACTGATGGTATCAGTTACGACTCAGCACAGTCACCACTGAAGATGCCGTCAGCGAAGTTCGGCAAAACGTCTGGAAGAATCAAATTCCACGGACCACGGCCAAAAAGCCCGAAATACAACACCACATCGATAGACGCCGGCCGTGAAAGCCTAAGAACTATTTAAGTCTAATTGATCATTTAATATAGTGCCGTTTTTGTTTAATTTATTTATTTATATACTTTCTAAAAGATTTAATTTCCGACCTTTGTTTTCGACATGTAACATTTTATAATCGTCGTTAAAATTATGGTTGTTGGTTATTAAGTGTTCAGCATTTGTTGAATTTGTGTTTCGGTTTTCATAACTTCAATCTGTTTTAGGTTTGTTACTAAGGAATACCTTAATAATAATTATGAGAATCGTTGGATTAGCAAAGAGATATGTATAATCGCGTTTTGCAGATTGCAATCCTTAAGATTTTTTCTTAGGGGTCATTCTTTTATTACGTAAGACGATTTTTGACAGTTTCTGACCCTGTCCCCCCTATGTAAGAAAACATAAGAATAGACCGACCCCTACCCCCCTGTTTAATATGTATTACGTAAGAATATAAAGGAAAAATGAATATATATAATCAACTTTGGTTGTGTTTTAAAGTTTTTCTTTATCAGTAGCATCATCATTACTTATTATGTAATCTATGTATGTAATCTTAATAATTATCAGTCCAGGGGCTCAAAACACACTCGAAAAGTGGATAGTTTGTCATTGAAGATTCAACTCTTCTGTGATATAATCTTAACTTTGCGCATGTTTGTGATCTTACGTAAGAACTATCAAAACCTCCTCTCACACCCTCGTAAGAAAAGATAAGACATGGTCGACCCCCTCTCCCTCCCCTAAATGAATGGCCCCTTATGGGGTCACCTGAAAGACCTTATATATTCCACACCGATCCTCACTTTACCCGATCGAATAACTAATATTTTGATGATTCGTTGACATGAACCCGTATTGTTACTGGAAGTAATTTTGAACGTTTTTACTAGTTTTCTTTTTTTTTCTTAAGTAAGCATTTTCGGGCATATTTTATGTCCATTTTGTCCACATTGACCATTTAATTTTATAAATCACCTCGATGAAATTTGGCCAAGACCTTTAATCAGAAAAATTGTATAAACATTATGTATATAGACACTAACAACTGCAATTTTTACAATTCGTGTGAGAAAGTCCTTACATACGATAATACAAAAATACAAAAATACAAAAACTTCTAAAATAGCTTGCAATATCGGATCGTTTCATTCGGGTCTATACCCCGATAATAATTAAAAGATTTATTTCTAACAATTACTGGAAACAAAAGACGCTTCGTTTCCCAATTCATCTAGTTGAAAGACCTTGCTGCATACTTATCCAATTCTAGACAACAACTTCATAATCTTTATCAGCTTGATGGCCTTAATAACATCGTGTTCGCCGAACTGTTTAGAAAGACAGCAGAGAGAAAGATGGAAGAATCTTTATGGCCCTATTTTTTAATTATGTCCAGCCCAATAACGGCCGAATAACTTCACCATCGAAATTAATTTGGAGTATTTATTTAAGGCCAATAAAGCTGGATTTACGGCCTGTTTTTACGGTCATATGCCTTTTTTTTCTATCCTTTCCAAATTTGTGCCGTGACATCCGATATCTAGGCATCGTCGAGATACCACGCAGATATCTCAGTGGCGTACCACAAGTGTGGTGCTAAAGGAACTAGAACCTAATTACATTGAAAATTTAAACCGTTTTTGTTACAAATTTTTTATAAATATGGGGGTTACAGTTACGCAGATTTTAAAGGCCCAAATTGATTTTTTGAAATTTTTACATCGCTGAAGTTTAATTATCGAAGTTCCACTGTAGTTGACTAAAAGTTATATTTCAATAATTGTAATACAGGGTCTTTATAATATTGTATTCAGTTTTCATTTCACCAAAACTAACTTTTTTGTTTTTCATTCCCACCAGCTTCTCGTGCTGGTGGGCGAGTAGTCCCTCCGACCTACACTGTAGTGCAAAGCCGGAGGATACGGCGTAAGGACCTCTTCAGCCTCCTTTCAGGAATCGTGAGAATCAGTGAGTGGTGTCGTTAGGGAGAGAAATATGAGACGGACGAAATAAAGACAGAAGAAAAGTGAAAGGTTATCTGTGGAATATTACTGCAAAACACGAATATCAGGAATTTGAAAATCTGTTTTCCATGGTCATCTCGATTGTATTACAACAATAGTGATATTGTACAATTAAAATGATAGTTGGGGATTTTGTTATTGTTACTATGTTTATGTTTGTGTATTTACCTACAATTTTGGCGTTTCTTTCTTAGCTCCTTAGCAAATAGGAAATATGTGCGCCACTGGTATACACATAAACACACACACACACATGCAAGTTATTCTCGATCGCCTGTTTCACGTTAAAATATTTTATGACCTATTAAGGTCGCTAATAGCGCTCCTTAAAAAGGACAATACAAATCATTAGATGTGAATACATTAATATTTATCAGACGAAATCTTGTTGGCCGAAACGAACGAACGTTGTTGGTTGTTATGTTGTCTTCTACAATCGACTACATTCACACGGGCGTACCGCGCACCGTTCACATTTTCTTTCACATTCCTGTAATTTTTACAGCCTTTTTATTGCCCACAGATGATCCCGAATTCCACGGCTGTTTAATTGCCGCGATTCTGTGTACCTATATCAAAAACAATGTCGAATCGCCTGATTTAATAATCGACCATTGGAATTAATAGCTGTGTGTGTATCCGGCTCGAATGGACCACGACAGAACTTACTATACAGGGTGAGTACTCCAAAATTATTTACACTAGGACTATGCAAGTTTGGTCACAGCGGTTATCGAATGTACCCCACCTAACTAAAATAATTTTGAAGCCGTAAAACTTCCGATAACTTTTATTACTCTACTTTAAATTTTTAAATTTTTCATCTTTGATTAAATTTTATTTTTGTAATTGTGTTGAAAATCCGATGCCAAAAAATCAAACGTTTCGGAACTAGCGAAAGCAATCGTTACTAAGTAGGTAATTTATGTTGACAATTTGATTGAACCACCCTGTATATTAATACGCCTGTTAGACAACTTTATTTAGTGTGGCAGCTAACGAATGGAAAATTGATCATTTTTTATATACATATAAATTCAATTCGGTCATTAAATATGCGTAAATTTTGGGCCGCGTATAAAAACTGGATGTTTAACGGGTTATTAAAATTAACTCGGAAAAAATAATTTACAGTAAAGTTGACATTTGTTGTCGGTAATTAATTACCGTATTCGAGACGAAGGATGGTGTCGCGTCGCTTTTGGGCACCATAATAATAAAGAAACCGATGATGACTTTATACATTTATTTGTTCGAAAATTTGTTAGAATTAAGAATTATTGAACATTTATTTACACCTGCCTGTCCTTTTTCAATTTTTTAACACCCCCAAAAAAAAGGGAAGCTTACCCCCTCGATCTTTAAAAACACCTGAGAATTGAGGTACCCCCAATGATTAATTATTGTTACGTCAGAAATGTATTTAAATGACATTATTGGTGTGATTTGGTATGTTAGATTAAAGAAAAGAAGAATTGGGAGTTAATTTATTAAGGCAATTAAGAAAGGTTGGTAAACGGCGTTATTTTAAGTGTGCAGGTATCTATCTGGAAAACGAGACATTTCGAGAGAAATAATAATACAAAAGAGAAAGATGGGCTGCTGTGATAATCGATACAATCTCGACATGTAAATTAAGGTATCCAGAGAGGACCGGAGCCCCGGAGAATTCCCGGAATTAATTTTTGAAATTTTTCTCAACAGGTACTAAACGCAAGTCAACTGTCTTTATACATAAAAATCGTTTCGTTTCGTTTGTTTGTTTGTTTGTTTGTTTGTTTGTTTGTTTGTTTGTTTGTTTGTTTGTTTGTTTGTTTGTTTGTTTGTTTGTTTGAAAAGGAAACATCTGTTCGAAATCAACGCCAACTTTAACAGCAAATGTACGCACGTGTGTATGTGCAGTTATTAGGTAGGTGCATACGTATGTGTTTGTGTGAGTTTCATATGGACAAATAACTTTTTATCACCGTTTATTTTACACCTCGGACATTAACATTTTTCGCATAATGACAATTAATTAGGAAAGTTAACGGTTGCGCATCAGCGACACGATGGAGATGTTTCAATGAGGTGCGCGCTCATAAAACGGGCGCGTGTTAATTCCACCCGGCCGAAGCTATTGGGCAAATGTAAATTATACAGAGGGTGATGGATGAATAAATTTTAATCAGGGCCGCAACCATTGCCACAGTATATCTATGACCGCTATTATCAAATATTGACATTTAAACACACAAAATTCGCCTATCCTCTAATTAAATTATCAAGATGGCTGGAAAGTCTGGCAGTATTGTAGAACACAGCAAATAGCTCAAATCTCAACGTCAAAACACGACACCAAACGCCCCAAGCACTTTCCGGTAACAAGGTTCTGTCACTTGGAGCTTATAATTTATAAAATTATATTACATTCAAAAAAGAAGTAATTAAAATCCTTATTAGTCTAAATTTTAAGATCAAAGATCTCACATTCGGAACGCGACCTACCAAGTAGGTACAACGAACCGAAAACCATATCCCACGACCGGTTTCGACCTATCGGGTCTCATCAGGTGGGCGCTGGCAGAAAGGCCTACCGGCATTGAATTACACTGTTACTGTTAATTCCGATGGATTTTTAGACGAAGATATAACATATTCAAAAAAGAGGGAATTAAAATCCTTATTCGTCTAAATATTAAGATCAGAGATCTCACATTCGGAACGCGACCTACCAAGTAGGCACAACGAACCGAAAGCCATATCCCACGACCGGTTTCCACCTATCGGAATCAACAGTGTAATTCAATGCCGGTAGGGGTATTAGCCCTCGGAATAATTGTGTCTGTTGATTCCATATTTATATTTATTTTTAAAATTATATTATTTTTTCATTTATTCTAAAATAGATTCGGATTAATTTACGAAATAATGATTCATTCTATTCAAAATTTTATAATTGCAGAAAATTGTATCTTCTGACGAGATAACTCCAGCGATTCGCTTTACAATTAATAATAATAGGTCAACCACTCAAAAATTGTATCTAACAAAGCGATTAAATTAGGAATTACTTTTATCAATTTTTTTCAAATGTCATGAATAACTTACACGTAAGCCGTCAGAATAAGCGAATTGAAATTTTGCACCTTTTTTCCGTCAATACTGAATTCAATGTGAAACGTGGATTTCGACATGTACCCAAATGGCTCCCGTATTTCATGATTTCGCCTTCGGGACGCTTCTATCTCGAATCAAAACAAACAGCAGATTACGGAAAATATAAGCGGAAAATTGGAAGAGGCCAATCGACACAACCTCAGGCGACAATTTCTCCCCATATTCTGTGCCATTTTCATCCCCGATATATAGATACCTACCACCACGTTCGTCGGTTGCTTTATATACGGTACGTATGTGTATGTATTGTCACCGGTGCGCTAAGGGCCAATACGCTCGATAATATTGAATACGTCAAAAAAGGACGATCGTCTAGGGAGACATCGCACTATCCATGAAACAAAACACGCCACGATCGCCGAAACAAAACGCGTCAGTGACAATTATTTTCAATCGGCAATCTTCCTGTATTGTTGTATCGGAAATGGATCTGGTGCTTGTGTTTTCTATCGTGCGGAAACGGCACCCGCGGGTCATCTTACGGTCTAACGAATAAATATCCGACACACGATTTCCACGATTTCCAATTTACTTTTATGATTTTTTTCCTCCCGTTATCTTTTTAAGTTAAACCAGAACGAAAGGGTCCGCGCTCTTTTATGTACGAACCTCATCTTTTATACGTTTATCGCTTCGATTCCGTTGGAAAATAACAATTTTCTTGTTCCCGTACGTTTTATTACGTACATTGAATTACAACAGCGAAAAGTCGAAAGTGAAATTACCACACAAATGGTCACTTTTTCTTTTTTCACTGTTTCAATTTATTATCGAAAATTGGAGTGATTTTTGACAAAAAAAAACAGGTCAAAATAAACCGGTATAATCTAATTTATCAGTTAGAACATATTAGATTATGAATTAAGTTACAGTAAAATTAGTGATGCAATTTTTCTTCTTCGAGGCACGTTTTAAAAAAATATATTTCCACAATTGTTTCGCCACACTGTGGCTTCATCAGAAGTATACATAAATACTTAACAATCCAAACAAAGAAGGTATTAAAATCCTTTTTCGTCTAATTACAAAGGATCACAGATCCCACATTTGTAACGCGTCCTACACAGTAGACACAGCGTACCGAAAGCCGGTTCTCATCAGGTGGGCGCTGGCAAAAAGGCTTTTCAAGCTATATAATAAATATAAATATGGAATCAACAGTGTAATTTAATACCGGTAGGGGTTAGCCCTCGGAGTAGTTGCTGCTGTTGATTTCATATTTATATTTATAAATACATAATCGTAAAGTGATAAAATTGTTCTTAAATACTATTCGAAGTGGTGGGGATAAGTATGGGAAAAATGTTTAACAAAGGGGTATTGCCTACAACCATTTGTTCATTAGTACGTAAATTTATTTGTATTTTTAAATTTCTGATTTCTAAACTTTACAAACTGATATTTTATATTTTTTATTTTTAAAATGTAATGCTGCAATTTCTTCATTAAAATCATTATTACAATTAAATGAATTACTTGCATAATTTGAGTCTAATTTTTTATTAATACGTGATTTTCTATGTTCATTGATTCTAATTTTAAAATTTCTACTTAAACATTTAAACAATAAATTAAATAAATAAATAAATCAGGTGTCTTTAAAATAAAATGTTTATTATAAGAAGAACTTCAAGAACTTAAGACTTAATGAACGAAGAAACTCATACAATAATGAAAAATCAGATTCAAATTATGTAAACCATTTAATTATTTGTAATCATGATTTTAATGAAGAATTTACAGGATTACATTTTAAAAACAAAAATTATGGAATATAATTTTTGGAAATTTTAGAAATCAATAAATTTAAACATACCCAGTAATTTATTTATTAATGAACAAATTCCCTATCCGTATCCTCACCCCCTCGAATAGTGTTTAAGAACAATTTTGTCAATTTAGGATTAAGTATTTATGTATAGATACTTCTAATGAAGCCACAGTGTAGCGAAACAGTGGTCGAATGCAACAAAATTTAATAGATATTTACAAAAAGTTTTCTTATTTTAATTTTTATTACTATCGATAACAATCAAGTATCAGCAGACTCCAGCTTATATATTAACCATCACCGTATTGAAAGTCAACAGTGTAACAAGTTTATTTTTGCATGTAAGAATCTATAAACACTCTAAGTCATTTTTCTACAAAGTTCCTGATAATATTGTATCGTGCAACTATATTTTCTATTCCATTCTCATAGAAATCTATGACCTAATATTAAGAATCAATGCGTCAAAATGTTCGCGAAAATTTCAATTACACCCTGAAAATCGATAGAAGTCCTAAACACAGTTGCATCCACTAGTTAGAAGTTAAAATGGTCACCTTATATCAGAATGTCGTATCATCAGAAGAGATAGCTACACCGATTCCAAAAAGTTAAAAAAATAGAGGTTTTTTTCTTATAAAAAATAGCGAACTAAGTTATTGTTAAATATATATTCATACCTGTCAGTATCTACTATGAAAATTGTTTTTTTCGACAAATATTTTCAAAAGGAAGCAACTCTGATACAGTAATACAAACTACAAAATGTAATTAATTATTGGGTATTTAGGATTTATGATATTTATAGAGCTACGAGTTGGTACAGGGCCGTAATTAGCAATAATAATTAGGTCCTTCTACAGCAAAAAGCAAAGCTACATTGTGGTACGTTGCTGGTCTCTGTTATGGGAACGTTATCGAAATAAAAATATCTTAAAATTTCGTTCGATTTTCCCATGACACACATTTACAAAATTGGCTTTAAATCTTGTTATCGGCAAGCTCGAAACTGTCCGCGGCCAATATAATATAATAGAAAAACATTCAATCGGTCGTTGTTAGTCTAAATAGTGCCCGTTGAATTGTATAAATTATACCGATGGATGTCGACATCTCTTATGGACGTGTTGGTTTATTATACATTTTTTTGTCTTTCTTTTTCTATTTAACTGTCAGACAGTTGTCGAAACCCGTTCTCGTTTCAAAACGTATCAGCTATTAATTTTATCAAATTAGTAGTATTGATATAACATAAAGGTTCTTGCACATGGGCGTATCCAACTGGAACTGGGAAGGGCAATTTTCTCGTTAAACAGTTCAAGTGGTCTATATTTAAAATCAACTTCTTAATAGTTGTAATAAAGGATTGTATCCGAAACAAAATAGGGTAAAAGATAAGTAAAGAAACATAAACAAATTGATATTCATTTACCTTGGACCCCCAAGTTTGTACCAATTGGTATATATAAAGAAAGGTTGGGGCTAATATAAAAATTGGGGACGAAAAGATAGAAGAATCGCCGATTTACAATATCCAGAAAGTTACCAGACAAGTCAGGATGGAAAAACTTCTGTGCCAGCGAATGGTTAATATGGAAATTTGAAAAATATTATTAATGGCATATTATGTTTGGAGCACGGCTCTATACGGGTTCTAAACGTGGACAGTGAAGAAAAATGTGGTGTTATAGGCAGATGGTGAAAATACCGTGGAGAGGAAGCAAATGTTAAAATGAGGAAGGATTTCAACAAAAAATGTGTCTGAATGTGATAAGGACCTGGTCAGGCATGACTCGCGTACCCCATCAGGACGTAACGTAGATAAATACTGAAGAACTAGTCAGGAATGCCTGATATGGAGGCGCAGCTCCTCCATTAGGTCATTTGGTCAATAACCCCCCCCCCCCCCAATATATTTCCAAATAAAAGTATAATAATGATATAAATTAAATAATATATTTTTCATTATCTTTTAAATTTGGAAATTCCCTTTTTATTCTAACTATTCTAAGCGTATAAACTAGACCCATTTACTAATTCCGCAACATCGCCGACGCGAGGCACCACTTGGCATAAACCGGGCTGGCAGCCAGCGATAACCGCATTGCTTTAAACGGAGGCGAGTATCAGCCGAGTTTTCCCGATCTAATTTTTATTATGTTATACGGCTCTCTGAAGCAGTGTAATGGCAAGGTTTGGGTCAACAGCCGCGGCAAGGAAAATACAGTATTTTTCGAAGTGTTTTTGTTCATTAGCAGTTTTCTGTACATCGGGTTATATACTTATATATTTGTGGTGCAAATTAATATTTTATATGTGCTTATTATTAGTTACGACATTTGAGACTGAGAATTTACAATTTTGACTCTCCCGATGCTGATGTGAAACTGGCAGTAGTTTTCTAACCAGGATTTCCTAATTTGGCACTAGTAAGGAAGGTAGTCCTGATTTTTGTCTATTCTGTAGAAGATCTATATTTAATAATTTAATAGTTTAGTCCTAACAAATTGTACAAATAAGGGAAATCTGAGAATACTTAGTACTTAGTACTTTTAACCTTCGGAAAGTACTGGTTTTATCTTAACATGGTTCTAAATAAGAAAACCTTATGTTAGTTAGCATTTGTAAGTGTTTGGATGTCCTACATTGGGGTTCCATACAGGAAAACCTCATGAGACTTTGTTATATGTAATAACATGGGTTATCATTTTACTCTGAACCTGACTTGATTCTGGGAGGGTATGGATTTAGTGGAATGCCTTACGAACGCCTGAGGGGTAGGTATATTATCAAGTTGTGCCCGAGGTAAATTCTAGTTAGGAAGAGGACTCTTTCTGAGACATGAAGAATTAGTTAAAGGCATATTGGAATAGAAGCTCAAGCAGCAGTAAATAGTTAGGAATGTGGGGTGAGATGTAGTTTTAGAGAAATCCGAAGATTGGCGTAAACGGAATCTCCCAATAACTTTACAGTAGGTACCTGTACCGGTGTGTGTTTTCTGTAGTGGAAGATAGAATGAGTAATAGTACTATATAAAAGTGGTCGCATGCAGTTTACCTTTTTGACAAGTGTATCAACATTTATTGGCCATTAATTTGAAAATCAGATTAAAGCGACCGACCGATTAGGACTGTTCGCTGGCTGCCTCGCAAGCGATGTTGTTGGTAAATGTAGCTGCTTGCTGCTTATCGCATCCCCCCACTAATTAAGTAAAGTTCCAATCACCGCATTAATTATAGTGGCCGTCATTTCTGTCATACGTTATCACACACACATCGATACGCTTGTATAATTGGCCTGTGGACAGATATCAAACCCCCTGCTCGGCTAAATACCGATAAAAGACCCGTAGTGGCGGGCACATGTCAATTACACCGGCGCACAATTCACCTTATTCCTATCGATATTTCTTTCGTCTAATCAGTAATAAAAAATGACGTCACAGAGTTTCTAATTTTACCTTTGCCTTTCTTAAAGTATAATTGATTAAGCCATATCATAAGAGTAAAATGACCCTAGCAGGATCGTAATGAGATTTATTTGTATATTAGTATTTGCTATTTATTTTTCTACCTTTTATGCAAATACGAAGATACTTTTCCAATTTTTACCTCGTTTTTCCTCATGCAAGCCTTGATAACCTGATGATCTCCTAAATATTTCCAAATTTTGCAAATAAAGAAATCCTTATTAACAAATACATCGGTGTTTGTTTTATATCTGGTTATTAGTTGAAATAAGATTATTTCACCGGTGCACAGATGTGTCACTTCTTTTGATTCCTATGGGGGGGAGGGGGGAATCGATGCAATAAACAGACTTTGTCTTTTAAAAGTATATTACACCCAAACTATTTACAACTATATACACACTAATTTTATTGTACGCCGTGATTGCTACTTATTTTTACGAAAATACTAAATGACTATAAATTATGATTTATTATATGAAACTATATGTTATTAAATACTATATGTTTAGTGAGATCTTGATGTGATTGGTGCTATATGTTAATGTACTAAAATGGTCTCTGCTAAAAATGTTTGATGTTTGATGGTTTGAATCTAATATTACTAAATAATGAATTGATTCTGCTATTGAACGAAAAAGGACTTATTTTAACATGAATTTAAGAACCGCCCCCCAGAGGAGGGGGTGGTTCCGATGCACCGACACTTAAAACAACAAAAAAAAGGAAGGGAAACGTAAACATACAAAAATACAACATTGCAAGCTATGTGTCGGTGCATCATGTACGTCATGAAAATGGACTGATGGGTCAAAAAATTACCCTCAATAAATCTATCGACTAACTTAACTCTAAAAGAACATTTGGAAACAAAGAAAATATAATACAATAGGACTAAACGGCAATACCAAGAAGGGAAAAAATATGACACATACAAAAACCATAAATTGCAAATGAAAGGAACAAACAGCAAATGCAGATGATAATACAAAAAATTACAAAAATCCGAGAAGTAAAAAATGCATGACTAATAAGGCTAATATATTACAAAGACAAAAAATTAAAAGATGAATATATGCGAACAATATCAAATGCACTTCCTATGTGTTACCTTAAGTTTTGTTTTGTTTTCTTTTACCTGACGATTTTCTGTTAAACGATTTCTCTTTTTGTTTCACGTGTATCGATAAGCTACTTTTCATATTGTAAGAAACAAAAGAAAAGAAAGGCACCTGCTTGGAGTAAAGGCGGCGCTGATTTATCTTAATCAAATAATTAATTTTTAATGCGAGTTAGATTTTATCGATTCGGCCGTTCGCGAGTTGCTGCGTCTGACAACCAATAATACACGTTATTTATTATTCGGTCCAAAATAATATTCTTTCTTGCCCTGTTCGTTACGATGGCGATGTAGGTATGTATACCTGTGTTATATATATTTATTATATTTTGTTGTTTGTCGACACATATACGCACAAATACATGTGTATACATAGACATATTTATCTGTAAATGTAACGGTCATATATGCTCCACTAAATAAAAAACCAGTTTACAAAGTTTGAATTATTGCTGATGGGTACAATGTATTAGGTACGGCAGGGCGTGAAAAAATCAGTTTTTATCTCTATTGTTTCTCGATTAGCTGGTTGTTATCGTCTGATCGGACTTATTTATATACATGTCAAAACTGACACCCATCTAATAGAATAACACAAACATTCGGGTACCTATCCCCTTTTTATACAGTTAGGAAAGTCAAATGGGGTTTTGTCGATCTGAACTAAATAGAACACTAAAATTCAAAATTCCAATACGTTTAAACGCGTTTCGAAAGCCATGGTATCATTCTCAGTTGAAAACTAAATTTATCTAAATTATTATTAGACAGCAATAAATATATAAAATAGAAACATTTATACCATAATTTTAACTTCTTGAAACGTGTGTTTGTTACTTAAAATTATGGATATGTTTTAATGACTACTCTAAAACAAAAACAGCGTACGGAAAGACATATACCACGACCGGTTTCGACCTATCGGGTCTCATCAGGTGGGCGCTGACAGAAAGGCCTTTACAGGCTATATTATACATAAAACTATAAATATGGAATCAACAGAAACAACTACTCCGAGGGCTAATACCCCTACCGGCATTGAATTACACTATTGATTCCGATGGATTCTTAGACGATGATATAACATATTCGAAAAAAGGAGGCATTGAAATCCTTTTTCGTCTAAATTTTAAGGATCACAGATCCCACATTTCGAACGCATCCTACACAGTAGGCACAGCGTACGGAAGGCCATTTCCCACGACTGATTTCGACCTATCGGGTCTAATCAGGTGGGCGCTGACAGAAAGGCCTTTACAGGCTATATTATACATAAAACTATAAATATGGAATCAACAGAAACAACTACTCCGAGGGCTAATACCCCTACCGGCATTGAATTACACTATTGATTCCGATGGATTCTTAGACGATGATATAACATATTCGAAAAAAGGAGGCATTGAAATCCTTTTTCGTTTAAATTTTAAGGATCACAGATCCCACATTTCGAACGCATCCTACACAGTAGGCACAGCGTACGGAAGGCCATTTCCCACGACCGATTTCGACCTATCGGGTCTTTTTGAATATGTTATATCTTCGTCTAAGAATCCATCGGAATCAACAGTGTAATTCAATGCCGGTAGGGAAATTAGCCCTCGGAGTAGTTGTTTCTGTTGATTCCAAATTTATATTTTTATGTATAATAATAAATAATATTACCTACTAATGCCTGGGTCATCTGTATATCTATTTAAAAGAATTTTGTCTTTATTAGTTAGTCAACATGGTTAAGCTTTCGATAACAGCTTCATAGCTGAAACATGTCAGAGTCTTCTCTAAACTAGAAAATTGAAACAGTACCAAGTGTTTTTTTTTACTTACTATTTATATTAGAAAATGTCTCACCAAGAAACTAGCATAACTATAATATAATCATGGTTACTAATGTTTTTTTTTTACCTGGTCCGACATTTTGTGTATCTCTCACAGCTTTTGTTCTCTTGTTTGAGTAGGTAATATAATAATGATATTTAATCGACATTTCACAAGTGTACTAATATGTACAAAAATTACTTAATATGCAGAACGCATGTGACACAACAACTAACAACGAACTATGTATCTAGGTATCTATTATCTAAAGTAAAAACAAAAATTAAACAACATCTCTCCAATTAATACGACTGGGAAAGTACCAAAGTACCGATTTACAGCAATGGATATTCGTTTCTATAATCGAAAGTTTAGTTTGTTCACAGTATACGGCGTCCAATATAATTAATATATCTATATTGGTGACATTATGCATAGTTTCCGTTTTACGTGTAATCAATTTAATTTTGGTCTTTGTTGGACTACTTTTATACTCGAATACGAAATCACTACAGTTCAACAATCTCTTTATTTAACTTAGTTTCGCCGATTTTTTATTTTGTTTGTAGTTCACACCTATTTTTTATTGTCTTTTCGCTTTAAAATATTACTGCTTTTTCGTGTTCGCAAAAACATATTTACAAACAGCCTACAGTCGAAACGTACAAACAAAATATTGTAGAACGTATAAAAAAAAAATTCCCGGTAAAACTTTGATGTCGTCGTCACATCGTTAATAAACATGCAAGAAGAATGTTGGAGGGTTCCAAGTGTTTCTTCTAATGTTGGCTAGTTGTGTCGTTGTCATCAGGTCATCACCGTCATCTCATTATTACATTACCGAGGTGAGAATAATATAAACACCTGTCTCTGCTACGATATTAGCTACACCACCTGTTTGGGTTGCCATGGGACTTGGTGTAGTATCTATGTAAAAAAAAGCATGATCATGTTTATGTAGTTCATCATGACTCATTTGTAAAACATCCTAATTAACACAGGGCTCAAGCACTCAAAATTTAATTGTTATTATTATACCTTACACAAAATGGTAAAGTTCAAGAAGATGGTGCGTTGATGATGACAAACACGAACACGTTTGGCGGTAGAGGAAAAAACCTAAAAAAAAAAAATAAGAAAATTATGTTTATGATATCGTCCCACCAAGAACAAAAACACCTGCCATTTGCTTCTCCGGAACCATGTAAAAATCCGACAAAATTCTACCAAATAAATTGGACAGTACAAAACGACGGTAAGTGAGAGCTGTAACTCTTAAAGAAGGTGCGAAATTTAATTTAACGAGCCACAATAAACAGATAAATTACAAGGTGTGAAATTGCCCCATTAACGAATGGTGTGAAATTTTCTTGTTACCGAAGCCCACAGTAAAATCGTTCTTTATTTTCGAATTAAAAACAACAGCAACAACTAAAAATTGCTTTGTTCTCAACAACAAAACAACATAAATGATTTATGAAGATGCTCAGTATATAAGCACTACGGTTTTTGAAAATCTCAAAATAACACAATTTATAAGGAACAAGAACAATTATATACATACAGTTTAGTCAATAAAAAATGATTAAGTAATGCATTCTGAACGTAATGTGTTAGAATATATATTTTAACATTTCAAATATATTAATTTATTTTAACTAATAAGGATTGTTCAGTCGGATAAATTTAGATCCAATAAGAACTACATTGCATACAAAATAAAATAAAAATATATAAGACAAAGAAAAAGCTGCTCTGTTATGTTTCGAAGGTTTTTATTAAAACTCAATTGTAATAAATAAACCTAAAAATAAAAACCTTTGAACATAAAAAAGCACCTTTTTCTTTGTCTTATATATTTTTAATTTATTTTGTATGCAATGTATTTCTTATTAGATCTAAATTTATTACTATTAAGCAACATTGAATTTTTCCTATTGTATGATAGATGAAATCTTGAGCCAAATCTATGTGTTAATATGTAGAAAGATATATATGTAAATACATTATATATTTAATATTATCTGTAAAGGATACTGATATCAATGAATTCGTAATGCGACTAGCATACTGTTCGGTTTATTTATTATTTATTATTTCTGAAGTTAAATTTGGTTTGAATATAATGAATATTAAGAAAATAATTAGCCTTAAACTCTCGGCAAAACATTATAATAACAAATGATAATAATAATAATAATAAATACACTTGGAGACGTTTCACTAAATTTATTTGGATTCTATGTACATTTCGCTTTCTTAAGGGGCATCTTCAGAAATGTTATTAAGTACCAAAGTTATGATAACAATATTTTTTTTATATACTTGGGCGCTTAGATAGTGTATTAGCTTAGGATCTAGAAGGGGGTTGTTGCCAAACTCTAGTTGATCACATTTGCTGGGAGTTTGTTTAATGATATCACTTTTTTTAATTTAAAATTGTCTGTTATTGCTTGCTCTCCATGCCCTAGTTATGTCATAATCACGAACTATCATTTTATTGTGAAACTTTATATTTAAAATGAAAGCTAGATAAAACAAAAAAAACTAAAACGAAACATGTAACTAACTTGATAAAATATCTAGTTATGGCAATATATCGTCATCTACCGATATCTGCTACTAACTGAAATATTTCATCTGTTAGACAAGGTATCTACTTGTTCAACTGAATCGACGATACAGCTTTTGTACGTAAAAGACACGTAAACCAAATTAATAAGATCAGAAACTTGATGCTGTTCTTATTAATTATCTACGATCGTATCAAGTATTATTTTTTATTCCATTTGATAATGGTTATTTCAGAATTTGTATTTTATTCCGTAATTTCTATTCCATTTCACTGTAATTCATAAAAAAAGATAATATATTTCTTCCGGGTCCTTATCTTGGCTACATAATATAGTAGATAAATTACTAGAGAGGAGAGTTAACATCTTAGAAAATATCAGAAATTATGGCAGATCGTAAATCAAGGGTTGAAGAAGGGGAGTGGTAGATGTAACTGAGAAACGGGGATGATCACGACAACGACGACAATATTCGGAACAATTTCCTGACAATAACTTTATTACGCCGGTCGTGTAGCGAGCGTGATACGACGATGAAATGCATCGAAGACGGAGAAGGCGCACCCCATTACATTAGAGGGTGCTATTTGCAACTCGTCCGCCTGACGACAACGGTGACTAACGATCTCTAGCGGGACTTGCCAACAAGACGACGACAAAAAAGACGCTCTCACAATCTAATCCACGTCGTAAGTGGATCGTTACGGTCCCCTTTGTAAGCCGAAGCGAGCGAGCGAGCGAAGAGGGTTGTTTCAAGGGGATGATGGTTGGAATTAGATGGAGAGCGCGCATTGAAAATGAGTGAGATGGCAAGTGCGTTTTAAGGGGGAAACGGGTCGGTGGTTGGTTGTTTGTTCGGGGATTTTTCCCGTAGGAAATAAGAGCCAGCAGCCATTTTCTGGAGACCGGCGGGACCGAGGCTATTATTTAAGTAATTGTTCTGCGCTATTAGATCGACCGTTATCCGTTATCCGTTTAGTGTAACCGGATTTAGACGGATAAGAAAACTTTATTAGCTCAAAGTTATTTTGGCAATTTAGTTCCCCAACGTTCGTGAAGGAGTTGATTGAAGACACGGAAGGGCATAAAAGCGGAAATTAAATGACTTGTTAGGCGAGATCTGGACCGTTTCAATTTCGGATGATACGCTAATACAAATGAAATGAACCATTTCAAAAGAGATAAAATAAAATAGGGAAATAGTTTGGAACACTAATTAAAACAGTAATATTTAAATAGTTTTATAATTTTGAGACGAGAATGTAACAGACAGAGGTTGGCAGCTTTTTAGGCTACCGAGAGTGGTCAAGAAAATGTCAACCATTTTTCATTGAAGTCTGCTGATTTCTTCATCTATGATTGTTTGTTAGTTGATTAACGCCATGATTGCTACTTATTTTTACGAAAATACTAAATTACTATATATTCAAAAAAGAAGAAATTAAAATCCTTATTCGTCTAAATTTTAAAATCAAAGATCTCACAATCAATACCGGTAGGGGTATTAGCCCTCGGAGTAGTTGTTTCTGTTGATTCCATATTTATATTTTTAAATTACTATAGATTATGATTTATTATATGAAACAGTATGTTATTAATTATTATATGTTTAGAGAGATCTTGATGTGATTGGTGCTATATGTTAAGGTACTATAATGATCTGTGCTAAAAATGTAGTATTTAATAACATATAGTTTGATATAATAAATCATAATCTATAGTCATTTAGTATTTTCGTAAAAATAAGTAGCAATCATGGCGTACAATAAAATTAGTGTGTATATAGTTGTAAATAGTTTGGGTGTAATAAATTTTTAAAACACAAAGTCCGTTTATTACATCGATTCCCCCATAGGAATCAAAAGAAGTGGCACATTTGTGCACCGGTGAAATAATCTTATTTCATCAACTAATAAACAATGATATAAAAATTATTTTCTGAAGAAAATTCCACGATAGTACTACAGTGTAGTCTCCATTTATTTACTCAGAAAGGACTCAAAATTGAAAACGATCACATAAATACTATAGAATTTTTGATGTGTATTGGATCCTTTAATCCAAAAACATTCTATGTTTCAAAGTTTTTCAGCAAGATTGCACGAAATTAACTGGAAACAAATATAGGCACCATAGTTATACATTCTCCCTCTTTTCTTAAAAAAAAAAAGAAAAATGAGTGAACACGTGCCCCTCCTGTGTCACTTGTTTTATCAGCCGCCACTGTGAAGATACATACTTTACATATCTAAATAACTTAACCAATTAATTATTATAAATCTGATATGAAATGCGAGAAGAAGTAACCGTCGGTATTCCAAATGGTATAATATAAGATATTGTGATGCTAGGCTCTATAGCCCCACCGTCTTGAAAAGCGAGTCCGAGCGCAACCGGCTTTAATGAATACAAATGTAATTGTTTAAATAATTAATTGAATTATTTTAATTTCGAGTGTCACTTAATTATGCGTACAGGTGCAATTATCAGTATGGAGGATCTAGCAAGGTAACTAGTTAGTGCATGATATGACGTTGTTTCAAAAAAGCCACGCCACTGCGATCGTCTTCTGATATTAATTTTCCATAAACAAAAACAGAGAATACGAACAAGAAAATAATGAAGCTGGCGGTGATGGTGAACAAATGAAATGCGCTGCCTCGTATAAGAGCCATTAAACAAGTGAACATCTTGATAAAGCAACGTTGGCCAAGATGGACGACGCTGCAGGGACATAAACATTAATTTTAACCTAACAGCACGACTAAACCACCGAGAGATATCAGATTACCGGCAGATTCCGAGAAAAAACTAACCATTTAAGCGTTTAAAACTAAACGTTGAGGTGATTAAGTGGTCAGTGGGACGGGAATTCTGTTGGTTCGTTTGTTGAATGGGGTAATTTGAGGTTATGACTTGCCCTCTTCCTTCTCTCTTTTCCTCTTCTTACGCTGACGTCGCGTTCCATCTACACCACGGCCATAAAGGCAACGCGAGGTGTGAATTTTATTAAGTCAAACTAATGACAATGACGCGCTCGCGAAATAATTGACGTTATTTGAGAAGGTAGACGAAAGAGAGAAGAACGAAACGTATCAAATTGCGAAATACCTGTAATATAGTAATATAAAGGTAGTGACGAAGATTAGAATCAATATGGAGATATTTTTAAGTCGACCATTATCAATCAAAATTTATCGAAATTAGCATAGCATCAATTCCGTTCCGTAGAAGAATGTTAATTTAATATCATATTAAAGACACCATGTCGCCATCTACTGACATTTACTGCTAACTACCGTATTTCATATCTACGTAAGACCTACTAAAACATTTGGTGTATGCGTGTTCAATATTAGCAATACTTAGATTTTATGAAACAACATACTGGACCGTAAAGAAGAAATAAGTTGATGAAATTAATGTTGAATCAGAACTGTTAGTATTTAAGTTTAAAATAATTTAAGAAATTTATGAAGGCGGAGCTAAGGGTTGTTAAATAAAAGTAGGGAACTATTAGTAACAAAGCATACTTTGAAAAGAGAGATAGAATTTCTAGCTTGAAGACGTTGAACCCAAAGCACCGAAGAAATACAGTATTAGAAAGTAATTGGGGCAGGTGTATAATCACAAGCGTTTTGCAGTTAATAAATAGAATAGAAATATCGCAAGGGATTATAGGAAAGTACAGAGGTAATAAAATAATTTTTAAGGAGAAGAATAGATGCCGGAGTAATATTATTAGTTGTAAAGAGAAGAATAGATGCAAATGTTTAAGTAAGAATAAAAGACATTTTTTACATTTTTACATAAATAAATTATATACAGGGTGTTCTTATTCTATTGATGTTGGTCGCTACAAACATAAGAAATACCACAGATACATACACTGCCTTTAATATAATAATTACAATTCCTTATTTCCAAAGGGAGGTTTTTGCCACTTGCTAACGAAGCCAAATCCTTTTTCGCCAACCCCCAATTTCTCTTCCGAAAAGGCTAAAGAGTCCCCTCGAAAACAGCCTGTCAAAGGGGAAAAATGATTCTTCCATCATGGAATATACATCAACAATCCCAAAAGCTGTGTGACAGCCAATGTTGTTATGCAAAATCTGTGGTCGTTTTATTTTATATTGAAGTCAATTTCAGGTGACAAATAGCACAATATCGACATGTCTACGTATTTTTCTATGTTTGTATACAAACTCGTCTTCGGTCGAATATATTTCCCGGGGGCCCAATGAATATCCAAACATTCTATCCTCTTTAGGATTAGGATTTACTGTATTGCATGGTACAGTAGGATAAAGCAATGTAATGGCGTTTTTTGTTTGAAATTTATTTCCGCTATAAATTGCACTTTTACTACTTAAAAGAAAAAAACAAAACAAAGGAAACAAGCAACAAGAGAATGTCTAATAAATCTGGACTATCGGGGAATTTATTTCGTATTTGTGGAACAGGATTTCCAGAAGTGTGGAAACATCATTATTGATTACAATTTTGATGGGAAATGTCAGAGGTTTTTTAATCATTACCTTGGATATAACGTTTTTTTTTATCGGGTGATTTCGTGAGTCTTAAAAATATTTCGTGTTTTCACGCTAGACTTTTTACATGTTTTTATCCGGCCGATTGATTTTATTATTGATACATGATCGTTGGAGTCGTTTTCAGCTGGGCAATGGCAGGGCAGCCGGCGCGGCCGCCTACGTTTAGTTTCGATATATTTCAAAGGTATCTGTTGGAACGGTCAATTTAGATAGCGGCCAGGTCGGACATGCAACTTTACAAATCAAATTAATTAAGTTGGTACAAATAGCCGACAAAAGGAGCGTGTTGTAAGATAGTGTAAATTCATCGTGTATACGACTTAGATATAAACGAAGTTTCTCTTTTTCTCTCCATCTTCTCTTTGTCTCTCTTTTCTTCTTCTCTCGACGGCGACTGCTACCATCTGATTTCGGTTGCTTCGGACTAACAGGGTCAGACAGAGGCAACAGTTGTAAATTTAACTTTTACGGAATGGACATGTAAAAAGTGCACCACATGTAAATGTCCATGTCTTCGTGGATTAACACCGTCTAAACATACAAGTACCTATCTATAGGTTTTTAGACAAATTTAAATACTAATCCAAAATCTACAACGCTATCCTAAAACACCCTATAGTCTATACTTATACATGTATATGTTACATTAGAAACTCGACAAGTTAAAACTCGAGAAAAATGTTAAAAAGTTTGAGCAATATTGAATTAGAGGTTCAAAGTTATTTTGGTAAGCATATAGTGGCTGATTTAAAATAGAAACCCGTTTTGGGGTTGAATAAAAAGAAAACTATTTTGCGTTTGCCGGTGGGCGGGCAGCCCCTCCGACCTACACTGTAGTGCAAAGCCGGATGGTAGGACGTAAGGCCCTCTTCAGCCTCCTTGTCGGAATCGTGGGAATGGGTGGGTGGTGTGGTTAGGGAGAGAAAGAAACAGAAGAGAAGTGAAAGATTATCTGTGTAATATTGCTGCTCCAGCATTTGCCTAAATGATCCAAGGAAACCACAGAAAACTTGGACCAGTGCAGCCGGGCCCGGGTTCGAAACGGTGACGTCCCGAATACTAAGCAATGATCTAGAGCACTAAACCACGCCGCTCGGTGGGTTGAATAAAGCAAGGAATATAGTCGTCATGTTAGAAATGTTTTATTGAATACAGAAAGATTGTATCATGTATCTCTGAATCTTCGTCTTGCCTTTTTTTGTTCAGCAAATACATCCATTGCAGAATATAAATTGAGTGAATTTGCCACTGCTGATCCTTCAATATTAACGGGACACAAAAATTATTTAATGTGTTTTCAGCTGGAAAAGCTCATAATCAGAGATATTGTATAGCAATTTTCAAATAATTCAGCACTGGCTGAACCTGCAAACAAAGTCAAGAACAATCTAAATAAACTGCAGCACTTGGGAAAAATGTCCACCCTATTGTTTGCAATAACGAACTCGAGAAATCACGATATTCTAAGAAATACATGTCACTGAAGCTGACCAGTTCTTGTTTTACATCTGTGTTTAAAAATTCTAAATATTTCTTCATTAAAATGAAAACACACACTGTTTTTCAAATTATCTTCTCCTAGATTCCTCAAACTCTCGGGCATCAAAAAAACCGAAAACTTGGTCTATTTCTTCTGGGAATTCTTATCTATTGAATACCACTATAACAAGTTAAGCAAAAACTACACTCACTACCAATTCATGGTCATCTTCTCCAGAAGTTTCAACTCTTGAGATTTCTTCCTCTATGTAATTAATGATAAATTCCAAATTCTGTATTGTCGCTTCTACAACTTTCAATCGTGAGCCCCGAGATGTTTCCTTTTATAGAGAATATTTTGCTACAAATTTGAACAGTTCAAAGTACAGTTTAAGTAAACGAATAAATGTAAATTGTAATAAATTTCCTGTTTTACATAGTAAACCTCTCGCTAGTGACTTCACACTTAAACTAGCTGCTGAATAAGGTCCTGGGGCCGTTCTGCTGTCGGCAATTTTGAGAGCCCCTAAATCGGCTATTTTTGTTAAGGTTCTTTTGTAAATGGTGAAAGTTTCAATGTCTTATGGGAAGGGAACAGTAACATGTTTTAAGTTATATTGATTTTTACCATTGGTCAACTTACCAAAACTATTTTAGATGCTAAGTAGAACAAAATTTAAACAGACGAAGTTTAAAATTATGCTATACCACTCTAGATCATTGCTTAGCATTCGGGAGGTCATCGGTTCGAACTCGATGCGGCTGCTCTGGTCCAAGTTTTCTGTGGTTTCCTTGGATCATTTAGGCAAATGCTGGAGCAGTAATATTCCACAGATAATCTTTCACTTCTCTTCTTTCTTCATTTCGTCCGTCTCATCTTTCTCTCCCCAACCACACCTCCCACCCATTCCCACGATTCCTTCAAGGAGGCCGAAGAGGGCCTTACGCCCTACCCTCCGGCTTTGCACTACAGTGTAGGTCGGAGGGACTGCCCGCCCACCAGCACGAGTAGCTGGTGGGAATGAAACACAAAAAAGTTTTTTTTTCAATAAGTACTGTTCAAAAAGTGTCCGAGACTGACCTGAGAGGTGCCTGCTACAATTTACAAACTACGGGCTGCATGAGAAGACAGTAATAGTAAGAAATAAAAATAGAAATAAAGAAAGACAGAGACGGTCAGGTATAAAAATGCGGGGTCGCGTTTCAGCGACAAATACCAACGCAACGCCTGTCGAGTCAACGATCAAGTCGGCGAGTGTGAGAAACACCATCCAGTCACCGTGTAATTGTAACAAACGCCTGTCGAGCCATTCATTAATGCCTCCCGATAGTTATTTGTTTTATAGTCGATTGTTACTGCCCAAACAACAACGCCCAGCAAGCAGACTCGAAATCGGACCGCGCGCTCTCTCTTCTGCTGTGTGCTCTTCTATTCCGTCTTCTCTTCGCCATCAGGCCTGCTGCGATCCATAGTTCACGCCGCGAAATCTCTTCTCAAAATCTCGACAGAGCTCGCGACAAAAGAAACAACAACAAAACAAACAAACAAACGAACGAAGAACAATCGTTACATTGCTGACAACTCTATACGTCGGTACTGGATGTTACACAATGTTCTAGCTACAATAACTTGGTACCAACTAAACAAAAATTAATGCCGGACACTGATTGTCATCTAACATTATTTTCGGTTCGTTGGTACAGCTGACACGGCAGATATTTAACCAATAAATTAGTTAAATCAGCCGACGCGACGGTTACTTCGACGGAAATGCAAGACTATTGAACACATAAACCGTTTCTAAATCAAAAAATTATAATTAATATTAATTAATTGATTTTTAGGTTAGCAACTAATTGTTTTACATATATTGACGCTTTATTGTAGGGCAGCAAAGATTAAACAAAGAATAATGAGCTTAATATTGTGTAGGATTCGTCAAACCACCTGTAAACTAATATTCATCGCCTTAATTAATTGGCGAAGGGCAATCCCCCTGACGGAATCGTTGAATATCCACACAAACTATAACTTAACGCTGCTGAGAAATGAGATATAGGGTCTAATTTTAATTCGATAGTTACCTGAAAAGATTCGAGTTGGGAAACGGACCGCTGTCTGACTTCATTAGATTGTCTTACTTAAATTATCATTAACTGTGGTCAATTTCGTGGTTGTTATCAAATATGTCTGAAGCTACATTCGATTTTTCTATTCTATTACTTATATACTTAAAGTGAGGTAAATGTTCCTTAAATCTTACGTTTATTGCTCTATGTGTTTGACCTATATAGCTACTATTTATGGCAATTTTTTTTTATTCTCCTCATTTTGTTTCGAACGTTTACTCATTGTTATTCTAACCTGCTATAATTAGATTCAGGAGCGTAAGCTCCCCTGAACCCCATCCCCTAGCGCGGACCCTTTGTGATCAGTTTAAATTTTTTCGTTTTTATACTTAATTTTACAATGTTCTAGAGAGGAATTTTAAATACATTATGAGCCTTTGAGCTTTTTCTGTGATTGATCAATTTTTGTTGCTTTGATTTAATATAAAAGTTAATGGATATTATAGCGTTTTAATTATAACTATTACCTTACAAATAATAAAGTATTTGGTATGCTTTAACTTTATAATTAATCATTGATAATGACCGCCCGGTCTGTATTTACTCATCGAACGGACTAAACATAAGCTTTTAGGCATTTCATTCCTACCAGATTCCCATGTTAGTGAACGGGCAGTCCCTTCAACCTTTACCGAGCGGCGTGGTCTAGTGCTCTAGATCATTGCTTAGCATTCGGGAGGTCACCGGTTCGAACTCGATGCGGCTGTTCTGGTCCAAGTTTTCTGTGGTTTCCTTGGATCATTTAGGCAAATGCTGGGGCAATAATATTCCCCAGATAATCATTCACTTCTCTTCTGTCTTCATTTCGTCCGTCTCATCTTTCTCTTCCTAACTACACCACCCACCCATTCCCACGATTCCTGAAAGGAGGCTGAAAAGGGCCTTACACCCTACCCTCCGGCTTTGCACTACAGTGTAGGTTGAAGGGATTGCCCGCCCACCAGCACAAGTAGCTGGTGGGAATGAAAAATAAAAGAGTTTTTTTTCTTCCACCTATACTGTAGTGCAAAGGTGGACGGTAATACGTAAGGCCTCCTTCAGCGTTCTTTCAGGAATCGTGGGAATGGGTGGATGGTATGGTTAGGGAGAGAAAGATCAGACGGACAAATTGAAAACAGAAAGAATGTAAAAGATTATCTATGGAATATTACCGTACCAGCATTTCTCTGAATGGACCCAGGAAACCACAGTAAACATAGACCAGAGCAGATGGACTCGGAATCGAACCGGTAACATCCTAGATACTAAACACTGATCTGAACCACTAGACCGCGCTGATCGGTATCATCGAACGTTGTTTCAAGGCAGCAACCAGGTTGGTTGGTTGATTGGTTGGTTGGTTGGTTGGTTGGTTGGTTGGTTGGTTGGTTGGTTGGTTGGTTGGTTGGTTGGTTGGTTGGTTGGTTGGTTGGTTGGTTGGTTGGTTGGTTGGTTGGTTGGTGTTCCGTTGGAGCTGTGTATGGAATGCTGATGTGAACCTATGAGTTCGGAATCGCTTTCTACTTGTGCCTGTTTCGACAGAATATTGACCAAGGACATATTATTGTTTTTGTTCGATTTGGTTACCTACCGTAGATTCAGATTAACAAGCTGATATCCTTATTAAAAAAAGACATTGTTGAACATTACTGAATTCCACAATAAGTGTTAAATTTCTACGGATGATGGCGTTCACTACGCTATCTGTATTTATTTAATTATCAGACCATTAATAGATTAGAGATTGAACGGTTGAATCATACCAAATACTTTATTATTTGTAATTTATTGTTAAAATGTTTCACCGATATTGCACGTCTAAAAGCATTTCTATAACTACCTTAACAATTTAATAAAAATATTAATACTAAGCAATTTGCTGCATACTGTTGTTTGAAAATCCATTTCTATGGTGTAATACATATAATTGGCTAGTAGTGGTACATAGGTAGGTACAATCGTTAACCTTAACCCACCGGAAACGGCATTACGACCGGTATTTTATACGGAGCAAATTTATTTTATTTATTCACTAAACGTGCCAGTATACACATGGACCGAAATTGCATTTCAATTACTAAAGCCAATTAGCGCGACATTTTCCATTAAAGAAACTTTAGACGCGCATAATAAGATATTTCCCGTTTATTAAACTCCTCGTGTTGTATTAACACGCTGCTACGAGACCACCGCCACCATCGTCGTTGTATATAGTAGCCACCGCAACCGCCGCACCAAGACGACTTAATATTATTTTAATTTATTGCCACTGTTTGTTCGGATATTGTTGCCCGCTCGATTTATTCAATTAATTGAATTATAACAAAAATCCCCCTCGCCCTCTTTGAACGACGGCAGATTGCTTATTTATTCATAAAACTCTCGTAACAAATGAACAGATTATTCAGGCGTCGTCGTTTGTAAATTGCACCGTATCTTCAATTTCAGGTATCTACCGCTCGATTCGATAGGGGAACGACATGTAAATTGCAGACGATCATAATTTGCATAATTGTCTTCTATAGTGAGATCTTCCCAGAGAACGGTGATAAAATTAGGTTAGGATAGGTAAGATTAGGCTAGGTTAAGTTAGGTTAAGTTAAGTTAGGGCATCCTTCAACTACTTCTCCGGTATATAAACTATAGCGAGCCATAATACGAGGGTTGCTATTTATATTTTCGGGCTAATAATGAAAAGACAGTAATTTATTATCGAAAATGGTTTTATTGTTTTTCGAAGAATTCTCCATGATGATCAATAAAATTACTTTGGCATGCGCTCGAACCAATTTTCGTAAAACTTTTCCACTCCGATTGAGGTACCTTCAAAGCATGGTTTTTGAATGCATCAACGGCTGCTTCAGGCCTGCAGTTTATTCTTAATATGCGAGAATAAAAAGAAGTCATTCGGTGACAAATCGGGCCTGTACGGAGCATGACCAATCAATTCAACGTTTTGGTCAGTCAAATAGGTGGTTGTTTCAGCCGATGTGTGAGAGCTTACATTGTCATGATAATCAAGCACTTCTGGAAAACAAATTTTCGTGTACCATTCAGATCAGAATTCACCGTTCTACGTTGCTCTAAGGGCATGGTTGCCACATTTTCAGTTATTCCGAAGAAACAGGCGATCATTTGCTTCGAAGTGCTTCGCATAGAAATCACTTTTGTCGGATTTAGCTCGTCTTGGAAGATTGCCGTTTTGTTTTGGACTCATATGCATAGATCCAAGATTCATCACCTTTGTAGATGTTGTACACAGCTTTTGATGCATCGCGATTGTATTTCTTGAGCATTTTTGTCCACCGATTGACATTATTTAGCCATGACAAGTATAGTTTTCTTTAAAAATTATCTACCGGACCTTATTAACCCCCGATACATTTATATATTATACGGTTACGCTTACGAAAAGGAAACAAAACAATAATTTTTGAATCGAAATTGCCCATGTATTGTAATATCATTGGGGGTGAGTTTCATTCGTTATTCTGAAGTTGACGTGCTTCGTTAGGCCGAAGGGTGGCAGAATGACATAAAAACGATTAAATCATCGTGTAACTAAGTAGCGCTCAATTTCGGGGTTAACCACTACACGCCACCCTATTGTTCCCTCGGGAATACGATACTCAGAGAATTAGGGTAGGTAGATAGTGACTCTTTAACCCACGCCACGTTACACCACCAATCGTTTATGTATTATACTTGTCGCATACTTGGGAAAACAACAAAATCTAATAACTCGCCCAAAAATTAAAAAAATAGTTTTGAAAAACGTATAGCCAAGTTGGGCCCTGATTACAATTTTTCCCAAGTCAATCCTATTACTTACGTTTCGAATTTAAACAACGCCACACTCTCAATTCTCAATAGAAATCGAAACTTTTTCATAATACCTTCCCCTACCGTAATAAATACGAGCAAGTTAATTCTAATGTCCGAACTGGTTTTATACCATTTCTATTTTTCAACTAGACCTACATTGAAAAAAACACTTTAAGGAACTTTCAATTAATCCTTAAATGAGTTTTGATTTTTATTGCATCTAATAGTGTTAATTTCTTGCCTTTGTCTTTTACATGTAGTATTTTTATATTTCCCTTATTATTTTATTGAAAACATGTTCCAAATGCGTTCTTTAAATGTTCTGCTCGTCTGACCTATATAAATTGAATTACACAAGTCGCAATATAATTTATAAACACCACATTTTTGAAGTAATTCAGTTTCGTCTTTCTTGTTGTTAAATATTTAAATAAATTATTTATTGTTTTAAAGGACACTTTGGTATTTTCGTTATTGATTTCTTCGGATATTTTTATATAAGGGAGACCTACATCTTAGTGAATAGAATTAAAACATAGTTTTTGCTGTTTTTTTGCATATTACGTCATCTATAAGATTCCCTTTATACCCATTGTTATAAACTATCTGTTTCATAACTTTTACTTCGTTAGCAAAGATGATAATTTTCATAAGATAGAGGCCTATTTAATCAATTTTTTCGAGAACATTGAAAAAGCTAAAGATGATGCTTCGTTGCGAATTGGGTCTAGACTGGTTTTCAAATTTAAAAATATCAAAAGTTAACATTTTTTGTAAAAATACCCTCTAGCAATATATACTAAACGTACATTGTATATAATTATTAAAAGTTTTAATGAAGTATGCACCAAAAATAGCTTGTTAAGTATCAAATAAAAACATACGTATAATAGCAAAATGACGCAAATCTACAAATTCTCTATTTCGAACACTGAACCAAGTTCACTTATAAGATAGGACTCGTAAAAGTCTTTCATTCAAAAATTAATTAAATGAGTAAATATATCTGTAGCGTCTTTTACGTTACTTTTTCAATACCCAATATGTAATAATTATAGTTGGTATTAATATATTATTAAAGGCAGTAGTATTTATCATCGATTGTAAATTTAATATTCACATAATAATTATTATCTGTATATGTGCTGGCACTTTCTTATCATTTTGGATTTGTATTTGTTTATTTTTTCCTATTTACACGATTAAATTCGTTTTCAAAATTAATTAAGTATATTATCGCGTAGTTATCGTAGAAAATGATGCAATTTAAATAAAGTGTTTCGTATGACACAAAAAGTTCTTAATTATGTCCATTAAGATAACCTCTTTGAACGTGAGGTCGCGACACAGGTTATTTGTTTTAAAACAAAACGAATTAGCAACCTAAACAGGAAAAAATAACAACAAATTAACAATATCAAAAAACAATATATAGATATGTACATCTGTTGTAAAATAATAATGAACAATCAAGAAAATTGAAAATGCTATTTTACATATGTTTGAAGTCAGATTAAACAACGTCTGGTTTTTCCAGAGACGTGAATTAGCGTAAAAATAAATGAAGCCAACATGGTAGGCAACCGACATTAGTTCCGTCTAAAAAACATTGAGCGGCGGAAAGTTTACGAAAAAATTACAAGTGAGGAAGATCTCTGATTAGTGGCAGCTCGTGGTCAATTTTTCGGGAGGTTCAAAATTGTCAATTCTCAAAATGTCTTAACTGATTTTTATTTCAAGAAAAACATGATGTTAGAGGTGTGACAGCAACTATTGTTTAAAAATAAGGACATATATGACAAAAAATATTAATTTACACCACAAATATATATGTATATAACCCGATCTGCAAAAAACTGCTAACGAAGAAAAAGACTTCGAAAAATACTGCATTTTCCTCGCCGCGGCTGTTGACCCAAACCAACCCATTACACTACTTCAGAAAGCCATATAACATAATACAAATTAGATCGGAAAAACTCGTCTGACACTCGCCTCCGTTTAAAGCAATGCGGTCATCGCTGGCTGCCAGCCCGGCTTATGCAAACTGCCAACGAATGAAAACCAATAATCAAATCAGTAACACCAAGGAGATGCAAAATGGCGCAAATAGTTAAAATAAAAAAAGAATTTCCAAATTTAAAAGATAATGAAAAAATATATTATTTAATTTATATCATTATGATACTTTTGTTTGGAAGTATATTTGGAGGGGGGGTCATTGACCAAATGACCTAATGGAGGAACCGTGCCTGTCTTTGATCATAACAAATAAACATTTCAATTAAATATTAACGATATATAGTATAAATTTACACATAATCTCCACCACTACACGATCGAGGTACTGATTACAATTAACCAACAAACATTTTACCGATTCTCTATAATCGAATATAAAATTATATTTTACTGTTTAAAGTCCTATTAGATTTTCTATTATAATTAATATAATGATGTGATTGTGGTTATTTAATTAAAAAAGTATATAGAAGAAAAATGTAAATGAATTTATTTATATTTTTATTTCAAAATTTTCGCTCCTGATCGCTTTAGTTTACTTTTTAGAATTTCTTCTCTAGTAGGAAACCTTAACACAGTTTATTCATAAAATAGAATGCTAAATTTATTATTGAATGCCTACGTACGAACGAATACTAAGAAATTTTGGATAAATCAAAATGTTCTTTTTGCCACTATACGTTTACCATGTTGTCTACCATATTTGCTTCAAATGGTTACGTATAGACGTAGTGTAATTTATTTACATATTTGTATTGTTCAAAAACGAATTCAGGACTGCCATTGTCTTTGTTTTTCTGTCTTTTTTTAAATGTATACGCATAAAAAAATAAGAAATTAGAAATTGTAGTCTTTGAACTATGTTCTTTAGCTACCTTAAATACCATTGTATTTATTTTTAGTTTCTTTCTTCACAATTATTAAGTATTTTATATATTTTGAGCTGCAATGTTTTTGAGATAGGGGTTACACTATTACCTTATTTTTTTGCATCCTATTTTCCCTTAAACTACGATGCTGTGTCATTAATTTTTAAATAAGAAACATTACAAATAAAGAAATGTGCTCTACATATTTTTATGGCTTACAGAGATAACTATATTTAATTAAATAAATAATACTGCTATTTTGCTTCACACTTGAAATTTTATTAAATCTCGACATTTAAGCCTTTCTCAAGAGAGTAAGATGTAACACTCTTGAGAAAGGCTTAAATCAGTCGAAACAATTCTTGAGATTTAATAAAATTTCAGGTATGAAACAAAAAAGCGGTATTATTTATTTCCTTTCTTTATTTATAAAATGTTTCACAAAAAAACAACTGCAAATAATATTGAAGCAACTATATTTAATTGACTTAAGGGCTTTATGTTAATGGTGTGAGACTGGGACACGTGCTGCTTCTTTTTTATCTATCTTCATATGAAACATGTGTTCCCAAGCGGTATCTCATCCTCTAACTATACCAATTTATAACATGTTACCCTGAAATGTGTTAAAACCTGAGCTTTCTCCTTCGATTTCGAACAACTATGAAATATTTGATTTTTACACTTAAGTGATACACTTCTCTAAATCTATAACACATGCTACTTGGAGGGTAACTTTTCTTTATCCGTTTTTCTTTTTTTTTTTGGGACCAAAAACGATAATCTGTTCTCATTTCTCAGTCCAAACAAAAGAATAGTTATTACTGAATGATATAAATGAGATACAAGGTGCAACACAAAACATTTTGTACAATTTGTATGTATATATACTACTTTTTGTATGTCAGCTTTTTAAAGAGTATTATTTATCGAGTTGTATGATTATTTAAGTAACTACTACAACGTTTGTCGAGTAATTTTAGGCAATAGATACAATAACACTCTGTATACTAATTAAATGATTTATTGAACCTGCGTCACGGCAATAAAACGTCCGATAATCATGACTGGCACCTATGTATAATAATAGTTAAGATTACACATTAGCCGGGTGCAAAGGTTACATTGGTTATTATTCTGATGAAATAAAAACTGACTGTTGCAAATATTATATAGGGTCATGTTTTTAAGGTAAATAACTATATTTTGCAACAAACCGCAACGGTTTGTTTAAATGCATATATTTTTACGTAAAAAATTCTAATTATTATTAAAGAATTCAAAAGAGTTCAACATGAAATATACACCCTTCTAGTAAATCTTAAACTAAACGTAGTGAATAAATGAAAAGACAACTTGCAATACAATAAATAATAACGCTAAACCCGGCCCTGTATAAGATATGCGCTATAAATCATTAAAAAATCAAATCTAAAAACGACTGCCCCTCCAAAATTTCGGTCTAAAAATGATATTAAGGTAATAAAATCGTTTTTCGTCTAATCACAGATTCCACATTTGGAACGCGTCCTACACAGTAAGTAGGCACAGCGCACCGAAATTAATTAATATTCGTTGTTTTTACATCAGAGAAAGTACAATTTAATTTCTTTATTTTTAGAACATTCATTTTTGTTTATAACTAGAAGAAAAATAATAACTAATTCTTGTTACGACTGAGAAGAAACATTAGAAAAAATAGTATTTTAGGCTGCAATAATTTATTTTAATTTATTCAAAAAAGAAGGAATTAAAATCCTCGTCCGTCTAAATATTAAGATCCCACGACCGGTTTCGACCTATCGGGTCTCATCAGGATATGGCATTTTTCGGCAAATATGTCCAATTTTAAGATCTAAGTCAACAAATTCGGAGATTGAAAAGGAATAAAGTAAAAGGGTAGTCATTTTCGACGTAATTTGAAACACAGATGCATCAGAACGTCAGGATTTTACGATACCCTAACCCCAAATTCAAAAAGTGCAGTTTTTGACCTTTTTGAAAGGATTACAACCTACAATAAAATGCAAAATAACCACAAGATTGGCGATTTTCGTGGTATTTTTTGTCGCTGAATTAGAATTTGACTTCACAATTTTCCCAATACATCCACATTTCGAACTATTTTAATTCCAAAATCCAAAACAATATACTGAGCAAATTTTGATACCAAATTCGGAATCAACGTCGGATATGACATATTTGATGTTAACTTCCTGTTATTATACCGCTTTCACATTTTGTTGTGATTATCGTGTATGTATATATGTATGTATGTATGTAAAAAAGTGTCTATCAACCTTCATGAAAACGTGTGTAAAAGTTCTGGTTTCCATTATCTTGTCATCGGAGTGTGCCTCGTGCTAAACATTCTCACCGCACGCTTTTTTCAAAAATAAAATACCTGTAACTGTCTTCGACCGCACAAAGTGCTTCCATTATCACCCGAATGGCATTAGCCACTTAATTTTAGGATACGCGTGACGAATTGCTTATATATTACGTGTGAAATTAGGTACATGCCACAAATAGATTACCAGCTGTCTAATAAAACTTTTATTACGATACTTGTATAAATGCAAAAGTAAAATAGAAACACAAAAAATACAAAATTATAAACTGTTTCAACTATTTATTAAAAAACTCTAACAATTGTTTCGACCAATTGGTCATTATCAAAGAGACATTTAAGAAGATCATCAAGATTGCACCATAAACAGTTTATCTTATAGCAAAAGTAAAAATTGATCGAATACACCATTTCAATAAGTTTAAATTTTAAGTAAAACACAATTAAACTTTTCACAAAATTTTTATTTTCACTACTATAGTTTCGCTACACTGTAGCACATAGTACCTATGTATTACTCACTTGAAAAAGCTACAGTGTAGCGAAACTATAGTAGTGAAAATAAAAAATTTGGTGAAAAGTTTAATTGTGTTTTATTTAAAATGGATTCCAACATTCACCAAGTAACAGCCAACGCAATCAATCATAATAAGTTTAAAGTAAATTCAGATGCAATAAAGTCAAATATGTAATTTATTCAGAAATCTTCTTTGTGAAAACATAAAACCCAAGCGATTTAAACCTTGTAATCTCATAATGTAAGAGTTTTAAACCGAGTGGCGAGGTCTACGAGTTTAGAATTTGAGAGGTCATGGGTTCTATTCTATATCTTTCACTTTTCATCTGTTTTCGTTTCGTCCGTCTCATCTTTCTCTCCCTAACCACACCATCCACCCATTCCCACGATTCCTGCAAGGAGGCTGAATAGGGCCTTACGCCCTACCCTCCGGCTTTGCACTACAGTGTAGGTCGGCGAGAGTGCCCGCTTACAACCACAAGTAGCTACTCCAAATTAACAAACACATGTATAGGTTATAAAACTTTATTAAAATTCACAGTAATTATTTAGATCCACTGTATCTTCTTCATTTGAAAATGGGTCATTTGTATTTGTTAATTTGAAATATGGAGTTACAAGAATTACGCGCCTTATCGATATCAAATATGAAGAATATTCCCATAAGCTTAAAACTCCGCCAGCTAGGATTGGTACCATTGTAAAAGTCTAGAACTTAACTTTCCAAAAAAGTATCAATCAACCCCCTAATTCAGTGAGTCCCTTTACGAACTTTTGCCTAGAAAATAGCTATTTTGCATTTTGTATTTCGATTGTATTTTCGGAACAATTTTAGATTTTGTGTTTGAAATAGAAGGATCGTTTCATATTTTACATCTTCTAAATATTTCAAATACATCGTAACAACCGCATGACCTCAAGTAAACAACAAACAGATAGATTAAATAATGTTTGATACAAATCATCTTCTTACTACGATATAGATTTCTGTCACCCCCAATGGCAATTCCTAGGGATTTTAACCCATTACCTTTATTCAAAGACTCACTTGTTAATGTACCATATCATTCGGGTATTTTTCATCGACAGATGGTGTTATTTTTACATCTAGATGTAATTTATAAACACAATCAGTTGATAAATGGGCGTGTAAAGCACAATTGGACTCGTGTTTGTTCAGCGAATTTGGCGAATGTAGTTTTAACAACGAATACAGCAACAACAAGAAGGAAAGAAAAAAAGAACCCATATTCGACAATATTGACTACTGTTGTTCTTCTCTGTCATTCTCAGGGGCAAATGTACATGCTATCTTTTTCTCCCGCTCTATTTGTGTGGTGTAGTACTTAATCTCTTCCCCGTCATCAATCACACGCTTTCACGGATCATCAACACCATTCGGAACAACCCTAATCACATAATAGAGATTGCGAGCTACCCCCTCGATTTACTTACTTAGTTAGATGTATGTATATAACATATGAAGACGTTACGAATCCACCCTTATAATATTGTATGTAGCTACCTAATACAACAACACAACCAAATCAAATTCGAATTGTTGTTGGTTGAGAAGACGTAGTAGCATTTCCTCAAGGTATCGTGGACTATAAAGTATACTGGGTAATTTTTGTTCAGTATTTCTTATATTTATTTAAGTTAGTAGTAGTGCTTAAATAACTATGAAGATAAACGCAAAAATTAAAAAAGAATGTTTGTAGACAATTTGTTTCAAGTTTCCCATTTTAAAATTAACTTGATTTGGAGGAACGAGAGTTTAAAGAAAAGTTTGACAGACAAATTTGTTGCACAGATTAATTAATGTACCTCTCTCTAATGATAACTTTAATATAGGATTAAACAGAATCTCCAGAATAACTGAAAACAACTGTTACAGCAAACATTTAACAACCCAACTTCTTAATAAAAAACGAATAAAAAATATTAAATCAAGTGTATTTGTGCAATAAACAAAAAGCATTTACTTCACTTACGTATTTAAACAACATCACCAAAAAAATTGAAAACATATTAAGAACAAATAGCGAAAGTCTAGTTACATTCAAAACAAATAACTCTTCGGATAGCAAAATGAGAAATAATAAAGAAAAAACAGATAAAGAATTCAAAGTCAGGGTCTATAAGCTAAAATGCGGAGATTGTCAGAAAGTCTACATATTAGAACAGACGAGTAGATCATTTCAACAATGGATTAACGAACATCTTAAAGCATATAATATATATTTAAAAAATCGCATTTCACATGTGCAGAATATTTAATGGCTGAGAATAACCAATGTGATACAAATTTTGAAACTTTGCATTGTATTGATAAAGGCCAAAAATTAAATCTGTTCGAAATATTAGAAATAAAGAAACGTAATCTCAATAATACAATATTAAACGATCAACTAGAAATTAGTAAATCGAATTTAACGGTTCGACGGTGCAACATGTGGAAAAGGACAAAATAAAAGAAGAAAAGACTCATTTGTTAAAGGACACTTACACTGTGTCAACAACAAAATCCTCGCTTATCTGAATATTTCATTTCTTACGAATATAATATTCATCTTGAAAACATAAAATGTTTACATAGTTAGAATAAAAGTAGAAAATAATTATATTGAGGTAATGCCCCACGATTATTCACCACACTCTGAGGTTTTAGGGTTGACCCATAATATTATTTTTATTTGTCTATTATGTAGTGTGTCCTATTTATAAATACGTTCCGCTTTTATGTTAGCTTTAGTAAGACTGTAGCTACTCTTTGAAAATGACCAAGTAATGTTCGAAACAATTGTCAGATTGTTAATAAATATTTTGTGAAAGTTTACCAAGTGAGTCTTTTCTTCTTTTAATAAATAAATCTCCCCTCTTAATCCTAAAGTTGTAAACATATGTATTGTCACTCGCCCCCAAATAATTTGAATATATTTAAGAAGAAAACTGAAATAACTAAAGTAAAAAACTTAAAAAAATCTTTTTTGTATTTCATTCCCACCAGCTACTCGTTCTGGAAGGCGAGCAGTCCCTCCGACCTACACTGTAGTGCAAAGCCGGAGGGTAGGGCATAAGGCCCTCTTCAGCCTCCCTACAGGAATCGTGGGAATGGGTGGGTGGTGTGGTTAGCAAGAGAAAGATGAGACGAAGGAAATGAAGAGAGAAGAGAAGTGAAAGATTATCTGTGGAATATTACTGCCCCAGCATTTGCCTAAATAATCCAAGGAAACCACAGAAAACTTGGACCAATGCAGCTATGATCTAGAGCACTAGACCACGCCACTCGGTACTAAAGTAAACTTGAGCCCATCTTTAAATAGTAGACGGGTCCGGTTCTCTGGTCCAAGTTTTCTGTGGTTTCCTTGGATCACTTAGGTAAAATCTGGGGCAGTAATATTCCACTTCTCTTCTGTCTTCGTTTCATCTGTCTCACCTTTCTCTCCCTAACCACACCATTCATTCCTAAGATTCCTGAAAGGTGGCTTAAGAGGGCCTTACGCCCTACCCTCCGGCTATGCCATACAGTGTAGTTCGGAGAGACTAGACAGCACGAGTAGCTGGTGGGAATGAAACTCACAAAAGTTTTTTTTTACGGAAGTTGGCATGTCATCTTGCCTGATGAAATTACCGTTTAACGAAACAATTGTAGGTAATTATAATAAATCGTTTGCAAGTGAAACCTGTGAGTTTTCTACGATTTCATATGACTGACAAATTAATAGATAATATCTCGAAGATCGGACACTTGGCCGCGCTTTTATTTATATTTTGAGGACATTTCCCGTCGAATGTAAGTGACATTTCAGATAGAGAATTTGTTAGTTATTCGCGGGTTGACGTTAAATTTACTACGGGCAATTCGGTCGCAATAAAAATGGCGAAAGAGGACGTGGTGGCAAGTCCCCGAAGCCCAGTACAATTTCCGCGGATTTAACGCCAGATCGAACGTCATTTGGAGTTAAGGGGGCCATTTTAAAAAGCTGAAAGCGTATTTTGCACCGTTCAGACGAATTGTCCTCGCAGGACCTTCAATAAAATCATTGCGCGACGGGGAGATATGGTATCTGTGTGTGTGTGTAAGCGCCGCTTCTAACTTCGCCGCCATTTGCACATAAAGTAGCGAAAATTTATGGGAATTACGCCGTAAACGTTGCTGCTTTACATTTTATTGCACCGTTGGTAATTGCTTCCGGTAAATCGGGACCTCGCTATTCTTCCGGTGTAGTTTAAGAAAACATTTTCAGCTCGTAAAATACCATCGTGGTAGAAGAAATAAAGTCAAAAGATATCAAAAAAAAAAAGAAATTAAAATCCTTATTCGTCTAAATATTAAGGATCACAGATCCCACATTTGGAACGCGTCCTACCAAGTAATGTTGTGTCGTCCTAATCCAAATGAGCTTAACGTAGGGTTTCACCAGGGTTTCGTCGATTGGTTACTTTTTTTTTCTTCTTCACTTTACTTTATTTATGCAACTTATACAATTGAGTATTTACTTCTATTTAGTTTAATTAATCATCTAGACTATTAACAATGATGACTGACTCTTTATCAATAATGACTGAATTACAATGAATGAATAAATATATTTCTAACTTATCACTACCCTATATAATAATGATAAAACTACGTAAGAGACTAAAGTTCGGAACGTGATCGACCCTAAGAATATTTCCATTTGTGAACAAATATTACTCAAAATAGTTCAAACAGAAAACGTCCGAAACAATAATTTAGTTAACAATTGGGCAATGAATATTTCAAACAAAATTTTGATAAATGCAATTATTATTTACATCCAAGACAAAGAATATTTGAAATCTCGAAAAGATAAACCGAAATTTGAATGACAATTATTTTAAATTATAAAAACTGAATAATTATTTTATAAATTGGTCCATAAGAGTAGGCACAGCGAACCGAAAGTCAAATCCCACGACCGGTTTCGATTTATTGGGTGGACATTGGCAGAAAGGCCTTTACAGGCTATATGAGGTAAGCAGGTAAACAATTAATTATCGAGGGTTTGTTTATCAAGAAAGGAATTGAGCACAGGGATCATACAGATAGCAAATAAAAATACCGATGATAACGTTGTAATGTTGCCAAATATAACTAGTTTGTGAGGGGCGGGAAAAATTAATAAAAACAAGGGACTACCCTTATGCAACTATAGTTATTATTATCTTGTACAATAAATAACATGTCTTCAATAAAATTTGAAACTATGTTCAGTGAACGAGGTAAAACTCTATTAATTTTTGAAAATTAATTATCTCGTTGATACGTATATAGACGACTCTTAAACCTTTCCTCCCAGAACTTGGGCCGAACAGTCTTCTAGTGTCTCTAGAACAACTTGCAACAACCAACACCTACCTACTGCTTCAAAAAGAACTCAAATCCCTACAGATATTTTAAAAGAAAACTGTTAAGATGGCTTGTGATCAACGGGTGTTTAGTTAAACACATTCAGGTAATAAAATCTTTGTGCTCAATTCAGGCGTCCGTTTGTTCTCAGTTCATGCTTATTAATCGTTTTTGTGCTCAATTCAACTGCACCGAAATATAAATATGGAATCAACAGAAACAACTACTCCGAGGGCTAATACCCCTACCGGCATTGAATTAATATTTAGACGAATAAGGATTTCGTATCTTCGTCTAAGAATCCTCCCGAATCAATGTCGGTGGGGGTATTAGCCCTCGGAGTAGTTGTTTCTGTTGATTCCATATTTATATTTATCAGAAATAAAGTGGCCTAATTTTGAACACTGCATTGTCTCAAAACCCATCAACAGTTTCTTTTAACTGAAAAACACAACAATAGTTGTATATCTCATCAAAATTATCCTATCTGAAGCACTTAGCAATAACAAATATCTAGAGCCTCAGAATTGATTCAGGTTTTACAAAGCACAAAAAGTGCATTTTTTGGATATTATGAGAGGTCACAATGTGAAATAAGACTTGAAAAGATTGATTGAGTAGTCCTCTACCTTGTGAAAGTTAATTATCTTGATCTTTTTGAATAAAACACTTTAAGAAACTCACTTAATTTTTATTAAAACTCTTAACTAATTTGTTTTGACCTACAAGGCCATTTTTAGAAGAAGGAATCATCACTGACATTTACAAAACTACCTTCAAATAAGGTAAACTGTAATTGCTAAGGTGGGAGAAGTAAATCTTTCGTACAAATTTTTACAATTTTACAATCATAGAGTCGTACACATTTTCAATTTCATTTAAAACATTATCTTAATTTGCCCTTACATGAGTTTTTTTTCTATGAGTTTAGATTTTATTATTTAATTATTAGATTTTACTATTTAAGGTAGTATTGTAAAAGTTACTGATGATTCCTTCTTCTGAACATGACCTTGTAGGTCGAAACAAATTGATTGGTTTTAATAAAAATTATATGACAGTTCCTTAATGTGTTTTATTCCAGATAATCAAAGTGAAATAAAAGGACAAAACAACCAAAAGGGTAGCCAATAGCCATTTCCAATATATCTTTTGTAGCTGAATCGCAATTTCCTCAGCACATAAAGATATTAAAATATTTTAACTCCAAGATGAAAATGTTGCTAATGTTGCTAATTTGTTTTGAATTTGTGATGAACAACGAGGATATCGTGAAACTTAAATATTTTTAAGGTAATTGTCGAACCAGATTCAAGTTTCGAGTTTTTGAAAAATGCATCAAAACTGATTAATCTTGTGTACTCGACTATGGATCAGATGAGTTGAAAAAAAAAACAGAAAAGAACGTAATCTGCTTTGTATTTTCGAGAAATCCTAACTTCAAAAACAAACAAACTAAATTAGCATCAGTCGAATTTTTAAATTAAGGTTTATTAAAATTTGAATAAACTGAGACAATTCTGGGGTCAGATTCTAATTCAGCAACAAAAGATACCTCGGAAATGGCTCCTTTCTTGATTGTTTTGTCCTTTTTTCACATATTTAAGATTGAAGTTTTTGAAGTTTGTGATTAAGATATCTCGAAATCCAAACCTACTGTAGCAATGTTATGATCAGATTCGCAATGAACGTCGCAACACGTCGGTAATAACATCTTATTTTTGGTATTTTTATCAGTTTTTTTTTGTATATATCGACACAAACATATGTCAATTTAACATATTAGCACCATAAAAAGTCTAAAATCTTACTTTTTCCCCGTTCCACCCCTTTTGGTTTGTCTACAACGTTCTGTTTGAATACCTTAAATTTACTTAACTTCTTACTTTTAAATTACATATGACTCCAATCCTTAACTAAATTAATAAATTCAAAAACTAATAAAAGTTATTAATACTTATAATGTACATATTAAATAAGTATATATATAAATATTGACACAAATAAAAGTAATTAAATGTATTTTTCAGTTAACCTATAACCTGATTTATAATAAAACAATAGAGTAGATACGTTTTTATATTTATATAAACTTTTTACGATGTTTTTGACCATCTTCATTGACCTTTTAATTGTTTGTATATTTAATACGTTTTGATAATTTTACAATTAAAGCGCATTGTTTTAATTAATTGCAAAGTAAATCAAATGTGTACACAGTTTTTATAACCACTTACTTTTCTTATTTTTAATTTATCATAATTAGTACATATATTTTTATTAATGTTAATTACACTGTAATCGCTACAAACAGAGTAAATAATAAAAATGTAATCTGGTAATAGTTCGGACCAACAACAACACGCACGCAGGTCTATTATATAGATAATAGTTTTGGGTTTCTCTAACGATAACATTCGTTCGTTTTTCCTTGCAACCGCGTCAAAGGTTATGATAATCTGTTAATTTCTAACTAACGGATCACATGTTAAATGTGTACCGGATACAAATCACGGTTGACCTAACAAATAGTTGATTATCTAAATAACTATAATGAGTAAAAATAACGAAAATAATGCGTATCCGCGACCCGAGATAATCCTTCTTCATTTTACCAAAGATTTAACGTATTCTATTTACTAATTAATTGGGGTTTTATCTTGTATGTGTTTAATGTCATAATAGACAAACAAAGTATACCAAAATTTAGGTGGGTAGTGTAGCGGTTATTAAAAATGGATAATCATATTTACTTATTAAAAAAATAAAAAAATCTAAAATATACACACATTATAAAAAAGGTATTAGGTACTCCAAAAATTTTGAATATTTCCGCAAACAACAAAAATATATTATTTAAAAAATGAAAACACACAAAAAGTTTCAAGATGTTTATTTAAATTCACTACAATTGTTTCGCTTAACTTAATCTTCTTCAGGTGAAGACATAATAATAATAATATACCTTCAACTGAAGAAGCTTAGCTTAAGCGAAACAAATGTAGTGAATTTAAATAAACATCTTAAATTAGAAAAAATTTCAATAGTCAATATTTGTAGATATTGTAACGTGTAGGTATCTCACTATACATGAAGCGTCAAGACCTATAGTATGGATTGCCGAGAAGACTGTATAACGTATATTCTGGAACTTTTTTGCCTTCTTAGAATTCTCAGTAGCTCACAGTATATGTTTTACGCTTCACGTATTATGCATTGCCTACACGTAACAATACACAGTTATGAAAAATCATTTTTCGAATCCTAATTTTCGAATGTTATTCTTAGTAATGATTTACTTAATTTGTTAGAGATCTGTTTGGAACAGAATTATTTGACAAATTGATTAAGGCTTTCGCGGCCAGTTGATGAACTGATGTTGTCCTTGTTCGGGTGTACAGGCCGTCGTCGGTTGGAATTGCTTCCTAACGTTTCGCTAGCACGAGTGGCGAGACTGAGTCTACAACCAACAGCGAAAATGAATAGACCTCTGAAGAAACTCGCCACTCGTGCTAGCGAAACGTTAGGAAGCAATTCCAACCGACGACGGCCTGTACAACCGAACAAGGACAACACCAGAATTATTTGACATTTAAGGAGAGGTGTTACCGGAAATTAGAGGGCCTCCATATGGGGTCGCCTCTTCACCTGTATTGGCTGAAGTGTTTATGGCTGATTTTGAAAGCAAATTATTTAGTTTGGTAAATCCGTTAGTAAGTTATATCCATACATAGTATAGATATGTTGATGGCATCTTCTGTGTGTGGAAAGGTACAGAACGTCAATTAGATAATTTCCTTTTACTTCTAAATTCTTTGAACAACAGCATCTCTTTTACGATCGAAAAAGAAATCAACAATAGTATCAATTTCTTGGACATATCTTTGAAAAAAGAATCAAATAAATTTGTTTTTAATACCTTTAATAAACGTACTACAACTGACACAGTTATTCCGGCAAATTCTTCACATCCCAGCAACTAAAGCATTCAGCATTTCACTCCCTACTAAATAGACTGATTAACATACCTTTATCAAATACAGATTTCAATACAGAGTTATCAACTATTAAATGTATTGCTTTTTCCAATGTTTATTCCCCCCTGGCTATTGGTAAATTACTAAATAAAAAGCTGAAAAAAACAAACTTTCTACCATATTGTACAACAATTCTTCCCTTTGTCATCAAAAAACTATTTTTTGTCCTATCAAATATGTTAATAATTTTAGCTATAAATACAAGTTTCTTTTACAAAATAAGTTCAACTGTAATATAATCGACAGTAACTCCATTAATCATAGTTTAATGATATGTAATCTTAAAGTTAGTGTTCCCCAGTCTAAAAAATCGAGTATCTATCAAGTCTCTTTTTTGTAACACTTGTGACGCTATATACATAGGACAATCAGGCAGGGCTATCGGTAAACGCATTTCAGAACATGATGCGGCTATAAGAAACAAAAAATGTAATTCCAGTGGGATAGCTGTATTGAATTAGGTCATTCTCTAGAAATAATTTCAGAATTCTACATTCAAACATTCCCAAATCAAAAATATTGTCTCTTTTAGAAAATTATGAAATTAAGCAAGCCATATTAAATAACCCTAACTTAGTTAACAATCAATTAGAACTAACCACCTATAACTCCCCCCTTCTACTTTTCAATTTGTAATTACTTAAATAGCAGCGAGTAATTCTTAATTTTAGTAGTCATTTGTATTTCTCTTCTAAATGGCCTTATTAGGCCGAAACAAATTTGTCGAGTTGATAAATAAACTAGTGAAACTTGTTCTTTGATTTTCTTTCCTGTGCTTCGTATGAAAAATAATTTAGTAGAGCGTTTTTCACTTCGTTAACGCAATTTTTATAATCGTATATATCAATGTACAAATTAATCGCCTGTCCTAGTCCATTTTTTACGTACACTACTGTACCTACTATTGTAAAACAGATCTACAATCTACGATTATTTCTAAGAACTCAAAAAAATGCCGATAAATACTATATTTACACATATGGGAAGATTTTCGACCGGTTTTATCTTAGAACTGTTCTCTCCGATTTACTGTCAGATAAAAAAGATAAATGTTTTATTTATTGGTCTTAAATTTTAATGGAGACTGTAATTAATTTCCAAAAATTGCCGCTTTCTCGAACGTATAAATTTGTTTTCTACATTCATATAAATCAATTGAAGAAACTCATTAAACATTCGCCGTTTCGACGCTAATTTGTAACATGCAATGGGACATAGAGATACTGGTCGTAAGTAAATAAAAAAGGTTATTAGTTAGCCCTGAAACATTTGACGACGATGTTCAGACGCGGCTAAATAAATTAAGCCCATCTATTGAATTTTGATAATGGGAGAAGGGTGGAGAGAACGGGTAGGGGTGTAATTTGGTTCATACAACAAAACAAAATTTCAGTGTGTAAAAATGAAAAACAATCTGTTTAAAAATGCGTGTACAGATATCAAGATAAAATTTGTCGACAACATCGTGTTAATTATGCGACATCGCAATATTATTAAATCTTGTTTGGCTCATGATTAATCGACGTTTTGGTATTGGAAAACTTTTAAATATTTTAATAAAACACAAAGAAAGTTTCAACAATAAGGTTTATTAAACTCATAAATTGTTTTTTTTTTCAAAGGGTACAGATTTGTTACTAAAAATAAAGAAATGCAGCCGATCAATATAAAGGGATGAGGGTAATACGGAAATTCCTAGATGCAGGTACCTACTCTGGTAAAACCAGTTACAATTTGTAGAAAAGTAAAGGTGAATTGCTCGTCTCTAATTCAATGTGGTTATTAACTATTAATTTATTATTATTCAGCGCCTTTTTAATTTTCGAGAAGGCTTAGTTTCTTACGTTTTAATCAATTGTGTAGCAGTTTTACATTTTTATCATCTAGATAGTGATTATTGGTTATGCAGTGCTCTGAAAAAACAAAAACCAGTCGACATTATATTGTATTTAATTGATTTTTTATGTTCGTCTAATCTGTTTTTTAGTACCTGACCAGTCTGCCCTATATAAATAGCACCGCAACTATTACATTTTAATAAAACTTAAGCTATTTTTGGTGCAATTTTTGTGATAACCGTGTCGGTAATTCCATTGTGAATTTATTATAATACTGTTATTGATAGAATTTAAAAAATTGAGAAAATTATCTAATTGCCTTTTTGTGTCTGACCAAATACAAAAAACGTTATCGACGTAACGGTATAGTAAATAGTATTGAAAAACTTTGTTTATTCGTGCATAAAAGAACAGGAATCTTCATGAGAATCTGGACGAACTTAGAAAATTTGGCTACAATACTGATTTCTCAATTGTTTTGTCATAGAAATTGGACATTACTTTTTAAACTTCTTATTTCATTGCCTGCTATTTTAACCAAAAATAAAAACATTTCTCGGTCAGTTAGAAGACCATCTTGGAAAAAATCGTCCTGCTAAAATTCGACTATTGGCTTCGAATTCGAATTTTCTTCTTTAAGATCCATACTTGATCGAAAATAGTAAAAACATTCTACAATTTGTAAGGTGTTACGAAATAATGATTTTTAACATTTGATCCATAATCCAAACGTTTTGGAAACTGAAGACTGATCCAAATAAAGCATTTTTAGTTAGTAGTTCGAAATTATGAATCACGTGAAATCTTAAAGCATGAAACAAACAAATAATAAATCAGGTCATCTACTTTTCCGAATAAACCAATTGTAACCCCAATATCTGCATGCCGGAGATCGGTATTAAGATTCTCGATTCGATGGACAATTTCGATTGTCGCATTTAAAAAGAATAATAAATTAGGAAACCCATGAGACAGAACAACACCAGGACTTTGGCTGCGACTGGCGATATTTAATATTGTTTAAATTCTGATAATGAATCAATCTACTTTGTTTTACGTATATATATATATATATATATATATATATACCCATACACCCCACAAATTCGAAATGTTACTGCTGATACATAGTAATAAAAACAACAATTTAAATGTTAATACCATAAGTTTTTATTTGACCCGTTATCTTTCTCTATTACATGTATTAACTGTAAATGACAAATCATCATTTTATAATGGTTTCCATCAAACGTGTGCGTGTAAATTATACATAACATAACAATTGCGATCCCGTTCGCTTCCCCTTCGTCGCCCCTCGTCTTACCAATAGTCTCCACTGGGATAACATACCGCATCGCATGTGTTATTAAGTTATAACGAGGGTTGGCAATTTTAATGACGTTTTTATGCCGGCCAATGACAGTCTTTTGTTAGAATAATGAGTTTAGGGCAGACAGGCAATCGTTCTGTGTATTGTTGCAATCTTTTGTTACACGTCAGTCGATGCCGGACCCTCTTCAGACTTGTATTGCTTTATAAAACTCCCGTGTGCTGTATATAAGTGTGTTATATTGCTATGTGGTACAAGGGTGTTGTTGTAAACTTTAACTTTTGTACTAGACATCATTTGAGATTTATTAATATAATGTATGTAACGATTACGGTTAAAATTCGTACTGTACTGGGTGTTCCAAAATGATGCGAGATTACGAAAATCAAAAGAAAATGATTTCTGGAAGTCAAAGAGATAATTGTAACATTTTCATATCTCCGCGAATTAAATAATAAGTATTTTATTGTAGAAACTTAGGTAAAACAGAAAAACAAACAAAGAAAAATTAATTTTTCCATAAAATAACAACACTTAAGATTTTCACATGCTTTTATTAGACACAGTAACAATTGTTTCGCCAAACATTAGCTTCGTCAGTCTTGCAATACTGAAGATAATATATGTTACAACGTAGGTGAATATATAGAATTAATACTAAGGGTGAAATGAAATTTACAATAGAAGATGAAAACAACAATAGTATAATTGTTTTAGACCTAACAATAACCAAATTAAATAATAAAATAACTTTTTCAATTTATCACAAACCGTCTCATACTGATTGAACTATACATATAATAATAAGTCGTTTCATCCAATACAACATAAATTAGCCTACTATAATATCGTAGTATGGTACATAAACTGCTAAATGTCCCTATGTCTGAAAATTATTTCCATTAAGAATTAAAAATAATAATAAATATAATTTTAATTCACAAAAAACAACAGAAAAAAGTATTAAATCTAGTTTACCCATCAATAAATAAAGAACTTAAATATAATAGCATAACAAATTTAGGAACCATAACTAATAAATTATTCACTTAATTAATATTAAAATGCCTGTAAAACTAATTTATCATTAGGTAAATTCATTAAAAAGAATGAAGAAATAACAAACAAAGAACTTCAATCTGGAGTTTATAAGCTAACATGTGGAACTTACTAAAAAGCATATGTTGGACGGGTAGGAATTTCAAAAAACGTTTGGCAGAACACGAAATAAGTTACATTACAAATAATACAGATTCTACATATGCTAATTATATTACAGAAGAATGGCACTTATTTAATAATAATTTTAATATTTTACATTTAAAAAAGAAAGGGTATAAGTTGACATTGTTAGAGATTTTAAAATTAAATAAATAAAAACCACTAGATAATTTACTAAACGATCAAACATAATATAACAATTCCCCACTTCTCAATTTCTTCTAATAACGCCACCACCATCCTTTGTATTAATTCTACATAAACACCTACGTTCTATGGTCTAGTGCTCTAGATCATTGCTTAGCATTCGGGAGGTCACCGGTTCGATTCTGTGTCCGGCTGCTCTGGTCCATGTTTTTTGTGGTTTCCTTGAATCATTTAGGCAAATGATGGGGCAATAATATTCCACAGATAATCTTTCACGTCTCTTCTGTCTTCATTTCGTCCGTCTCATCTTTCTCTCCCTAACCACACCACCCACCCATTCCCACGATTCCTGAAAGGAGGCTGAAGAGGGCCTTACGCCCTACCCTCCGGCTTTGCACTACAGTGTAGGTCGAAGGGACTGCCCGCCCACCAGCACGAGTATTGGACGAATGGTTCATTTAGTCATCGAAGATGATGAAATTGCAGGATGCAATTAAATAAGAGGATGCAGTTTGGGGAACGCACCGCTGTAGTTTTTTTAATATAACTCACAATCGAAGCAAAATTCAGATAGAGTCAATCCATACTTTTTTTGAATGGAATACTATTTCCCATCGAAATGGCTTATTTAGAAACAAATTCCTATTTTCAAATAACAATGCAAAAGAACAATAAATTTATTTTTTTGCTTTCTTGAATTGTTTTTTTGAAATATGTAAAAATAAATAAATATTCTTAAATAAGCCATTTCCATGAGAAATTGTATTATCTACAAAAAGTTTATGTTTCTGTCTGAACGTTTTCGAGTAATTTACAACCTATTTACAAGATTTTATAAGTTTTGATAATTTGTAACTTTTTAATTTCTAAATTCACGATAATTTTTGAACAAGTCGTGAATTGAACGATAAAATTGTTACTGTCCATCAATTTTATGGGATATTTTAATGCATCTTAAGTTTCTTTTTTTTTTTGGTTCTGACAAAGTTAATTTTAGAAATCTCATCGGTCCGTTTATATTATCTATCCAATGAACAGCTATGTACATACCTAAATGTAATTCTTAAAATAAAGCTGTTTATTAAAAACTACTTAACTAAAAAGTGTAACGCACCATCACTGACTAAAAATGTGTGTAATATACACTTATATCTTTACTCGTCTAACGTCTAATTTCGGATTTAATGTTCGGAGATTGTAAAATGCTAAGTGCACTTAATCCTATTTACAAATAATGAATTCGACAGATTATTTATTAACCGCGAACTCTTAGTGGCGATGAAATTAGCAAAAAGCTGTGATCTTTTATAACTCTGCTAATTCTTATTAAAACCAAGTTATTGTACGTAGCTACTTATAAAAGAACTGCGCGTGGAAAGTAAAATTGGGGTCGTTGTAAAAAAAATTAAGTTAAGTTAGTAAACTTAAAACAGGTTTATTTAAACTTACCCGAGACCCCGGTAATTAATATCGTATTAATGTATTTAAATTTTGCCCCTACTAAAAATTCATCAAATATTTCATTATTATTGATTAATAAATGATTAACTGGTAGGCAAGGTCGGCCAGGCAAATATTGAACTATAAATCTAAATACAACATTAACCGTAAACTTAACAATTAGCCGTTTTAGGAGAACTAAGCATGTTAGACATTTGAAAATTTGAGAGTAGGGGTTATCAAGGATGATCTTATTATCTAAATAATTTCAACTGTCTGCTACTTCCGGTTATACAGGAAGTTGCCATGAACTTTTTTATTTTTAACGGAATGGTATACTTTTTATGACGAGTTTGTATGAAACATGAAGTTCTAAGGTGAATTTGATAACCAACTTGTATGTTTACGGTGAATAGTTTCTGAGATAATTTATTTTATAAAAAAAAATCGGTACGGCAACCCAAACTATAAAAAATCATAAATAACTTCCATAATAAATGACTAATTACTAGTTATAGTCAAATGTTAACGTCATGCCAAAAATAGGCTTCATAATTACTGCAGGGCATTCAGAAAACAAGCAAAATATAAAAACTTCAAACTCGAATAACTTCATTTCTTCAAGTGTTTTTTTTTTTATTTTGTCATTCGATTCCTTTTTTATCCTCTTTCGATACATTCAGATGTTTCCCATTGTTTTATTTGAAAATTGATTTTTTTTGTATAAATGTATTCCTCAAAAAAAAATCAAGCTTGGAATTGAAACAGTCCATTTTTTGAGTAAGTAGAAAAAGATTAAAAAAATAACTGAAACGTATTTTTGATCTAACGCGCGGATCTCTAAAGTTGGCATGATACATCGAAAATTGAGATAAAAAGAGATATATAAGTTTCGGCGGGTGTTTATAGAGAAAATCGATGCACTTATCGTTAAGTGGAAAACGCTTTCTGTAATAATCCCCTTAAATTTATCTTTAGCACAGAATACTTATAGCGGAGAGTTAATTTAAAATTTGTTTACACACTCTCGCCTCCGGATATATTTGAGGACCGCTGTTTATTTCTCCATTAAACTCAAAAATGTTCCCTGTTAATCATACTTAGTTCTTTATCCAATTAAATGCTTTTACTACTTGTAACAATAAATTTAAAGGGAAGAAAAGTGAAATTTAATCGATAAAGAGAAAAAAAACATGCCCCGGGTGAGGATCGAACTCACGACCTTAAGATTATGAGACTTACGCGCTGCCTGCTGCGCTACCGAGGCGATGTTTAAACCCTTGCTTGTTACGTATTTTATACCCATAATAAATGTTGATAAAATCATTAAATCTTCAAGTATTTTATATAATAAATATTTAATATTGTACATTATTCGTATTAAATAAAAACTAAGAACACATCAAATATATGATATAATACACAGTTACAAACATCATTCACATGCAACAAGGCTAAAAAAAAATTAAAAACTTAAAGGCATATAAATACAGTTTTATAAATTATCAATACATTTTAATTGGTAGTATATGATTTATGTATAAAGTACTATTAATGTTAATACCTATGGTTTTTTCAATTTAATTTTAATAAACCCCCTTGTTGGTGTCCCAAGTGGCTAATAACAATTGTACTCCACTTGTGCCATTATTGGGTACTTTATCAAAGAACAAAGTTTTTTTTTACTATAATGATTAGCTACTGGATATTTAGAAGATTGGTACTCCTGACATTTCTAAATTAATTAATTTCAATGCTTGTTATTTAATTTAAATTAAGGTCGTTGAACATCTTTCTTTTTTATTTTCATTAAACAAATACAAACTTTTCGAATTTGTTTATTGCAAAAGTTTTAAAATATTGAATTAAAAAGGCGTTTCCTTTAACATTGTTTTATTAATAAAATTATAAAAGAGCACGATAACATTGTTGGAAAAGTATCACTTTATTTATTATAAACTCTTAATAATATTGTTTCGACATTTTCTTCTAGAATTTTATTAATCAAAAATGTTTTAGAATGAATGTAACATAAACTCGTAAAGTTTTATTGTTTAATTGCCTCTGATTAAAATTTATTTTATCATTTTTCAATATTTTAAAAACTATAATTAGGTAGTTTTGCTTCGTTTTGACGTTTAGACAATTTAGACAATTATCATTTTCTTCCAGAGTAAAGAAAATAGTGCCATACATAAATTGAGCGCCTATAATGGTACCTAAAATTTGACATGTTACTATTACGGGTACATAATCAAAGCCTGTCCATCTTTCTTTCAAATTTACGGTAGGGTAGCACATTTGAAAGGCTACACAGCTATCAGTTACCACCTTCGTTATTCTTTTCACGAAATAATAACAATATAATCTTTGGTCAGTCGGTCGTAAGAACGGCCTCCGTTTATTCTGTGTACCACGATTACATTACAGTCCTTTGGCCCTAAGGTAGACCATTCTTGGAAAGGGACGGCACTGTAAATTCTTTGCATATTATATATATATATATAGGTGCAACAACAACAGCTCGTTTTCACGCTTGTATAGAAAATTAAGTATATTTAAATTGTGTTTTTAGCTTTTCACAATCTCTAACAAAGCCATTCTATACGAAACTTCAGGACGATTTTATCGGTTTCACAGAAACGTGTCACTACTGTAATGTAGTGCCTCTAACTAATAGTTTCGTTTTCTCTTTTTCTAATTCGTTGTCTTTGTTCGGCTGTTTGCCAATAAATTGTATGAAAATAGAAAAACGTAAACTTCAAAATTTAATAATAGCTATTGATTAATTTTTGGCTTAACTCTTGGTGAAACATTATTCAAAATATTCAAAAAAGAAACCGGTCGTGGGATATGGCTTTCGGTGCGCTGTGCCTACTTGGTAGGACGCGTTCCAAATGTGAGATTTTTGATCTTAATATTTAGACGAATAAGGATTTTAATTCTTTCTTTTTTGAATATGTTATCATCTTCGTCTAAGAATCCATCGGAATTAACAGTAACAGTGTAATTCAATGCCGGTAGGGGTATTAGCCCTCGGAGTAGTTGTTTCTGTTGATTCCATATTTATATTTATATTTATATTATTCAAAATAATTCACGAAATAAATAACAAGCTTGGTATTGTTTCACTATTTGTATTTTAAATCTAAACAATCCTAAAATCGATCCCCTTATCTTAAAACTCCTTCAAAAAATAAATTATTATTTTCAAACAGATAGCAGCTAATAATGGTTACAGTACAATACCGACCTTATCGATCAAATGATAAATAAAAAACAGAAAAAACTATTATTGAACCAATTCTACCACAATACAACAAGAAAAACTGACAACAAATTTTGCTTTATTAATTATATACCTCAAGTGAGCACTAAATTTCAAAATAGATTACAAAAATATAATATCAGACCAATAGTAATAAATAAAAAGAATTTGGATCAAACTGGTTATTCAATTAAAACACGTTTGGTTGAGTATCAGAAAACAATAACCCAACACTCAAAAAATACAAACCTTGTAATCCATTGCATACAAAATAACCATTATGTAGATATAAATAATTTCAAATTGTTACATACACAAAGTAAAAGAATACGTAATAAAATACGAAAAAGTCACTTTTTTAAATTATGGAGTATCTATAAGGATTAAAGGGGATGAAAAAAAATATTTGGAGATCCTGCATAAGTTTTAAATGGCCCCCTGCGTTAGTAAACATAGTTGAGGATCATTTTTGGCCATAATCGTTCATAAAACGCGCACAAACGTTTAGAAAAACATTAATATAAAATGTTGGGGATGGTTGCACTGTTTTTATTTTATCAAACATACCTACTGGAAAACACTTGCGTAAAAGTGCGCTTTCAAATACAAAAAACTCTATTAAAATGAAATGATTAATTGTAAGGCTCTAATCCCACAAACAGGCCCAAATATTTTTCATAAACAGCAACATTGCTAATTTTTTATTAAATTGAATCAGGTACCCATTGTCCTAGTTGTAGTATCGGAAAAACCCTTATAAGTATTTTTCTTCTAACTAACTATACTTATAATAAGTTTACCAAACTATAATATAACGTATAATTAGTGGTACGGATGAGTACCGAGTGACTTTTAGTGTGAATAACATAAAAAAATATATATTCAAACGCCTTATACTACAAACAATGTTTATTGGTACAACCAAATGCATACATTTCGACTACGAAGTAGTCATTTTCAATAGCAATAGTAAACAAAGATTAAGAAAATATTATACCTAAATATATTCTAAAAAAACTACCTGTAACTTATTGAAGACTATTGAATAGAGGGGGTTGTTGGTGAACGGCAGGTCAAAATTCATCAATGTATCCCTGAATTTATGAATGTAAATACACTAGTAATCTTTTAGATCGATGTAATTGTGACAAGATTTTAATGGTTCAATATTGTCCTATGTACCGTGTTTAAGGCATGGTATGCAACTGCTGATTTTTCAGAATTTTTCTTTTTTAGGTGGTACAGATGTTCTTTTAAACGTATGTCTAGATTTCACTTAGCTAAGCCTATGTAAACTTTATCACACTCTAAACAACTGATTTTATAAATTCCTGACATTAAAGTTTTGTTATCTTTGTCTTTTCGATTTCCAAGGACACTACCTAATTTTAATATAACAGTTGAAAAAAGTATAATAACATATATTTATTGGGGGCGTCTTCCCCACGCGTTTGTTTACATTCCTAATATTTGCCACATGTGTATATATAGTAGAAATATAGGTAGTATGTTAGTGTGTGTTCCTAACATAATGAAATTCGGTCACGAATCGTTGGTTGTTGTTTTGATTTCAGTGTCGGATTACAAATTCCCGTTTGGTGTGCCGCCAAGGGCGGTGGTGGTTTAGTTTTGGTGGTTTATGTCCCTAATTCTCGTGGTCCTTGTTTCTGGTCACGTTGAACTGAGAACAAATCGAGTTGAAATGACAAATATCGCCACTTTACAAAGCTATTAAGGCCATAGTAATTAATTAATACCGAACACTGATGGTAGGTAAATGAGGTGGATCGGATTTTCGGTAGTTTTTAATGTGTATTGTTGTAGCGACCGGATTTAGTGGTCGAAACAAGCCACAAAGAAAAACTAAAGGTACCTATACCAATAGCAATAGAATTGTATATATTCTTTATTAAATATTAGATAGGTAATTTGTTTCAAGCATTAGTGAAACATTTTAATAAAATAAATTGATAAAGTTGAGAAAAAATTAAAACACTGAGGGTTTCACTAAAACTTTATTGAATACTCGATACGTATTTCGTACGTACGTATTATAAGGCGAAATACGTATCGAGTATTCAATAAAGTTTTAGTGAAACCCTCAGTGTTTTAATTTTTTCTCAATTTTGAAAAATGTTTCACCAAGTGATAGCGGCAGATACCCTTAAGTTATGATAAAGTTGATAGATTGCGTATTGCATTCTTTGTGAAACATTTTAAATTAAAGAAAATAAAAATAAAATAATAAAAAAAATATGCCTTTATTAACTATATAAAAGAAGTCGGATACAAAATTAAACACCTTCTAATCAAGTTGCATATTACACCAATTTTAGTCAACAAAACTAATTTAAAAGTCTGTTAGTTAACAACAAAAATAGAACAAATTCAATAGATAAATGCAGCGTTTACAAATTGTATTGTAAAGATTGCACAGCCTTTTACCTAGGACAGACAGGTAGAGCCATAAAAACTCGGCTTAAAGAACATGTGCTTTCCTTACGGAATAAAAAGAATAATACAGGAATAGCTCAACATTGCTTAGATTTCAAACATAATTTAGACACTAATTCGATTGAAGTTTTACATTCTGCACAAAAAGGTCGTAAATTGAGTTTGCTCGAATCTTTGGAAATTAAGAAAGCCATTAATAATAAGCAAAATATTGTAAATAATCAAATTGAAATGTTCACTTTGGACTCTCCGCTGTTATTGGACCTTCCAAATAGATAACCACTACCTGCAGTTAATTTGTCCCATTACTTATTTTCATCCGTTTATATAAGTCTGTTACATTATTTACATCTTTAGTAACACCATAGCTCTTGATAATGACCCGCATGGGTTGAAACAATATTGTAGAGAAGAATAAAAAATTTTTCATGAAACGTAACCCAGTGTTTGTTTGTTACTCAAAATACCCATATTTAATTTTAAAATTAATTGAATTAGACACTTTGATAGTTTCCCAAATTAAATAATAACTATATGTTACGTTGTTATTAAGGAGCTTCAGGAATAAGTGTTATACTAATAATGGTAAGTAGATATGTCAAGAAAGGATATAGGTACTAAATAGGCCTCTTAACAAATTAGGGTTTAAGAAGGTATTACAACAAAAAGAGGGTAATGTGTTAGATAATTACGAAATATTAGTAATAAAATAAGTCGTTTCATTTAAAAAAGATAATTAAATGATCCCTCCTAACCCTGATTTGTTGAACGGGCAATTTAGTACTTAAGGTACTTTACTTAGAATTATATTTACCTATTCCTAAAGAAGCTCCTAATTAGGCGAAATGTATTTACATAGAATTATTATTAAATTTGTGAAATAATCCAAATGTTAAAAATTATTGAATTAATTAAATATGCGAAGACTTAGGCGGGTAATTTAACAATTTTTAGAGTTCTATGCAACAGAGCAAAAACTTAAAAAAATACTATATTTCTAATTAGAGAAGTGTATCAAAATAGGGGGTTGAAATGTGAACGTGCGGTACTAGGGTCAAACAGAGTTTGTCTCATTTTAAACTCTCTATGTCCGACCTACTGGAATTTAAACTTTAATACTTTATTTATTTAGTTTTTACACCGAATTAATTAATTTAATTTTACACTAGTTAATTTAGATAAATGATAAATAAAATAGTTGGTTTTTGTTTCTTAAATTATGTTTCAAAACATTTTAATTTTAAGTATTCACTTTGTAGTCTTTGCAAACGGTGTAAAAGCCGAAACAATTGTCAGATATTTTGATTAAATATATGAAACGAAAAACATGTATTTTATTTATTATTTATATAAATTAATTAGTCTAAATATTTATTAAGTGCCGAGCAACGACTGCATTTGTAAAACTATTTATTTCTTAAACAATTGTGAGTTTTGTATTTCAAAAGGATTAAAATACCAAGGAATTCTAAATTTTTATCTAAAACTACAAATTAACGAGTGTTTCCGACAAAATTATTTTATCAAACACCCATTTTCGTCTATCTTGTATATATAGCTGTAGGTGATTTATTTTGTTTTTTTATTCAAATAATATTCCAGTTAAATATCACTTTGCAATAATTTTCTTAAAGATCTTTAATCCAAAATTTAGCGTGGTGTTAAATCGTTCAAAACGATGAGGTTTGAATTGATGCGGTAGGAACTTTGTATCCCAAGTGGATTAACTATTTATAATACCCACCCTGCATCACTAACACGCACAATAATAATAATAATACAACAGGCCTGTCCCTTTTCCTTTGGGAACAAATGAAATCCCATGAACCGTGAAAAAGTCGTCTGTTGTTAACAATTATAGGCAAGTTAGCTTCACAATACAACCCTTACCGTGTATAATAGACTAGATAATGCAGTACATTATTTGCTACTTTTCCAATACGTTTCGAAATTAATCGTTTGTGAAATGTATATAAATTCGTTCGTTTGACTATTATAACATAAATAACATAATGCTTCTTACCTATTTGTCCCAATAACAAAACGATATAAATCAAAATCACATTCACTACAGAGGTGCAAATTTTTCAAAAGAATTTATTGTCTATGCCAAATTTAAAACCATTACATTGCAAACAATAAACGTGATGAAGACGGAATTTATATTTTTAGAACAACACTTTTTATAGATATTACAGTGATATGTACTTGTCTAATTTTGTATATTACATTACCTCAGGCGCTTTTGTTTAGTAGGTTTCCTATTTATGAAAATTTTCTCTTTTACATTTGACTATCTTTTTATATCCTTCAAAAGATAATAAATAATAAACATTTTTATACGATACGTACCATATCTCACATTAGGTATAATAGAATTATTAAAAAATGTCCTTATCATTCCAAAATATTGATTAAAAGGAAAGTACCCAAAATCGGGCAACTTGCAAACAACACCGATGCATCGATTGCATTAATACAAATAAATTTTACTAAATGAAAGAGAAAAATCAATCTTGTTCGACAATAATGAAAATATCACGGCTAAATATCATATGTGAATACAATTACTAAGCAATTTATATTCATCTTGTTTCAAAAAAGATTATTTTTTGTATGAAATGTTGATTTGCTGCGTCATCTGATGGTCGATATCAAAATATTATAATTTACTAGATAAGTATTCTACCTGAAAATATTTGAATTTTTAAACTTCAGTTGATAATTCTACCACTTATTTTAAATTACTCCTATATTCCGTTGTTCTACAGTATGTTATGTATATATTTGTTTAAATTTCTTTAAATATGGCTAAAACTAATATTTTCATATTTTAAAATATTCCTTCTCAACGAAATAAATTGTATACACCCTGTATATAGTAGAACGCGACTGATTTGGCTGTAATTGGCGCGCCTGCGTGATATTCAATCGTTCAATGTTGCAGTTAAAATGGCCGTCAGACGAAGTGTTTCGATACTATAAATGAAGTGAGAAATTAAAAATGTTTGGGTAAGAAGTTATAGAATTGTTGAATCCTTATCTATAAATATTCCTAATTGCCATGTATCTATCAGTTTTTACAGAAACTGATTTTGTTTTTGTGTCTTTTTGATAGTCCTAATCTAAGGTTATCATCCAAATACTTGTTAATTATTCTTCAAAATAGCTTTATATCATAAAATTTGGCTTAGTATGAAACAGACAAACGACTTTTTAAGATATTTTAATTCGAACTAAGACTTTTTGGTTTCTTTGACAGAAAATGGTAGTTACAAGATAGTAATAAAGCGATGGTGATTTGGCCCCCTTCTTAATCTCTGTTGAATGCAGACATCATGTGCCGCCTAGTCTATCTCCTGGAAACACAGATAACGATAACAACTTGACGTATTGGGTAACATATTTGGTGCCACAACAAAAAAGAAGGTGAGCAAGCACTTTGAAAATCTCGAGACTTTAATTTAAAATTAAACAATTATTAGTAATAATATAGTACTGTTATGAATTTGTTCATTTTGAATCAGGTTAGAGATCGGAGGAAGACTTTTTCTATAATTGCTTTAAAAAAATTGTTACAAACAAATTACGAATTTTTAACAAAAGGCAATAGATCTAAATATTTAAATGATTAATAATATGAATACCAATAATAAAGCTGGACTGGTACTTGATAAAATATGTTTTTTTCATGTCGATCATCATCAATTAGCCAACATTCTGTATTTTCTTACTATAACACTAGGCAAGTATGTAACTTTCGCAATTTATTTCGCTTTTTTTCTTACAATTTCTCTTCATTTCACTATGACGATGATATGCAATAATAGTTTTAAAATTTACAATTATCAACGAAAAATATAAAAGACTTAAATTCAGTTGATTTACAGTTGAAGACAAGCCAGGCAAACCAACATCATTCTAAAAATCAAGGAAGGACTCGAATCAGCACATGTTCCCACCTATGTATGTGACCTGTTTCTGTACCCAAAACATCTTTAATCAAGAATAATGGTATGTTTGTTTTTTTATAGTAATAAAAAAGATTAAGTTAAACAATAATGTAAAGAGCTTGTCTCTAAGCAGTCAGCTAATAAAGAAAGAATTAGTATGGTAACCTGTAGTAACTTAGCACTAACTTTTTATTTACATATTATACTTAATCTCTGATGAACTTAACTTTTATGAAATCACTATTGTTTAATGGGATAAAATGTCCCATAATGGGACCTACTTCTTATAACAGTTGGTGTATTTTACGTGTTAAAACTTGCGATGAGTATTTATAACGAGTTGTTCTTAAATGCAGTTTTGCCATCGGGGGATTATTTAAGCCTTCTCAGCCACGTCTTCCACCTTGACGACGAGACAAACTTCCAATATTCTTACGATTCCAGTATGAGTTTCTAGCGATTTACCAGGTACTCTTAAGCTACAGTTTACAATAACACTGGTACATCCCTTCCTATACTCTGTTGGCTGATTGTTTTTGCTGCTGACTTCTTCATCTCTGGAAAATACATTCTGCAGTTGCTTAAGGTAAGAATACATTATATTACTAATATTAATTACTCATTATTAATCTGTTACCACCGTATCTGTTTCAGGTCGCCGTTGGAGAAGACAAAGAAGACCGTAGTTAGAATGTTTCATTATTTTATTTCGATCAAGTTTTTATTTTGTATGTTATTTAGCTCATTTAGTTGAATTCATATTTTATTATGCATGTTTTTAGCTCATTTAGTTGAATTCATCCTTTATTTTGCATGTTATTTAGTTTATTTTATTTGAATTCTTTTTTATTTTGTATGTTTTTATTTTTATGTATTTTGCATGTCTCTTGCTTACCTCTTCGCTTTGCTTACTGCAGATTCTCGCTATTCCGCTTCGCATTTACACTACGTCTTCTACATGATTCAACGTTTCGTTATCGTGTTCAATTCTCTTCTCAGCTTTGTGGGCCTAGGGAGGGCCTCCCCGAACTAATCCCCTTAGCCTTAGCTTTTTAGTTGTTCTTTTAAGGTACCTTAGGTACCTTAACGCGAGTCTAACCTGACGTTACTTCATTTCAGACGGGGTACAGTGGGTTATCTGGAATAGGAGGAATAGCCGACTGCCCAGCTTATTTTGTCGAAATCTGTCCGATCTTTTCTACCAATCTATTAGTCTTTGTCGTTAGTCCTGCTAATGCTCTATTCGCTTTCAGATAATATGGATTTCCTAAGAAGACCGAAAACATCGTATTTTTTTCTTTTTATTGTACTTTATTTGAATTTTCATTTGTTTTCTTGTATTTCTCTTACAGGTGTTTTTTCTTTTTACTTTATAAACTGTTATATTAGTATAATCGTAATTTAAACTGTTAATTAGCTTTTCCAAATTCAGTTTTTGCTATAATTGTTCAAACCAAATACAATTTTATTAGTAATTTTAATCATTAGAAGTAATTTGGGTGGATAGGGTGGCTATAAGGGGAGATGCGGAGGCCACAGAGTGTTAGGGGGCCTTTTGTTCCAAAAATAGTATTCAAATATTAATATAACAATTTATAAAGTATAAAATGTAAGTAGTTATTGCATTTAATTGTAGTAAACTCTTGTTAATTGTAATAATTAAAAGTAATTTGGGAGGATAGGGTGGCTATAAGGGGAGATGCGGAGGCCACAGAGTGTTAGGGGGCCTTTTTGTTCCAAAAATAGTATTCAAATATTAATATAACAGCTTATGAACAATATATTGTAAATAATTTTGTCTTTCTCTTACAGGTATTTTATTCTTTTTACTTTATAAGCAATACATTGTGCATAATTTTGTTGTAATTATAATAAAATCTTGTTGAAATGTATTTATTCTCGATTGATAACACTATGGTAACATGTATATGATTAAATAGTGTAAATAAATGATTTGTTCTGAATAAATAGGTGTATCAATAAAGAAATGTATGTTTATGCATAGTAATTAGAATATGTATTGTAAATTTATTTAAAATACAGATATTTGTTTTACTTTATGTACATTACTGATCTAATTAATAAATAAATCAAAATTATGGCTTATAATTGTTCTACCCCATGTCCATTACTGATCTAGTTAATAAATAAATCAAAATTACGGATTTTTTACTTGGTAAAAGTAAAATAACGTAATGTCAGTTACTTTTTCTTTTGAATACTATCGATCCGATTAATAAATTATTTTTCGAAATATAACTCCTTGGACTTATGCTCTCCTAATACAAATGTTGAAAATTTTCAGTTTATATTAACATACGGGGTCCAGTCAATAAATAGTTTGACAAAAAATCTGGAAATTGGAATTTTGTTTGTCAAACTATTTGTTGACCAGACCTCGTATGTTAACACAAATTTAAAATTTTGAAAAATATCCAAATTTGTATCAGGAGAGCATAAACTGCTTTGGATTAATTTATCGAATTTAAATTGAACATTTTATATATCGTTATTACAAAAATTTCCAATTAACATAAATAAGTCAGCAATTTAATCAATATACTTCACTTAATGCCTTCTTTTATACTTTATTGAATTTATAGTGTTGGTTAATGAAAAAATAAAACAATTTCTAATCCTTACATTTATTTAAAATAACTGTTAAGAAAGTACAATACAATTATTTAATCATGTTTATATTTACATAATACTATTAATAGATTGATTTATTTAATACAAAATATACTGGATACAATACAGCTTGATTTACAAACAATACACAGATAGTATAACTAACTTTAAATACATCTTTAATACAAATTAACAAGAGTTTACTACAATTAAATGCAATAACTACTTACATTTTATACTTTATAAATTGTTATATTAATATTTGAATACTATTTTTGGGACAAAAAGGCCCCCTTACACTCTGTGGCCTCCGCATCTCCCCTTATAGCCACCCTATCCACCCAAATTACTTCTAATGATTAAAATTACTAATAAAATTGTATTTGGTTTGAACAATTATAGCAAAAACTGAATTTGGAAAAGCTAATTAACAGTTTAAATTACGATTATACTAATATAACAGTTTATAAAGTAAAAAGAAAAAACACCTGTAAGAGAAATACAAGAAAACAAATGAAAATTCAAATAAAGTACAATAAAAAGAAAAAAATACGATGTTTTCGGTCTTCTTAGGAAATCCATATTATCTGAAAGCGAATAGAGCATTAGCAGGACTAACGACAAAGACTAATAGATTGGTAGAAAAGATCGGACAGATTTCGACAAAATAAGCTGGGCAGTCGGCTATTCCTCCTATTCCAGATAACCCACTGTACCCCGTCTGAAATGAAGTAACGTTAGGGTAGACTCGCGTTAAGGTACCTAAGGTACCTTAAAAGAACAACTAAAAAGCTAAGGCTAAGGGGATTAGTTCGGGGAGGCCCTCCCTAGGCCCACAAAGCTGAGAAGAGAATTGAACACGATAACGAAACGTTGAATCATGTAGAAGACGTAGTGTAAATGCGAAGCGGAATAGCGAGAATCTGCAGTAAGCAAAGCGAAGAGGTAAGCAAGAGACATGCAAAATACATAAAAATAAAAACATACAAAATAAAAAAGAATTCAAATAAAATAAACTAAATAACATGCAAAATAAAGGATGAATTCAACTAAATGAGCTAAAAACATGCATAATAAAATATGAATTCAACTAAATGAGCTAAATAACATACAAAATAAAAACTTGATCGAAATAAAATAATGAAACATTCTAACTACGGTCTTCTTTGTCTTCTCCAACGGCGACCTGAAACAGATACGGTGGTAACAGATTAATAACGAGTAATTAATATTAGTAATATAATGTATTCTTACCTTAAGCAACTGCAGAATGTATTTTCCAGAGATGAAGAAGTCAGCAGCAAAAACAATCAGCCAACAGAGTGCAGAAAGGAACGTACCACAGCGTTGTCCAGTGGAATCCAAATGAAGATTCCTATGCTCTCAGTGATAAGCCAAAAAAGAACTGAAGAAATCGACAGAAAGTGAAGTTCACGATGGTCGACTGTTTCTTGTATCAGTGGAGTCCGCACAAACCTCAAGGCGATCTCACTCATCAGTCGGAAATTAACTGCATAATGTTGCAAGGTGAAGATTAGACAAATTATCCTTTCAATTTTTCAATGCTCTCATTTGTCAGCCAACCTGCAGAGAGGGGCAAGAGAAACCCAATTAATTATACTATAAAATAAAATAAAGAAGCACTTAAGTTAGATTTACTAGACACCTAATATACATACACTTTATCATAATACTACATCTGTTACTTTTAAACGATGTTGTTACTTACAAATTCATTGTTGTATGTCCTTCCCTTCCTGTAGCAACACCAATAACACATGCACTTCCTCTGTTTCCAGTGGGAAAGGCACTTTTATGCTTCCTTCAGGTACTGCTGCATCCTGGAGTGAAAGAGGATTGATACAACTAATGCTCCATAATGTATGATATAGAGTTTTTATGATGTTCCTGTAAAATATAATGCTATAAATCAGTATTCAAATATTATTAATTAAGCCACCTTACTAAAGGTAATTGCAGAATGTATCTTCCAAAGATGAAGAAGTCAACAGCAAAAACAATCAACCAACAGAGTGCAGAAATGAACGTACCACAGTGTTGTCCATGGAATCCAAATAAACTTTAATGCTCTCACTGAGAAGTCAAAAATGAACTGAAGAAATCGACAATAAACAAAGTCCAAGAAGGTCGATATTATTGCAGAAAATTTCTTGTATCAGTGGAGTCCAACAAACCTCAAGGTAATCTCACTCATCAGTCGTAAATTAACTGCATAATATAGCAAGGTGAAGATTAGGCAAATTGTCCTTTCAATTTTTCAATGCTCTCTCATTTGTCAGCCAATCTGTAGAGATGGGCAAGAAAAAACGAATTAATTACAGCATAAAATAAAAGAAAGAAGCACTTACGATAGATCTACCAGATCTGCTACTACTAATATATTACATACACAATGTACCATAGTACCACATCTACAACCTTTAAATAATATTGTTACTTACAAATTCATTGCTGAAGTCCTTCCCCTCCTGTAGCAACAACAATAACACACACACACATCCTCTGTTTCCAGTAAAAAAAGGCACTTTATGTTTCCTTCAGGTACTGCTGCATCGTGGAGTGAGATGAGTGATACAATTAATGCTCCATTATTTCCTGTAAAATGAAATGCTATGAAACAGTTTTCAGAAATTATTAATTAAGCCTCCTCACTAAAAACTGTGCATTACAAAATGTTAAAATAACACTGAACCCTTGTCTGTTTATATCAAATGATATATCATGGTATGTACCCTCACCTTAATTGATTGCAAAATCGTCCAACATCAAAAGTCAATTGGAAACGAGATCCAGTAAAAACAGCAGTAGACGATGTATTTTTCATTAAGTTTTCAGGATTAACATTGACTTCAACACTCTCCCTCATTTATTGGTTAATCTGCAGGAACAAGTTAAGGCAAACAAAACAAATTAAATGCGATTACATGCATAAAACATAAAAATAAAACCGCACTCAAAAGAAAGTAATATGTTAAAATGGCGACGTAGAGTACTTTTTTTTAAATATTTATGTCAATTTAGACTGGACGGTGTGACCACAGATTGTGTGACTGTGATGTATATATTTGAGAAAGAAATAACCATAGATACACGCTAACGTTAACATTTGTGCTATGGACATTTAAGGTGCGTTCCACTAGTTTTACACGATGTCCAGCACACCGATTAATAATAAAACAACTGCAGCAACGGAAATTAATAGAATACCAATAAATTACACGAAAAGCCCTTTTAATAATTAAATTGTATTATAATATTATGATTTCGGCACAACTAAAGTATAAGAAAAAATAACCAGAGAAACTTCACTGCCTCAATGGATATTTATAAAAGGAAACATAAGAACATTGCATATCGTAGATTGCATATAAGTATTCTTTCAAAAATTACGTGTAAAATTAGTTTTGTCATTCTAACGAATAAGCCAATGCTTCTTTGCTTATAACCAAATAAATGCTCTAAAATTATTATTGACAAAATAAACCAATCATCATTGTTACTCAATTAGGCTGATTATACGAGGGGTGATCGAAAACTTTTGGAGAAGTTTTTATTTTGAATACTTTAAAGGACTTACTGCAAAACTATCTGTATGTATAAGGAAAAATATTAAGACAACTTTTTCGTAGAAATATTTTTAGCAGAGCTTTACATTTATTTCAATCCTTTATATTATTGGAATATTTCAAAGATAAAAGTAAAGCCTGTCATACATATAAATGCTTTGTTGTATCTGTTATGTATTATGTCTGTTGGTTTGTTATAATACTGTATAGGCCAAGCCGAACGAAACTTTAAGTTGAGATACAACTAAGCCATTACATTATATCTTTAAATAATGTTGTTACTTACCAATTCCTTGTCATAAGTCCTTCCTATAGCAACAGCAATAATACATTATATCTGTTTCCAGTGGAACTTTTAGACTTCCTTCAGGTACAACTACATCCTGGAGTGTAAGAGGACTGATACAACCAATGCTCCATCATATATCATCCACAGTTTTTAAAACCTCCCTGATATGTGATCAGTGATCTCTCTAATGCTATGATACAGATAATTGTGAAAAGAAATAACCATAGATACATGATAACTCTAATGTCTATGAACATTTACGATGCGTTCCACTAGTTTCATACAGCGTTCAGCACGCCAATTCAAACGTTATCATAGGCAAATGATACAAATACAGCAGAAACAAAAATAACTAGAAAACCAAAAAATTACACGTAAGGTGCTATTACGTACAAGTATTACTATTTTGGAATAATTAATATTTAAGAAAGCTTAACCAGGGAAACCGAACTACCTTAGTTAATAATAAATACATATGATATTCTCTAAATCTATGGATATGATACAAGTCACATACAAATCACAAAATTAAAGGTTATGTTTGTGTGTTTATATGTCAGTTTACTAAATAGCCGAAATTGTGGAGGGTTTTATTCGTATTTGAATCAGAAAACACTAAATTTCAAGTTTCATTGAAAATGGCTCAACGTTTTCCAGGAAACGTACCTGCCCAAGGACCTACGGGCGCTCCACCCCAAAGATACGCATCCCCTCAGCAACCAGGAATGCGTCAATATCCCGCACAAAGTTTCCCGGTTAGTTTTTATGATTTTTTAAATAATTATGTAAATTGTTTTGCAAAATTTTAAAGGTTCAACAAAGGAGTGGTTATACGCCCCCTCCTAATATGAATACAAGCGGTGGTACGATGTTGCAACGTCCACCTCAACAACCGTATTCTCCTATGAGAGGAGGACCACTGCAGGCTCAACAAGGGGCGAAAAGGCCAGCCGATGCTCGAAACGTCATGCAGCAACAAAAAAAGTGAGTTCCAATGTTTTTTAGTAATCATTAACAAGTGTAATTGAATAATTTCAGTGATTATACTCATAGTACAACCAAAAAGAAGAAAAAACTTGCTGACAAAATACTTCCCCAAAAAGTACGTGACCTTGTTCCTGAAAGCCAGGCTTATATGGACCTTTTGGCCTTTGAGAGGAAATTGGATGCGACAATAATGAGAAAACGACTTGATATTCAAGAAGCATTGAAACGTCCCATGAAACAGAAACGTAAATTAAGAATTTTCATTTCAAATACGTTTTATCCAAGCAAAGAGCCTGTGGCTGAAGGACCAGAAGGGCCTGGACAAGAAGGGTAAGTAAGCACTAGATGCATGAATAAATTAAATTTTACAAAAATGTTTAAAACTAAAGGTCTGTTGCTTCATGGGAGTTAAGAGTAGAAGGCAGATTGCTAGATGATCAAAAAAATGACCCAAATAAGGTCAAGAGGAAGTTTTCATCATTTTTTAAATCTTTAGTAATTGAATTAGACAAGGAATTATATGGTCCAGACAATCATTTAGTTGAGTGGCACAGAACACTAACTACTCAAGAAACTGACGGTTTTCAGGTGATATTTACATATTTCATACTTTCTAATTTACTTGTTTGAATTACAACTTCAGGTGAAACGTCCAGGTGATAAGAACGTCCGTTGTACCATCTTGCTTTTGCTTGATTATCAACCATTGCAGTTTAAACTTGACCCAAGACTGGCCAGACTGTTGGGGGTTCATACACAGACTCGTCCTGTTATTATTTCAGCACTTTGGCAGTACATTAAGACACACAAGTAACTTCATTCACAAATACATTCTTCGATGTGTATACAATCAAATTAATTCGATATTCTTACTATAAAAGAAATTTTCTATAAAAAAAAAAAATAATTGTATATTTAAAGATTTTGTGTATTTATTAAATTGTTTCAGATTGCAAGACCCACACGAACGTGAATACATAATTTGCGACAAATATTTAGAACAGATATTCTCATTACCACGGATGAAATTTGCTGACATTCCACAACGTCTAAATCCTCTCTTACACCCTCCAGATCCGATTGTTATCAATCACGTCATTTCTGTTGAAGGGGGCGCCGAGAGTAAACAGACTGCTTGCTATGATATCGATGTAGAGGTACAAACTACTAAAATGCAATTTTTAAACCGATTATTAACGATAAAGTCAAATTAATTTAACGAATAGTTTTCAATCTGAGACTTATTATTGATTTATAATAATCTTCAAAGCATTTTAAACATTTTTAATATATATATATATTTCAATAGGTCGACGACACACTGAAGACGCAAATGAACAATTTTCTGCTTAGTACTGCAAGTCAACAGGAAATTCAGGGATTGGACGCGAAAATCCACGAAACTGTAGACACTATAAACCAGTTAAAAACGAATCGCGAATTCTTTTTGAGTTTTGCTAAAGATCCGCAAAGTTTTATTCACAAATGGATCGTTTCCCAAGCGCGAGACTTAAAGGTATACTACGAAAATTTTTTATATTTTATTTTCAATACTAATATAAGCATATAATAATGTATATTATTTGCAGACGATGACTGATGTGGTCGGTAATCCGGAAGAGGAGCGTCGTGCGGATTTCTTTTATCAACCGTGGGCCCAAGAGGCCGTCTGCCGCTATTTCTACACGAAAGTCCAGCAAAAACGTGCCGAACTCGAACAAGCTCTTGGAATACGAAACAATTGATTGCTTTGTCATAACATTATTTACATATTGAGCTTATTTTTTTTAAATCATTTTCTTATAACAATACAAATAATGTAATGTATCCAAAAATAAAAAAGGGATGTAATAAAATTTACTTGGTTACTCACGTTTTCATTTGACTTTGTGTCACTCCATTTTACCTTTTATTCTTTTTTCTAAAAAAGAATAATCAAAAAGTCTATCAGGATAAAGCCACAAAAAAATACACTTAATGGCTCGTAGTTTTGTATTAGAACATTTGGAGTTATGGTATGTGAAAGAATTTTTGTCATATGACCCTGTTACAATACAAAGTTCAACCTTCAACATTATGTAAATACGAACCACCACGTGTAAAAAATTATATCAATTTAGAATCAACTTTTTAACTAGAATTGTTTATTTATTTAAATAGTAGGGCACATTTCAATCCTATCAATACTTACTTATTGTATTTGCATTATGTTTCAAAAATGTATAATCACCAATTCCCTTTATTTTTCTAGTTACAACTAATTAAAACATCTGTAGGTATCCCGCCAACAAGTAAGTATTAATAAAATTAATTTTTTACTCCCTTAAAATAAAAAAAATATATGCATGTATTTGCGTACAATATGTATATGTACAAATGCAAAAATATCTTTGGTTAACAAATACAAATACGTCTCAAAAATATATAAATCATTATCTCTAATATAATATTAATAATTATTAAACGTTTTATTTATTTGTACGTTTTCTATTGAATATTTTAAATACTACTCGACAATACTAAGACACTTATCTAAAAATGAATGTGAGGGATGATGGCACTTGTGATAGTCTTTTATGTGTTTACAAAACACTAATTCAATATCAGCACCATGATATGTGATAATATCAACAACGAGCGAGACACGTTATAAATATTGCAACTGAACGAAAAAAAAAACAAATAAAACAAAAATTACAAGGGACAAAGGAACTTATTACATAATTTCCCGAAATTAGTTATAAAACATGCAATTTTAATTGTTATAACTACTACAAAAATTGTGATTAATTGTACTACCTTAAAATAAATTATCATTCAAGTAAATTAAAGCATGCATTTCAATTTCAATGATTTTCTTTAAATAAAAACTTAAAAAAGGTCAAAGCCTGATAAACATGGGTAAACTATCCCTGAACTTATAGATGTTATATTTGTGTAAATTCCTATTACTAATGAACGTGTTTCATTGATGTGAAAAAATAAATCTGATTATATCTTCTAAAAAAATTAGAAAAAAATAAGGTAGGTAATGGTACCAAGTGCCTCATACTGAAAATACTTTTTTCTTTCATATACTTTGATTATTTATTTCTATAACACTAGATATCATTTTTCATTAAAAAACGTTTCACAAAAATATGAGACCTATGATCGCAGGAACAAATCACCCATGGTTTTATGAGTTAAAACGTTGAAACTTTTCTATAAACTAATATTAATAAGCAATAAATTAAATTAGTTTTATTGCTCCACCACTTAACTTTTTTGAGCTCTTTTTTATCTATGTAAAATATGGAAATCAAACTCGAAAAGGAAAAGATACGATAATTTTGATAAAATATAAAAGTAAGGAAAGAAACTCTTACATTTTATCTTGCTACGTGATGGTCTTGGTTTTGGGAGGTTTCGGAGGTGGCGTCGGAGGTGGACCGTCGTCAATAGGATCGGGTGAAAGGATTGTATGGTTGATAACCGTTCTCAACGAATTACGATAATTGTATAAAAAACTAATATTTTCGGAAGCAGAACTACTGTAATTATTATTGTTAATGTTGTTATTGTTGGAAATGTTACTGTAATCCGCCTCTTTAACTTTGGCTGGCAGCGGAGGTGGAACGGGGTCTTCTTCACTCACGCTAGAGTCTGTTGTTCCTACAAAAAAAAAACACATTTGTCTTCCTCTACTAATAAATAAAATATTCAAAAATTAAATGATAAATAAACGAATATCCAGTTATTTTATTATGAGTGACAAAGTATTTAAGTAAAAAGCAAAATTAATTTATTCATAAATAAGTGAAAATGATAAACCATTTACGACCAGATTTAAAAATCGCTTTTAAAACTTTCTGGAGAAAATTATCCTCTAAACCAGAACTGTCTGTTAATGACTAAAATGTACTAATGTTTTATATGTTTTTTTAGTACTACCCTTTTTTTATTAAATAACTAATCAAAATGCTTTTAAATATTTCAAATATGTTTATATAACACTCTGCATACTTCCTACGTCCTTGTCAAGGGTAAACATTATTTAGTAAATAACGTAGTGTTATATAAACATATTTGAAACATTTAAAAGCATTTTCATTGTGTGTTTAATATATTTGAAACAACGTTTTACAAATTTCCGACAGGTAGTTCGATAGAAAGTATTACCTTTTTTTACTTATATCACAAAAAAAGTTATGAATTAAATGATAATGATTAGTTGATTTATCATATCTAAAAGAATGTTAGTAAGTATGTAAGTTAGAAAAGAAAATTAAACTTCTTTTGTTTAGATCCAAAAAATGAACAAATAAAAAACCATATCTAATATTTACTTACCAACAGAATCCCTGTTGCTGCTATTACCAGAACTGCTGCAAGTCGTCAACGTTATTGTCAAACTGGATGGACGTGAAAACTGACCACTGATCGGCCTGCTCAACCGTTTCTCTCTTTCAACTTCCGACCTCAAAGGTCTTTTTGGAGTTAGCTAAAAAGAGGAAATGATAAGTTAAAAAGAGTGTATTACAAGAGTCTAAAAACAGGACTTCGTCGTGGTTTTCCATTTATTTACAGAAATTGAAATTATAAGACATCTTATCTGCAAAAACTACACTTACCTCCTGTCTCAGTTCGACGAGCGGTATCACAATACCATTATGGGTTACGTTCTCGTCTTCGACAGTGTACCATTGGGTGTTGGAGTACGTCTTCTCCGAGTGGTCGGATTTGCTCGATCTCCGTTTCTCCTTCGGCGTTTTCGATCTATTCATTTTATGGGTTAATGACGGTGTGTTGGTTAAGCTTTTGGCGGGCGACAGCAAACTTTTAGCACTTGCTAGATGGTTCTGAGACTTTCTGAAATGTATATGTACAAAAAATGATGCTAACAGGATAATGCACGCCACTTAATTTTTGTTAACAACGAAAATTTTCGAACGGAAACGAAAGAGGAACAAGAAGCTCTCTAACTTGATGACACAATATGAGAAAGGAAACATACATAATAAGCAATCACAAGCAAGCATATAGAATTTGTAGGACAGCATACAGGTATTGCAAAAAATAGGAAAAAGTGTACATATAGATTAATATTTAATTCCTTTTGTAACAAAAACTTCTCTCTAAAATTAATACTATAGAAGTTACAGCACACCAAAGGAAAAATATTTTACAAAAATTATGTTTGACAGGCTGTATCTTCTTAAGTATGAATTTTGATGACAAGTTTTGAATAAAATAAAAAATTAGAAAAAGGCTTTTATCATCTGATGCACTGTTCATGAGATATTTGGCAAAAAGGCCAAATAACGTAGTAAACATTCCAAAACTGTTCCTTAAAAACACTTTTACTTGAGCACTGGCATACTAATGAGAGCATACTTTTTTGTTAGTCTAATGTTATGCCAAGTAACGTTATCAGTTGTGATAAATTAATCTTGAATTTAATTGTTTATGTAAAGCAAATGATCATTTTAAAATGATAGATAACATTTAATTTATGAGAGAAATTATTAAATATTTTAAAAATATCCAAACAAAAGTACAATATACAAGGTGATTTTATAATCATTAAACTTAAAGAATTCCAAAAACATTTTTATAAGTAAACCCAAAAGACTAAAAGATAAACCCATAGATTCCATCTAAACACAATCACCATGTATAAAATTCTAAGCAAAAGTAACTAAATACTACAATATTAATTGTGTAGAAAAATAAAATGAGAATAAAAAAACAGTTTTGAGCTTAGAATATTTTTTTCTTGCTAGACGAACACAAACAACATTACTGAGAAAAGAGAAAGATAAACTACTTTTACTATAAAGTTAGTTGTTAGTTACATATTTACCGAATACAACGTTCTTCGTCGGCCCAATAAAAAGAACAGTAGTAAACCAGAAGAGTTTTAAAGTCTTAACAACGTTTTGTGCGGAAAATAGGCAATTGAAAGTTTAGCGGTTATTATAAAGCATATTTTCTAATATATTGTTAGATTAATAAAACAACTAGGCGTAAGAGGATGTTATTCTTGTTTTACGACTTAATATCACCAACGGTTGAGACCTTGTCTGCCTAAAATAAGTAATTATCAAAATTAGAAAATGTTAAAAACTACAAACATCTACAAAAAAATTAGTAGAAAATAAAATTATTCAAATATAAAACAGAGTGTACAGTAATAAGCTTTTTCTTTGGGGTAGCATTTGACATCCCACAAGCTTTCAGTCCACAAAAACTATTACAAAAAATAAAATAACAAGACATTACAACTTACTCTGAGGAGGTAGAAGACACAGATGCCAGTTTAGGATTGGTCATACTCAGTTGACGCCGCATTGTCACATGACTGTGTAATTTCAAGTCACACGTCTGCTAGAAAAAATTTAAAAAATGCAAAACACCGCATTTTCAAGCAAATTTTGTTAATACAATTTATGTTAACACTACCATTATTTTAAAACAATTTGTTTAAGTTACTCACCCTCTTCCCATACTTTTTGACAACACTTTCTTGCATTTTCGCGAAACAGTCTTCGAGATGTCTCTGAAAGGGTTGCAAGGAACTCGGAGCCCTATCTCTGTGCACTTGGATGCCAAGTTCTAAGAGGGGTATCTGATCTGCGATAAGATCTTTTAGTCTTTGAATGAGGAAACAGTCGTTGGGATGTGAAAGAGCATATTCAGGGGTAAAAAAGGCCATTTCATAATTCATTACACCTCCCATTACAGCAGGATCAACAATTCCTAGAAAAAGTAAGAATACAATTATTTACAATTAAAAGTTTATTTCTCATAAACGTCAGAGGGAGAAAATAAGTTAAATTAAAACAAACATCATAAAATTTACTTTTTTTTATTTTTCAGTTACTAATAAACAGACTCTAAGGTCATATCACAACAATCCCTGCCACGTTTTCTGGTAAAGACTAAAAATAATTTCTTACCGTTCAATTTCATTCCCAAATTGTTAATGGGGGCCACTTTATCTCGACTGTAGAGCGTTATTAGAGTCTTCAGCTCTTTATTCTTCTCCTCCATAGTTTCGATAGCGTGACACAATGGAGACATTTCGTAAGTGTTGGAAGACTTGACAGGGAACCACCTGAGAATGCCGGGCAAGGGATATGTGGTGACTAGAACAGTCCTTTCTATCCAGAGATTAGCAAATTCATTATTGCTTTCATTACCGGGATCCTTCCTGGTCAACGGTCGGGAATAGCGGAACTTCTGCACGTTATTAACCCTATAATACTTTATAATCTGATCGGCGACGGGTTTCCCTGAAAATCTCTGCCTCTTTTCGTCCATTACAGGATCCACCTTATTTATTTGGATGTCTATGGATATTATTTATTAAGGGAAAATAAGTCTATAAAACATTATTATGATTTGATAATAAATAAATATATAATAAAAGGATACATTGGCCGTTAGATTCGGTAATATCATCCCCTGGGGGAGTCAATTTATTTAACAGACTAGCGTTTGGAAATTCGTTCATTGTACGCGAACAAAAGTCGTTCAATCTCTCGTATTCCTTGCCGCGATAAACGAACACCTTGTTCTGCAAAAATGCTGGGAATCCCCGACCGTAATATGCCACCCTAAAATATTCCGATTCTGCCCTCACATTCCTCATAATGTCCTCGTAAAACGAAGCCATACGTTTGTGTAACTCTGCCAATTGTTCATAATCGAAGGTCTCGTCTTCATATTGTCTTGCAAGCTCTTGGCACTTCTGAATAGCACACTCCCACATCTACACAAATAAAAGATTTTTTCACAAACTATTTTAATACAGTAGAACCTCGACAAGTCAAAAAATTTTTGGTGACTTTACCGTGTAACCTATTTTACTGAAAGCATATAAAAATGAAACTAACCCTATATCAATTCTGGGAAAGACTAAATTTTATCAAAATTCCTTCAACAGTTTATGAGATTTGTACGTAACAGATATAGCCCAATTCCAAAGATTTTAATGTAACTATGGTGTACATGCTTATTTACCTTTCCCTTGTCGAAATAATTAATAATTTCGTAATAAATAGCTTCCTTTAACTGTCTGTGTGTTTGTGACTCCGAATACCTGTTACTCTTGAGAAGAGGTGGTAAAGTTTCATCGGACCAATTTAACAAGTTACTGTGCAATTGTAAAGTATAAGCAGCTTCTGTAAAATTGTCGCATTCCAGGTGCAGATCGCACAATTTGTTCACATACCGGATGTACATCTCCTTCCGGTTGATTTCCGAATAAAAGTCCTTAAAACAACAACCACTAGTACTTATATATGAATAATTGTTAAATAATCGTCCTTACCAGTAGATTAACCGTACAACTCATCCTGTTTTCTTTATTCTCGTCGTTAATTATGCACCGATATTCTAAAAGTCTCTCCATCAACATGGTGACCATCTTCACGAACTTAATCCCATCGTCTTTCATAGTTCTGTGCTGACTACACAAACTCATCATAATATCGTAGAAGAGGTCTTTGAACTGTTCGTCACCGCGACCCCCTTCGACCAATGTGTCGAGTTTCGCCACCATTTCATTTTCGAAATCCAAAAAGTTCCCTTTGATGTGCGATGAATCCCGTTTTGTATCCCCAAAACTTTCAAATTCATAGCGAGACGAGTAGAACTCGCACTGCATCATGTCAAAAAATATGGGGATGGTAACCTTGCGCAATTCTGGTTCCGGAATTAACGCCATTTCTAGAACTGAACCGACTAAACTCGGTACGAATTGAATTTTGTAGTGACCTAAAAGGGAACGGGAATAAAGTAGAAAAACGAAACTAAAATTATATGATACTCGAAATTTGATACATATTTATATGATTAATGAAATCAAGGAAAAATAATTTCCGTTTCAAATGTTATCAAAACGAAACTAAAATACGATCATCTAATACTATTGTTATTGTTAATAGAAAAAAGTGTACACATGTGATAATTTCATACACAGACAATAAACGTGATACAAATGAATTTATTTTACATAATAAATCAAAAATATAAAGCATTATTGAGGTAATTTAAAGCAAACCCAAAAACATATCTATTATTAAATACATTTTAATTTCGTCTATCAAAAAAATTTAATCACAAATTTCATTGTCCCTGATATACTCGGGCTAAAATTTTATTTGGAAAGGCCGAAAGCTTTTATTAAGTGTGTCATCATCTACTGGATTAAACTTTTTGTGTAATCTTATTAAAATGGAAAATATATATATAAATAGAGCACTTCGAAAATGTACTCACCAAGATTAAACCACATAGATCTAATTTCAGCCCCCATCTCCCTCCGCATATCTTTATACCGTTTCATCATACGTAACCTTTTATTGGTTGAAAAAGTGTCCAGTTGTAATGCTGGCTGAGTCATGAATGCGATAGCACAATGGAAAAAATTACTCCAGGCCTGATTATCAAATTTGTTGAAGAAACAAGCATGGATAGTGTGAGAGAAGAATCGTAGTGACTTCAGTATGACAAAGTTTTGGAGCATGATCATATCGCACCAATCCTGAGGGAAAACTGACTTGTTCACCAGTTCTTTAAATACTAACAGGATCTCCATTAGGAAGTCCAGAATATCGGTACGGGTTCCGAACAAACCGATGTAGTTTTCGTAATGTTTTTCGGTCATTTTGCGGAATATATCGATCATTATTGCAACCAGATTACCCTGTAAGTAAAATAGGTAAGACAAATAAAAAAATCTGACGATGTAAACACTTACCGCATATGGGCTTTCCTTGTTCATGTTGATATGACTCTGTATAATTGTACGTAACATTGTAGTTATTATTTCGTTCACATCGTAGGCGGTGTCACCTACGTCCGCCCGATAAAGTAGATCCAGAATGTCGCTTAAAATTTTGATGCACAACTCCACCTGAACATTGGTACAAGAAAATCTTTTTATCAAGGAAATAGGTAAAAAGCAATCTGTTGCTTTCCAAAATTGTTATAGAGGTTCTTTCGAATTTCGTCAGCATTTGCACTTTTTTAAAGAGAGAATGTAAATTTACAACAGAAAAAATGAAAAGGTAATTTAGAACATACAAAACGAAATTATTTTTTACATTGTATTTGTTCTAGTCTGGGTTTCTTTTACTTTAAGGCTTGTTAAACTTATTTAGTCTAGCTCTGAATTATTATAACTTTCAGACGATAAGCCTCTATCCTTTTCTTTTCGGTTTAAGTCCAAAAAGAAAAAGTGGGTTGGGATGACAATTTTGGAAAACACATGTTGTTATCCAATAAAAACTTAATATAAACCAAACCAACAAACAAAATAAAGAATACAAACTGCAAGCAAACTGCTACCATTGTTTGATCACACATCATTAATGACAATATGTGATGTATAATTGTGTTTGTATGTATGTATGATAAGATGGAAAATCACCTCTTCTGAATATCCCCGGTGCTGGTTGAGACAATGTTGGGTAGCTCCCAAGACACGAGCCACCTTGGCCACCGAACGGTACTGTCTCCGACCTTCCTGACGCATCGTCGCAATACCCTACAACGCCCGCCACACAACAACTACTACTTTGTTAGAACAACAACTAATGTACAAAACAAGAAATACTATCTACTAATAGCGTTAGAAAACGACTATTTTAGTAATAAGCAGATCCTGACACCAAATCATTAATAAATTAAAAGATTGTTTCTTTAAAATGAACTTCTGTCTATATAATATTCTTGTCTTGTATGTTAAAATAAATAAATGAAATTAAAACTGCCTAATTAAAACTTTACCACCTTTAATTAGGTAAATAATTAAGCTACCAACAGTACAAACAAACCAACGATATTACTGTGTATAGAAATTTCATGTCAAAAATTTCATTCAGGTTATTAACGAAAACAATAAAATTTCATCACAGTGACACTTAATGTAGTAAATAAAAAATTAGTATTTGTTGTAATTACGATTGGTAAGTAAAATAAACTTTTAAAAAAATCAGTATAATATATAAACGTAAAACTTTCAACTGGAAAATTTATTAAGAATGCTCTGCAATTGTTTCGGCCAAGGCCATTATCACAGTCTATAATTATTACGAAAATTAAATGTACTAAATTAACAAAATTTCCGTTTGAAACATCTACGTTCTACGGCATGATTGCAAAAAATTATTATTTAAAAGTAAAGCTGTACTTTTGAGTCATCAAACAATCACCTGAAGCTAAGAAGCTAAACACAAAATATAAAATTTAACAAAAGTTGTAAGTTTTTAATATAAATCGAAAAGAATTAGATAATTAAATAATTTAAAAGAATCAGTACCATAGTTAGAAAAACTAAATTATTATGTAAGTTAACATATAAATCCAAACATTTAAAAGAAAAAAAAACAACGCATACAAAGTGTTCATTATTATTTGTAATTTATTGAATGGAAGAGATGTTTAAAATTAAATAACTTTGAACACTCCGTACATAAAAGAAGAATCTGTATCTATATATACATACAGTAAAAGGAAATTGTATTATAACCAAGTACTTTGTTATTAATATAGATTCATAAAGCTCAAACCATGCACAAAATACTCTAATTTTGTGGCATCTAATGTAAGTGTAACTAACTAACTACAACATAAACATTGCATTAAATGCATACTCTATTTATGTATCTACAAATCCTTGATAATTCGCGTAATTAAAGGAAAATGTTTGTATGTACAGTACATTATATTAATGTATAGGTATATACAAAATTTGATGATATCAGACATGTTCGGTGACCAAGATAACAGTCGTGTATAAAAAATATAAGCAATGAAATGATAAACTTGTGCACAGAATAAAAAAAAACTCAAAAAAGCCAAACAAAGCTTCATGTATTATTTTTAACTGCAAACAGTCGCGATATTTTGGTAAGACAAAAAATCATTCGCAAAGACAAAGAAGCAAAAAGTCAATAAAAAACAAAAAACACACCGTGCAAGAAATTTTTTGAAAAAGTTATACGTTTTACACATTTTGTACAATTCCGAATAAATTTGGTGTCACGAAAAAACGTATAAAGAAAAATTAATGAAAATTATTTCAGAATACCATCAAGTATATAAATAGATATAACAAGTTGTTTTGTGCCTGCTTGAAATATACAGGAACGTCAAAGACATACAACAATTACTGTGATAAAATATTTCAACACGAGATAGGAATTAATATTTATTTAAGTAATTAACATAAGTCTACTTAAGCCGCATAAAAAGGCATTTTTAATATAATCGAAAAGCCGAAGCAAAACAACAAAAACGTGACGTAATCACTTACCTCTTCACACGTTTCAAACAGCGTCTTCACCTGCTTTAGGAAAAGCGGTAGTAGTATCCTACGACATTCTTCAATCTCGAACAGCTTGCTATGCACTATTTCATTGATGGTCATCATTTTCTGCTTGGTCAAACGATTTGGTGCAATATTCTTCAACATTTCACACAAGACGATACTAGAAAACAAATAAAAGCTAAATCTGGTGACCTAGTAAACGTTGTACTATATTTTATATAAAATTCGAAAAAGGCATACTTCATTATTTTAAATTGAACATCAAACAGTAAATTCATCGATAAAGATGAATAATTTTGTTTGTAATCCAATGTATGATGTTATTTTTTACTTTTTACTTAAAACATACCTTTTTTGCATGAATTATTTGCAAATACATTAAAATATATCTGGCACTCATACAAAAATTATAACTTGATTAATTCAATCTTCAATTAGAACTCAGTTTTATAGTTTCGTAACAAATTAAAGAATTAATTATAAATGTGTAGATTACTAACGAAACAAGAGTAACAAACCTTAACTTCTTCGCGTTGTAGACTTGCAATATATCTGGAATAGTGCTCGGGAAATATTTGAGACAAGCCCCCTGCTCACGCAACAGGGCGTCTGAGGTTTGATACATCATCGTAACAATGCTTTCGAGTAGTCCTCTGAATTCTTCATCAAAGTCGTCAGCCTCTTCTGGATAAATTTCTAAAAAAAGCAGTCGGGACCTCGATATAAACCGTATTATAAATTGCAAATATTTCATCGTGCGAAACAGGTTATTTTCCTTAGCATTCGTTACAATAGTTATCGCATTATCCACAAGATCTCGCATCACAGCCAACAGCTTACTATAAACAAATACATAATAATAATTAACATAAAAAATATCAATTAAAATAGCATACACCGCTAAACGCCTTTTACAGATTTAAACAGAACTCAACTGGTTTTAAACTTCTTTTGAGGCTGTTCTACTGTAGCTTACTATTTTATGGTACAGAATTAATTCTTTTTCCATTTAAAGAGGAAGTAATCTTTCACTTTTATTGAGAGAAAAAGAAGCAATCTCGAAAGAAGTTTACAACCAATCCACGGCTACCATGAAAGCCTAAACAACTACAGTAATTTTCACCTGTAGGCCAACGTGGCACTGAAGCTGTTTTTGATGTATAAGTCGAGAACGGGTTCAAAATGTTGATACTTCCAGTCGTTGCTTACCAAACCGATTATGAACAAGAGACATTCGAAGACCATGGCGTCGTACTCTTTACTATCCGGATTATCCATCAGTATGTTAAAAAGGGCGTCCAAGACGTCTTGTAAAAATTTAACTACTTCTTCACCGTCCACGTACATTAAAGCTGATAAGGATTCCGCCAAAGTGTCTTTGTGATTAGCCCAGTTTAACAAACCAAGCAAATTGACTACAAAACGAAAACCAAGTAAGGAACTAAATAAGAAAAAACTTAAACTTTTTAATTTTGCTATAAAATCTTCTTTTACAATAAATTTATGTGTTTGTCTCTATTTATTATTTGGCAATTCGCTTACCATTTTGGGTCAACTTTGTAGAACAAATATTACTAGCAATAACGAAGCTGTCTTTGGTACTGACACTAAGCCCTGCGACTTGAGGTTTCGTCCCATTTTCCAACTCATCCACAGTTGACGGTAATTTAAAATAATCGGTACCATTCTCAACAAACTTTTTATGATCAATCTTGTAAACAATCAAATTATGTTTCTGGTCTTTCAGCGTCGTCCCGTTTTCTTGCATGAGCCTAACATACGACAATCCGAACGGCTTTTCGCACTTGTCCTTCGCCTCGTTGGATGACCGATGTTTGAACATGAACTTGAGATGACTACTTCGGAATTCTTCGATTGGAATCGAAACCTTGAACGTTTCATACCACTGTGGTTTGTCCTCGTGATAATAAACAACAGATTTGTAGTCGTTCAAGAGAGGAATTCCGCTGCCGGCAGATATGACACCCGGTATACATTCACCGTTCTCATTACAAACCGTTACAATGACTTCTACATTTTTTTCGCTCGCTTTGTTATATTTACTGAACTCGCCGTTTATCAGAGTGAGATAAAGATCGTTTCGGACGTCACCTGGTAAAATTACTTCAGGAAATCCCATTTTGCGAGCTATCGGAACTCCGCCCAACATCAAATGGGGATTCTCTTCCCTAACCTAGAGAAAGTGCAACTTATATTTTTTTTAATTGAAAACGGCAATGTTTATATATATTCACGATTTATTTTATATTTTTCATTTTACAAATTTTGAAAGTAAGGGAGCAAACCAGTATTTGTACATTTCTTTTCACAATCACAGAAGAATGCGTTAAAGCTATGCTTCTGCATTTCTTCCACAAATGTATGAATTTAAATTTAAGTGTTCATGTAAATCTAAATGTAAATATCTAAATTACTTAACAACAATAAACAAATAAAGAAATAAAAATCTTTAGTCATAAATCATAGTGGGGTTTAAAATAAAAAACAATAAAGCTCTACTGGTGTCCTACCTTTAAATTTTGACACCCTATTTATTTTTGGTCCCATTTGCAACGAAAATAAAAATATTTCGAAACATTTATCATATGAAATTAAAAACCCAATTATTTACCTGAGTTATATCGCCGTGCAAGAGCATGAAAGAAACGATCAGGGCAGGCGTTTTGTTATCATTTTTAATATAATCCTTGTTTGTTATCTTTTTAAGAGTCTGTTCCAAATTGTCCTTTTCGCAACTATTAAAAAAAAAACAGTTAAATAGCAATAAAAAGAAAATATATTTTATGAATATGGTCCGTTACTTGTAAAATGGCACCGAAAATTCACGATCCAGATCCAATTCATCTGATTTACATAAAAACATGGTTATATCTTTGGCTGCTACACCAAAAGGTCTCCTTATACTCCTGTTGGTACCATCTTTTAAGGTCACAGGAGTTGAAGAACTTCGTCTGTGATCTGGTTCTTTTGTAACCATCGCTCCTACCCTTACAACATAACAGACTAGATAAATTCGTTCCCTTTCCAAATCACGTTTACCCAAATCCTGCAAATTGAACATTAAATATTACATATATCAAGCTAATTAATTGCTAGAAAGAAGAACAGAACTTACCGTGAACATGACCCTTAAATTGTGAATTTGGTCAATGTCACTCATTAGACCGTCTTTTGACCACCTGACAATGTAATATTCAGTTATGGGTCTGCACTCTTTTGCGTCATACAGTGTCATGAGTAATTGGGCGTCTTCAGTCATTTTACATGTGAAATGTTTCACAGAAACTATAAATATATGCGAATACTGTTGAAGGGCCGTTTTCACGGGACTTGTACGAGTTTCAGTCTGAAATAAAATACTGAAGTATTACAGTTTCCTTTTTATATCATTAAACAAAGGTAAAGTAAAATAATTTGTAACGGTATAAAAACTAGTACAATAAATAAAAAACTATCAATTAAAATTTAGTTGTTGAAGCAAAAATATCAAACAAAAACAAAAGAAAAAACTACTGTACCTTTTCTCTTGTATCTCTAATATTTTCTGCAGCATTTTTGTGTAGAAAATATAACTGCAGAGTACTGGTTCCTTCCGGATTAATAATGTATCCATCTTTATCCCTAACTATCATATCTAAACCTAATATTTTATTGCCTATATCAATCTCTGTTGTTACTTGTTTCGTTAATTTTTTTAATTCGTCTATAGGCAGTGTACTGCTTATTATTTTACCCCTGTGAGTAATTAAATCGTACATTTGAGTTTTTATCTGTTCAAAATCCTGACTGTTTATCTATAAGGCAAAAAAAAAAATGTTTTTAATACCATGTGAAAAAATTGTAGGTAATATGAATATATATACCACAAAAAGGTACTTCCAATGGGGCATCCATTCTCTCAAGGTTGTAGTAATTTCGTTCACTATTGCTGGATACTGAGGAATAAATACTAAAGTTGGACCTGTTCTATCTATTGTACAATCCACTAGATGTACAATATTTTTTGGAAATATTCCTTTGACATTTCTATTTGATAATGCATATCCATAATACCAATTTTCTTCTTCACTTAATAAATGGACTGACTCTCCAACATTTAAATTTAATTTGTGCCGGTCTTCCGATGAAAAATTGGAGATGACTAAAATATTACATGTAAAAATCAATTAAATTTTTTATTGTATTATGCGTTCATATATAAAAGATGCAATGCTAGACAAACAGTAATTTTTAAAAATATATCTTTTGCAACCATATCAAGGTTCATATGTATGTAAAACAAGTCTCCAAGTATAATATAAATCCTACATTTCCCACACTGGTGTCAAAGAGAAATCAATAAAAACTCTACTTTTAATTCAATTTAAAAATAATAGAAGCAATTAAATACACATTTAAATTTCAACTTTCACTTAAATATTTAACTTTGTAAAATATCTAATTTGTCCTATATACATAGCATGATATAAACTAGTGTAAATAATAGTTTATTTACATGAAAGCCAGGCTATTTAGGTATCTACATATTTCATATCTAGTCTAAATTTGTTTAGGATACTAATTTAATAATACATCAAATGATATTCAGCTTCAATAGATCATTTCATTCATTTACAAGAATAACAAGAAGGGTCACCTACATATTTGACCCTGTTTGTTTAATGAAACTGATGCAATTTGAAACACTGCGGTGACAAACTATATAAAGTATTCAAATACATCAATTAATTAATAAAAAATCTATTACTGCAACCATAAAAGCAAATTGAGATGTCAAGTTCAAGGAGAAGGTATTTTAATTACCTAATAACTTACAAAAATTAATCCTTACATAAAATATGTATTAATCATAGATAGCTTTTAATATTCAAAGTGTATCAGACATTCAAAAATTAAATAGACAATTAGTATTAACTTATTGTTATTAGTGTTCCTTTTGTAGAAGGTTGGAATACAATTAATAAAAGTGTCACAAGTTTGTGTAGGTAGGTAGGTAAACAGTTCATGGGCATTTAATACCTATTGTATTGTACTTTAAATTTACATATTACCTCATCATCTTTCAGAATACAGTGCATTATTTTTTTAAAGTTAAAAAACTATCATAAAATTTCAAGACGATTAAAATAAAATGAGTCATTTAAAGATTAAAGTTACATACAAAAACTGATTCATAAATACGTTCCATTGGAATAAAATATGAAATAAATAATATTATGAGAACAATAAACAGTACAAAAAAGATAGAAAGATCGTAAACTGTAATAAAATTACATAACTCATCATTACGTTCAAAATGTAATCTAATTAAACTTGATCTGTGCAGGAGATAAAGTACAGTGTACGTAAAATTAAAATGTACAAACAATAATAAAACCTACTTATTCCATAGCATCTATTTTCAGGAACGGTTTGCCACTCGCTCATCTTTCTGCTTTTAATACACTGACATTACACATTAAAATAATAAACAAAACAACGCCACTCGACAACAGCCATGTTCTTACAAACACCACACTTGCTGTCTGTTGCTGCACTTAATTGTCATTTATGATACTGATTAATGACATCATTTATCACCACATTATCAAATTCTTTTCTAATTACACATCACATAAAGTTTTCATTAATGGACGCCATATTGTTTTCAGTTGTGCCAACGAGATGGCACTGAAATAGAATGTAAAAATCCTATTGAACTTTAGTATTTGCGGAATCCTCTCGAAATCAAAAAGAAAATTGCATTAAACACGTAATTTGCAACAATAGCAATTATTATAAATTTTAAATGAAAATTATTAAAAAAACTGTTAAGTATTTAGCAACATAAATTATATAAAACTCAAAAAAAATATTTTATACAAAACTAAGTAATGTAAGAAAGCAATTTTACCTCCATTCACCATAAAATTTTCTTGGTTTATATTAACAAATAAAGTAAAATCTACGGTAAATCGCATCTATTTATCAACAAATTGCTGAATGGTGTTCTTATTACTTTAATTATCTTTATCTTATTGTTTGACGCACCTGTTCACTGATATACATACATCATGTTCAGTATACAGAAACAAGTAGCGGTTCGAAATTAGTTTCCAATTAAATATTTAATCAAGTACATGATTGCACAATTCAGAGTGATAATAAAAGTAAAAACAATGGAGGAAACGGATTGTGGATACCATTAATTGTTATTATCAATTATAACACTTGAAGCATATACTACTCAAAATGGTTAGTTGTGTACACATTTATTTGTATTTGTCGCTCCTTTCGTACGTAGGGTATGCGACAGCAATCTTACCGGGATTGTTCTTTGTGTCTCTCTCTCTTTTAGTATATACCATAGCAAACTACCTCTAGCAGAATATGCTCCAAGATTCAACCTTTTTAATTGTATCCTAATTATTACTATTTTATCAAACTCTATTTCAATTAAATGTAAACGAAATATGTCAATATGTACTGTATACACAAAAAAGCACATAATAACGAAATTTTCCTTATCATTTTAACGTATCTTCTTTTATTTAATCAGGGATAATAGACGCTGTCGTCTTAATTAACAGGTTGGGTAATGAAAAAAGTTTCAAGTAAATACTTATACATATTTTAAGATATTTATTTCAAAACTTTTGTGGAAGTCCATTGCCCTACAATTTTTTTTGTCTCATGCTGATCATCTATGCTGCTTGAAATTAACACAATGCATATTTATGTCTTATCAAATTTTGATTTATGATGTAGTTTATACTGGCTAATCAAAAATAAATCGAAAACCCTGGAAAATATCGCGCTTTATATAATTTGTACTTTTTGTAAAATGCGCGGTTTTTTTATAAAAAAAAAGAAAGTCCAAAAAATACTGCTCTCTCAAAACAAATTACAGTAAAATGATTAAATGCTCGGTCGTACAAAACACCACATTAAATCAAAAAGTATTTACTTAAAAAGAAAGCAACTGTATGCTTGACACACAAGAAATCAACTAAAGTGATATCAAATATAAAAAGTAATACATATAACATTTATTTAATCAGGAAAACTTTAATTTGTTTTGTTTTTAAATACAGAATGATGATGTATTCAAAAATAAAACAGTAATTTATTTTCATGTCTCTTCAAAATAATTTGTTTTGAAAGAGGTGGATTCGGAACTAAAATGGACCCAACTATTGGAAAAAGCAGAAAAATAAATGCCAGAGACAGATAAATTGAAAAATTTCCCGGGGAACAAAAATATGCATTGCACGGTGCTTTCTGCATTTTCACTGTCGTTAAAATTAGTCACAAGTATCACTAATTTACTAAAAATTCTACGTTAGATGAAACCAAAGAAACTAATCACGCACTTTCACTGACTGCACTCGCTCCAATCCCAAAATAGGTACACAGTACTTCCTATCTGTCTTTCTTTCGCTATTTCCGTATTAAGCACTGGTCTCGCTATCTCTCTCGTTGACGAAGAAGGGTAGTTAGTAGAAGAGTAGTAGTCCTCTCAGAAAGAAAGTTCACCTCCTCCAATTTTCCACTGATAAGGAAAGTTTCGTCCTTCACTCGTTCTCATAGCACATCGGCAGCATTTTCTATATAAACCATTCATAACATCATCATCATCATCATATTTCTATTATATTATAATTACATCATTATCATCATCTCTCATCTTCTAACGTCTTCAGAATTTAATCATACATAATTTTTTTTATAAAATTTATATTCACAGTTATCGAGGACAACGTTTATGTAAAAAATACCGCAACTTTCTCTCCTTAAAATAATGCACTTATTATATTTATAAAAGAATCCTAAGTAGATAATAAATCGGTCCGGGCGGATGGGGAGGGCACACGGTGCTGAAAAACGGCACCTCGGACACGCATCGCCCTCCACCACACCTCCCTCTTGACCCTAATACAAGCTAAAAAAACAAAAGAGAAACTAAATTCATCCATAAACAAATTTACAAACAGCTGACCTAAAAGTATGCATGTAATAACTGTGTACATACACAAAACATGTCTCTAGTTTTATGTCCCTTTTTCTCGAATAATAATAATTAATTAATAGGTAATGAAAAAATCCAACTGATAACAGTTCGCGTTATTCTGAAACAACAGACACCACGACGTTGGTTTTTATTTATTATTTAATTGCTGATCTCCACGACAACGGAACAACAGCCCAAGGTGGGGCCGGTGGGGCTTCGGGTCACAGTCCCAATTGTCCTAATGTCCGTTATTCCTGTCTGTAGTCTACTGTTTCCGAAACGCAAAAGAAATGTATATCTATATTATGTATTTGTACACGATGCACACGTTTCATTCTGAAATCCCTCCTCTCCTCGTAACAAGGCTCTCGACATCATCATCAATTAATTAATTACAATAATTAACTATGTACTTTATAAATTGTACGTTTGTTTGTTTTGTTACACGTTTAATGATTGATGGTGTGTTTTGAGTGTAAGTGTGTATTGATGAAAGAGGGTAGCGAATAATAATAATAATAATAATCGAAAAGTAAATATGTTCGTTATTTAAATATTTACAAAGATGTCATCGTCTTTAGCGAATATATAGAAAAATAAGGGCTATATATATAGATGTATATATATATATATATATATTATGTATGTATATGTAACTATTATTTATTTATTTATTTATTATTACGTGAGTGATAAAATCTGGCACGACGAAAAAATGACGATTTCAAAATGAAAGTGTACCAAAAATGAGAATGAAAAAGAAATATACAGCCATAAAATTAGAAGAAAAAGAACAGGGACATTTTTGTGTTCTGTGTAATATGTATTTATGTTACTTGTGTGTGTGTGTGTGTGATGCTGAAATTGTTTTATTTTCCAAACGTAACCAATTGGGTCATCCACTCACTAAACGGCGATATGTATTTTAATAACGTTTTTCCCATGACGAAAATTAATTATTATAATAATTGGAAAATGAGCATACTCCTTTTGTTACATTTTTTTAGTTTATTTAGTTTAGTCTGTTTGTTTGTTGCTGATGTCCTTTCAGCCCTTACTATACTTTCTTATTTTTGTGTTAATATTTATATTTTTCATTTTTGCTCTCATTATTTTATTATCTTGTTGAAGAAGAGAGTCCAACAGTAGCAGCAGCAGTAGCTTTTTTTGTAAATATATTTTTTGTTTTTGTTAAACATTTTGTCGTTAGTGCACCTCTGATGGTTCTGGCTTCGGTGCGTGGTGATTAGTCGGGTCCGGTGTACTTATCGGCTGAAAACAGAATCATTAATTAATTTACAGCTAATTAAAATTATAATTTATTTATTTTTACCTGGAAACTGATGGATTTAAAGGAAAAGTAGTTTTCTCAAATATAAAAAAAAGTAAATTTTATTTTCGAGAAATAACTATAAATGAAACATTTCTTTATTACATTACAGTTGTAAATGGAAAAATGGCATTACAAAAACTTCAAGGGTGGTATGAGAATAGATTTCAAATTTTGTGAACAGTTGTAACGTCTATTTGTCATTAAATATCAAGAATACTTGTTAATATTGCTCAATTTATAATGCAATTTGTGCTATTTATTTTATTACAATAGTTATTGGAAATCCAAAAACGTCCACACCCTTAAGAAAACATTCCCAAATGTTCTAAAAGTATGTACTCTAAGCAGACTTAAATTCTTTTATAATTTTCAATGTTAATGTGTATAACAAATAGACTGGTTTAAATATATATATATATATTTGTCACATGTTTAATAGTTGTAGGAAGAGGAAATAAGACGCCTATTATAATCTGAGCCCTTAATATCAATATTCAGTGGTCCCTGAACGCAATTATCCATTTAATTAACATGTTATTGTTTTTTAATTATTTCTAAATTTTGTTGCTCAGTGATGAGGCACTGTAGATTAATATCTGACACATATTTTTGTAAAGAATTTAATATTTTACAAAAAAAGTTCCCTTATAATTATTTAATAACTCAACTAAAGTTTTTTTCAACCACTATAAAATCGTATAATACAATTAATTTTCAACTTAAGCAAATTGATTTTGTTGTAAGTCTAGTAGTACCGCTATTAATTTTTTCTACAGAAATATATATCGGACATTTATGTTCATTACCTCGTTACTGAGCTATCAAATTCAGAAATAATTAAAACCAAATCTCATGCTAATTAAGTGGAAAATTGCGTTCAGGAACCATCAATTATTAACATTAAGGGCTCAAATTGTAACGGACGTCTTTTTCCTTTTCCTACAAGTATCAAAGACATGTGACATTAGAAAAAAGATGTTGATTTTTTTGAACCAGTCTGCAGTGTACATGTGGATGAATTACCCAAAATGTTCGTTTAGAAACAAACGAAAAATATCCTATATTTTCGATTAGATAACTAGAGAATTTGGGATGAGGGATTGAAAAATGCTTAAAAATTATGATTATAAAGAATATATTTGCCAAAAACCAAATAAACATAGTTTATCATTCGAAATACATTTTTTTTAATGTTTTCGGTTTTCTGTCAGACTTCGTAAAAAAGAGCCCTTGGATGGCCAAACTGCACGTTTAATTCGTGTGGACCGCCTCCTAAAAATTATAAGCATTCAACTGGCCCGTGTCATTTTGGCATTTCGTCAATTCTTAAAATCGATTTATTATACATTGGCAATGGGTTAGACGACCGTTTTTTCGAATTTAATTTGAATATCAATTAATCGGGAGTTCACTATTCGATGATTTATCAGAATCGGACAAGAATAGTGATGACGAATAAATTTTTTGATAAAAAGATTAAACAGCAGTGATCATTTATTCCTAGTATAAACCATTAGACATTTTCTAAGTATATCTATCTATAAAAAACTAATATTATGTACCACTTCGAAATGAAAAGATGATAAACAAATTATCTTACAATAATTGACGATATAAAAGAAAATTTTCAAAAATGGAAAATATCAAGAGAAAATTAGTTTGAGATGACTTACTAGGTGTGGTGGAATAACGGGACCTGCAGGTGGTTGTGGTTGAGGCGTGGGGGGCGCAGCGCTAGGTGCTACGGTGTGTGGAACCTCGTGGGGTGTTGTAGAGTGTGCCTGCTGAACAGGAAGTGCACCACCTTGGTAATACCCGCCGTTCACGCCTGCTGGTGAAACTAATCAAAAAGAGATTTATTCAAAATTAGTTTAGGTCTAGACACATTTAATAAATTAATAGGCAAATTTAAAAATAGATTATGAAGTCATACACAAAGTTAATAGAAAACGACCTTTTTTAAAGGGCAACGTAAAACGCACTTTTCTCTTATTTCAACTCGATAAATGGTTTATAATGCGGGAAAAGTTAGCGTGTCGTTGGAATAGTTAAAATTTTGCAGAATTTGAAATTGAAAAAATTTACTGCTACATGTTCTATAAGGAACTAAATTTTCTAAAAAAATCCGACGAATTTTTTAGAAGTCAATAGTTTTCGAGATATACATATGAATGTAGAATGTTTAACAAACAATATTTGCTCGAGGCATTTAACAATACTTTGAACTAAAATTAAATATTACAAATTGTATATCTGGGGAACTACTGAGATTAAAATAAGGATATTCAACGCAATATCACAGTCTTTGAAAGTTTTCATTTACTCAATAATTAGCTTGATCATTGCAGCCTCTGAACAATTTTATAGATATTAGAAAAAAACAAAACTAAAGATTTTCACACACTTTATTTACTGTTCGTAACATATGTTTCGCCAAACTTTGGCTTCCTCATACATGAGTACTTACTACTACTACTACTTACTATTACTCAGTAGTGTGTGTGTGTGAAAATCTTTAGTTTTGTTTTTTCTAATTAAGATGGATTTTCATCAAGTAAAGGTCGAAACTTTCAAATATTTATAGATATTATTAGATTTTATTTTTATTTCATTTTATTTTATGATTTTATTTGTGTTTTATTATTAGATTTTATAGATACTTAATATTTATAGAGAATTTAATATCCTGCAAAATAAACTTTAGAAAAACTTCCCAAAACCAAATTGAGCAGTTCAGTTGTTCCATCTTAATTTTTGAATTAAAGGTCAATCATTGCGAACAAGCATTTTTCAACTATATATAGGGTTATAGACACCATTATGTGCGCACTGGTGTATAGCGTTCCCTAACAGTCAGAAAAGGCAAAGTAGTTACCTGTACCTTCTGGGTAGGGAGCTCCCGAGCCCATGAAATACTCTTTGTTCACGCAATTGCGTAGGCACTCGGGAATTCGACCCATGATGGCGCGTCTAATTTCCGATGCTGCCATCTCCCGTAGCTCGGTTGCAGATGCGTCGCTGTAAAAGGCGGCGTGAGGTGTCACCAATAGATTGGGTGCATCTTTCAGGGGGCCCGTGAACGCGTTGTAGGGCTCGTTTTCGTGTACGTCGAGCGCTGCCGCCCTTATCCTACCCTGTTTCAAAGCCGTGGCCAAAGCCTCGTCGTCCACCAGACCTCCTCGGGCCGTATTTACTAAAAATGCCCCCGGTCGCATCTGTTTGATAGTGTACTCGTTGATCAGGTGGTGATTGTGCTCGTTAAGGGTGCAATGTAACGAGACGCAATCAGACTACAAAACAGAAAACATAAAGAGTTAACAAATGAAATGTAAGGACAGTATAAGTTCTTGATATAATATAAAATACTTTAGTTAGAAGTAGATATCAGTAGATGGCGATACAATACCATTACAAATGATTAAATGAAATGTACTTATATTACCAAAAGAATAGGGGCGCCATGAACCAGGTAAAAGCATGGCTCTGTACGTCCTTAAGAAGAGTATAGGGGAGATTTATTTGTATTACCTGGAAAAGCAAATCTTGTAGTGTGTAAACCCTGGTCAGTCCCAAGCTCTTTTCGATCCCGTCGGGAAGGTAGGGGTCATAGAAAATGACGTTAAATCCGAATGCTTTCGCGCGTAACGCGACAGCCGACCCTATACGACCCAAACCGACAATACCGAGGGTGTCGCCACGGATGCGTGCGCACCCCTGCGCCGCCTCGCGCACTTGTTCAGGTCCAGTGAACTTTTTGCCTTCGCGCACCATGTTCGCGAGCCAATACGTGCGCCTGTATAAGTTGAGTATGAGACAGAGCGTTGTATCGGCGACCTCTTCGACCCCGTAGCCGGGCACGTTGCACACCGCAATGCCCAACTCGCCCGCCGCTTTCACATCGATATTATCGACACCCGATCCGATGCGTACTATAATACGTAACGTCTTGAACTTTTCGAGATCCTCCTTCGTCAGTATGATCGTGTGCCACATGAGCGCACCCACGGCCTCGTTCAGCACTTTCTCGTGGATCTCGCTGGTGCTTTGGGCGTCGCAGAACGCGACCGTCGCGACATCCTTCAGAATGGGCATCTCGATGGAACAGTCGCGACCGTCCAGTAATGCTACCAGTGGTCGCGTCTGCATCGGTCCATTTGTTATTGGACCACCGCGAACGTTATCTATACGAGGCCTTTTCGCCATCATTTTACGTTTGTCCATTGGCAGCTGCACGACCGCGTAAGAAATGGACGATGACCGAGGGCAAACAAATAACGAAAAACATGCACGTGTGTAGAACACGCACTATCCTTATTTTATTTACCCCTTCCTGTTATCACTAATTTATAAAAGTAGATTTCTTTTTCTGTCTTTGCACGACACACACCGACACTAATTAACCACCGCAAGCACCACTTCTTCCTTCCTTCCACCTCCCTGTCAGAAGAAGTTGCAGCTGCAGCAGCAGTAGCAGTAGAAGTCTTCCTTTGGAATCTCTTATCCGTGCTCCTGGGTCGTTTAGGTAGCGATCAAAAATAACAATCCACGTCTCTCATGTTGCACCGATGCATAGAAAAACATCAAGACCACTTCTGTAAATAAATTAAAAAAAAAAAATGAATTTTAGAAACGACATACCAGGCACACGTGTAAACAAGCAAAAGCAAATTGTTATCTATTACACTATTTCCTGGTAGGAAAAAAACAAATTGAAAGTAAAAAAAAAAATAAAACGAAAACGAGGGGAATTTTTCCACCTTACGGTTATTTAATAGTCAAAACACTAATTTGCGTAAAAGGTTAAACGAATAAATAAAAGCAAATTAGCATTTTAAAGAATGATCAAAATATTCCACGTTTCAAGTATTTTATTTTAATGTGAATTTAAATATGTATTAATCGTAAGTAGGTATGCGTAAAATTATGCTAAGCAAACTGTGATCATTAACAAAAGGTAAACAAAATAAATTACACTGTTTATAGTTTAGTTAATTATCAGAAAGTTTTTATATTGCAACAAGTAGCACTTCCTATGCACACAGTTGAAAAAAATCATTCATTATAAAAAAAACTGAAATAAGCTAAAAATTCAACAAGTTGTAAAGAAGTGTATTATGTATGAATTTAAATCAATGTTCGTTAATTAAGTGATTAATTGACTAAAAATGAAGTTTGCAGAATACACACGAAAATGTTCAAAACATTTTCCGAAATAAAACCTTTAGTAATGCCGCAAGGTCTATCGTCAGCCGCAACGTAACATAGCGTCGCGGCGTCGTCATCGGCATCGTCCGGATGAGATGCCGCGTTAATCAGATATCCCGGGAAATTGCTTGCTCTCCAGCAAGAGCGGCCGACTGCTCTAACATCCTTTCCGAGGAGAGAAGAACGGGACGTAATAAAGGTTACGCCATCGATTAAGCTTCAACAAGAACGGAATTTCGAAACTCTCGACTGATGAGATCCATCCCCTTACGCAAAGACGAACATTAATTGATATGCATACGGAAATCGATTAAACTTTTACTCTATTACTGATAAAACGGGATTTTTGCACATGATTTTGATCGTATGGTAGAGGATTTTCTTTCGAGTGTTACTTTACTAGTAGCAAATATCGCTCACTATCAGGGGCGTACTTAGGACGCTAAGCTACTGTTTGTGATGACCCAGGTGCAAGCACATAAATACGGGTTCAAACAAATCTACTTTTTTATCACCAAATAAATCTACCTTCTGTACGGCATACATTTAGAAATCATTAATAATGAAATAGTTTGGAGAATGTTTTAGTAGAGGTTAATTTCAATACATTAATGATTAGATGTTTCAACAAGATTTTTTATTATTCACTCGACAATTGTTTCAACTAACAAGTCATTTTCAAGAGTACATTGGCAATACTAAAGTTGTAATGTTACATAGGGCTCTTGCTATTCCATTATCAGAAACAGCATTTGAAAAAGAAATAGGTATTATAAAAGAAATCGCGGAAGATAATGGTTATAAAGTAAATTTAATTGATAAATTGTTACGTAATAAATTATATAAAACAGCAATAAATAAAGTGTACCCTAGAATAAGAGATACTAATGTAAAGTATAGAACTATAACATATTTTAGTAGCATATCAGAAAAAATTGCAAATATTATAAAGAAAGTTGTAGACAGAGTAAAAATAGCTTTTAAACCATATAATAAATTAAGTAACGTATTATTTAATAACAACGATAGGATAGACAAAATGAATAAATCAGGAGTGTATAAGCTACAATACAATTCTTGTAATGGTGTGTATTTGGATCAAACGGGAAGAAAATTTAGAATTAGATTAAACGATCATATAAGAGCAATTAAGTTAAAAAATGATACATCAACATTTGCTGAACACATTAATAATTGCAATCATGAATTTGATAATACATTAACACCGATCCATTATATAAATAAAAGTAAAAAACTAAACGTATTTGAGTCCTTAGAAATATTTAAGTATAATAAATTAAAAAATGTCAACACCAGTATTTAAATGTATAATCCCATAGAACAAAAACCATCCCCACTATAACTGTATGTAGTTACCTAATTTTAAGTATAAATACAATGTAATTTAGCATTAGCTTTACCTATTGATAATGACTTTGTAAGTCGAAACCGGTCGAGGGTGTAAATAAAATTAGTGACAGTGCAAAATTAAACGTTGTTTTATTTCTACATGAATAAAATATCAAGAATCAGGAACATTCAACTACCATGATGTCGGCCTAAGTACGGACCGTGTATTTGCGAAAGACGTGCGCTCCCTTCTAATAACCAACCCTGTTTTTATGGATCATTCTTACACTGAGACACCGAATTAAAACAAAAGATTTGTCAAATTTTGTGCATTCTTATTACATGGGGCATCCTAAAACTTACTAAAATTATCTTTTTAACTGAAATAAATATTATACGTATGATGTGTGCGTGTCGCACGCCAATGCCTGCCTGTTTATGTGTGTTCTGGAGCGAGCGCGAGCCACATCACAATATGGATTCGAAACTTTCCAAGTCTGACTTTGAACTTTCCGGAACTATTACGAGCAATCTCATCAGCATCTCCGAGCGTCGGTCGGACTACGGCGGCAGCAGCGGAGCCGTCGCGCAGCTACAATTAAAACTTCGACATTAATACTTGATTCAATTAAACCAGAAGAACGCAGAATTTCGGAAGTTTGCAGTTAAAATGGAAAAGTTTTCGGAAAACATTCCCGACCGCCGAGAGATGCGAGATTAGACGCGACAAAACGTTGAAAATAACACGAAAGCATTTATTGTTCATAAAGTGATCCTAATTACAATTATATTTAATAGTTATGATAATAAAAGATTTAACAATTATCACATGTTCACTTGAAAAAAGTTTATGTAATTCTTTGACCTCTTCGTAGTAGAATTTCACTAATCGGAAAAAATTATCAAGTTCCACTTTGTCAACTAATCAATTATGAGTAAACATTGCCAAATAATAATAATAATAAGTTACTTGTTTGGGTAAATTTCCACTAAGTAATCGAATATGAAAATATTGTTGAATTTGGTACTATATATCGACTCATTACAAATAGAGCAACAAGCAGTAATAAAAAAAATAAAAGTACATTTCTGTTTGTTTATAAAAGAGTCAAATTAATTTCTTTCGTTACTAAAAAAGGTGTGCTATTTTATTTATTTTTAAATAGCCTAGTCACGTCTGGGACACCGTGTATCTATTTCTACTTTTTCGTAAATAGAAAAATAGTCCCTGGTGTGGAGGTTAAAATATCACAAAGTTTATCAAAGAAGTTGTGTCACTTTTTCTATATTTAAGTAGCATGGTGACGTTTGGGACACCGTGTATATATTTCTACTTTTTTGTAAATAGAAAAATAGTTCTCGGTGTGGGGGGTTAAAATATCATAAAGTTTGTCAAAGAAGTTGTGTCACTTTTTCTATATTTAACTAGCATGGTGACGTTTGGGACACCGTGTATCTATTTCTACTTTTTATAAATAGAAAAATAGTTCTGTGTGGATGAAGAAAGGGAAATGGGGATTAAAGTTTAATAAAAGGTTTGTTTTTCGGGAATTGACAGCGATAAGTCATTTTTGAAGAATAATTTGAAATGAGCCTGTCAAAACTTCGTAATAATTAAAAATCTGACCAAACAAAATTTCCTTCAGTTAGGTTACACTGTGCATTCGTCGTATGTTCGTAAACATGGGTATATAGTTCAGGTTAACTTGTAGACAGGAAACCAACAACCAACTTTGTTGTTCTATTAAAACTTGGAAAGTTATCACGGAGATGCGCCGGTAAATTTTCCGGAATATTAAACTCGAAACGTAGCCGGCAAAAGATGAGTAGCTGGCGGCGGACGAATAGTGCTCAGGGCGCGGAAAGGGTGGTTGAACGGACGGGAGGAGCACGACGCAGGGATCGGGCGGGAGGTAAAAGTACTGGATCGTCCGGGCGCTGATAATTTATTAAAACGGCCCAAAGTTCAACGCCGACAAAACGAACATATTCCGAAACAGTATTTCAACTTTACCAAACCAAACATCGCGCGATGGTTGCCAAGTTGGCCCGTTCCGACCGAGTTGGAATTAGTTTAGCGGTAGTTGTCCGAAGTGGTGTGGCGGAGGGTTGAAAGGACGGAGCGAGGGGAGCGGCCGGAGGCAAGAAGTGTTTCGTACCACGACTACGATGCGACGTACCAACAACACACTCCTATATCTGTGTGTGTGTGTGTGTATGTGTGTCTGTATGTATAACACCAACAGTCCGCCACCACCGTTAGCAACTTAGTTTAACGACATTTATCTTTGTTTTGTTACGTTATGACGGGGACAGGGAGTCACAGTCAACTTCGTCCTCTCTCTCTGAACTAAATAACAAAGTTTTGGGATACCCATGATACAGTGTGTCACATCATTAGTTTGAATTAGGTGTAGATAACTGAAAAAGGGCTACATAATTACGCTTCCATGTTTCATCTTGAGTACTCCCCACCAGCATCTCGTCCAGTGTCAACAAAGGAAGGGCAAGAGGGAAACTAAGAAAAGGCCATATAATTAGGATTCAATATTTCGCCAATATATTGTGCAGTATCAACAAGGGGAAAGGAATAACTGACAAAAGCCTACATAATCATGTTCAATGACTCATTTTGAGCACACCCCACCAACATCTCGTCCAGTGTCAATAAGGGAAGGGAAAGGGTGCAACTGATGAAAGGCCACATAATTACGATTCAATGTTTCGCCAACATCTTGTCCACTATCAACATGGATAAGGGTGTAACTGAGAAAGCCACATAATCATGCTTCCATGTATTATCTTGAGCACCCCCCATCAACATCTCGTCCAGTGTCAACAAGGGAAGGGAAAGGGTGCAACTGAGGAAAGGCCACATAATTACAATTCAATATTTCGCCAATATATTGTCCAGTATCAACAAGGGGAAAGGAATAACTGACAAAAGCCTACATAATCATGTTCAATGACTCATTTTGAGCACACCCCACCAACATCTCGTCCAGTGTCAATAAGGGAAGGGAAAGGGTGCAACTGATGAAAGGCCACATAATTACGATTCAATGTTTCGCCAACATCTTGTCCACTATCAACATGGATAAGGGTGTAACTGAGAAAGCCACATAATCATGCTTCCATGTTTCATCTTGAGTATCCCTACCGAAATCTTGTTATCTTGTCCAGTGTCAATAATAGAAGGAGGCAACTGAAAAGAGGCCACATAATTACGGTTCCATGTTTCATTTTAAGCACTCCCCACCAACATATCGTCCAGTGTGAACAATGGAAAGGGAGCAATCAATGGGAGGTCATATATTATGCTTTAAATATTGAGATTTATCTGTAACGTTCACAAAATTTGTTTAACCTTCATCTGAAGAAGCACAGTGAAAAAATTGTAGTGTCTAAGATCAATATATTCTTGATCTATTTTTGTTGTTTTCTGTAAATCATTATGATTCAAATTCAGCAAGTTAAAGCTTCCATAATAGACCGAATAGTATACTTCATGTTTCATGTTTCACCTTGAATCTCCTCTATCACTAATTCGATCTCTATTTGCTACCTTTGTTGGGGAAAACAGATTCTGTAGATTCTCAGATCTATAGAGAATCCCAAAACTTATTAATCACGCCAAAATGGCACAACTGGTAATAAATAACCTAACAAAATCTTATCGTTTATATTTCCTAAAATACCTTCTAATTTGGTATTACTAATATAAAAATACGCTGAGATTATTTAGCATTTTTTTTTTCAAATTCCTGACGACCGTTTTGGCGGTTATGTCATTTTCAAAAGATACAAAATATTTGTACTAAACTTAACGAAGCTAGCTGGTATATATAGTAACGTTGTTAGGTCTGTAAGTTGGGGTAGTGTACTATTAGGAGGGGTGAGTTTTTAGTATTGAGATCTATTTAGTTATTTACTATATTAACATTGTTTTTTTGAAATTTCTTGATTTCCAACGTTTCGTATAAGTTTAATATTTTACTTTTGAGTATATTATGCAATAGTTTTATTGGATATTCTGAAATATTATGATTTGAACTAATACAAATATCAAATACCTTCTTTTTTCGAAGTGTCAATATATAAAAAAAAATACCTGAATAAATTAAAAAATGGAATAATAGAAAACAACTTACACGTTAGCTTCTTAAAACTTTTTTATTTTAACAGGAACTAAAAGAGACATTTCCGATAAAGACACTTTTCCATTAGAATGAATTGTAGTTCTCAACACTTATCAAAGTCCTTTTTTAAACCTACTTAAATGACAGCTAATCAAAATAACAATCAAGTTTATTCGCACAGGTGAAATGCTTTCATTAAATTCAACGTCACTCTTGATAGATATGAGCCATGAAAAATACAATGGCAAATGCGATCTATAAACATATTCAACATAAAGTCGCCGATTATTATGTAATCACATAAAATGTTGTATTTACAAAATGCAACAATGTTAAAGGTGCAATTAAATTATTTTTAAATAATCGGCACGTTTCGTACTTCCTCGAGGCCCGCACCTCTATCAGATAAAAAGTAAACGATCCAAATTTGATAAGATTGGCACTTTCCTAAATAATTCTTTTTTAATATTACTTATATACTTAAATAAAATGTGTTCCAATAAAAAATTTAAATTTGTTAAGGTTCCATACCCGAAGAGTCCAACAGAACCCTGTTGTAGTGGCATAAAAGGAGGAAAATCATTCAAAAGTTACATGTGTCGTTAATTTAATTGATAATACTAGTAGAAAGCAAGAAGAGTTCGATTCCCGGTCGATGCGATACTTTTTTTCTTCGACTTGTTTAGACGTAACTCCAGTAACGTGTTTAATGGTAACAATATTTACAAAATTGAACATAAAATCCAGATAAGTAATAAAAAATATGTTGTTAAAGAAGAATCGAACAGGGAAGTTTATTACATCCTTTTTATGGGTCTTTATACGACGATATTATATTAGCGAATGCATTTGTAGGTCACTAAAATAACTGGGTGAGATTTGAGAATTTTGCATGATCAGATAGTAGTCCATCTTTTAAATAGCCACCCTTCTTTTTCTGAAATGGCAAGTTTACGACCCCAACAGCAATAAAAATGTGAGTAATAAATTTTCTCGGTTGATTATTTTTCATATTCACTTATTTTCTGCAAGACGATCGGATTTTTTTTACATTTCAGTTACCATTAAAGACAATAATTTAATAAATAAATGGCAAAAAACTAACATTTGGTTAATTTACACAAATTTAATTATCAGACTCGTCAATATTGTTTCGACGAAATTCATTATCGTCATTATCAAGAGTACAACAAAATTATACTAAAGTTTATAATAAGATCTATTCTATTTTATTTTACATCTGGTTTTGGGTTTTCCCCAAATTACATAAGAGAAGGGGTGTATTGTTGCTTTACAATTCCGTTTGTAAATTTAGAATGTTTTGTTTATTTATAATTGCTTTTCTTATTTCTAGGTTTTCTAGGAGACTTAAACCCAAAACCATATATAAATTAAAATAGATCTTATTATAAACTTTAGTAGAATTTTGTTGTACTCTTGATAATGGAAACACTAAATAAAACTCAATTTGGTTTTTCCACTGCTTATTTTCAAATTTGACAATTGTTTGACCCTACAAGGGCATCTTCAGAAGACAACTGGTTACGTTAGATAACTATTCTAAATTTATACTAGTCTTAGGGTTAATTGGAGGGTCTACTATTTTATTTAGTATTGTGGATTCATAAACGTTTTCTATTTCATTTAAAGTTAAATCTCTATTTTGGATTATCTACTTTTTGATCTCAAAGGATTCTAGTATGTCTAATTTTTTGCCTTTATTTGAGCAATGTAAAATTTTAAAATGATCGTTTGTATTTAATTCGTATTTATTATTATTTATATGTTGCATTGTGTGCATGCAACGCGAGGGGGTACCCCTCCAATTAACCCTAAGACTAGTATAAATTTAGAATAGTTATCTAACGTAACCAGTTGTCTTCTGAAGATGCCCTTGTAGGGTCAAACAATTGTCAAATTTGAAAATAAGCAGTGGAAAAACCAAATTGAGTTTTATTTAGCGTTTCCTTTAACATGTTTTTCCATAAAGTAAAGGCCGAAACAATAGACTCTTGATAATGTCGAATTTCGTCGAAACAAAATTGTCGAGTCTGATAATTAAATTTGTAAAACTGTAGTAAATATAAATATGGAATGAACAGAAACAACTACTCCGAGGGCTAATACTCCTACCTGCATTGAATTGCACTGTTGATTCCGAATGATTCTTAGACGAAGGTAACAATCCATAAAAGAAGGAATTAAGATCCTTTTTCGTCTAATTATAAATATTCAAATATGGGATCTATGATCCTTTATAATTAGACGAAAAAGGATCTTTATACCTTCTTTTTTGGATTATCTTCGTTTAAGAATCGTTCGGAATCAACAGTGTAATTCAATGCCGGTCATGGGTATTAGCCCTCGGAGTGGTTGTTTCTGTTAATTCCATATTTATATTTATTATATGGCTTGTAACAGTCTTTCTGCCAGCGCCTACCTGATGAAACCGGATAGGTCGAAACCGGTCGTGGGTATGGCTTTCCGTGCGCTGTGCCTACTGTGTAGGACGCGTCCCAAATATGGGATCTGTGATCCTTTATAATTAGACGAAAATGGATCTTGATACCTTCTTTTTTTGGATTAAACTGTAATAATTTAATATTTCTAAGATAGGTATTTTTTAATTAAATTATCTCCTTTTTCTATAAAAGTAAAGAAAATTTATGACAGTACTACTCAATTGCGTTGTTTTCTTTTCTTTTATTTTTTTTTTCTTTATCATTTGTCATTCCACCCTGTTACTGTATTGATTGCTAACATTTTTTTAAAACAAAAACAAAGAGAAAAAGCTCCTTTATCGCATGTGTTTTGTTACGCGAGTCTCATACTGAATGAAAAGTAGGGCAGTTTGCTTGGTGGAAGTTTTCGTAAAGTTGTAAACTACATTTCCGAGCACAAGAAAATTTCCCAGCGTTAAAAATTTAAACAAATCGCCACCGCGGCATATAAGATCATTATCAAAAGGGAGAAACACTTTCCGACAAAAGAGCGCTCGAAACTCTCGCACACAAAACTTTTTAAACTGGCGACAACGTGGAGAAGAGTAGGGGGAAGGAGACCCGCGAGCCACCGTCGCACCGCGCCGTCAAGCGAGCGGGTAGACAAAGTGAGAGAGGGAGGCCGTATAACTCTACAAACTTTGTTTTATCGATTGCGAACTAACTTTTGCCATAAAGTATATATAAACTTACACTTTTGTAACAACTTTAGTTCAGAAGTAAAACTTTGCAGCCCGAGACTAGTTAAAACTTCAACTTCTTTACTACTTCTCCTCCGTTCCTCCACCGCCGCCGCTGCCACCCCCCGCCCTCGATCCCGTTTCCCTTCAGGCGCCTGCCTCCTCTCGACTTTCCAACAAACTTTGTTCGGCTGACTTTTGCGCATTTATATCACATCTTTGTCGTGTATTTAATTTGGACGTTCTTTCCTAACTTTAATCTCTCAGATATATACTTTAATTAAGGGAGCTTTATTTTCCTGGCGAATTCCGCTGGCCCTACTTCTGCCCATCCTCCCTCTCCTCTACGTGGAGGCCACGGCCACTGCTCCAGGTTCGACGATGATTGTTCGAAATGGTACGACACGGTGGACGAAAAAGGTTGGTGAGGGGTGGGGATTTCCCGCGGATTGTACAATAGTTAATGTGTATAAATGTATGTGTACGGATGTAGGTCTCCCGGAGGGAGAAAAAGAGGTAACCTCAAACCTCAAGAGAGACAGCGACGTTCCCGCTTAACTTTTAATTTTCTATTCAATTTTCACAAAAACTTTTAAAACAAGATAAGAATAGTAGAAATTTATTAAAATAAACACAATAAATTACCATTCATAGCTTGCAACAACGAATATAATTCTGCATTAATAGACCAACTTATTAATAAAAAGAAACAATACATCCATACACTATATAAATCATGTTACTTATAAATTAAGAAACACCTTAGAAATTTAGGATTTTTTGCAATAGACAATTGTAAACGTAAGTTGCAAAATATTTTAATTAACAATAAAAAAGTGATGTATCAAATTTTTTGCAAAAATTGTAATGCCACTTACATTGGTCAAAGTGGCAGAGCAATAAAAACATGAATAAAAGAACGTCTGTATAGTGTCACTAAAAAACACATCACACTATAGATGTAGATAATGTTAAGATATGTTACTACATAACAATGTAAGCATAAGCAGGAAGCTAACCATGTTGGAAAATCTAAAAATTAAGGAGGCTTTAGATAAAAAATTAAATTTAGTCAACAATCAAATTGAGTTAGCGCAAACATCACCCCCTCTACTATTTAGTTGAATTTGTAACTGTTCTGGTATATATAATAGGAATAATACGGTGTAATTTTAGAATATAATTTACTCTTAATAATGGGCCATGCCCGAAACATATGTCGAGTACATATTAAATTAAGTGAAACATTTGAAAGTGTTGTTTTATTTTTATTGATATTAATAATCATGTTTCATAAAAACTGCACCCAAAACAGTTTAAATATTAGTAAAATAGACACCGACATTTCATCCATTTCTTGGTACATATTGGGCAAAAAAATCAATGTAATAGACACAGATAAAGACTTTTGTAAATACTACTGGGAAAAGTACTAATTTTATTCCAATGTTTTACACATAAATGCAGCTACTAATATATAAACATTTAAGGCCAATAGACACATTGTGTTCTATAAGGGAATGTTTAGTTTGTTGTTGGGGGAAATCCTTAGAATATGTTTTAATTTAATTTAATCTCCTCTACTCTAATTTCGTTTAAATTGTATCAGAAATTTCACTGTTTTGTTTTCTTTCCTACGTCACGCCCAATTCAATTTTATTTCAATTATTAATTATTCCTCGCAAATCTCAAATTGTAATTATCAATCATTTATTTCATCGTTGTCTGAAATTTTTCGAGACTCAACAAGCCAGAGATTTTGATGATTCGTCGTGGCGTGGACTGGCTGATGGTTGTTAGTCCTTTTGTTCGAAATGGTAGGAGACGTTCAATCGTTATAATACCTACACAGTTGAGTCGTGCGTCCCAATTCGATCTAGGTTCTGTTACTGCGAAGCCGAAGAAGATTAAATTAAGGGCTCCCGGTACCTCATTAACCACAGTCGCTTGTAGGGTTAACGGCAGAAGTTTAGACGCTGTTCGAAAATCCGGTGGCGGCGGAGAACGGGACGCTTGCCGCCCGCCATTCCGATTCCTGCGCCGTCTGCGATCGTTGTCGTCGTTTATGATTCCTATGCAATGTGGCGGACGAACTTTTCACTAACTGCCAAAAGTAGCATTTTAATGGTTACCATAAAACGGCAACCGCCACACTTTATATCCTGAATCGGCCAAGCAAAATTGATCAAGTTTTACAACCTGGCGTGAAGAAAATCAACTTGATTAAAACAAGTCAAAAAAGTCAACAAATCATTGAGGTTTGCCTTAGTTGGTGATTCATTAGTCCAATATATTCAAGAATAAACAATTACCAATAAATATATTTTGTTTCAAAACTTCCAGTTAAAAAATTACTAATATAATTTTCCTTAGGGATTCTACAACAAAAGTGCAAAAAGTCAGGTAAACTTTGTCTTATCATCTTTGACTTCCTGCTTATCCCCCCCTTCCTTCGTCCAACAATGAACGTTCGCATATTTTAATCCTTGAAAAGAACAAAATTGTAATCGTTTGTTCCGCTTTTAGCTTGCCAGATGACAATTTAACGACGGACGTTCGCCGATCGATACCAATTGTTCAGGAACTCCGAGGAGCCTTTAGCTCGATATGGACTTCACTTACACCACTGACTGAACTTCAAATGACACACTTTCAGATCACAATAACAACAAACATCCAATACAGGGTGTTTAAAAACAGTTTTTTAAAAGATGGACAAAGAGAATTACACTAATCACAGAGAGTTAGATCAGATTAATTATATTCACGTAACTCATTATCAAGCGTCTGGTAATGGGCTTTTTTGTGTTTCATTCCCACCAGCTACTCGTGCTGGTGGACGGGCAGTCCCTCCGACCTACACTGTAGTGCAAAGCCGCAGGGTAGGGCGTAAGGCCCTCTTCAGCCTCCTTGCAGGAATCGTGGGAATGGGTGGGTGGTGTGATTAGGGAGAGAAAGATGAGATGGACGAAATGAAGACAGAAAAGAAGTGAAAGATTATCTGTGGAGTATTACTGCCCCAGCATTTACCTAAGTGATTCAAGGAAACCACAGTAAATTTGGACCAGAGCAGCCAGATCCAGGTTCGAACCGGTGATCTCCCGATTGCTAAGCAATGATCTATACTTTTCGTAGCAGTTGGAAGATGGCTTCGGATTGGTAGTTAATTTGTATGTTTATAATGTTCTAAATTTTCCAATATGTTCATTTTCTTGTTTTTCGTGATTGTGTGTAGAACCTGGACTGTTTTTTCAATAGGGCCTGGTTCGTGGTTACTCCTGGTTAGGTGTTCGGCGTAATCAGAATCTGTTTTGTTTAGTTTATATGAATTTAGGTGCTCTTTGTACCACTGCTTAATTTTCCTTCCAGTTTGTCCGATGTATTTTTTATAGCATGTTGTGCAGGTTAATTTGTATATTCCTGATTTCTCGAATTTATGAGGCTGACAAATTGTATTACAAAAATCGAAAAGTTGTATGACCGCTATAATCGTTGTATCGCACTCGAAAAGAACAATATTGAATAATAAAATCAATTTCTATCAAAAAAAATTATTTTTTTCTACGCTAACCTACGAACGCCAGTCTGTTATTTCGTTAACCTTTATGCCCTTATGGTCCAGCAATCCATAGGAGGACTAGTGGTCCAACCTCAGCAAGCCGGTTAAGAGCTAAATAGCAATCATACACCAACCTTAACACGACGGTATATATATGTATGAAGTTTCAATAGCATTACTGTCCGTGCTAATGTACTTTACGCCCCGTACTTCATTCACCCTTCCCCGCCAACAACAATGCACCACACCAATTGTACTCAATAATAACATCATAGGTGGCGCACAAATGAACTTCAACAGATACCGCGCATCACATACTATCCAAGTAATATAGTATTTAAAATTTTCACGTCAAAAATAATACCATGTCGCAGAACACCAAATAATAATCCATCATTAACAAGACAACCTGTTTTAGATTGCGAAATGTACATATATATGTAAATGATGCTACTTACAAATATAAATAACACGTCGTTTGCGGATAGCATTAATTATTCATAAATCAATTACAGTGCGCTAATGGTACCACGTAGTGCAATTTATTGTAGGTATGCCATAACTCCGTTTTCAATCAATATTTATCTTACAATTAATAAATTTCTCTTATCTCAGTTTTTCACATAGATACAAAAATAAATTTGCTAAAAATAACATACTGTATCCTTTATATCATACCCATTACCCATGTATGTACAAATTTGATTTACTAAAAGTATTTCGTTGAGTTTTTAAAGTGATTAGCTGTGTAAGTTGTATAATGGTATTTTCGTGACACTAGTAACGATTTCCCAAAGTCAAAAAGTAAACAGTAAACTTCGACTTTCTACGGGAATTTGACACATCTGCCTAAGTAAAACTCTCGTAAAAAGAGTTCGAGTAAATTATCGGGACCCGGGAGCTGATAGGCTTTTCCGGAATTTCATTAAAAACTTTCCAAGTGTATTAGGAAACTTTTGTCGGTTACACCCCTTTCCTCTGCCTCACCCCCGTGTCGTACTTCGTCCGTCGTCGTCATCCATTGTTTCGAGACCTTGTTGTAAAGTGTTGAAAACTTTTTGGTGAATCATCGACTACCCCGGCGGGGCGATGCCATTGGATTGGCCACTTTTCACAAAAGCTAACTGACTGAAGTCACTTTCAACTTTAAACAGCACCCCAATATATTGGCAAAATAATTACTTCGAGATCCATAAAAAAAAAAACATGGCAATTTCTACGACACACTTTTCGGTATAAATTTAGCTTCCCTTATAAAATTATTTAATTTATATATATATTTTTGGGGCTAAGAGAATAAATCAAAAGAACTGAACCAAAAGTTTATTGACATGTCCAAATTAAAATGTAAATTAATTCCCAACTTAGACCCGGTATGTGACGCTACTGGAAAATAGGCAACACATTACACGCCGTAGTATAACGGAAAAGAGCGACAACTCATTTAGTCGTTTAGTCAAGAGAATGACTCAAACGTTACTGTTTTGAACACAGAAAGGACACCCTGTATATAAAATGGAATATAATCTGCAATTTTGACCACAGTGTAGCAGCGTATCGTCCTGCAACTCGGAAACTTGGGCAACTTTTAACACGAGCTTAATTGTCGCAAGTTCTAATGGGCTGAGAAGTTCGCTAGATTGATTGCAGAGTTGTTGGACTCGATTTTCCACCCGTCTCCTCGACTCGGGCGTTCCCCAACTTTTCTTTAAGACAACTTTTCGCAACGAACGCGAAACTTTCTCGATGCAAAAGGCACGTTGACCGAAATCGAAAATTTGCCACGATTCAACCGCACTACAATCACGTAATTCATTCATCACAATCACATACATCGAAGCTCGCTGCAAATACTGCAGCTACATATTATTTATAACATTCCAGACTGCATATACGATTAAAAAATAATGTAGAAGGGATTTAACAATTAAGCACTTGTGGTACATTTTTACCCTTACATTTACGTATAAATTTTCTGGTCATTTCTCCGGTAAACTGTTTTTAATAAAAAGCGACAAAACTGTTGGAATTTCTACGAATAACTAGATCCCCTTTATCCTCTGGAATCACGCTAATTAACGTTCAACAAACGCGTTGTTGTATCTTTATAATGTTATCCGTACACCACCTCTACAGCTGCCGCCGCCGTCGTAACATCAACCCCCACAACGGGCTCACTCAGACAAAGGGCAATGGCGGGAATCGATATACACACACCAGCCACCCTCCCAAACCCGACCGTCGTTTCCGCAAGCTCTACAACCCTCAGATCGGTCACAGACGTTTGAAGGTACCGAAGTCCCCAATAACTACTACGTACATTTTCCGAAAATCTAACAAATTTCATCCTTCATTATCCCAATGGAATGTTAACTCAATTATTTAGCTTTTTAATGAAAATTTACCTACTAGATACTAGAATAACCCCACAAAGAACTTATTGCAACGTAAGAAACCCTCGGCACATAAGTCGAACTTTTTCTATTTAAAATTGTACATCAAACTTCATTCGGGACATACTGTATATCAGTGAAATTTTTAAAAGCAAACAATAAAACCAAAACTTGTTCTTCCTATCACATTAATAACATTCTATTTACGATTATTGAACAATTTTTAAGAAATAATTATGGAAAGTTGTGGAATTATGACAATTTATATCGGTACAATTAGACTAGTTCGTTAGACAAATATTATGGAACCATGTGGGTACTTATATGTTTATTATATATTCGTTACGGAATTTTAACCGTTTGTGGACATTATAACAAATGACGAAAACCTGGCGCACACTTATTCAGAGACAATTCAGAAACTTTCCGTTATAAAACATACCCATAGACAGAGAGAGGAGCTAAAACTATATTTTCAATAAATTTCAAGCATTTAAAAAATGCTATCACAAATTTATTTTTGTAGACGGTACATTGTTCTATAAATATGCATCTGTGTGTACGATTATAACACAATCGTTTTCAACCTTGAAAGTAATGCATATGCGATCATAGCCCATCACTACGCCAACTTTGATGAAACAAAACCGTTAATTTTTATCATTCATCAAGTGGACGCACTGATGAAATGGAAAAATAAAATTCCAAGCAATTTGCTACGTACTTTGTAATCCGCAAAAAATGTTACTCTAATCTTCAAAAATTTATTATCAAATGCATTTAATACTTAGTTACTACTGAACATTATTTATTAATCATCATTACGTGTACGTTTTAGAAATTTATTCGAAAGTGCATTTTTAGGAAGCCCTAAAATATATACAAGGAGTCAAACATCCAATATCCCAAATATAAAATCTTCTGGAAGGCAATTCAATTTATTTTGTGTTTCCGTCCATTTTATACATGTATCTTAATCAATTATATAATGCAGAAAAAATACATATTTAAATGTGATCATTATATAATCAAGCAAGTATTAAAAAAAAAAATTATTGTTCCACAATGGAAATTTTATGCAAGAAACATTTCCATCTATTTAATCGATATCACTTATCACACACATATATACATATATATTAAAGAATTATTTAGTGTATATCGTAATTTTTATTAATAAAAACGACAGCCAACGGATTTCCTCATTTCCCGATTTACCGTTTATACTTAATCTGATTATGATTATTTTTAGTCCAATGAGGAATTAAGGCGTAAAAGTCTAGGCCAAATTTTACTGGAACAATGCCAAAATCAGTTTCCTACTGTAAACAAAAAAAAAAAATACAATTGCCTGCTGCAACTCTTAATCCATAAAAACAAAAACGTTGTTTTTGTTTAATAATAGCCAATTTTGTTTGGCATTTCGGCTGCGGTTCAGTATTTAGGGCACATTATAGGTTAGGAACACAATAAAGAAAGTTTCAATTCACGAAAATGTCATGACAATTAAAAACAAAAATTCTGTTTCTCTGATATTTTACATGTAGTTATGTGTCATAAGAAACTAACCTAACCTAACCTAATCTAACCTATCAACCTAAAATACTGAACACAGGACATTTACCAACCTAGTGACGGGGTCATATAAATGGAATAACGAGAATACAATAGGGATAGTTTCAATAGGTCTAAATGTGACGATTTTATTCTCATGCCGATATTTTCAGATGCAGTAAGGTCTTATTAACATAATTTAACCTAACCTATAATAAAATCGAAAGAGACGGCCCTGTATCCGACAAAAAGTTTTAACAGGCACGTGTTTCGCCCACTTCTGTTATGAGCTTTATCAACACGAAACTGTACTACAGCATTTTTTTATTATGTAATTCATTTCATTGTTTTTTAGGAACAATAATCTTTCAGAAAATAAGATTTTAATATCTATGGTGCTAGCATATAGCTGTGTAGGTAAGCTTGTAAGATAATTGTGTGGAGCTGTCTCGTCTAAAACGTCTAATCAAAAGATAGAATTAATTAACTAACGTGCCTCCTTCCGATATCTAACATGTCGTTTAATCAGAATTAAATTAGATTAAAAATCACTAACATTCTGACGTATTGTTACGTCATCAATATTCGGTTGTCAAAGGGTCATAGATAACGTGTGGTAGTAGCTGTGGGCTAGGTTACGGAATAGAGGTACCCATTATAAAGCAAGTAGGTGGAGCTAGCTCGTCCGAAGACGCAATATTTTGCAAGTTTAAACGAAACTAGTGAATTTGTAACGTGTCAGATGTGTTTAAATATCAATATTTAATCATGGACATGCTGTAGCTTAGTGCTAACAGCAGAATCTCGCCATAATTAAAATTTAAGTGTTACGCACCATCGATTATGGTACGACCTAATTTGGACGGGTTGTACTAGTGTATCTATAATTTGCATCCAAATTATATTCTCACGAAACTAAAATGTTATTCTATTATTGTGGGTCATTTTTTATATATGTACGTCAAATAAAGAAGCTAAAAATCTGAGGCAAGTTGTGTGTATAAAAAAAATTAGCAAGTATTCTAACTCTAACTAAATTATATGTAACAGGCTCCTGTGTATACACAGGTATATTGAGGTCATTAAACGATAGATTTTATGCATCAGCAAAATAATTAAAAACACACACAGCACGATTCGATAATAATGCAATAATATAATTGCACACTAATACCAGACAAATCTCATATACAAAAATGCTTACGCAGATGATGGAATTAGTTTAACTGATATAACCGAAAAGAATTTTTTATAAGTACCTATGTAAAACTGTCCGTAATTTATAAAGTAAAAAAAAGTTCAAACCATGAAAAAATCTTTTGTTTATTGCAAAAAATCCGTTTAGTTTATTTAAACCACTTTTAATTACTTTTATCATACACAAATTATGTATGGTAAAATTGAAATCTGAAAAATAAACAAGATTAACTGCCCAAATGTAAAACATTAACTTGATCAAAATGATTAATTGGACTAATATTTTAACAAAAATGTTCTTAAAAAAACGACGTATTTAATTATCGTTTATATGACGCAATGTCTGTTAATTTTGCAGTAATTAATAATTTACAATTCCGTAAAGTAAAGAATATAAAATGTTACAGATATTACAGCATTTTTTTAAAAAGGAAGAACATTTACAACAACGTTTAAATTATTTATAACAAATAGGTATAATTAAAAACTAGTACACTTATGTAGAAACGATAATAAATTCCAAAAATTAATTAATCATATAAAATTACATCAGAGGCGCACTCTTATAATACAGTGCGGACGTTTTTGGGATATATAAGGTCCGTGCTAAGGTCGATGATCATAATAGTTAAAAATTCTTTATTCTTTTTGAAAACAAATTTTATTAATGGCCAAGGCCAGCTAATTGACCTACATAATATCTCCTTTAATGCCTCCAAATGTACAGTTCCTACCCCATTTAAATTTCTTAGAGCGTAAAGCGAGTGTTTAATTTAACGTTCGATTATTAAAATACATGTAGTTACGGTTTGCTGAGGAAGATTGAGAGCCACCCTCTATATATAAATAAAAAATAAAAATAAAAAAACGAGCATAAACCATAACGTGTAACGTAAAATGATAAAAAGCCATCTTTTAAGAAGATTTTCGAGTTTTAATTGGATGTCCGTTGCCAAACACACAAATACAGGGAAACTCAAGTTTAATATAGTTCGGGGGAGAAAAGTTTCACAATTTCAAATTTATTAAGCCGCCAAAGTTTTGCCCGTGCCGCGACCGCTCGCCCCCATCACCGTCGTCGTTGGAAATTAACAAAAACTGTCAGCACGTCAAAAGAGTTGCCAACTTTAAATTGTCTCCCGTAAAAAAGTTTAATCCGTTTAAAATTTATATCGAAGTATAAGGAAAAGTTATGAATACAAACTTCCAAGAGGAGGCGGCCGGCGCGGCGGCGGCATCGGAATCGAAAACTTTTATTCTTCTCTTTGTTACACGCCAAAAAACAAAAAAAAGAAGTTATGAAAGTAACAAAATTAAAAAGAAGCAATTCTAGCGCATTTGCATACAAAGACATTTTACTATCAAGGGAGAATTCACATGTCATTCATAAACAACGTAAATAGTACGGGGCCCAGGTGCGACCCTTGAGGAACGCCTAATAGTACGTTTTATAATAGTGATCTTAATAATTTAACAACACTACTGATATTTGACAGATTTCGTAATACGTCTGGTGGAAGAAACTGATACTATTTCGTGAGAACATTCAATGAAAAAAATTCTCGTTGATGTGAATTATTTATTATTTGTCAGTCTTTAAAAGTTTTTCTGGTTTTACTATGTTTCTTTTGTTTTGAATTTGCATCCAACCAATCAAAACATCACACTTATATTAATCGACTTTTAAACAAATAGTAAAGTTATTAAACTCTAATTCGCTGTTGTTTTTAATGACTGTAACCCATGTTTTTTTTTAAGTTATGGGACACCCTGTATACACAACAAGAGGGGTAAAAATTGCAATGACAACCAAAATTCTGTCAACGCCAACAACTACGAGAGAGTTCGACACGGTCGTCGAAAAGAACCGATAATAGTAATTTTCGCCGTGTTTGCAGAAACGACGCATTAAACTTTGCAATTTCATCCGAACTGGCTAAAATAGATTATCCATTGCGCCGGGCATTTTCGCGGAAAATAGCTAGTCAGTCAGACAGATACTGATACATACAAAGTGTTTTTAAACAAAGTTGCAAAACGATATCTACCAATTAATTTAAAATAATTCACTTTTCAGACTAAAGGTTACATTGAATAAATAATATCGATAAATATAAATATGGAATCAACGGAAACAACTACTCCGAGGGCTAATACCCCCACCGGCATAGAATTACACTGTTGATTCCGAAAGATTCTTAGACGAAAATAACATATCCAAAAAAACAAAGAAGGTATTAAACTCCTTATTCGTCTAAATACGTATTAAGGGACACAGATCCCACATTTGGAACGCGTCCTACTAAGTAGGCACTGCGAACCGAAAGCCAAATCCCACAACCGGTTTCGACCTATCGGGTCTCATCAGGTGGGTGCTGGCAGAAAGTCTTGACAGGCTATATAATAAGCGCCCACCTGATGAGACCCAATAAGTCGAAACCGGTTGTGGGATTTGGCTTTCGCAGTGCCTACTGTGTAGGACGCGTTCCAACTATTTACACGGAAAAGGATTTTAATACCTTCCTTTTTTGGATATGAATAATATCGATCTTTTTTGCCTGGATTATGAAGTCATTAAATCTAAAACTTGTACCGCGTTGGAGCAAATCTGGCCAAATTGGAAATTCTTTCGAATTAATATTAACTATAATCAGCCTGTTATGAGAATATTTGAATTCAAATGTTAATTATTTGTAACAGAAATTCGGTTATTAAAGTTTTATTTTAAAAATTCGCCATGTTAGATTCAAATCTTATCTGAGGACAAACACTTTAATTTCAATATTTTTTGTGGATACTCCTACAGTTCGTATAATTACCAGGGGGAATAAATTAATCAATTAATCGATCATTTTCAGTTTTTAAAAATAACCGTCTAATCAAATAATCCTATTTGGTGAAGTGAATACATAAACACTTTGGGATATTTCACAAACTTTAATAACAATTCCTAACGATCGGATATTTTTTACTGTCGTGTTTGTCGTTGGTGTTTTTATTATCAGGAATTGTTAAATAAACTTCACCAAATAGTATTAAAATTTTTTTAACACTGATTACATTACAAACAGCATTAAGTAATTACATGATCAAATAATCGTTCCGCATTAATTTTAATTAGAACACCCTGTGTATATATTTCTGTCCCAATAGCACCGGTTCGGATCACTTCAGATAGACGTCGTTTTTCCCGTCGCACCGCGCAACGTTTCGGGAGTCCGATGCGTCGTCAGCATATTTTTCACCACTCGTCCAACGTCTGCATTATTCCGCCGGATATTTGCTGATTTTGCCGTTGTTTATTGCTCCATTATACCGAAAGCCTTTCCTTCCCATATCGGAAGAACAAATCGCAGACTTGATAGTTACTTTCCCGGTACACATAAGCGTTTTTCAACAGCAGTTTCTATTTTTACGACCACTATATACAGGGTGATACATTATTCAGTAAAACAAACATCACAATCTAATAAGTAATGTTTTACGTATCTATGGTGCTAGCGAATAGATACGTTTGTAAGGTAATTGTATGGAGCTATCTACTCTCGTTATACAACATCTAAAAGCCCATACGACTTTTATAAAACGCCTAGGCGACCACCAAACGTCTGAATATATTTCATGATGTAAAATTTTTACTAGTTATTTCTACTTTTTACAGTTTGTCAATGCATGTTTTAAAAGCTTTTCTCGTTGTACAACATTGTAAGGTAATTGTGAGGAGCTATCTCCTCTCGTTATACAACATCTAAAAGCCCATACGACTTTTATAAAACGCCTAGGCGACCACCAAACGTCTGAATATATTTCATGATGTAAAATTTTTACTAGTTATTTCTACTTTTTACAGTTTGCAAAGGCATTTTTTAAAAGCATGGACGTTTTATAAATACATCGTAAACTCTCTTTAATGAAAAATATTTACATAACTTAAGTAAAAGAAAAACTTTGTGCGTGGACCAAAAAGTTGCTTTAACAAGCAGATTGAAAAGAGAAAGTAAAAATAGTTCCAAAAGACCTTTATAAAAATTTCGAAAACATATATTTTTTGAGATCCTAGTTAGTATTCGTTTTATCAAAACCCAATTTTTTTTATAAAACTCTCTGTATTTGCTTAAGAATTATTAAAAACTATGAAATTTAATAGTAAATTTTATATAAAACATGATAATGATATCCACTTTACAATTCGATTTTTAATAGTTTCCAAACAAATGGTTATTAATGGGGTATTCGACCTTAAAAATAGCCAAAAAAAAAGCGGAATAAAGAAAATAATTAAAAACCAATCGAATAAGGCAAAAAATGGAGACAAGTTGGATGTCTGGAACTAATAATAGTGGTGTACACCCACCCCAACTTCACCAGTTATCCACATCCAAAAACTATTTATTATTCAAATATAGAAAACAAACTTGTCTTGCTCAAAAGTACCAAGAATTTCAATTTACCTTAAAGAAAGTTATCTTACTAGAATAAATAACACGAACTTAAGCACTTGTGTGTTGTGAAGAAAAAAAATATTTACATGAATTTTCTAATTATTAATTTTCACTAGTTTTTTACCGTTACCAAATTTACATTTTTTCAAGTTCATTAATCATTATAAAAACAAGGAGTTTCCTGTTTCATAATGAAACTAGTACTTATTTACTTCCGAAATTTTTAATTTACAAACAGGATGATAGATAAGTTATACGATGACTTACGTAAGCAAATTTCTCTATTGTTTAGAATTTAAGTGTAACCTACTTCAAAATAAATAAATTACAAAGCAACTCTTTACGATAAAATTACATTTCAATTTAATAGTTTTAATTAGGTAATAGAGGAATCTATATTTTCAAAACTACCACGTAAAATAAAGAGTAATCATAATCAACCTGTCACTGTCGACGAATCAATTTAAATACTTAAATTAAGGTAAAAGTTTGGTTTAAATTATTGAAATAAAGTACGCATTGTTACCCCTTTTAAGATTAAAAAAAACATTAACGAAACAAACCTAAACCGACCCCAACCTAACCTATTATTATTAATAGTTTTGATTTTCATTTTATTTTTATAATTGCAGGGAGTCTTCGTTCCCCAATTTGGGGGCTTCGTCCCCTTTCCCGGCCCCCTGTACTGTAATTTATAACCCGGTGAATTGTTTCTTCTTTATTTTTTAAAATTTTCTGGCCACTAAATCAAACTTTAGCCAAATCTTCTTTAGGTTTCACAATATCAAGTGATTTTGTCTGTTAACTTACTATTTACAAAATGTTTCACCAAGAAAGTAGCCTAAATACAAAAATGGTTATACTTTAAGTAATATAAATTTAAAATTCCACCGATTGTGAGTGCACAGACACAAGCAATAATTGTTCTCTATCAAAAATTCTCCAAAAACATTTCAATATTAATAATTATTTATCAATGCTACGCCACTGCATATGAATGTAAACGACGTTTATTAAAAAGAAACACTGATAAAAAACAAAAACAACTACCTACAAACTGTTTACAAAATGTACCTTTGTATTCTAAGAAAAGTAATTATATTTAGGTGAATGGGTACTTATCTAATATTAAAAATTTTACTAGAAAGCTTAAACCCTTCGAAGGGAATATACTACGTGTTCTCTTCTAAAAAATGGGAAAATAATGGTTTTCTAAAAATAATTGTTAAAGAAAAACAAAACAATTTAGGTACTAAAGAAGTAACTGGTTACTTGCTAAATAATTTTTAAAACATGTCAATGAAAACTTGCAATTAGGAAATTAAAAATGATTAATAGAAGCCTAAAAGAATAAGTAGACAGAAAGATACTTTCACCAAGTCATTAAGTAATAGCTTAGCCGGCGAATAAGTGTCTACAATCGATTTTTTCTCTTGTTAAATAAAAAGACACATGTCGCATGTTTCTGTTTAATGTTTAGATAGATATACGGGTAGATATTTTTCTTGTTTCACAACGGCTTTTACTTTTTTTTAGGCTTTCTTATGTCGGCATATAAAACAGTCGACGGTAACGCTTCAATATTCAGGTCATTGCCAACTATTACGGCAAGTGAAAAGTTGCTGCGGTATAATTTGATTTTGTACATTCAATTTCTCGAATGCGAGAGAGTAGGTAAGTAAATAAATAGCTGTTGAGGCCTGTGGCACTCGGCATTGTGGTGAACTCAAAAAGACTCCCACTACGATTATATTAATAACTTCACTTTACTCGTTAATAATGTATCGCTTCTGAAACCGATTACTTTTATCACATTTCATTAATAATATCGATAAAAGTAAAAAATAGTACCTACACGCACTTTAACCTAATTAACTTCCGCCTAAAGTTAATTAGCACACTACATAGGTATGTATTAAAAATTAAATTAAGCATGAGATATTGTTTATAAGTGAGTACATACATCACTATGTATACAAAAGAGTAACGCCTGTAAAGAAAGTAAAACAAAAAGCTGCGAGCAATGTTGTCAAACGGAAACAGTAGAATTAACAAAGATGGTACATTCATAATAATATATGTAAGTGAGTGTAGGAAGGTAATGAGTAGGCAGATGTTTGGATCACAATCGACGTTATTATTTTTTTACAATAATGTAAATTGTGAGTAGCGCTGTAAACGGCAATTGTTACGTTAGCGGGTTGATCGTGATGGGAAAGTACATGCGACCATATAATCTTAGCAAATGCGAAAAAATGCCGGTAAAAGTGAACATGTACTAGATTGGAATTCCACACACACCGACACGGGGAACATCTGCCTCGTTACTTCACATTTCGAACAAGTAGGAGTGCAATCGATTCGTTAAAAGTAGGCCTACCGCGTCTTTTATACTAATTTATACGAAAACTAGAGGATTTCTTAGAGTTGTCTTACCTTACAGCAAAATGAGCGTGATAGAAACAAAGACAAGCCGTAGCCACGCTGTTGATATTGCAAGATTCACAGGCTGTACTTCCAATTAAACACACAAACACTCACACTAACCTACAACAGTACACACGGGAAGGGTTAAAGTTTTTGTTTGAAACACAATTATCAATTAATTGTCGAATTAAGGACCCACTTTCGTAATTTTCTCGAAAGATTGTTGAGCTGCACACACATCCCCACTTCTAAATATCAAAATGGCGGACGCGAACTGTTTGCATTCGGAAACAGTACCGTTGTTTCGCCTATAATCGACACCCCCTCCTCCTCGCGACAGGACGACTACTGATAAAACTAAAAGTTTTTAATTGCGAGATTGAAAGTTTCGAATTAACGAAACTTGCTCTTTAAGTGCAACTATATGAAATTTATACATTAAAATACTTTAAAAATTTATTATTTAAAGTCAGTTATACTTTTTTCTTAATTTATTTATCTAAATAAAGCTGACAATAACTTTATCTATTTTATTAATACAAGAAAGTATAAAGAGTAGGTTGGTAAGTAACTAAATATTATTCGTTTAATTTTAAAACAATATACTTATAATATTTGAAATACAAAAAATATCGAGAACATAAATATTATTAAACATAAAATTCTTTTTAAAAGTGAACAAAAACTTAATGTACTATATATTTTTAGAACGTTATTGTTTAATTACGGATAATTTTAATCTACATTTTTTGAAAGAAAAATAAAAATAAATAAATAAAGGAGAGGTAACTTTTTACTTTACGAAGATTTTATGTTGGCAATGCAGAATGCACCTTAAAATTTGCGCGCGTTTGATTGTTGTCGGTATTTTTGAGGTTATTATTGGGATAAGTAATTAAGTTTCAAATAAATTATTAATTTTTTAATGGCAATTGATAGAAAACCTGTGCGTTATGCACATTCTGATGGTCATACTGATGTGTGGTATTCTGAAGATGGGACGTAAGTGTAAAGGGTTTATTATACCAAATTCTTTTATTTACGTTAATTAACTACATAGGAAGTTATTAACTTGTGGTACTGATGGTGATATACGTATATGGAATGGTTTTGATGATGATGATCCCGTGCAGACATGTGTTGGAGACTGGAATTTGTGTATACGACAGAAAGGAAATAATATTTTTGTAGCTACGGATAACAACGATATACAGATATTAACTTACCCTGAAGCCGAAAGAAATGGTGTTTTAGTAAGATGTACGGCTCATATAAACCACATTGCTGTAGGAAAAGAAAATGTTAGTTACAATTTTTTTGTTTTTGTGGGTTTTAAATGGAAATATCTTGTAGAATATTGTAACTGCTTCAGAAGACATGGAAGTAAAGATTATTAAATTAAATGACTCTGAAGGTAGCCATAAAGAAAGTGGTACATTTTCTAGCTTGAAAGGCCCTCCTTTAAGTGTTGCCCTTTGTCCAAAAGAGAGATTCTTGGCAATAAGTTGTGGAGATGGAAATTTATACATTTGGGAAATAAGTACCAAAACATTAGTGAAAACATTTGCAATTGTTCCTAAAGTTAATAGCTTTATGAATGCTAAAATCCTTTGTAAACAGTATAGAATGCTATTAAAAGTTTTGTATTGATTATATTCATTGTAGGTCGAATTGATTTTGACCCCGCAGAAGGCAGAATGTTAGCATATCCTGATAAAAATAACATCATCATATTAAATACTTCAGACTGGTCAGAAAAATTAACGTTGACAACAACAGACGTGGAGTCATCATTTTCAATTGTACAATATTCTCCATGCGGAAGATATTTAGCTGCTTGTTCTCTCACAGGGGATATAGTGGTCTGGGAAGTATTTTCACAAAACCTTGTTGGTATTTCAAGACATTCAAAACCCATTGCTTTATGTGCTCTTGTGTGGAACCCCTTGGGTATATAATATATAGTAGACACTTTTAAACTTTTGCCAAGTACATTTTTTGTATTTACTTAAAGGCAATGGTGAACTTGCATTTTGTGATATTGAAGGACAGTTGGGAATAGCTTCAAATTGTACCCAACTGGTAGATATAATGGATGAATTTATTCCGAGGACTACTGAAGAGCAAAAAGATGTAGATTTCTCTGGATTCCAATTTGAAGACAACAATTTTGATGAAGATGATGAAAACACAGTCTCGATTAACAAACTTAAGGATGAAATATTAGGGCCTGTTGAGTCAGAATTAGGATCTATGAAAGGTAACTAAGACATACATATGGAAATTATGAATATCATCTTTTTATTTATTCTTATTTAGCAGGTACATCTAGATCTTCAACACCTAGGCCACGAACTCCAGCAATTCCTCTACAACCCCCTTTCATGCCTTCATCATCACCTGAACATCTCTGCCCTCGATATTTGTGCTGGAATGAAGTTGGAATAGTGCAAAGTTTTGGGAATGAAGATTTAGGAGAGAACAAGACTATAGAAGTGGAATTTCACGACACCACATTCCATAACACAATTATGATGCCTAATTTTCAAGAGTACACCATGGGCTGTCTTAGTACAGTTGCTGTCTGTGTTGCTAATTCGGCGTGAGTTCCAAACTAATTTTTTCCACTCTATTCATTACTGTAACAATCCTACTATTTATTTATTATCTCAACTTTTCCTGGTTCCTTTTATTGGTTGATGCTCTTAAAATATTGTTATTGAATTTAAACAAGTTAAAATTTTATCTGTACATAATAATATATAAAAATAAAGACAGCTATATCCAATATAAGATGTAATGACTTAAAATAATAACAATTATGGTAATCGTACTCATTAAAATGAGCTTATTGTGATTACCAATTATTGCATCGTTGTCCTTTCTTAACTATTATACTTTTAATTGTTTTTTTTTTCAGTCAAATCAGCGTATTAATCCTCAGTTCTGGTAGCAATGAATGGACTCAATCTGTGCCAGACTCTGAAGAAATAATTTGCTGTGCATGCTCGGATCGTTTAGTTTCTTATGCAACAAATGCATACACTGTAAGAGTTTCTACAGTTTATGGTACCCAAAAAGGGGTTTTCAAAACTCCTGGACCTATTATCTGCCTGGCCGCAAAAGGGCACGCCCTCGCTGTGGTGTACCACAAGGGACCAGTCAGACAAATGGATATGTGCTTGGGATTGATATTGGTGGATTTTTCAGGTAAATTTGGAAACAAAAAAAAAACGCTTTTAATTGAAACCCGTTTTCATCTAGTTAAGTAATGATATTCTTGGTGAAGCCAGTTTTTCTAAATAAAAAACTTAAATCACAGGAGTACAGTACATTACCCAGTCACATACCATTTACATGTATATTAATTGTATTTAAAATGTTATGCCTAAGGTCTCGCACCTTCAAGTAAACAGCTAGACTGTCCATTAAGCCCAGAATCAACTCTGCAATGGATGGGACTGACTGACTTTGGTAATCCGACAATACAAGATTCCATGGGGATTCTGTCATTGTATGTGATGAATTCTAACATGTGGGTGCCCTTCTGTGATACTACCAAACAAGTACTTATCAATCTTACATAATTATATCAATTTTGTTAAGAATTAGTCATATAAATGTTTTGTTTTGTCACAGGTGACGAATGCTTCCGATGGATTCTTCATTACAGCTGTTTTCGAATCGAACCAGTGTGTAAGGGGAGTTCGATGTAAGGGCAGCATGTATCCCGGGTTCATACCACGTCCCACTCAAAGTGAAATACATCTTGAGGCTGCCTTTGCCGAAATGGACACCGAAAAAGCCCAATTGGAAGCAAATTTGTTCACTTGGTCCTCTCTCAACGTGGAAAATGTGGAAAGAAAGTACAAAGAAAATGCCATGAAATTATTTTCGGTAAGATTGTAACTATAAGGTTTCGTTTGACTCTAAAAATGGTACATATTGAACGATACAATTGGAAGGATTTTAAAATTGAGAAAATGCTTATAGCTGTTTGTTGTTTCATATTGTAATTTTCAGCTTGCTTGTCAAAATAATTTGGATCTGAGGGCATTCGAGTTGATGGCAATGTTAAACAACCCGGTCTTGGTGACATTGGCCATGAAGTATGCCACCAATGTAGATAAGAAAAGACTTGCTGAGAAATTACTATCCCTTGCTTCTACATTAAGACAGAGTGATACGGAAACTACAGCTGCAATCCAAAATGTAAAAAATTTTTTTTTTATTTTTCTTGAATATATGTATTTACATATTCGTTTTTATTTGTCAGGTAAAATCAGAAAACTCCACTCCAATAAATACTATGTTTCATTCTAAAAAATTGTCGCTAAGTTCTAGTTATAAGTTGAAGCAAAAAATGAAACGGATTACCCAGGAAAAGGTATTAAAAAATTGATTTGTTTAATTAATTACATATTTAGTAAGGTGTCTTTTTCCTAGAGTTCTGAAAATACCGCAGCGGCAGTGGGGGATTCTTCACAGGTAGCGATTATACAAGAAGTTTGTAGTATATTATATATTTTTTATATTTCATTATTCGCATTTTAGGATCAAAAAGATGCGACTGCAAGCAATACAACACTTAACGACACAATCGCAATAGACTCTCAGGTAAATTAAGTATATAGTATATATTTAAATAAATCGTTAATGATAATTTTTATAGGAGTCGTTATTCGTTGAAGAGCCTCCCAGAAACCCGTTTTTAAAAAGTCTGAAAAAGACTAATTCTAATTCATCGCAATCCCAATCACCACCTACCTTAAATAAAAGCAAAAAGGATAAAGAGAATGATAACATTTATTCAAATAAAGTAATACATATGTAAAAAAATAATCTGATTATGTGTATTAAAGTCTGTTTTTCTTTTTGTCTAGCCCTCAGAAAAACGAAAAAATCCGGATCTAGACTCGTCGAGGGAGGAGAATGAAAAGCCGAAAGACAAACAAAGAAAGTTGGACTGCTTTAGATTTACAAAAACGTAAGTGATCATTTATATAAGCGCAAATTTTATTATTTTATATGGATTCTTAGTAATTATTTATTATAATAATTAATAGATTATGAATATTCTGTACATACATAAACGTATTTTTTTATTTTGGAATTTTAATTAATTACATTTCGTCGGATCCTTGAATAACCCTTTTGCAAACATATTCTGCCATTCTGATCCGTTAGGATATTCGTATGCGGCTAAAGATTCGGGTTTAAAGGTGGTATTGTAACCTGGGGCCTAAAAACACAACAAGTCAAAATTATTTGCTAAAAAATTATCGCAAAATATTTTAGGAACTAGACAATGCTGTTTCTACTTAAGACATTGTACAATTTTTTCTATTTAATCAGTTATTTATATAATAATTACCAGTGGTGCCTGGTAATGGGCGTTTTTGATGACGACGGGGTTAATGAAATGTTCGTGTTGTTGGTCAACGTATTCGACCCATCGGCCCTCCTTGTCTCCCGAAAGCGCCACATAATCCCACATTTGTAAATGCTCTACCATTTCGCAAAGTCCCACCCCACCCGCATGAGGACATACTTTTACTAAGTATAAAAAAATTAGAAAGAAAATTATTATTTTTAGTTCTTAAATATCAAATAAGAAATATATATAATCGTAACATACTTCCAAGTTTTTTTGCCATCAAATATACGCTAAGAATTTCGTTGACGCCTCCGATTCTTGCCGAGTCAATTTGGCAATACTGTATAGCGTTGGATTGTAAAAATTGCTTGAACAGAACCCTGTTACAACACATTTCTCCCGTCGCGACGCCGATGTCGAGCGATTTCAATGCATTTGAGATTGCCAAATGTCCCAAAACATCGTCGGGCGAGGTCGGTTCTTCGATCCAAAGTAATTTGAATTCAGCTAATTTCTTAACCCATTCTATCGCTTGGTTAACGTCCCACACTTGGTTTGCATCAATGCTCTAAACCATGAAGAACCATAGTTATGTGTATGTACGTGTATATGTTAATAATTGTTTCAAAATTTTAAACAATTATTTGTTTAGTGCGTAATGATACTTACGACAATTTTGTCCCATCCCACAATTTTTCTGACAGTCTTCAGTCGTCGAATATCATCTTCAATGTTTTGACCTACTTTTACTTTAAAATGCGTGTAACCCAGGGCCAAATATTCGTGACAAAGTCGAGTTACAGTTTCTTCGGTATATCCCAACCAACCTAAAGATATTCGTCAAATATCCTATGGGTTTTGTGAAATTTTGGTCGTATAAAATTTGAAAAAAGTTACTCACCCACTTGCGTCGTGTAAGCGGGATATCCATCTTTAAGAAGTGTTTGAATTCTTTGTTCTTTTCCTACTTGTGATTCTCTAAGAATTTCGATGGCCTCTTTTTTGGTAATCACATCGGAAATGTATCGGAAATCGATTACTGAGACCAATTGTTCGGGTGTTAAGTCTGCCAGTAAACGCCACACTGGTTTCTTTTCGATTTTACCCCAAAGGTCCCAAAGAGCGTTTATAATGGCTGCTGTGGCCAGATGCATCACACCCTTCTCTGGGCCCAACTATAATAAGAATTTAAATGTTAATATTATTTAGGAAACTAGGGTCACTTTTAGTCCACATCAATTATAATCTTGAAAGTAATCATTTATGACTTAGAATAAAACAAACTACACTTTTAGAAATTTATATTTTTACAATGTTGATTCACCTCGGAGAGGCATGTTCGAAAGCTGAAAAAGCAAAAAGGAATATTATTTCTTGCAAATTTGTTTATTAGACGATGTTGCATAAAAAGTTATTACAAATTATTGCGATGATAAAAGGATTACATGTGTCGATATGAAATGCACCTTTTTATTATTTTTATCATAAAAATATTTACTTAATACAAATAAACGGGATGATAAAATACCCTACGTTATCACTTGCTCTGTGTAGGACGCGTTTCAAATGTAGGATCTGTGATCCTTAATATATAGACAAAAAAGGATTTTAATGCCATCTCTTTTGGATATGTTATCTCCGTCTAAGAATCTATTGGAATCAACAGTGTAATTCAATGCCGATAGGGGTATTAGCCCTCGGAGTAGTTTTTTCTGTTGATTCCGTATTTATATTTAACTTCTTTATTTTTTGGAGATAATAGTAATTATAATAAAACTTATTTGTGACGTACCCATCTTATTTGTGTTTCACTGGTTAGAGATCTCCAAAAGTTTCCAAAGTCGTTAAAAATGTCTCCAGCTAATTTACCAACAACTATTGTTGATAATGTGTTGATAGCAGTAACAATAATTTCTGTGCCTCTTCCGCAAGTAAATGTTAATCCATTACCTTCCAGACCGTTTGCTGTTTTTAAAATAATGTAAGCACAAGAGTAGTCAGGATCCTTGTGCTAAAAGTTTATCGATTATTGACGCATATGTTATTATTACATTAGATAAAAAAAGAAGAATTAGTAGTTTATTCTCGGAAATTTTATTGAATTGCAAATTATATTTCATAGTTAAATGTTTTTTTTTTTTTAGTACTTTATTTGCCCTTATAAACAACAGTGTAAATTTTTCAATGTTACGAAACTTATTATCACTTTCATATAAAAAAGTACTCGTTTCATATTGTTAATAGTTCTTTGCTCTATTTTATTTAAGTTATTGCACTATACAGGGTGTATAAAATACTGACCGAGACTAATATTAAGCTACAGCAATTTTTATTAATAATTTAAAAAAAATTATCATACCATAGCATCGGACCCATGAGCACCCAGTGACGTTGGGAACCTCACATCTTTACTCTCCAAAGACACAATTTTTAAATCAGACATCGTACAATTTTCATCAAACACTGGTTAATCCTTTTTTGGTTCCGTTGTATTTGTATGTATTTTATCATTTTTTACAATATCAAGTATGGGTGATTGCTGCTAACCGTCTAATCTTTCACACCGCAGGTCACACAAACAATTAAATACAGGGTGTATAGCGAAGAGTTTTGGAGTTGTATACAAAAAAAAAGACCGAATATCCTAAAGGGATAGTTTTGAAATATGTAATTGCCAGTTTTGGCTCACAAAATTTGTTACTTAATAGTGCAATGTTGTTTTTTAGTTGCTAACAAGAGAGAATCTAAATATATAACATCAAATTTGTTATTTACTGTGTGTCAAAATAAAATTTTTATTTACACAATGAAAAACATTTTAAGGAAGAAATTAAATTATTGTCTTCATACGGTTGTTTTTAAACATTCTGTATAGTACTGCTGTAACTGTTTAACAAATGTTTATCGTGTTTTTAGATAAAGAGTTACGTATAAGCAAAAAACAACATTTTAATATCGTGTTCATTAAATTTCCACTTTTCTGTATACCATGCGTTTTACAATATATTTTTTAATAAACGATTTATTAACGCTCCCTGTATAAATGTATGTGGTTTAATTTAAGCACATGTGTTTATAAATACTCAACCTTACCGTTTTTAACAGGACATCATTGAGATTTTTTTTATGTAATGCTCGAGATAAATTTAGCGCTTTGAGAATATTAAATATAAAAACTCGCAAGTATGTATGAATACCTTACTAGAATTCTTGATGCCTCTCTATGCGAGTCTCACTCAATGATAATAAGTACTCAAAAAACATCCCTTTACTTTCAGTCATGTGAACAATATTATAATGAGTTTTTTAATGTTTTTGAGTTTTGTACACATATAGATAATGTACCTTTCATTTAATACCACTCACGATTACATATACACTATATTCACATAATGCTTGTCGCCACGAACTCGCAACTTTTTCGCGAAAAAAATTCACATGTACCTATTCTTATGGCGCGCATTTTAGTCGAGCCAATCGACCCGCACTCTTTTTTAATAAACGTAGAGTACCCAGACCTTTAGTTTGGTATATGTATCACACACAGATGAACCTGCGCCCTACACAAACAGTACTTCCGAAATCCTATTAGGTATATAGATATTTTTAAATCATTATATTATACAATCAGTCAGGACCGTCTCAAATTATGAGAATTACAAAAAAATAAAATCTTAATGTATAAACCTTTTATTGCTTTTGACGTTGTGTAACTGTCAATATTACATATGTATGTATTTACACTACGGATCTAATAAAATATTCAAATATAATACAACAGAATAATACATAGGAGGTAATATATATATTTTTTTAATGTACGCTATACATATCGAAATATATTTATAACTTTACCGTAGATGTCCTTCTTGAAGGGGCTTTTCGTGGATCATGGAACAACCCTTTGCTAAACATGTTTTCCCATTCGATCCCCATAGGATACTCATATTTTAGAATGGAATCGTCTTTTAATGTGGTGCTATAACCGGGAGCCTAAAATAAAAGTTACATAAATATCCAAACTACTGTAGTTCTCACTTAGTGTAAGTGTAAGATTTCAGTTTTTCAATTTTTTTTTATTACGTACCGTAGGGACTTCATACCGACCATTTTTAACCGTTGCAGGGTTAACGAAATGTTCATGTTGCAAATCAATGTATTCTAAGTAACGGTCTTCGGTGGTTCCAGAAAGGCATACGTAGTCCCAAATTTGTAAATGTTGTATCATTTCCCCCAGTCCCAGGGCACCCCCGTGAGGAACTACTTTTACTAATATTAAAAAAAAAAAATTCAGCGTCACTTAATGTGAAAATACTTACAGATTATGGTTTATATTTTACGGTTACAGAAAACTTTTTAAATCGGTATAAAAAATTGAATTGTAGGGATCATAAAGCCCCCTCAGAAATTAGATAGTTAGGAAAAGACACATTCTTTGAACTCTTATACAGACAATTCCAAAAATTTATAAGACCAATAATATATCTAGTAAGACTTTTCAGCCAAGAAAATGTTTGTTAACTAATAACACCTCAAGAACGATGGCTCTAAATTTATTTATAGATAATTTATCATCATTTTTTTCTGCATAAGTGAAATTTCTTTGACCATAATTGTATACTCCGTACGTGCATACTTAACACCCAGTATAAATCAGTGATGTGCTCATACCTCCCTTTTTATGGGCCATCAGATATACGGCTAATATTTCGTTAATGCCAGCAAGTCTGGTCGGATCAACTTGAACATATTGTATGGCATCGGTTAATAGAAATTCCTTGAACAATACTTTATTGCTGCACATTTCTCCACTAGCAATCCCAATTCCGAGGGGATTTAGCTCTTTGGCGATGGTGGCATGAGCAAGAATGTCGTCCGGACTGGTCGGTTCTTCAACCCATGTTAACTTAAATCCGGCTAGCTTTTTAACCCATGGTATCGCTTCTTCTACGTCCCATACTTGATTGGCGTCAATACTCTGTAACATATAATTTATTAATATATAATAGTACTTACATATTATAAACGTTATAACAATCTATTGGAACTATATGTACATAGCAATACAGTTACTGTTTAATAATAATAAAAATAAAAAGAGTTATGTAAAAGTTAATCCTCTCCGCATAGTTTAAAGGATCAAACATAATTTTATTGTATAGGTAACTTATAGCTTACTTGTATATTCATTTATTAATCCACAATTATTGTATTTTATCAGAAAATGATAAAAAACATTTAAAAAGTCGTACTTACTAATTTTTTGTCCCATCCTATAATGTTTCTGACAATTTTCAAGCGACGAATATCATCATCCAAATTTAATCCAACTTTTATTTTAAAGTGATTAAATCCAAGGTCGTTATATTTTTCAGTGAGTTCAATTAAGGTTTCTTTTGAGTAACCAATCCAACCTAAGAGAAAAATTTGATTTTTTTTAACATTTCAAGTATAAGTTGACAAGAAATTATAAAAAATTATCATTAAATTGCTTAGAAGGTGTTACACTAAATTTAAAATTATTTTTATAATTGTGAAGTAAACATTAAATTTTTGATAATTTCAATATGAAAGTTCATAAGAAGTTAATATTAAATTATTTGTACAAGCTAAAAATTTAAAAGTATTTGAATTTGTTACCATTTTGTGATGTATATGCAGGATATCCTTCGGTAGTAATTTTTTTAATCCTTTCCTCCTTTTTATCTTGTATTTGTTTGAGTATTTCGATGGCTTCTTCTCTAGTAATCACATCTTTAATATATTTAAAGTCGATGGTTGAAACTAGTTGTTCAGGAGGTAGATCGGCTAAAAGGCGCCAAACTGGCTTTTTGAGTAATTTAGCCCATAAGTCCCAAAGGGCATTAAGAATGGCGGCAATCGCTAAATGAGTAACACCTTTTTCGGGGCCAAGCTTAACAAAATTAAACATATTATTACTCATTATTTAATTATATTACTTAATATAAAGTTTATTGTAGGATAGAAAATAAGTTTTCATCTAAAAATTTATATTATTATTATTGTCTCCTCAAAACTTAAGTATTTATTTTAAAGCCTTAGAGCCTTATTTTCCTTTTATTAGTTGCGCCACTGGTATTCGTGTTTATTTGAGAAAATCAAAATAGCAAACTTGTGGTAGGCAACCCGCGCGGCTCGTAAGTTAATATTTTGCATATTGTATGAGTAAACATCCCTAGAAGTTTACTTAAAACTGATTAACTGATTATAAAGAATACTTACCCATCTCAATTGGGTTTCATTTGTTAGCGACCTAGAAAATGCGGCAAAATCTTTATATATGTCAACAACCGTCGCCCCTACAACGAGGAATGCCAACGATTTTATGGCAGCAACGACGATTTCGTTTCCTCTGCCACAAGTAAACGTAAAACCATTGCCTGTTGTACCAGAGGCCAATCTTAACGTCACATATGCGCAAGAAAAATCAGGGTCTCTGTGCTAAAGATAACAAAAAAAAGAACGTCTGTATTTACAATGAAAGACGAATAGCTAAAAAATTTGAAGATAAAAAATATAATTAAATAAAAATTGTAATCTATAATAAACATAATTTTCTTGCTATTTTGTACTTTATTATCAAAATTAAACTTTTAGGTAATACAACAGCAGTCTTGAAATAGATTAGATAGATCAGTACTATTTATTTTTGTTATAAATATTATATATAGACAGATATTAAAATTATATTTTTAAATATTTATTTCTTTTTTCATTTGTTCATATTTAAAAATAAATACACGAAAAAATCTACGTTTTTAATTAGGTAGGTAGCTCTACATTTTTGGTAATTAATCAATTAATTCACAGATTATACATTATATAAAATTTAATGTGTTCTGTAATTTTATTTCTACATTTATTAAAATTATTAAGAAATTAAATTAAAAAAAGGCGGTGGTTTCATCATGTGATATAAAGTTCACTTTTTCAATAAGTACTTGTCAGTTTTTATTTATGCAAATTGACAAATTGAAAAAGTACTTTGAACAATTAGCAATTCGTTTCGAAATAAGCGTAGTAAAACTTTGTGGTTGTTGTCTTTGAGTAGGTACGGACGGTACTCTTAAAAATACAAGAAGTAAAGGCCATCTTACCATAGCATCTGACCCATGAAGTCCCAGAGACGTGGGAAATCGTACATCTTTAACATCCAACGAAATTATTTTCAAATTTTCTGTCGTTTCATAATAATTATGGGTAGCCATTTTCACAAACCAACTTTTTATTATGTGTTTTTGAACAATTATTTTTCACACACGATCACATGAATTCATAAGTAAGTTTAACGCTCGTGTAGAATAATCTTATCACGGTGTAGAACAGGTATTCAGTTAGAACTGTTCGTCCTTTTTTCTCTTATACCCCTACCACAATATCGTTCTCTCTTACTTAGTCTGAGACTGATATAAAAAATGGAAAACAACATTTAAATACTTTTTACAGACTTGGCGTTAATCACGAGATAAAGAATGAAAACTGCGCTTTTTTAAAATATCTGAATACTCATTTTTTGATATGCGGAATTTACTTTTTAGGGGCAACAGTAATTTGACCCCTATTTCGCGATGTGTGTATTGATTTTACTGTATTTGAAGTTGCGTATACGAAAGCGAAAGTTATTTTCATCATAACCAGTTTTTTTAATTATATTGTATAATAATAATTAAAAATAAGATAACGTACGTGCAACAAATAAAATAAAATAATGATACTTTTAAATAAAACAAAATAAATGAATACACAACTACAGTTTCGCAACACTTTATAACTTTTTGTGTTTTATTTAAATTTTACTGAAAACATTCATCAAATACAATCCAACGCAAAATTACAAAAGAAAGCATTCTTGGAAAAAGTCTCTGAGTGTTACAATCAATTTAATAACAAATAATAATTAAACTTACATTAGGTCATCATCCACAATAATAAAAGCAGAGATACACCAAAAATTTTAAGCTTAATGGACTAATAAATAATATGTCCAACATGTGCTAGTACAGACGTAGTCGTAATAAACGATTTAAACAATAATTATTATTGGATGATGTATGTATTGTGTACGAATTATTATTAATTGCATTTTGTTATACGTGAGGATCCTCTCCAGACAATAAACAATTTTAGAGAAATAATAGTGTAGTGGGGGATTGTTTATAATATTCGTCATATAAAACGCAATGTTTACCGAAATTTTACAGTATGCCACGCGCTCGCTCATGTTTGCTAACCAAATTACAGTTTAAATTTAACTCTATTTAATCTTTAATTTCGTACCTGATATACAAAAAATATTAAGAGACACAATACAGATGTATGAGTAGGAGGTAGAATAATAATTTATAAATTCAACCTTCAAAAGTACTCGTTATATGATAAATGATCAATATTAATAGCGCTCTAATATATGACCAAGTTTCATTCTAATCGGAAAAAGTTTACATCTCATAATGTTTGTTATGACTGTTTAAATTATAGGGGCGGAATACACATTTCCCCTAGGACCCTCTCATGCATATGCGTCTGTAACGTCATGACCTTTCATATAAAGTAATATAATCTATTGTGGTATTTTGAACTATTTATTTATTTTTTTCTTATCGAATGATGTGATAATATTAAGATTTAATTAATTAAATTATTTCGAATTGTAGAGGCTGATACGTGTTGAAACTCCATATTAATAAAATAAATAAAAGACACACTTTTTTGAGTTTCAAAGTTTATTTGATAAATACCACGACTATAGTTTCGCCACACCTGATGAAACCACTGTGTGGCGAAACTATAGTCGTGGTATTTATCAAATAATCTTTGAAACTCAAAAAAGTGTGTCTTTTATTTATTTAATTAAATTATTAACATAAACGTTTTATAATTGTTCTTTTTCTTAAACCTCACGAAGGTACATGATCTCATATTTTCGATTTTGAAACTACTTCTGGAGTATGAAAAATCCCGCTGTAAATTTTGTACAGGAAAACCATATTATGATAGTTGTGAGTTCATTAAATTCAAAAATCATGCAAAATAGGATATTTTTATTAATTTATTTGTTTCTAACTTTATTTACAATTAACTGTGTTGACTGTTGCATCATTGTATCTGTAACAAATCAGTTGTAATAGAGACCATTGTTTTTATTCTTCAAAAGTGACCTTACTTTTTCCAGTTTGTCCTGGATTGCCATTATTTTCGCTTGGATTAATTCGCAGCAGCGGAAATAATAAATTATTGTTTGCGATATTGTGTCCAGCACATCCTTTATGCTGTCTCCGCTGTTATTATTACTTTTTTTAATTAGAAACTGGTTCCCGCTTTTCAAATTTTCTAGTTCCGTAAATATTTTTTGCATTAAATCGCATCTACAAATTAATATCTCAAGTACAGTAATGTTCATCAAACATGGATCAGGTGGGCAACCCATTATACATCAAAGGTGTTCTGAATTATATATTAATGTATTTAGAAAACAACTTCAATATATTTGGTGTATAATATGTTACCAGTTTCCCTTTCTTTTTTCAATAAATTATTTAGTATTATTTTATTTTTTACATTTTTGCTCTTTGGGACTCGGTGTCGTGAACGGAAGTTTTTTCTTGTTTTTGTTCTATTTCTTTGACTTTCTTCTCCATCTGTGCTTGAGCGTACGAAATTTGTTTTAAAATTTTATCCAGCTGTTCTTGCAGATATTTTATGGTATTTATTTTATACGCAATTTGTTCCAGCTATAATAAATGCGATATGTGATTTTGTAATGCATATATTAAAAAAAGGTTGAAATTTTGAAACATCTAGCCTAGCCTAAGAATAGAGAAGCACCGATAGATGCGAGAATTTTAGAACAACTATCGTAATAACTTATCATACCTCAAACATGTTAACTAGAGTAGTGGAAATTGAAAATAAATATTAGGGATAGAGACCCATTCGGGTTTAGAATAAATAAAAAACTATAGAAAAGAAAACGTGCGTACCTTTTAACAATAGTAAATGGGAATGTATAGCTAAAAATGTAGGGATGAGATACAAGGCAGTTAGAGAATTTGGGCAGCAACGTAGAGAAGTAAATATTAGGTGGGAATTAGACAGGACAGCTTTAGGGATAGATATACAAAAATTTTGGATAGAAAATATTAAAAATGAGAAAGTATTAGGAAAAATAAGGGAACAAGGGGCTATATGGAAGTCAATGAGAAAAAGGAGAGGTAGGATAGTAGGGAGGAGACGTGAAGGTTGGGCGAGCAGTCCCTCCGACCTACACTGTAGTGCAAAGCCGAAGGGTAGGGCGTAAGGTCCTCTTCAGCCTCCTTGTAGGAATCGTGGGAATGGGTGGGTGGTGTGGTTAAGGAGAGAAAGATGAGACGGACGAAATGAAGACACAAGAGAAGTGAAAGATTATCTGTAGAATGTTACTGCTCCAGCATTTGCCTAAATGATTCAAAGAAGCCACAGAAAACTTGGACCAAAGCAGCCGGACCCGGGTTCGAACCGGTGACGTTTCGAATGCTAAGCAATGATCTAGAGCACTAGACCACGCCGCTCGGTGATGATATTGAAAAAAATGTAACTTACTTGCTTATTATTACGAAATATTTGATCAAACCTATCGGTGTCTTCTTTAACCTGTTGTTCAAATAATATTTCGTCATCAGCGGTGTACAATAAATAACGTTCAACTAATTGTTGGAATTCTGTAAACGATGGTGTAGTCTCCATTTTCAAAATTTTGTTGAGATTTTTTCAAAATCGAATTTGACAAGTGACGTTTCTTTTCAATTCGTATTAAAATAGTAAAACGATTTATTTATTAACTTATTCCTAACAAAAGTAACTCATTTTACAAACAAAAACTAGAATCTTCAGCAGTAACAATTTATTTACTAAAACAAAAATCGGACAATCTCATATAATGTAAATTAATATTTTATTAAACTTCATTAGATGTTGCATCCGAAGTAAAACCGTAATCTCTACTTTTCCTCGTTCTTAAACCTAAAAATTAATTTGTAATTATATCAATTATTAGTGTCGTTTTAAAGGATTTTTTTTTTAATTTTGAATTTCATATTTAAATATTATCTCCCTATATTTCCTAAACTAGTGACATTAAAATTCTGAATTCAAATCAGTTATATTGGGTGAATAAAATAAACACGTATTAAGTATATTTTTATTATCTGTTTTACCTTGCTTGATAGCAACAACTTCACTTTCTGTCTCCGTTCCAGACAACGAAGAGGTTTCTTTATTCTCATCTAACGTTGCAAGATTATTCTTCAAATTAAATTTTATATATCTTGGCCAAGATATCGTGAAATCATTGACCACTGTGGCCTGTTCTCCCTGATAAATAAAAATTCGAAAAATATATTTACACTGTCCCACTTTACAAAATCGTATAAACAAATACATACCTTGATTTCGTCATTGTCTATTTTATTTAGAGGGACGTAAACAGCTTCTACAGTTAAATGGGGTGATGTGTTTATAGAGTCCAGAAAACTTTCTAAACTTAATACCTCTTCATATTTGTCCTTTTCCGCGGTTTTTCTTCTGATGGATCGTTGTTCTTCCACTTTAACATTTTGATTATGACACGTGTTAAATTTGGCAATCTTTTTGACTTTACTGGGTCTAACATCTTTTTGAGAAACGGACGAACAACTTCTTCCAAAGACAGAACACATTTCAGACATGAGTTTATTATATTTTCCAATCATTTCCGATTTTGCTCTGGCCATTCCACAAACTGCAGATTTACTTTTACGAATTCGTACATGACTTGAGGTTGTTTGGTCTTTAAATGGGCATCTTCTTCTAATATCTGATTTGGATTTTTTTATGGTCGTCCTGCTAACGGTATCCAGTTTGCTTGCAGAAGAAGTTCTGCTGTTAACTGGAGATGCTTTTTTGAATGTTTGGTCTTTGAACTTTCCTTTTTTAACACTTTCTGACAAAGACATTTTTCTGCTGGATGAAACTGATTTATTCAAACACCTTTCGCTACCACTGCTACATTCGGAAATTGTTTTTAGATTTTTTGATGGTGAAATATCAGCAGCATAGTTAACTATTAAGACTTTGTTGATACTTTTGGAAAATTTTTTACATTCTTTTTCGAATGATTTCTTTTTTTCTGGGTCGTCACTATCGTCATATATTCGTGGTTTTAAAGGTGCCTGGCTTATGTGATTTTGGATTTCTTCGGTAAAATTAGTATGACCTTTTTCTCGTAGGATCAAATCGCAAATATCCGTTTTTAATCCGGAAAGTTGCCCTTTCAAAAAGTCGACCCTCAGCGTGTGTTCTTGAATTAGCCACATAATATATTTTGCAAAATGAAATTTTGTACTGATCAATTCAGCCTGATGATCAATAAAGAATAGTTTGTTTTAGTTAATTACTAATTAATTATTATTCAAGATAATATTATAAAACTCACCATTTCGCTATTCAATATATATTTATTTAATTCGGCCTCCATTGCGATGGTAATTTGAATTTCTATTTACTTTGTAGTCATTTTTAAATAGGGAAAAGGGGAAAAACGAATTATAATTTAATAAGCCTGGAAAAATGCACAATTTTCGAATTTACTTATAATATCCAGTTGTATAAAATTTAGATCCGGATGCCAAATTTTAAATGTCAAAAAACGAAAATTGACACTTTTAATAATTGTAAATTACACAGGGTGTTTCAGGAAATTAAAAAAATTAATATATATTATGTATTGCTTTATTGCATACAAGTACAGTTACAACTTTAACTATTTCAAATTTTTTTCTGAAGACCAACTCAACTTTTTCATATTTCTGAAATTAAAATTCTTAATTAAACAGACATTTACATAACGTTTTAGATAAGATAAAATTTAAAACATTTGCTCGCGATCAATTTATAAATTGGAAAAATATTAAAGTTTGTATTAGTTGCCGAACTACTCTACTACTCAGTGGTAATTGATCTTTTCGATAAAATAAAAATAACATTTGTATTTATTTATAAAATAAACTGATAATAGACAAAGTAAGTGTTGTTTTTATTTTATCGAAAAGTATTGTTAAATGGACGATGGACTCGTAGGATAAAAAAAAATTAAAAACGTTTGAGACATGGTGTTATAGGCGGATGATGAAAATACCGTGTATAGAAAAGATTAGAAATGAGGAGATATTGGAACGAATAGAAGAGTAAAGGAATGGAGGTGCCTATCTAACTAGTCTCTAGACTTACAACCCTATGATGATGTATGTTTATTTAGTTAGTTGCAGATGTTTATTACATATTAAATGTAACATTCGTTAACCTGAAAAAATCGTTAATGTGAATGCGCAATTGTCTGTATTATTTCTATTGAAACTTTTTATTTACCTTATTTTTTCTGTCTTTTAATTTTCGTTACATTTTTCATCTTCATCATTTTCATCACGACTTCGTATTACATAACTTCTAGAATATTCTACAGTTTGAATTTCTTGATCGTCGAAACTTATAGATGGTTCCATTGTAGTATTATCTTGACAACACGATTTATTATTGTACTCGCTAGTTTTCAAATTACCATTCAATTTTGCCCTGAGTGCATTCTCTACTTTAGTTAAGAACATTTGTTCTCTATCTGCTAGAAATGTCCTGGGTGTTGTAGCAGTGGGAAATAGTGAATTTTTATCCGAAATTTCTACGAACTTTTTATTGATTCCATCAGTTACTTTCGCTGTCTTATTGTATCTTTGTAGACCTTCGTTCAATTTTTTCTCCATTTCGCGAGTCGATCTGTCGTAGCTTTCAAGTGAAAGTTCGATTTCAGTTTTGCTATCGTCAGCCAGTAAAGCTCTCGGGACTTTCTTTTTGAAGCTCGGTCTTTGATATAAGTTAGACTTGGATCCTCTGGTACCCATTTTATTCCCTTGTAGTTTCTTTCTCCAATTGTCAAATAAATACATTTTACTTTTCGACAATTCTTTGTTTTCTTTTGCAAATGCCCTCGGTATATTGTTTTGCCAAAGGTTTATTGATTGTTCAGTACTTTTTTCAGTCAGGTCTGTTTCTTCGCTGATACTTGAAAGAGATTTGGATTTTCTAGACGGAGTTATCTCTTCTTCTTTTTGGAAAACTATTTTCGATTTTCTGACAACGTCTGGCGTTGAAGAAAATTTGTTATCATCTTTTTGATTACTCATGGACGTTTGATCAAAGTGTTCAGCATCTGATTCTTCAGACGCTTTATTAATAATCTTATCTACAATTGATTTGGACATTTCGAAATCCTCAAGGAATTTCGATTTTGTATGTAAGCTGGAATGTCTTTCAAATTTTCTGGAATGGGCTGTAGATTGAAAATCATCTTGGAATTTGGATTTTGTGAACGAGTTCGAACTTCTTCTTTCGTAACTTCGATTGCTACTTTTATTGCCTTCATGGAATTTCGACTTTTGAAACGAATTTGAACTTAAGCCTCTAGAATGATTTTCTGTTAAAATTTTCGAATCAGTTTGATGATCTTCCGAAAATTTGTACTTAGAACTCGTTCCAATTGTTGCAGTTGCTGGTCTCAAAATTAACACCGCATTTTTATTTGGTTGTTCATTTTGGTTATGTTTATAATCATCAAAACTGTTGCTTTTCTTAAAGTCCTTTACGAAGTAGTAGGACTTGACTGTGGGGTTTTTATCACTGCCCCAAATCTGTGTGTGTATATCATCAATGATTTTTGAAATACTCTTTCGATGTTCCACTTGCGACATCTGTTCCATTTCAATGTAATCATCGTTATTATCGTTATTGATTGTAGTTTCTTCTAAAGGGGTAATTTTGAGTCCAGAAGTATGACTATTATTTATTATTTCGCTATTTGAACGATGAACAGATGAGATGGATTTTTTGATGTCGGTAGAGTTGTTTGATTTTTGATTAGAGACGTCGTATTTTTGGAAATTGTTTCCAAATGCAAACAGTTTATTGTTACTACTATATTTAGGAATGTAATGGTAATTTTCATTTGATTTCCGAAATGCTTGTATGTAATTTTCTGAGACAGTTTTTCGTTGAAAGTCTACGTTTGCTTTTTTGGATGGTGAGTAATCTGAGAACGAGTAAACCATTGGGTCGGTTTCGCACAATTTCCTTTTTGATGTTTTTAAACTAAAGTTGTCAAAATCCATTTCATCTACATAGGTTGCACTCTGTAAATTGGTGTCTAATCCATGATTTAGTCTTAGACTTTCTTCAGGAATTATAAGTTCAGGTTTTTCCTCGATAAGTTTTGATTCTACTTCATCCAAGTCCATGGGCCTGTTTTTATCATTTTTTTTGTCTAAACTTGATTTGGATTTTTCAATAGAAGTTTTTGTAACTTCTTCTTCGAGTTTATTGATCTTATCCAAAATATCAGGAGATTTTTGTATCGTTATAATTTTATCCAAAAAGTTTCCTATATAACTAACCGTCTCTTTCTTTATATCGTTTGTATTTTTAGAATTGACCTCGCTAGTTACGGGGTTCTCGGTAATGTCAGAACAGTTTAATGAAAAATTGTTTGTGTTCATGAAAACTTCTTTTATGCCATTTTCAAACATTTGAAGTTTCTTTATAATAATGTCGTGCCATGTTTGTATTTGTTCATCTGCTTGTGATAGTATTTGAAAAGAAACACAGTTTGGGTTTATTGCACTTTCTTCGCTTTTTATTTTATTATCCAGACAAACTGTTTCAGTCTGTTCAGTATCGTTGCTTTTAGGTTTAACATTTGAAATTGATTGTTTACAAGGTACAGACTTATCTGATAACGTTTTGCATTTGGTGTCAAATTCATTAGGGGCCTCCACATTGTTGCTATTTTGAGACGTTGTGTCCAAGTCTGTACTTTTTGTAAGACGAAGCACTTTGTTCGTCTGTAATTTATAAATTAAATAATTAGTAAGTCATGTTTCAGGTTTATACTATAAAGAAAGGCCTATCAGATATTTTTTATTGTATGTAATTTTCTAAAATAGACTTCACCTACCTGAAGTTCAAAAATGTCATCGTTGCTTTCAATTTCTGGAAAGTGACGTTTCTCAGCTCTACCTAATTTATATATACAAAAAGAATTTAAATTATATTAACATACGATATTTTTTCGTATATTTTTTAGCAGTTAAGGATCTATATAGTTGACAATATGTACGTATGTACCTTTATTTGTTAGGCATTTAATCCAGTTGCGATTAAAATTTTTTGGTTGCAAACCAGTTTCTTCCTTTTGTATCATTTCCTCTAAATCTTGATCAGAATAAATACGTTTTCCATCTTCAGACATTTGCATTGTTTTTAATAATAAATTGGTTATTTCATATTCAAGAATTCTAAATTTTCTTAATATACTTCTAGGAAAATAATTCAATAAATTCCTTACTTTTTTATTAAGCATTTCTTCAAAATTTTCGTCGCTATAGTTCTCCGTAACGTTTTTTAATGATCTTTCATCAAAAACTGATGACTTTTTTAGATTTTTCAAAAAAGTCTCTTCGTTCACAATTTTAAGGTCATCACTTATATCCATTGGAATATTTTTACCCCAGATATTAGACTCTGTTTGAAGTGATTCATCTTTTAAATCGGTGGATGTTTCTGTTGCTGCAGTTGTTGTCACTATTCGTCCTTTTTCTTTCACTTTAATCTCATCGTTGTTCATACAAGTTTTATTAACAAATAAACTTTTTTTTTCGTTTTCAAACAATTCTGAAGTTTGCGAAATATTATTCTCACAAATATCGCATTCTTGACCTATGTCTATTTCGTAGAAATTTCCTTTTTTGGCTTTTAAATCGGGACTTTTGGACAGATGTAAAACTTTATTTAACTGAAATACATTTCTAATTTGTTAAAGGCAGAAAACGGGGCCAGTTTAAGTCTCACATTCTACAGATACTACAAAAAAACTACGAACAAGTAAATTAATTCTGTAAACAAGTATTACTTTTTCAAAATTCGTTAAAAATATAAATATATAATGATTCAGAATAAATGCATGCATACATCTGTTGAAATCAAATGAATATTAAAAAAAGGTATTTAAAATGAATTTAATGTGTAATTATTTTGTAATTGTAATAACTGGGGTTCTAAATATATTTCTACAAATAAATGAAAGTAACAGAGGTACTTACTCCACATTTTTGAAAAGGATCAAAATGACTTAATTTTGAACACATATCACCTAAAACAATTTTTTATATTACTAAATCGTCAGCCAAAATCAAGCAAAAACTTTGAAAGGCTTACTGTGGTTTCTACAAATATGGTGAAAGTCGGTCATTTTTTTTGCAAAATCAATCATTTCTTCATCTCTAAAGCTGTTAATTTTCATTTGTGGCAAATCAGTAGTTGACGTGCCTCTTTGTGAATGAAACTGTAATTTGAAGGGAATCTCTTTTTGAGTATTTTCTTGAAATGTTGTCGGACTTGTGGGGGTAGAAAATAGGTTTTGGTGGGACGAAAAAGGGATTGATTTGTTCGTAAAATGATAATAATCGGGATGATTGGGCTGTTGATTACCATAACTGCTAAAAATAAAATAAATTTTGATGGGTTTTCCATTCTAACTTCGTGTGTGGGTTTAATACCCGTGATGACCTTTGGTAAATGAATTAGTTTTAAAAAATGGACTGGAGATAACTTTTGAAATAGTTTTGTCAACTTTATTAAGTTTTATTACTCTTAAACCTACTTGAAATTTTGTCCTGTGTTGTACATATTAAGATAGTTGTGTTGGGGTGATGCAAAAGAAAACAAAAATCCACCCCCAGCAACAGGACTAGGTTGGGCATAATTAACACAACGATTATGTAAAGCCGAATCTCCATTATTCATGGTAAGGCTTGGTATATTACAATTTTGCATAGGATTTGCGCTAATTGAAGTCAGAGTTGTGTCAAAGATTTTTCGGCTTTGACTTTGGGAGAAGTACAGATTTTCTGCACCAATGTTTCTTGGTTCTACAACCCACGAACATTAAAATTCGATATTTCTTTCGGGGTCGTATACCTGTAGTCATATAGGTTTCTTCGAACATGTTCGTGCAATGGGTCGAAAATGGTTGGCTGATCATTTCAAGAGGGTGATTTATACAGGAATTTTGAAACAAACACTTTCAAATAACAAACAGAAATTTTAATTGTCACTGGACTTTAAATTTTGGTTGGGGTGTATTTTTGAGTTTTGCTTACAAATGGCTCACTGGATTTTTTATTCTGTTTGTAGTCCATGTCAGAGATTAGATACATTTCAAAGGAAAAACATTGTGAATTTTTATTGTAGGAATTGAAATAGGCGAACTTGTCACATTTGATAATAATAACTCAAAAAATTACCTTATTTTAAAAATTTTGTTTTGTGTGCCCAGAAGACATCGAATTTAATAACAATTTTAGTGTGTCACAGTTGTCAAAATTAAGTAGTTTTAGAAACTTTGATTTTTATCAAATATTTGTCTTAAAATTTTCAACAAAGTTTTAATAAGAGTAATTGGCTAATCTAATTTTTTCCTTTTTTAACCCTTCAATATATATTTGCCAGTTTTTGTGTTTGAAACCTTAATTTGTAAATCCATAAAAGAATGAAAACTATTTTTGTACTATTTTATTTATTATTCGGTTTTAGTAAGGATAATACACAATTAAACTTCAATTTAAAAATAAACAAATTAATTGAAGGAGCGAGTTATTAACTATTAATGTTCTTAGAAATAATTTTTATAATATATGAAATAAATCCATGTAAAATATCATACAGAATTGAAATATAAGATAAGACACTTTTACATTGTGGAAATTTGGATGTCGCAGGTTTTAGGTTTTTTAATTACATTATAAATGCATATATAACAATATAAACACATGAATTGTCGCAAAATGATGTGAGGAATTCAAATTTGGCAGCAGATTTTTATTCTAACTTATAATATAATACAAAATGCTGAATTCAAATATGTAACTAAACTTGTATTCTATCTTTAAATTAAAAAACTACAGTCACTTGGTATTAAAAGTATCTGCAGATCTTAGATTATTAGTTATAAATCTGAACATTTTACAGTTCAAGAACACAATTCCATTCAAAAATACGCATAAAATCTAAACGTACAGTCATGATTCCATTTACATTTATAATAAAAAATATTGAGACCTATGATAATGTGGATTTTGAGATACTCAAGGAAACATTCCCTCATTGATGATTTTATTATGCTAAAGCTAGCCCAAACTTTTTATCCTTACTAGATTGATGTTCCAATAAATTGGACACTAAAAATATATAATGTAGTATTGTAGAAACATACACAATACATAGAAATACAAATAACATGCAAACTATAATATTTAAATGATACACAATTAACACTGAACGTCAAAATGATTTAATTTGCCTTACATATTAGATATGTACTCTAAAAATAAGCAGGCAAACTCCTTTGACTTTTTCAATTCATTACAATAAGCTCGCTGGAAAATGTTTTTGTATAGGTAATTGATTCTGAAGAAAATAGTGAACCTCTGTTAAACAAGCATCAGCATCCTCAAACATACCTAAAAATTAGAAAATCCTTATTTAAAAGTATAGAATAGTTTCCATCTAACGAATGAAGTTATTTTTAATGTTTATTCTGGTATTACAATTTGTTTACGTTATTTAACCTTTTTGTTCTGTACAGACTGACGTCATATTTTCCTTAGTAGTCTTCGCTAATTTAATGATTTTTAAAATGCCTTATTTAAGCTACCATATCTTAAAATGAATAATAAAGTGCAAGAAAACGACTATTTTGATTTATTGCTATAACTATTTGTTAATTTAACCATGTATATTGGTATATTTTGGTCTCATAAGTTTGCAATTGAAAATTATCTTAATAAAAATTGAACGCACCTTATGAAAAATAATAACACTAAAAAGAAAATCTGAAGTAAGGCGGGAAAACGACCTTTAGGAGCTTATGCTCTCCTGATACAAAATCCGAGATTTTCAAGTTTGAACAATAAATTTAAAAAGTGTGCGGCGCCTCCACCATTTTTTAAAAACGAGTAATTAGTAAATAATGATTTTGTATATATTTTTAAATTTAATGAATGTGAAATACTGTATTCAGAAATAAAATCTATTTATACTTACCTTAATTTTGTTTTTATTAAAGGCAAACTGAATAACTTACACTCTCAACTTTAAGTTGCATGTGACTTTGTTTTAGTAATTTGGGTATATTTTATATCTCACTACCTCATAAAAAGAAAATAAAGTTTGTTTTAAATGTACTATTTTATTTTTCCTTGTATTATTACATACTTTGTATACATGAGTTTACATTTGAAATTATAAAGAAATGCACATAAATAATCAACTATTTAAATCATTTCGACTACAAAGTAACAGTTAATATATCATCATATTATATCATTGAATAGGATAGTAAAAAGATTACGTTAATGTGATCATCTGATGTGTATTGAAGCTAAAACGTTATATAACAAAGTAGAACAAAAATCATAGGTGTATGATAACAACAATTCATTAATTATACATAAAATTTAACACTGGTTAATTTAATAGCATAAAAAATATATAATTGAGGAACTTATGCAGCTCTATTATCCAAAAAACCTCCACTTACTACCATTATATTATAATTAATGTTTAATTTTACATGATGAAATTCCATTTTAAGCCAGTAAAAATCAGCATGTAGAGAGCACTATTCAGTAGTTCGTTAATTGCACTTAACCATTGTTTGACCACACTGTGGTATCTCTAGCAACTTTATAATAAATTTAAACTGTACAAATAATTTGAAGCTTATTGACTAACATGTGAGGTGAAGAATGGAAATTTTCAATTCACCCTTACGATATACAATTCCAGCCGCCATCTCACTTGTTGGTGTTTGAGCCCCAAATTAGTCGAGTAATTTAAATTTACTATTAAAGTTTTAAAGAACCCTCAATGTGCTTAAATAAATGTAAGGAGTGATTAATAAACCAACCAACACTACTTTATATTGGTTTACCAATGTACTTTCTATTTATAAAAACAAATATAATTCAAAATAAAATAGCAAGAGGAAAATTACGAAAAGAACTTGCAGCACATTACTATGATACTTAATTATTCATAATTTAATATCGTTATTCACAATAGAAAAAAGGAAACGTAAACCAGGTACGTTATCGTTAATTTGCAAATAAATGTGCTGAGGAGTGCTTAGGGTTCATCTGCCTAAACTTCCGGTTCTTCTGAGGCAAAAACTTACTAGTTTCAATTTAAAAGACACTTAAAAATATTTTTTTTAAATTTGATGTCTACGTTGTATTTATAACCTTACAAAAATATTGATCTTTTCGTACTGGAGCATAGGAACATTCAGCCAATGCCAATTTCTATCTGATGGCATTTCACAAGACGTAATTTTCACTATTTTTTTAGTTATTAATACAAAAACTTCTCAAAATATTCAAATATCATTAAAAACACTTTTCTTTTTATAATAAGTAAACTCAAACGTTCACTATCACCTGGGTGCTCAAACATTATTTAAAATGTTCAAAGTTAAGATCTTTGATCTTAATATTCAGACGAATAAGGATTTTAATTCCTTCTTTTTTTTTGAACAAGGGTATACGTGTTATTTCTGACGGCAAGTTTAAATATCAATTAAAAAAATAATGAATACACTTGGGAGATGTTTCATCAAATTTATTACGTACTCTATGTACATTTTACCTTCTTAGGATATTTTCAGAAGTATTATTAAGTACTTAATAAATTTAAGGAAACATCTCTAAGTGTATTTATTATTATTTTAATTAAGTTTCATCAAGAGTTTTCGGCTAGCTAATATCAATTAGCTGTAACGCTTTGCTAATTGCCTTTAAATTATAAATTTTCGTACAAAAATAAAAAACACTTTAATACATCATGTAAATATTTATTTTTCGAACGATTCTCTCTCAACATTGCCCCCAAAAACTGAAAAAACAGTTCCGGAAGCCTCTACCCACTCTGACCTACAGAAAATTACAAATTTGAAATATTTCGCCCCTATGTTGTTCATCCTTTAAAATGATTAATATTTTAAACATGATACTGATATAAGCAAAACAGGATTGCAGTGATTATGATTCAAACATCGAGACAATGTTCATTTTTGAAACGCCTTTTCATATGCCCATCAAAAGGCGAACAGAATATATTATAAAATAAAGTAAATTAATTATTGATCATTATAAAAAACAATTACAAACAAAAACAAAAGATTTTTTAATGTCGACCATAAATTTGGTTTGTTGAAAGGTCAGGATTAAAAAGAATATTGCCCCCATGTTCACTAAAATCACCAAACAACTACTCTAACAATACATAGTTTACTTCTTTTAAATGTAGTAGGTAGCAAGTAAGTAGTAGTACTTTGGATTTGCCACGAGAGCCAATATACACATACATAATATTCGAAATGACTATTTTTAATAATTATTATTAACATCTTTTTATGTGATTAATAAGTGCTAGAGTTCACTGCAAGAAAATTTATCTACATAATAACAACCTGCTGTTTCATCAAGATATCTAAGCGTATAAATATTAAAAATTAATATAGCAACATTAAATATAAAAATTCTAAATTACATCTTTTCTCATCGGTTTTTTATTACTTTTTTTTACTTTTTAAAAATTGAATGATTATAAAAGAAAGTCCTCAGAAACATTCACCGTTCGAGACCTGAACTAATTAAAAAATGAAAAAGTAAACATTATATTCCAATCAAACAATTAATTGTAAAAGGTTTAGAAAAAAATATAAGTATGAGAATTATATCATTAATAATAATAATAAGCACTAACGACAATAAGGGATTGGTGAACATTCTTCGGGCTTTAAATACGATAAATTACAAATTCAATATAAACTAAAAAAAAAAAAAATATATTGAACTCTTCTAAAATTGAATGATAATCAAAATCACACCGTTCTAGCAACCTATTTAAAGAAACTAATAATATAAATGACAAGAGAACATAACATTTCAATCAATCAATAACAAGTAAATTAATTAATACATAAGGATATTGTAAAAAATAAAAAGATTGCAATAACTAAACTCAAAAAAATAATAACAAACAAAGAGTCGATAAACGTTCCTAGGACTTTAAATCATGAAAAAATTACACTGAGATTTTTAAAATTTAAAAATCACCCCCAGAATCATGCACCAGTCGAACGTAGCATTTTAAAAAGAAACTAATTAAGTTAAAAAGAATCAACCTTTCAATAATTATAAATCAATTAATTAATTATAAAAGGGTGGGAATAATATCAATAATATGTAGTAATAATAATAAGAAAGGGATGGGTTGGTGAACGTTCTTTGGACTTCAACACATTTTAATATAACCTTTGAAAAAAAAAAAAATACATTGAAAACTAAAATTACATACCACTAAAGCAAACACAAAACATTTTCTTCATCTTCTTCCTAATCGTTATCATCATAATTATCAACGTTGTCAGCTACAGGCAAAATTTTATAGGAAAAAATAATACGGACATCATCCACATAATAATAGTATAAATAAATAATTGTGTATTATCAAATTAATCCAAGTAATTAGCATCGATCATGATTGATTACAATTATGCATTTATTAAATTATCATTATTATTATAACATTTATGTTTGTATCTCTTGGTTTTTACTATTATTTATTTATTTCAAAAATAATAAGAAGCAGCAATGCAAAATGCTGAAACATGAATGATTTTCCTTTTTTTCATTAGTAAAAGTGCTACGTACAATAATAATAAAAATATTCTGCGAGTAATTTAATGTGTAATAGTAATAGTAGTAGTAGTAATAGTACATATATGATTATTTTATTTTTTTCTCGTTTTCTTTTTCTTTTATTTTTAATTAATACATCTGCTGTGTAAACGCGGAATTCAGATTCGGCCTAAGTTCATCATATTAACGTTACTTTTTATCATTTTTCTTTCGATTAATTATTATTAGTACTTAAGCCATTAATAAACGATTTATTTTATCGTAGTGGACAACATATATTTGTATTTATTGATCAATTAACTTTTTTTGATCTCGGTGAGCAATCAAGTTTGTTTTGTTGGATTATATATGTATGTATGTATATGCGTGTATGAAAAGGGTCCCTTAGGACGACTTTTTGATATTTCATTTAAAAATGTATAATACTTCATATACAGGGCATTGTATTGTTATATTCTCAAAAAATTACATTCAAAATTGACGATTTAACGATTCAAATGTTTGTAAAATGCACGACCCACGAACAACAACCTTAACTCAAAAAAATATATATACTTATTTAATTTCCTCATAAACATTGATCAATGGTATCTTCAATTTTTTGTTAAGAAATCTGAGAAATATTATAAATAGTCGAATTTTGAGTTAAAGTATCGCTCGAAGTCCGTGTCATCATTATAAAGTTGCGTTACTCATTTCCATTTTTATTTTTTGGAAACTCGTTTGGCTAATACATGTTTAGAAAATTCCAGTCTCTCAAATACAGGATGTTTACTATTTATTTTTTGGCTGAGTGAATCGGTTTTTGCTTTTTTACAGAATCGCACCAAAACGTTCTTCAGTTTTACTATTCATATCTTTCATCATCATAAACGCCTTGGCAGAATACAAAAGTTACAATCCGATTTTCGCCTTTGCAATAAAAAAAATATCAAACAATAACGAAAAAAAAAAAAAAAAAGAAATTACAATATAATTACATCGTGATCGCCAGACCACAATAAACAACATCATCGTTATCGTAAATATACACGTTATATAATATATATAAAAAATCGTTGCAAAGAGCGTATGGGCATTCGTAAATTTTCTGTTCGGCCAAGGACACTAACCAACAGATCCTTTTCTAATGTATAAATAAATACAATCGAATCACAGCCATGACAGGCGTTTCTCTCAGTCAATATATTATCATTATTACATTTAATAATAACAATAGCGTAACAAACATACAAAAATATACATTTGTTTTTATTCTCTTATTTTTTTGTTTGTTTTTTAATTATGTTTTTGCATCAAACAATCAGTCGGCGTAAACAGTCGCGCGCGCACCGGGAGAGGAGTGGCACGTTTACGCACTAACTCTTCGAACACAAGAGGGCAGTACTGGTACGTCTAACGCCCCACTACTACAACATACGTCACCCTGTGTGCCTCCATATCAGCAAGCATTACAGAACGTAATACATTAATAATCTCCTCTGTCTGTTTGTCTGTTCTTTTTTTGTTATTATCATCGTTATATTAATTTTTTGTTTGATGAATTCAAATTCCTCGTCAGCGGTCGTGTAGCGTGTAGGTAGGTACGTGTCTTAATATTTTACAAAAAATAAAGTCTTCGCCGTTGTGGTCAGCGCCGCGACGATGGGCTCCGATAGACCAAATGTCACACCACATGCGGTGATATTTATTTAGTTGGATAACGCACACTCATACACACACCCCCGTGTCCTAATGTTTGTTGCGACAATATCTCGAAAAATATATAGCAAATAAAATTGAGAAATAAACGAAAAATCGAACAACAAACAGTCTGTGCTCATAGAGCACATGTATTCGTGTACACCGCGCCGCGGGGGACGAGACGATCGATAAGGAGACAGGCGGACGATGGGCGGTGGAGAAAAAGACTCAATGCTACATGAAAACGCCTTGAATGGAATATCCCGTTTCTCCAACACTTTTATCCACCTTATTACGAATACACACACATTTATATAATATATCCCCATAGATTAGGAAACGTCCTCATATCATAAACTTAAAACTCAATAATTAATATAACGTAACTTCAAAAAAAACTTTGTAGAAATCGACAATATAATATTCTTTGTTCCAATGCAAGAAAATAATATTAAATAATAATATTTAGGTAATAACTTAAAAAACAAAAAGAATTACTCGACAATAGCAAAAAAAATAGGGAAAGGGCAACTCGAAGAACAGAAAACAAAAGAACAAACGTACGCGCGTGTGTCGAACGATGAATGGGCGGGGTATACGAGATCAAATGGTACGAGGGAATACGAGATAAAACAAGGAATTGGAGGGGCAGAAGAGAGACGGGATTAAACATCTCACACGCGTATTTATCGTCACTCACGAGGGGTGGTGGAGCGAGGTGTGGACACAAGTTCACGCGCGAACAAAATATTAAACGTTCATTGATTTGTGTACTTACGTACGCCGATTTCGAAGAAAAGGGATGGTGAAACGCAAGGGGGGAGCGAGGGCGGAACGGCCTTATTACAGGGTAGGCGCGATCACGTCCACGTGGGTCGCGGTGGGCGCGTCGCCTTGGCCATGATGCTCGCGGGACGCAGTCGCCGACTTGCAGTCCTCGAAAGCGACCTCCTCCGGTGAGAAGATAGTCTCATTCTTAAGAAGGTCAGTCGCAAGAACATCCCTATTAACACGAATGAATTAAAAGAACTAAGTAAAAAAGCACAACAAAAAAAAAATTATACAGAAAGTAAGCAAATAATTGATGGAATCTTCTCGTACCATACACTCTCTATCATTAGAAAAATCCACGCAGAAGGTAGTATACAATACTTATTTATTTCAAGCTTGAACAAAGATCTGCCATTAAATTTATTATGGTCTTACTGAGATCCACAGGGATGGATGATTAAGTTTGGGACGAGAAATAAAAATTACGGATAATCCAGTAAACTATCTTCCACCGCATGATATGATATTTCCATAATTTTTGTTGATGACTGGTACTACATACTGCTCTTCTTAACTCTCCTCTACCTCCTCAAGATCTCAACAAGGCCACAACCCTTAATTTATGGAAATTCAATGACAAATATTTTCTTTAGTAATTTAGATATGAACAAAGGGTTAACTGCCAAAATATACAGCACGAGAAATTTCTCTCAACGTATTATTTTCATTACAATCCCTTTAGTTTAATAAAGAACAGTTAGTTCTTGGTGAGCAATTTATCGAAATTACCAGCTGTGGTCGCGATTTCGAACTTATTAGTTTCCATCAGCACACCATAAGTAGCTTCGATAAATTAATGACAAAACCTTTAATTTGCTTTGGTATTTAAACACTTAATTTAAATTTGAAGCAAACCAACAACTACTAAATTATCACAAAAATGAAAGTAAACTCTAATATAAATTCATTGCCTTTTCCCACATTCTCTAAAAGTAAAAACAAAATGGCATCTGCATCGGCCATTATAATACATATAATACAAAAACTGAACCATAATACTGACACAGAGAGAGAGAGAAAAGGAACAACAAAATGGGCTCCTTACCCCTTGTTCGTCTTAACTGTCATCCCACGACCTTTCGGTGTAGTTGCCTGCTGCCTTTGCTGGTTACTTTTGGCTTTCTTCCTGTTGGCCTAAAATCACATTAACATTCGTACCTAATTTAGTAGTTGTTAGTTAAAATATTTATGACACACCATAATTAAAAAAATCCTACAAAAAAATCATCAATTCAATTCACACAACACATTACTCAATACAATACCAAGCAGAAGATTACTTCAAAAAAGCAGTTATCGATATTATAGATTCAGGGAGACTACATGACTTCATTACATATATATATATATATTAAATCTCGGGATAATCAATTTTAATTAATGGCTGTCAATGTAAAAAATAGAAAGAGTGGTATTAAAATTATCTTCACCTATTGTTCTTCTTTTACTTTAGATAAGTAAACTGTGAATAAATAACGATATTTTTTATTCAATTTTATGTGATAATTTATGTTTTGATTATTATTTGTAAAGACAAAGGAAAGTAAACAATTAATTAAAGAAAATTTGTTAAAACAATTTTTGTCCAACACCATTTTTATTTCGCCAAATTATAATTTTACAACGAAATGCTTTCCGGTTGGTTTAATTAATTTTGCAACCTCATTAGATTTCACATCTAATAAACAATTTCATGTGAAACGAATCGAGGTGCGAGACAAGTCATTTTGGGATCTCTTAGTAACATTATGAAAACAATGCTTAAACATTCTCTGAGTCAAATACAAACAAAAATAAGCACCATGTATACTTCATACAACAAAAATTACTCACGTTATTTTTCTTGTTCACATTGTAGGTTGGAGGTCCCGGTTTCCGATTCTGTCCCTGGTTATAGTGAGGTACGAAACCGCGGCCCCGACCACCTGTTACTTGAGGCTGGTGCCTCATATAACCGTAATTGGCGCCCCACGATCCAACCACTACTCCTGCGACTTGTAATTGCCCCCCTCGAGATGGTATCGGCCTCTGCCTCAATCCCGCGGCCCCCCTAGTTGACGGCAACGGTACTGTGGGCAAATTACACGGCGGGGGCATTCCCTGACGCAACAATCCTTAGAAAATAATTATTATAAAATTCGATGAAACAAACACCTCTTAATTGTTGAATTAAGAGTTCATCTTTGAGAATAATAACTTTTTCATTGTGATGTTTACCTGTAAACGGCGGCAAGGGTAATTTGGCAAATTGAACGTCAAGGCCTTCGAGTACGGCCTTTCGCATACGTTCTACTTTCACAACCCATTCGATGTGGTTCTCGCAGAGTTCGAGCAAGTTCTTGGAATGCATAGTACGGGCGAGAGTGTGATGGAACAGCTTGCCGTCGAAATAGAGCCAAGGGCAGCACATAAGCCATGGCAAGGGGGCTCCACATGCGTCGTTCGCCAACAGTGCCATCTCCACGCCCTCCATGAATATTGCGGCCAACTGGACCCCACGACTCGTCACCATCGTTAACTGAATCGGGCAGGAAAAAAAAAATATGTTGTGTTAAACAAAGAATAGTAATATGGTTGTATTTATTCCTTTACAGAGTCACTGTTAAAATGCTTGTATAAGATTGATTTGTTTCCGACTATGTACTCTACATAGTTTGTTTTGTTTTCTTTATGATTACATCGGCAGTTGTATTTTAATGTATCAGTTCTTGGTTTGGTAATGCTTTTGCAAACTTTAAGTTAGTCTATTTGTCACCATCGTTAACACAAGTAACTAACAATAAACATAATATATTCTGTCGACTGCATTTTATTCCTTAATTAATTTATTTATATTGACATTTTTATTACCTACAGGTCACTTATGTTAAAGTTGCTAACACTTTCCAATCATATTTTTATTTTACAAAGAAATATATTTTTTAATCTTCCTCTTAGCAACATTATTTTAATGTTAGAGGTAAAGATTAAAATTATTGTTTGAGCTTCGATAGAGAAAATTAACATCGAATCATTAAATTCCCACCCTGAAACTCAACTTGTTCTTTCTTCCCGACAAATTCTACCAACTTAAAAAAAACGTTGATAGAAAAGATAGAGAGAAGAATAAAAATAAACAAAAAAAGGTAATTTTATGACAATTTTCTTCTACTCACCGTTAAATCTTGTAAATACTGGGCGTTCATGAGATCGGGACTGAAGGCGGCTGCGATGAAGGCGTCTAGTTCTTGGCGTCGTAGTATTGCCCATCCCTGTGACATGATGTAGCGGAGCACGCAAGCCATCACGAGCATGTGCTGGGGCACGTATGAAGTGTTTAAAATGAGGGGGGTGTCCGAATTTAGACAGGAGAGGAGTGCACGCATTCGCCTCCTTTTATCGTCAAGTGATGGACCGAACCAGAGGCGATTTAACGTCGGTACCGCCCACGGTAAGGGCTCTGCTTTCACCTGTTCCGCATGCTGAAAAGGATTAGCGCGACTATAAACCCACTCTTTCACTACAATGTCCGGCTGGGGGCTGTTGTCCGCCACTTCACCTGATTCTGTAATACAAATGAAATAAAAGAATGGATTCCTTTAATAATAAAATATTAACGTATGTGTAACCATTTTAAAAGATAAACAAAATTAAAATTAAATACATAATAACATGTAAAAACGTATTTGTACATCGCATTTCTTTAAAAATAACCATTTTGTGTAGCTATTTTTATTGCATTGCGATTAATTTATTATATTTCCTTTAACATCAGTACCAATACCAACACCAAAAGTACAGCATAGTACTTTAAGGAAACTTCTAATACTAGTATCGGGGTTTGTTTGGTGAACAAAAATAATACAAAAAAAAAGAATAGTCCGATAAAATTTTAAAATAAGTTTAATTTGGATCACACAAAAAAAAAACACAGAACAATAAGATCACGTAATTCAATAGCATAAATGTAAAATAAACGAAAGGTAAAGACTTACTAATATATTACAAACTCTGACTTTTTATAGTTCCTTTTTTCTGTACTGCCAAGCTATTCTAACCCTCAACGACCTTATTAGAGTGCAACGATCTCGCATCGATATTGTACCCCGTTGGACTCCTAATCTTTATTTATTGTTTAGTCTAGTTCATCCAGGTATTTTTACGTTCGTCGGTTTGTTAGCATAAAGTAATAGTTACATTTTAATTCTCCGAAGATTTTGATAATACTTATAAATTTAACTAACCGCTACACTAGATATAGGTAAAATTATTCATTAATCTTCTATGTGTTATACTTATTTTTAAAATATTAGTTTTCTACTACATATAGTTTACAAACCTTTTTATGTGAATTTTCTTTCATAATGAATATATGTTATTGTTACTGACCTTTCTTTTTGCTGTGTACATAACGAAGGTGATGTAAATTGAATAGCACGGCGTAGACACGTTGTCGTAACGGCCTATAAATCTCGTGTATTGGCGGGAACTCGCGATAATTTTCGTCCTCCATGAGACATGGCAATCGAACTTCCTGTGTGCTTAGGACGTGAAGGATGAGAGGCGCCATCAGTCCCTTCTGATGTCGTAACGAAGCCGTTCTCAAAACATCCAACGATACCGTTGGTTTCACCGGATTCGAACTTACTGAAATAAAAAGAAACAAAAACACTACATTTTTTATACTATGCTGAGTAAAAAATAATAATAATTTACAGAAAAATGTTATTGTTGGTTATGCCTGAAGAGAAACTTTAATGATGTATAAATTTCTTACAATTGTAACATAACCCAATTATGATCTACTTCCCTACCGTGGTACGCTATCATCAAAATAGACAACGTCACATGCAAAGGAAGAAATTAATAAATAAATAAATTGTATACTATTAAGCAAGCAATGTAAATATTATCGGTACATGTAATCTTGGTCTCGAAAATTGCCCTAAACATAGTTTTTATACAGCAATAATAACAAGGTACTTAATAAATAATAGGCTAGCTGGAAATATTTGGGAATAATTATTATTTTTAACACGAAATGGGACAATCACTTACATTATTTACATCTATGTAAATAATTAACTGATTCAAAACATTTATATTACCTAAAAGATATTATGACACTTACTAGATTGTTGTTTGTGCTCACCATGTTTCGGTGACGTGGGTACACTGCTGGTGTTGGAACTGGTGGAGCTGACCAAAAGATTGATGCGAGTGGTGACTGAACTTGCAGTGGCGATACTGTTAGATGTGGTTGCACTTGCTGAACTATTAAAAGATACTTCAGAGTGACCGTTTAGACGTGAATTGTCCGACGACAGAGGCGAAGATTCTCCTTTTATGGAATTCAAGTCCATCTCCTGCAGACCCACCATTATATCTGACGACATCACCGCGTTCGCGGTCGCCAGCTTGTAATTTTGAAGACTTTCAATCTATTAATCATAACACACAAAAATGCTTTTAATAAAATGCAACTTTAAATATTTTCATATTAAATAAGCCTTAACTGCACATAAAAATATCATAAGCCTCTTTTCGATTAATTACCTCTTGTTCGGTGGTTTCTGAAGCAAACCCGGACGTATCGAATTCGGGCTCGTCACCTTTCGAAATCAAATTCGAAACGTTGTTAATATTATTGTTGTTATTCTGAGTGCCCTTCTTGTTCCCTTTCAAATTATCTTTTCTTCCATTTGCTATAAAAAAATTGAACACTTTTAATAACAATAAATACACTATTCATTTAAAAGCAATGTAAATCGACTTTCTTTAAAAATAACTATTTCATAATTATTTTTATTGCATTTCGATTAATTTCTTCTACTTCCAACCACGCCGATACCGTCATCAAATATCCGGTACGGTACTTTTAGGAAGATTTATATATTAATCTTAAAACATTTACAAAATGTAAAATAAAGGAAATATAGAAGTTTTAAGACTAAATAGTAACAATGTAGACCCTATTTGTTTCGCAATTGTTTTCATTCCGTTTCTGTTATTACCGAGTACAAATTTCAGGCTTCTGTTTTGAATTAACGCAGTACATGGTTCATCATCATTTCAATTTACCCCCTTAAAATTTCCCCGTTTTCAATAATAAGTTAGAAACAAAAAATATTTACCAGAAGCACTGCAATACTTTAAGAATCCGTTCGCGGTGCCGTTCAGGTAATACTGTACAGATTGTCTGAAGGCGGGAACGCGTTTATCGTCGGCACTCCCAAATAACTGCACCACCATCGAATCCATGTTCGAAGGGGGCGAAAGTGTCCTGACAAACTCCGCGATTGATTTCAACCCTGCCTCACCATTCAACTGAAAGAGATCCCAAAATTTTCTCAGCAAAATGCAAAAATAACAGAAATCTTAAGATATTTTCTAAAAAGCTTCTCAGAAATAATAGTGTCTTCAGGAGTAAAAATCAGACCCGAAAGATGATTTATTTGAATCATCATTAAAAAAAAGTTACATTGTAATTGTTAATACATAAATAAAAACCGAACTGACCTTTGCCTCTTTAGATCCCGTGGCTTCCAATATCTTCCTATAAATATCTTGCATCTGAACTTCAGGTAATAAAAAGTTGCCCAAAATTGCTGCCAAAACACAAACCTGTTCTGTAGTAAGTTCCAGAGCTTTCGTAAGCTCCCCGATCATATATTCTTTAGTTTCCAGTGATCCCTTTAGCACGAAAATTCATGTAAAATCTTTTCATAAAATCAATATAATTTAAGGATTTACCTTATACGTAAGTTTCAGGTGTTCAGAAGAAAAATACCGAGGTGGATCGAAAGCTGCATATTCTGCGTTATCGGCCAACAAACCATGGAAACCATATTCACGACAGTATGCTATCACCTCCTGATGATGGTCATCCATGGTACACATCTATTTCAAAATATAATAACTGGTAACTTAATTTGTAAAATACATAATAAGTCACTTAAATAATACAAGAGTCGATTTCTAATATGTAATTTCAGAAGCACTCTCTCCTCAGGGAAACAAACTAAAAAAAAACACACCTTCTTTTGCCTGAGAATATGACAAAAACATTTTCATTTCATTCTAAGTGTTTTCAATTACCCAACTCCCCTTGTCAACAAAAATAAAAAATCCAAACTTCTCTAAACATACATACATATGAATGATCTTTTGTATTTTATAAAATAAATTAATAATTAGTATTGTTTGAACACCGATAGAGAAATTAAGGTTTAGTCCTTAAACTCCCACCCTGGTATTCAACTTGTTCTTCTTCCTGTTCAATATTTAATAACATTTAAGTTATTTAACAACTGATGAACAAGAAGATTATGAACATAATGAAGTGCACATGTATTGAAAAAATAGAAAATAAAAGGAGTTAAATTGACCTGTAAAACTAATAAAAATTAGGCCAAGGTTATACACTCGGTGCATTTAAAATTTTCCAATGATTAAACTGTATGGTGATTAATCCTTTTATTTTATTGGTAAAAATAATCTAAAATTTTGGAGTGTATATTGAGATTATTAAATATCATTTTTTCCCCTGTGTTTAAAAAGAAACGGGAGTTGAATTGATGTAAATACATATATTATATTTAACTGCAGTAATAAATTTCAAATGATTGACCTTACATTCGAAAAGTAGCCCTTGTGGGACTACCCATTCAAAAGTTAATTACTTATTTAAATTATCATAAAAGCATGTTTTATATTTATATCCTGGTAATGAATATAAAGATTCATTTATATATTTTTAATTTTTAAAAATGGAAAACCATATACATAAGTCTTAGATTTCACAATGGTTAAGATTTTTATTTAATAGCTATGCATTTCTCATCGTTTTAAAAATTAATTTCAGTTACTAGATGCTTAATGAAAATAATACTAATTTTTAATCGTTACAACTAACAAAAAGAAATGCCCATCAACAGCACTCTAAATTAGGCAATTTTTAATATAGTTTTTTCAAGACTAAAAATTGGCATGTTTTGATATTCTGTAAATTTGAGATTATTACCATCATTTTTGTTTAGTCCAGTATTACCTCAATATGATTAATTGCAAATAATTATATTAAAAATTAGGAGTATGATAAATAATAAATACATGCTTACCACAGCTGCATTTAAATGACGAAGAGCCATGCGTAAAGATGTTCTTAAACAGGTTGGTGGAGTCCACCAAATTTTCGGTGGTGGTGTGCCTTTCATGTTTACATGTTTTAAAACCTTGAAAAGACATTAACTATATATACAAAATAAACAAATTATAAAATAGTATTATGTCAATGTTTCTGTTACAAAACAGTTTTAATGAAGAACTGATAATATATTGAAACCTAACATGTTACACTATTACCATTTAATATTTGTTATTGAAAATAAATTAAACAAATAAATGCTTACCAATCCAACTTTCTGTCTTACATTGGCCTGTTCTGCTGTCCATTCTGAGAAACGTTGTGGTTCAGATGTTCCATTAAAAACGATTGCTAATTCAATATTACCTCTTTCTATTGCTTGCATAAGTAATGATAAAAACTGAACCATTCGATTCCACTGGCCACCGCAGGCCCAGTCTGATAACACACACTTTATTTTAGTAACTCTAACACACTAGTAAAACTATGTGAATAAATGACTTACCAGAAAAGAATCCACCATATAGTCTATCCAAACAACATTCTGCATCCATGATAAGCTTAAGTTTGTTACCAATAGGCCTAATTTTACGAGTAGGGTACTGGGGTTGTTGACGTTGCGTGACATTTCGGGCTATTTTCAACAAATCAACAGAAACTGCACCCCCTTCTAAATTTGGGCTTTCTAAAAACGCTTGCAAGTCTTGGATAACCATTTTAGCAATACGAATTAGAACAAAAAATAAATTTCTTCAGTATGAGCTAAATCTGAAACAATGAACGACCGCTGCCGAAAATCAATTGATTACAATAAAAAGCAAAATACAAGGCAATCGAAAAACCGGTCGCCATCATGGCCACACTCTAACTAAAACACAATCACCAGAAACTAAAAGAGAAACCTTTGAACCAACTGAATTGTCATTCACTTTAAAATACTCGCCGTAATTATACCTAACAAGCGTCCATTACATCTTCGTTGTAATTCTAATTACGGCTAATAAAAAGAAGATCGACGTGACGGACGCTCCCCAGCACGCCTTTTAATACCGGTATCATCCAATGTCAATGATTCTAACGTTCGAAAATATAACGACAGTTGATCAGTTTACATTACTCGATTAACCTTAAGTTACCGTAAAATCATGTTTGTTAAATACTTACAAACCAATTTAAAAACTGCATCTTGAATATGCACGAACAAAAACTTTACCGGAAGAACTTGAAGACACACAACACAACATCGAGCGCATGACGGAAGCTACTTTTATTTGTTTAATTTTAAATTATACCGCCAAGATTCGTTCCCGCCTCTTTTTAAATTTATCGAAAAATTAAATACTTACGCAACTTATTTCTATTCTCTTCTTCATAAAAACACTAACGTTATTGCATGACATATTTTTTAAACATTTGAAAATCGTACTTTCGATACGTCTACGCACATACGTGTGCCTACAAATATATCTGATCCCCGTGTATGATATTATTAATTAAAAGTATCTTACAATAGCAGTATTGTACACTTCTATTTTAATAATATTCAAATCAGATTTCAATAACAAAAAATAAGATCTCTTTATTATTTGGTATTTATTAAAATAATGTGTATTATCCACCGTTCACTTTAAGGTCACTTAATAGGTATTATTCTGTGTTTTATTTTTTTTATTCCTCTATTTTGATTCTTCTTATTTTTGTTTAAACAATTTAACGCATTAAACAATTCAAATAAAAACTTTGTATTATCAAAATATTAGATTTTGAAACTGAATTGTATAAAAGAAAACATTTAGATGGGTTATCCAAATGATTAAGATAATGTAAACATTACTGTTCTTCAAAATTATAAGCAATACAATACATGATTACTACAACATAAATCGTTCAACAATGATGTAGGTAGCAATTGTTTAACAATGATGTTGTAACAATTGAGTGTTAAATATGTAGTAGTCCTACTTTGCAACTTTGCATTAGTTATTAATAGTAATCTAGGATAAAAAATGTCAAGTCATTTTGAAAATGACGTCATGGAGATAAATATGAGATAAAGACTGTCGTACGGTGGCGAGCAATTGGTTTAACAGAATAATGAAACATTTTTTTCATTTGTTATCTTATTGCAGGACCGTTTGCATAAATAGATGAATACCCACGCCGGAATTCACAGTGCAAAGTGATTAGTGTTGACGTTTAGTCCTGTATACTTTATAGTGAATAGTAGATTAGTCGATTTAATACCGGTATCAGTATTTATTGAAAGTTATTCATTTGTCTTATGTAAGGAAAAAGTTCGCAGGCGAGCCCTTTTCACAAGTGATATTGAATTTTTTATTAGGTATGTATTATATTTTATTTGAAGTTTTTATTTAATTTGAATTTTTAAATAGCATTGTTAATAGAATTTTAGCTTTATATTGATTTTTTATGAACATATGCTCATATCCCTCCTTAATTAAATTAAATAATTCAATAATGGAATCATTTTTTAGATTTGCCATTAACATATTTTTTTAAATGTTATGTCAGCTGTTTAATTTTTGTAAAAATGTATGATGCAATTTTTGACCAATTTAGCTTCAGACCTTTAGAAGTTTGTGACGTCAGTTGTAAAAACCAAGCGGCTGTTCGTCAATAATAATAGATTTTACATTATGGAAAAACTTTCATCGTTATGTTATGTTATTTTTATCAGTTTTAATCAAACAATATATGTAAAATATAAGGTCGTATTTGAGCCAATAACCTTAAAGTAGGAGAAAAAATTAAAATATTAACACGTGTCTACAGCACCTTGAAGTAACCTTTAACGGCCTTCAACTTTTTTATTAATAGAAGCCAATTCCAATTTATAATATTTAAAACACAGACTGCATAACTGACGTCTGAATTGCAATAAACTATACCGGTATACATATACATATTTTTGTTTTATCGAGACTAGCGTAAATATGCTTTTTGAAAAGCAAAATACACTGCTAATACAACAACTGAAAATGTTTATACGCTAATTAACAAAGTTATTTAACTTACGTTAATTAAAAGCAAAATCGATCGGTATTTATCAAACAACTATATCTAGTAGGTGATAAATTTACTTTACATTACATTTATTCTGGCGATCGAACTCTAACATGTACCAATTTTTTTTTAATTAGGAAAATAAAAAATAATCATCTTGATGAACAATAAAACAATTAGACTTGTTAATCATCTCTTTTTTTTATTAGAAACACATGTAAGTGTTCTATAATTAATTACCAACTCAAATTGAAGATAATGGCATCACAATTCTTTTATTGTTACTTAGGGTAGTTAAGAAGGCAATATTTAGAATAAAATATGAACGGGCTAAATTCAGTAAATGGAAACATCGATAACGATGGGTATCTACCTTTACCACAAGGATTTGCTACTACCGCTATACATGCTGCCCAGGAACCAGAAAAATGGGAACATATGAGTGTGGTTCCCCCAATAGTCATGTCTACCACATTTAAACAGCACAGTCCAGCAGCCCCAAAGGTAAACAACCTGGTATTTTAATTTTAAATTTCGACACCCCATTTTAATCATTAACTATGCGAAAAAAGCCAATGATTTTAATAACATACAGATGTCATAAGGCCCCTTTTTACTTTTTTTGGTAGGGGATCCTAAAAAAGACACTAATTTGCTCGTAATGTTTATTCTGTGTTACAACGTTCCAATTTATAGATGTACGAGTATGGAAGATCGGGAAATCCTTCGCGAAATACTTTGGAAGAATGTTTAGCAGCAGTTGAAGGGGCCAAGTATGCAATGTGCTTCGCTTCCGGCTTGGGAGCAACGAGCACAATTTTTGGCCTTTTTAATTCCGGTGACCATATTATTTGCGGGGACGACTTATACGGAGGAGTTAGTAGACTTTTTAGGACTGTTGGCAAGCCTTTTGGTTTAGAAATTACCTTTGTAGATGCCACAAATTTAGAAGAAGTCGAAAAAGATGTTAAGCCTAACACCAAAGTAAGTTTTATTGATACTTTACTTGATAATTAAATGCAATGAAGCACACTGCATAAATTATTGTTGCTAATTAAGGATATTTTTAATATTAAAATAGGAAAACAACTTAAAATATTTTTACTAAAACTTTTTATTTTATAACAAAACAAAACAAATGAAATGTTTTAGTGAAAATCATTAGCTGTTTCCCTATTAATTTTCTTTGGGTTTTCATCAAACAAGGATCACAAGCCAATCAATTATTTTTAATAGTTGTTTGCACAATCTTTAAACTTATTATTTTAAGTAAATTGCCTATTTACTTTATTATTTATTAGGATATATTTTACATATATAGTACTCTTAAACAAAAAATGTAGATAAAGACATTAATAAGTTTATAACGTAAATAATTGTTTTCAGCTACTGATAAAATAAATTGTACTAAATATATTTTGCAATTAATTAGAGTTACTCATCAAATGAAATAGATAAAACATTGAAACCCAAAATTCTATATAATTTTGAATCTTAAGTGTTTTTAATAATGAAATATTTGAAGAATTTTTGGTAAGGGTTATGCTTTTATGTACTTAAGTGTTTTATTTAGTTCTGTTCTACAAAATTTTCTTGTATCAAATGAAATAACAAATATATTTACCAATAACTTACTAATGATGCTATTTCCATTTTTTATACCATACAATTAAATATATCCACAACTATTTTTGGAAAATAAAAATACAAATTGTGCAAACATAAAAAAAAAGTTATACTATGTATAATTTTCATTTTAGATGATATGGATTGAGACACCAACAAATCCAACTTTGAAAGTAATCGATATAGAAGGAGTTTCAAAAATTGCCAAAAAGAACGAAATACTTCTAACTGTTGACAATACATTTTTAACACCGTATTTCCAAAGGCCTTTGGACTTGGGGGCCGACTTATCAGTTTATTCTCTTACAAAATACATGAATGGCCACTCTGATGTAGTAATGGGTGCCATTGTGGTAAACGATGAGGCCTTACATACAAAAATACGATATTTACAGAATGGTACGTAAGTTTTATTAAAAACAGGCGCGTATATAATGAGTAAAGAGGGGGGAGAGGGACTTATGAAGTCATAATTTTAATATTTGTAATAAGTAAACATTTTTTTTTTGTAGCAATGGGCATTATACCATCACCTTTTGATTGTGCACAAGTAAATAGAAGTCTGAAAACTTTAGCCCTTCGAATGCAACAACATTCTAAGAATGCTTTAACTGTTGCCAAATTTTTGGAGGGCCATCCAAATGTTATTAAAGTCTTACATCCAGGTATAAACCATTCATTTAAACGTCAATTTTGAAATGTTTAATAATTTTTTTATTTAAAAGGACTACCTTCTCATCCTCAACATAAAATTGCGAAAAAGCAGACAGCAGGGCACAGTGGAATGCTTTCTTTTTATATAAAGGGTGGACTAGAGGAATCGACAAAGTTTTTGAGTTCCCTCAAAGTTTTTACTCTTGCAGAGAGTTTGGGAGGATATGAGAGCCTTGCTGAATTACCGTATGTAAAAAAATCTTTTATTTTTCCTTATAATCTGAAATAATGTTCTTTTAGGTCAGTTATGACCCATGCTTCCGTACCTGAAGAACAAAGAAATGAAATAGGAATATCGGACAATCTTATTAGATTATCTGTTGGTATTGAAGATGTTGAAGATCTCATCCAAGACCTTAAACAAGCTTTAGAAACGACGAAGTAAAGCCTGTTATTATTGATATATTTATGCTTTTATTTTCTTATAATATGCTACATTTTTATTTTTCATAAAAAGAACATTTACTACATTCCTTTAAAAGTTCATGCAAAAACTTTTCATTTTACTGACATAAACATTGTAGTAAATTGATTAACAAAAGCAAGTGTGGTATTTTATCTCTATTTTAATAAGTAATTTTTAATGTGTATTTACCCCTAGTTAATTATTTGTAATGCTTTTAATTTATTATTTTAAATTTTCGTAAAAATCAGATCTGTTAAATCGGAGTCAACGTTAATAGTTATTTTTTTATGATCATGTTTAATATGTTTAAGTTTTAAACAAGTTTATACATTTATTTTTTAAGCTAATGTTATAATAGTGAAATATTTGTGATATACAAATCAAAGTTGTTAAGAAAATCTATTTATGATTTTATTAAATACTAAGTCCGGTTTTATAGATTATGGCTAAAAAAGTTTTAGAGAGTCCAATCTTTATTATAAAGTGGCAGTTACAAAATAAATTGCTTATGTTTTTTCCTTGGTTTTAAAATAGTTAAAATTAAAAGAAGGTAATTTTATCGGATTATTTCTAGGTCAGCAAATTGTATTTAGACAAAATGAATTTGCGAATAAATGATAATTAGTAATTATGTTACAAAACAATCCATGATATCAAGTTGTTGCAACACAAAGATAAACAGTATTTTTAATTTCTTTGACAACAAATCTGAAATTACGAAATTATTATTAAAATAAAACAGTAAGTATATATCTGAAAGTAATACTTTGATAAACAAGTTCATATAATGATAATATTGGACTTGAAAATTATAATTCATTATTAAACAAAAACAAAAAATACCTTATGAATCCTACTTCTTTACTAAATAAAAATCTTTTGTTATTGAGATACACTCAATTTAATTTTATGAAACAATCGCATTACTTAATGGAAGTTAAAATTTTATAGTCCCCAACGTAATAAAAAAATACACATTAAATTCGTTTGAATATGTGAACTCATTAAAATGCATTTTATTTTTAATCGTGTGCATTAAGAGCATTTTCTATGATTAAGAACAATAGTTAATATTAGCTATTGTGAACCATTTACTGGTTGATAGCAAAAATCGACCTTGAAAGTTAAAATAAACAAGTATAAATTTTGTTAACGATAGCAATTCAGTTAGTTTAATTAAACTAACTATGGATGACAACGAGGAATATTTACCTTTACCCAAAAGTTTTGCTACTACTGCTATTCATTTTGCTCAAGAACCAGAAAAATGGGAGCATTTAAGTGTAGTGCCTCCAATAGTCACGTCTACAATATTTAAACATCTTAGTCCAGGTGCTCCAAAGGTACTAATAGTTAATTCAAAATCATTAAGTATAAAATTTTTACAAAATTTTCAGTCGTATGCCTACGGAAGGTCGGGGAATCCATCGCGAAATACTTTAGAAGAATGTTTGGCAGCAATCGAAGGGGCCAAACATGGGCTATGTTTTGCCTCAGGATTAGGGGCAGTGAGTACTGTATTAGGCCTTTTTGCTTCTGGAGATCACATTATTTGTAGTGATAATCTCTTCTGGGGAACCGTTACGCTTTTTAGTAAAGTTGGAAAACCCCTGGGTGTTGATATTACATTTATAGATGCTACAGACGTCAAAGAAGTGGAAAAAAGTATTAAAACTAATACTAAAGTAAGACATTAATTTTGCTCACAATTGGTTTTTCCGTACCCTTAAAAAGCCGAATCTATTTTTCAAATTGGCTTTTAGATGATATGGATTGAAACCCCAACAAATCCAACCTTGACAGTAATTGATATAAGTGCAGTTTCAAAAGTTGCCAAAAAATATAAAATAATTTTGGCCGTGGACAACACTTTTTTAACACCTTATTTTCAAAGGCCTTTGGAATTGGGGGCCGATTTATCAGTTTATTCCCTTACAAAATATATGAACGGTCATGCCGACGTCATTATGGGTGCTATTATACTTAACGATGAAACTTTATACACCAAATTACGTTTCCTCCAAAACGGTACTTGTTAAATCTTTTCTATTACCTACTTAATTTACTAATGGGAATAATAAATTTAATCTATAGCAATGGGAATTATACCATCACCTTTTGATAGTGCTCAAGTAAACCGAAGTCTAAAAACTTTGGCCCTTCGGATGCAACAACACTCTAAGAACGCTTTAGCTGTTGCCAAGTTTTTAGAAGGGCATCCAAATGTTGATAAAGTTTTACATCCAGGTAGAATGTCAACATGAATTAAAATATCACTCTTTTTAAAAGATATTTTGTTATTTTTTTAAAAGGGTTGCCCTCTCACCCTCAGTATAAACTTTCTAAAAAACAAACAGCTGGACATAGCGGAATGGTCTCGTTCTATATAAAGGGCGATTTAGAACAAACTAAAAAGTTTTTACAAACTCTAAAAGTTTTTATATTAACCGAAAGTCTAGGAGGATTTGACAGCCTTGCAGAGGCACCGTAAATCAAGTTTTATGACATAAATTTGTTTCTTTTTTTTAATAATACTTTCTTACAGAGCAATTATGACTCACGCATGTGTACCTGAAGACCAGAGAAAGAAAATTGAAATTTTGGACAATATGATTCGGTTATCCGTTGGTTTAGAAGACGTTGATGATCTAATTAGAGATTTAAATCAAGCTTTGGAGACAAAATAGTGAATTGGTATCCGCAAGATATTTGGAATATATTTTTAAGTTAAAATGCAATGTGTATTAAAGATTAATTTTTGTTTTGTAATTAACAATTATTTTAGTTGGGAACATTAAAAAATTTGTTTTTATAAAAATTTAATTTATTAAATCGTAAACTGCAACCGAAATATGAACAAAAATAAGTTAATAGTTACCGACAATTTTTAACAATCCATTGGTGATTGCGTCGCATGTCACCTTGTTGACATCTTCGCATTTAATAAGGTTCATCTTGACACTGCGCAAAAACTGAAATAGGAAACAAAATTATCATTAATTACAACTCATCTAATACAGTTACATTATTACTGTTTATTTTAATTCATGAGTTACTTTGATTTTTAATATATTCATTATTAGTTTATATAGGGTGAATAAGTACAAAAATAATATTAATGTTAAATAAAAAGACCTAAGTAAATCTAATCTTCTTTGGTTTATTATTAAAGTGTTTACACTATAGTTATAAAATGTATATAGTGTGTTTCAAGAAAAATTCCTATTGCACTGTCTAGTTTCTTACCTTTTCTTGATGTTTTAAACTCCTGTCCAAAAAATAATCTTTCAAAAAGACATTATCGCTATTAGTTCTCTTAACATATTCAACCAGTTTCCTTGCTTTATCTAAAAACTCCTTCACATCTAATCCTTTGACAAAAACGCGTGTCTTAAACTTATAAGGCACAAATTGGTCTTCGGTGTTCTGTTTTCTATGAGCAATCAAACAGCGGATGCTCGAAGGAGCCGAAGCTCCGCCTAAGGTGTCATAGGGGGTCAAAATGATCCCGAGACAGGGTCTATCCCTGCCCCCTAACCAGCTCTGCAACGACACCTGTGTATCTATATCTTGTTGCGAGGGTTCAGGAGAGAATGTGGGATGGGAGTGAAACCATCCCACCACCTCCAAGCCTTCGGCGTGAATGTCATCAGCCGCCTTCGCCTGCGTCACCGGACACATATCGCAATGGGTAGCCGAGTCGGAGGTGTTACGGCACGGCTGATAGGAGGTAACAGTTAGTTGGCCTGCCTTATTGTTCCAATTTCCTCCTACTAAACCCATTACTTCCGTATAACAAGTATGGGCATGGAGATCCATCAAGATGAGGGCAGAAATATGGATCAAGACATTGAATGGTTGCTAAGAGATGAAATGAGGTTGAGGAGTTCAAATAAATATTATAATATAGAAAAACAATTTTAGGGAAATGGATAGAAAAATGTCTTACTGGAAATTGTTCATTGAATGGCCTGCAATAAATAAGTCGGATAGGTGTTTTCTTAGGAGCTGTTGTTGTTGGTTTCTTAACAGAACTTTCATCCACAATAATAGTATGAATAACTTCACCATCAGCACCATGTGTTAATGTTTTACCTCCTTCTCCGTTCTAAAAGTTGTAAAAATTATTTTTTACATTTTGCAATTAATTATCTACTTGCATTTAAAAATTTCTTTTTTATTTGTCTGGATAAAGTTAGAGAATTCCTTCTACAGGAATTACTATCAGTTATTATTTGTGAAGGGGTTGGTGTAGGGGTCAAGGTTTGTTTTTTGGGAGATCCATTGGTTTGAAGGCTTTCGTCTTCTGAAAAGCTTTCTATGTCAATGTCAACATCTATGTCAAAATCAGCATCTTCAGGATTTAATTTTTCTATTTTTACCTAAAATTGTTATCAACAAGATGTATTTTTGTGAAGAGAAAAAAACTAAACTTGACTTACAACTTCTTCACCATGTAATTGTATGCTTTTGGTAAGAGTCAGAGGAAGATGTGATGTACTTTCAGGTGGTCTAGTTTTGTTGATAACATTTAATTTACCCCTCTTATTATTGTGAATGCTTTTCATATTAAAATGGCGATTTACTTTTAATAAATTTGGAGTTTGTTTTAAAAGAAAATCCTTTTTGTTTTTGCTTCCTTTTCTTTCAGCATTTTTAATAGCCCTTTTGGGGCTCACTGGAACAGTTGGTTTAGCAGTACTAACAGTCACTATTGCTTCTTCCATGCTTGCAGGTGTTTCGGATACAATTTTTGTATCAGCAGTTAAAGAATCAGATGACATACTCTTTAAGTGATCTTCATAAAAATGTTTTAAGTAAAAGTTGACTTCATCGGCAGATTTGCTACCTATAAACTTAGCTAAGCACACATTGTTTTTCCCGAAGATTTGAACACCATTGCACAATAGACCTTTTTCTTTTATTGTCCATCCACTTGAATCACTGACAACGTTATTTGATGAAGTTGATGGTAATTCTTTGTTGGAATTCACTTTTTCTTGCTGAGCATTTGTTAAATGTTCTGTCTGCAGTTCTGACGAAAAATACGAATTCCCATTAGAAAACCATAAGGCGTGTGTACCAGAATTGTCTAAGAATAATGGTGTAGTATAATCGCATGTTAACAAATCCGAGTTTTGTGAACCCAAAGCGGCACTAATATCACTGTAACGTTTAGATTAAAGTTTTAAATTTGATTGATGCTAGCTGTTTCTACTTACAAATTTTCAGTGTGTGAAACTGAACTATCAACCGACAAATCTCCTAAAATATCTATTTCGTCGTCTTCCGCCATTCTGCATACTGTTTTTATTGCATATTTGAAAGGTTTTAAAATAATTCATCCTCAATAGGGCACCAAGAAAATTTAATATAAACGTTGCAAACTCTGCATACGCTTTCTCTGACGCTTGACAATTGAATAAGGAATAAGTGTGGATACTATCATAAAAACAAAATCACTAGTACATCACAAAACTAGATTCAAATTACTTTTAAATTGTTATTTGATTTAGATTTTTAACCAATTATATACAAAATATAGATATTATTAATATAACTTATTAATGTTAAAAGTGGTTTGCGTTGTAGAATTATTATTGTTTATTTTAGTTATTGGTTAGGGAGTTTTATTTTTTAGTTGTTTAACCCATTCAACTTGAATAATTTAACGTACAATTGCCAGTACAAAAGGATCACAAATCACAAATAACTATAAGTTGTTTTTATAATTTATTGCACGTGTTTGTACCTTGATTCTAAAAACAAAAAAACAGCAAAAGGGTAAAATGGATTCATTAGATGAAGGAAAAGTGGATTGTGTAGATCAGGAATTAAATTTAAAGGAAGTTCTGAACAAATTACAACAACAAGTAGATTTTTATCGAGAAAACAGTAAGAATAATTTTGTAACGTTTCTTAATAATTTAAACAAAGCACAGAAAATTAATGATATATAAAGGAGAAATTCTGTATATGTTTTCTAGATACGACATTAAGGGAAGCTCTATCAAAACTAAGCATTCTCAAAGAAGATTTATGTTCAGAATATCAAAATAAATTGAACAAACTTGCACATTACCAAGAAATGTTTGGAACAACTGATTGTAAACCTGAATCAATTGCCCTTTCACATATAGATCAATTAAGAAAACAAAACGTTTACATGGCCAAAGTGAAGACATGCAGGAAAATGTACATAAATCTGAACGAAAAACTTACCAAAGATATTAAAAAATTAAAAAGGTAAGAGAACACAGCATTGAGAATGCATGCATAACCTGTTCCCTACAACTATTGGTCTCATATTTTTTTGTGTAAGTGATTACTGTTGGAACTGATTTATCAAATATTAAAGTACAGGTTTTATTACACTGTTTATAAGTTGTTTTAATTAATTTGTTACTTGTAAAATATTAAATTAAACTAATAGAATAAATTAACTACTGTAGATACAGTTAAAACAGTTCAGATTACAAATTGGGGGTAAAATTGGACAATAATAAGAAAGAAATTTAATTTTCAATCATTTCTGTCAGTATATTCATTAATAGATAAAAACTAATATAAGAAATAAATGTTATGCAGCTTTTGGGGCAGATAATCTATGCCGACATTGGATATGCCCTTTGTGCCATTAATTATGTAATAAACTTATAATTTTTTAGTGAATATGCACATTCCAAAGAAAAAGTTGAAAGTTTTTTACAAATATCTAATGACGAAATTAAAGCACATCAACTTAAGATTCAAAGATATGAAGAACAGCTAACAAAATTTGAAGTATGTTTTGGTTTTCCTTTGTATTTTATTTATGTTATCAGATAATAACTTAATGTTACAGGAAAAATATCCATGGCTAAAGAATCCTGAATTAAATTTAAATAATATATCTAAAGAGATTCAGGCACTAAATGAATTAAAGGAAAAGAAAATAAAATTAATGAAAGAGATGGATGTTTATCAAGGATTAAGACCTGATATTACTGAAGCTCGTGAACAATTAGAAGACATTAAGAAGAAATATAATGAGTTAAATAACTCATTTAATAACTATAACAATATTAAGAATTTTTGATAATTTTTTACATTATTCATTAACTATATATATATTGTTTAGTTCCTTTTATTATTAACTATTTCTTATGTTACTCATTTGTATTACATTTGATAAAACAGCAGTGATAATAAAATATTATTTTTGGAACTTTGCATTTTTACATTTATTTAATGAAAAAACAGGAACATAGTTTTTTATAATTAATTAATTAACAGATTCAGGCACTTGACGTTATTGAAGTTCGTGAACGTTCAGAAGATGTTGAATATATATATATATTGAATTAAATAATTTTTTATTAACTACGATATAATTGTGAAAACAAATTTTTCATTTAAAACTAGTGCAGTTAAATATTATATAGGCAACCAATGAGCCACTCACATTAATACGTTATCTAACCTGACCTGTTAGTATATCGTTTATTCGCCAGTCTTATGGAATTATCATATACAGGGTGGATGAAAAAGAAAGACGCACAAATTACTACAAAAAATAGAGAAAGTTAGAAGGCCATTCTCAGTTTTGATTTGGGTAGCACTCGGAAACTACTAGGGATTGGAGATTGATTTTTGAACGAAGTATTGGCCAAAAATAGGGATTATTAACCCTTCAAAAACGGTGTGATAGTTTCCGATAAATTATTATTTTTTTTAAGTTTTAATAATTGAAATATACAGTTAACAGCAAGTTTTAATAAATGGAGATATACTGCTTTCAATATGATATTAATGTTATCCTGTGTTATATATGGGTTTAGCAAAAAATTATTTCGATAGGTTATAAGTTTTTGTAAAATTCTTCTCACACCACTTAACTAAAAATTGTCTCACCCCTAAAACTATTATCGCCGAGCGTACCTGCGCTCAAATCTATTAAATAAACACAGGTGTACGTTTGCACTGATTCTCTAACGAATAATCTGATACGTTAACATCGATTAATGACCAGAAGGAATTGTTACAACAAGTCGGTATACGATACAAGTTTCAGATACATACATGGTTCACCGATACAGAGACCACTTGGCTAAACAACTTCTGTTTGTTTAGGATTCATTGGATCGACCAGCGACACGTGTTTTTAAGCCTCGGCACGTGCCCCTGTGATATTTAACACCGCAAAGTTTCGGCACGAGACCATCTTCCCGATTACATCTTAGGATCAAACTGAGATAATGAAAAGGGAAGTGATGGTATTATCTCTTTTGGGGGTACGATACCGCATTAGAATATTAGGGCCATTTTAGCATTACCTAAATTGAAGAGGATAAAAATGCTTAACAGAAATAGATTAAAAAATTCGTGTGCTCAAATGAAAACAGAAATTTAGTTACCTAAGAGAAATTTCATTTTCTTTCTAGATTCAATTATGACAGAGGTGATTCATGAAATATAGTGTCACTATATAGTTTGACACACGAAGAACATAAAAAATAAATTATTCTTGATTTCCTGACCGTTTATGTTAAATTTATAATTATTTTCCGGGGTGGCGGTCATTAATTAAAACAATGTTGTTCATTCATTTGTACCGTTTTGGTTTATTCAGCCATCATCAGACTAAAACCTTTCGAAGATTTTTGCTCACAACAATTTTTAACTTATTTTGTTTGGGTACCCACTGTTTACATGATCAAGTTTAGTTCTTCGAAAAGTTCTAGTCTGATGATGGTTGAATAAACCGAAACGTTACAAATGAATTAACGATATTGTTTTAATTAATGACCACCACCCTGGAAAATAATTATAAATAAAAAAATAAATTCTTAAAAATAGAAACAGTACATGCTGTCTCACAGGCCTTCGTAAAGAGAAAAAGATAAGTAAAAGACGAGTGAATATAGAGGGGAGAATTATTGAACAAAGTGGCAGACAGAACAGATCTTAGGTCGGGGAGAGACTAGTGGTGGGCAGTGGTGGTACGCAGATCATGGTGAATCATATCAAGGATCACTCATTTTTGATTTTTTGAAAAATTTCTCTCAGATGTTAATTAATTATATCGGTAAACCAAATTTCAATAAAATTCATCAATTTATACAGCTTTAAAGGTGGGAGTCTAATGGGGTATCATGCGAAATGGCTTTGTTTACAGATTGCTAAATAGTTTTTTATTTTACTTTAAACCAAATATTTCTTGACATAATTATTGACAAAAACGTGTGGAAAATATTATTTTCTATATACATGATTGCATAGGTCGCAGGTATATGTACCGTCCGTGACTCAAACGTGCTCTATAGGAATACACACTTGTTCTAAGTTCTTTGCGATGCTTGGTAGATAAAACATATATAAATTTAAAAGAAAAGGAAAAATATTCAAACGTTTCAACACTATTAGTTAATAAATAATCTTGACGAATCGTTTCGACCTGACGGTCATTCTCAAGAATAATATTAAAAGGAAAATGATACAAACTATTTTTAAAAAATTTGTACACGGAGTTGTGTTAAATCAGAGGGGTGTTGGTGTTGCTTTTAGTTAATTCTGTTTGGTTATTGATAATGTCACTGTATTAGTAAAAATTATGAAATTGACAAAGACAACTAAAAAAATTTACACATTCAACCTAAAAACAAAAAATTAAATCTTCTAGAAACTCTAGAAAACAAAAATGCTTTGATCTCAAAACTTGATATTGTCAATAACCAAACAGAATTAACTGTAAGCAACATCACCCCCTGATTTAACACAATCTTTATTTTCATGATTTTCACCCACTACTCCTTATCATTATTTTTGTACCATTTTACATTTAGTTTTGTATTGTACCCTTGAAAATGACCGTTAGATCGAAACGATTCGTCGGGATTGTTTATTAAATAGGGTTGAAAAGTTTGAATATTGTTCTTTTTCTTTTAAATACATACGTGTAAAGTAAATTGTTTCAGTTATTTTAACGAAATTATCATAGTTAAAAACATATTTGATAAGGTACGGTGTTTTGTAACTTTTAAAGATGTTACAGTTTATGAAACATGTGTGTAGTAGACATAAAAATGTCTGCATATGGTATGTGTGTATGTTGTAGTCACACATCACATTCTGCTGGAGAATTAGCTTTCAATAAATAGTCGCGAAGCTCTAAAACTGCACTTCTGAAGTTCTTGAGAAGCCTGCCAAAAGCTGATCAATAATTAACTGTTTTCATGCCTACTGACAAACGTGCGTTCGTTGTCTGATCTACAGCTACTTGATTCTTTTATTTTATTAATTAAGTCGTCGAAGATGGCTGTAATGGAAGAACGACTACTGTTTGTTTCTAATAAATAGTAATCATAAAAGGCCTAGGATAAAAATAAATGAAAGGGGTTTATTATTTTACGTATATACCTATAAAAACAATTTTCGATACATTAACCGATAGATTTGGTTAAATAGCACAAAAGTCGAATGTTTTAATAGCAATCCATACCAATACCAATACCATCTTGTAAAGTAGGTTCCAGGGGGTAAAATATCAAAAATGGCCCCAACAAAAGCTGCTAGTTTGTTTAAACAATGTTTAAACGTGTAATTTGTAATTTTGTCTCGTTTTTCGCATTTATCTCGAAAATCTTCAAAGTAAACGTAATGTCCCAATATGATAATATGTAGAGAATTGCAAGAAATTTAAAACAAAATTTGAAACGTCTCGACCAGAAGTAAGAAAATGTTAAGAAAAAAGTGAGATATACAGTTTGTTCTTTGAGTTTTAAACATTAATAATCTCAATTTTCGGGCTTCTTGGCCGTCGTTCTGAGTTTTTAATCCTCGACGTTTTATACCGAAAATTGAGAATAATATCAACGATGGCTAAGAAAGTTTGAATCAATTTGTTTAATAATTTTTTAAAAAATTTGACGTACGTTAACGGGGCGAAGTGCAGTTCCTATGCAAAATCTGAAAATCCTATTTTTCAGATTTTTCAATCGATCTAAATTTGAAGGCTCTAACTCAACCACATAGAAGAGTCCTCTGGGTTTTCATGATCAGTGATACTTTTGAAGGACAGACAGACACACTAATTTGAAATTCGTGATTTTCCGATTTGGCTCCTGAATTTTTATCATAAAAGATTTCTCTTCATTCTAAATTTGAAGGTCCTAATTCAACCCAATAGAAGTGTTCTCTAAGTTTTCATGATCAGTCATACTTTAGAAGAATAGACAGACACACTAATTTGAAATTCGTGATTTTCCGATTTGGCTCCTGAATTTTTATCATAAAAGATTTTTCTTCATTCTAAATTTGAAGGTCCTAATTCAACCCAATAGAAGTGTTCTCTAAGTTTTCATGATCAGTCATACTTTAGAAGAATAGACAGACGCACTAATTTGAAATTCGTGATTTTCCGATTTGGCTCCTGAATTTGTATCATACATGATCTTTCTTCAATCTAAATTTGAAGACCCCTAACTCAACCACATAGAAGTACCCTCTAAGTTTTCACGATCAAGAATACTTTTGACGAACGGACAGATAGACAGATGTACAACAAAGTGATCCTCATAATTTCGGCTTTTTTTGAAATACAAAACCCTAAAAACTGCACTGTTGTTTTAAACAACAAACGGGTTTGATAATCATGAACTAGTAGCAAGTTTTGATGGAGATCTCTCCATTTTTGCATTTTTTTAAACGTAAATAAATTTTATTCATTGTCTATAATATTCAATGCAAAAATATTGTTTCTCAATAGAACAAGTATATTATAGTCCACCTGTTTTCCTACTTTATGAGAATATCGATCGAGGCAGCTAAGGGAGGGACTTGCACCCTTCAAAAGGAAAGCAATCCCTTAGCAACCAATGATATAAACGCTGAATATTGTTAGTTCGAAAGCTCCACCTTCTTATACTAATTTATCCCCCATCATTATCATATCATAATGATAACTGATCAAAGAACATTTAGTGAAAGTTTTTATACACATGTAAGGTAAAAATTATTTTTAGTTCATCGGGTCAAACTACATATAACATATTATAAAACCAGGTTTAAATTGTAAAAGTTTTTAAAGGTCATCAATAAATGAAATACTATAACCCAAAATTTGGGTTTTAAGTGTTTTATTTATGATTTAGTTCAATTTCAAATAATTCCATTAGTCAATAAAATTAAAACACACACAAAAAAATGGGTTTATTTGGTATTTATGGTTAATTTGGTATGGGCGCGGATGTAGGGTGGTTTTTCTCACCCATTTGTGTGCACTTCCTATTAATGATTCCATCAGCAAGTAAAGACTGTACCTTTACTGAGCAATTTGTGGGTTTTTGGTTACCTTGCTGGTACATCCATCTGTACACTTGCATAATACACACCGGTAAAAGGTATAAAATTACCGATGGACTTATCGCCCTCGATATGTGCGTATTATAAAGGATATATATCGAATTCTTATCCAGTGAATATGGGAGTATATGGGAAAAGTAAAAATAATAAAAATATACAGGGTTTTTCAAGTTGATGGGCTATTAGAAGTATATGTATTAGTAGAATTAATTCAATTCTGAAACTTGGGCTCCTTTGGTTATTGTTTAAAAATATTTTCAAGTTCGATTTACATCCGATTATACCGGAAGTAGATATTAACTTTCTTTTTAAATGGAATGACATACTTTTTTACATTTTCTGATAGAAAATCTGAATTCATGTATATATTATAGGAGACACTACCCCGAAAATATTTATGGATTTTGAGTTATTTAGTATTTTTCAAAATTTTTGAAATATGCAGGTTAACATCTAAAAAACCGTAATTCAATTAATTTTTGAGATTTTGCTTTATAACTCGTAACAATTATTCGTGTAACTATTCACATTATCGAAAAAAAGTGAGATATACAGTTTGTTCTTTGAGTTTTAAACATTAATAATCTCAATTTTCGGGCTTCTTGGCCGTCGTTCTGAGTTTTTAATCCTCGACGTTTTATACCGAAAATTGAGAATAATATCAACGATGGCTAAGAAAGTTTGAATCAATTTGTTTAATAATTTTTTAAAAAATTTGACGTACGTTAACGGGGCGAAGTGCAGTTCCTATGCAAAAAATAGGATTTTCAGATTTTTCAATCAATCTAAATTTGAAGGTATTAACTTTCTTTTTAAATGGAATGACATACTTTTTTACATTTTCTGATAGAAAATCTGAATTCATGTATATATTATAGGAGACACTACCCCGAAAATATTTATGGATTTTGAGTTATTTAGTACAGGGGTGCCAAATAGTTATTATTTTAGTATATATTAAATTGTATTTTAACAACTAAAAAATAAAACCAATAAAAGCTAAAAGAATTTTATTCAAGAATTTCAATCGTTTATTCAAAACTTGAAAAAACAAAACTAATAATATATTAACCTTTTTTCATTGCGCACTTCATAGACACTATGTCAAAGTCAGACGATGAAAAATAACTGACAATAATTAAACAAATAGCATCAACAATAACTATAGCACACACACAGTAGACTCATTTTTAAAAAACTGCTCTATAAAAAAGCGATTAACTTATTATACCCCAGTACCCATGAATCACAGAATTACAAAACTTTAACTTATCTAGGACAACTAACCAAACGTATTGCATCTCTACTAAACAAAAATAAGTGTAAAGTTGTGTTCAAAACTAGCAACAATCTAAGCAAATATATAATAAACAATAAAGACGAAACTAATATATCAAATAAAGGAGATTTACACATTATGTTAGCCCTTGAGGTAGTACAGTAAAAAGTATGCGATAGTCGCGAATTGAGCCTTGAAACAACAAAGTTGATTTTGCCTGAAAGCATAGAACAATCAATTTTGTTATTTACTAAGTTGTACAGAAACGAGATTGCAATACATTTTCTTCGATCAGATAGGGACTGAATATCAAATAAGTGAATTAAGACTTTGTTATCAATTCTTCTTAGGGGATAGATGCCATAATTCTTAAAATGCAGAAGTTTTATAAATTTTCGCTGAATTAACTCAATTGAGAGGCTGGAACTTAAGTAAATTGGAAACCAAATAAGACATGTATATTCAAGTTTGCTTCCAATTAATATGTGTATAGAATAGAACATTAAAAATTTGAACTGAAATATTCCAGCAGTTTGACTGTTATATAATTAATGTGCCGAGAAAAACTTAATTGGGAGTCGAATATTATCCCAAGATCCTTAATTTCTGTATAGCGTTCGATGATGGTGTCCCTAATATTATAATTGAAGTGAAGGAACTTTAGTTTAGGAGTGAAAGTCAGTGATTTGCACTTAGATACATTTAGTTTCAGAGAATCATTATTGCACCACGTAACTATTCTATAAAGTTCATCTTGAAGTGTATTATAGTCATCTGTACTATTTATTCTTTTATAAATTTTTAGATCGTCATTTAATTTTATAGGACAGGTCGTTAATGTACCTATATGCGGTAAAAATCGGGAATATGATTTTTTTATTCATAGACATATTTCAATAATGAAACTATTCTGCGCTCATGTAGAAAAATCTAATCGGGGCACTAATAATAAATATCATTATCGGATTTTTAGTGATACTTAAGTGTCGTGAGAAAACTTAAAAAATTCTTGTGTGCATTACTGTCACCGTGTAAGCACAATGTGATTTAAGCTGCTACAAGAGAGAGGGTACGCCAATTATTATTAATATTATTAATAACACGACGATAATAATGAAGTACCAACATGCATGTATTTTTTCAGCGTTTGCCCAAAGCTGACATATCATGGGGCTCGGGTTACGCAGTTTTCCCGTGACATATCGATTGCCCAACAGCCCTATGGATCCACGGGGCCACCCGTAAGCCACCTGACTAAATACACCTTCTCTCCTGTTTTTATTCTTCATCTACTTACGACCTATATGCGTGTATATAATGTATACTCTTCCTTGTCTGTAAATATGTGTAACAACAACATCGTGAACGGTGCAACTCATTGAACTGAAAGACCGGCATCCACGGTATCACATAAGATCCGAATTGACCGACTGTGACCGGCTTTATACCCGATAAATTTCGTTCATTGATTAATTTTTTGAACCTCGAACGGCTCATACGGACCTCCTCCATTAACTAACTAACATACACTTACGTACAACAAGCCGAACATCTGGGAAAATTCTACGCTTTTAATAATTTTCATCTTTTTTTTATTTCGATTCTGTACGAATTTTTGTTCGCGTTTCACATATTATAAAGCCTCTCCCGTTATTAGCTTTGACTTATCTAAATTTCATGTCGATCAAAAGTTTCTGACCACGTCGTTCTTTTTGAACATTAAAAATTCCTTCCAATTTAGGGCTCAAAACATGTCTATTTATTATCATACAAAACAACAAAATTTTAAAATCGCTGGAAAACATCTTTCTTGAACAACTTTTATATAAATTGAAGAGTATTCAGCATTCTTAATGTAGAAAAGAATGACAAAGTCAAAAATAAAAGTTAGATAAGAAATGTATTTCTATATTTCTAGGATTTTTTTAAATACTTCAGCGAGCACTGAACAATTTTTACCAAGCTAATAATTTGGTATTGAAATTTTAAATTAATAAAACAAAATTTCCACTATAATTTTATTTTTCTCTACGATTGTTTCACCCTACTAGGGCATCTTCGGGAGAAGTATTTACATTGAATGTTACAATTTTTACTACTATATTTGAGAGAAATTTCTACTATTTTGTCTAAAATTATTAAATTGTGGATATTTTCAATTTCATTATGAATTCTTGTGTTATTTTTAATCTGTTTTTTAATTTCTAAAGTTTCTAAAACGTCAAGTTTTTTACTTTTATTATGTTTGTGTAAAATTTTGAAATTTTGTTCTAAGTTAAATTCATGTTTATTGTCTTCAATGTGGTTCATAAATGTTGATATTTTATTGGAGTTCTTAATATGTTCTTGAGTTCTTTTTTTGAACGATCTCCCTGTCTGACCAATATATAGCGCATTACAAGTGTTGCAATTTAACTTGTATACTTCACACGAATTCATTTTTTCTGTTTTGTCCTTATACAATTAATTATTTAATAATTTGGTTACAAAACGTCAAAATAAATTTTTGCACATTGAAGCAATGAATTGAAACAAAAATTAATTTTTTTCAGAACAGTAAGTATCAGACATACCGTTATTGTTTTTCCTGAAATATCTACAAAATTCTCTATCTGTGACACATATTTTAGATTTCGATTTGTGTACAGTAGTCATTCACCGATTTCTCTACAACGAATGCAATAAGAGTACTTATCCTAAATAATATTAATTAAATAAAGTAATCCTTCTACAAAGATTTATTTTCAAATTTTCAGCTAGTCTGATTTAGTTTAAGGGATTACGCTATTTAGAGGATACCTGCAAGTCAAATTATATCAAGGAATTACAATAAAAACATATGAGCACAATGTTGTAAGTTCCACAATCTATATCCGAATTAATCAATTGTAAAAGTAACAAGATTGTGTTTTTGTTCTCAATATTTTAGATTTACATCAAGTATCCGCTAATTCAATACAAATGAGAAAATATTTTAATGCTACATAAAATAAAAATATTGAGTTTGATTGTTACTTGTTCAAATATTTTAAATTTTATTTTATATCTACTTCAAAAGCTGTTAATAACTGTTTGTACAAACAAACGAGTGTAAATTTTGTCCAATGGAGACTAAATTACATTAGAACTGTCCTTTATAAAGGGTTCAATAAAGAGTAATAAAAAATATGTCACCCGTAAGCTAAACGTATTCCTAACAGAAATATACAGTTCCTATGAAACAACTTTACATAACAGTTTTTTGAAATTGAAAATTTTAATTATGCCAGCTTTAATTTTTAATTCATTTGCTATTTAAATGTATAAATTAATTAAAATATAAGTACTTAATTGTGTATTTTTCATTGTTTTCAAAAAAATGTACATTAATAAAAGTAGTTAAGGTTTTGTTTTGGTAACTTTCGATTTTTCTAAATTTTTATAATCGAAAAACCAGCTCGCAATATTCGCGCCTCTTTTTTTGGGAAACGTATGGTGTTACTGTATACCTTCTGGTAGTAGAATTTGCAAAGAGAGGACAAAAAAGGCTTGAAGGAATTGATCTTCGATAATTACATGTGACACTCGTTGAGGGGTGGAGCAGTTGGTTTGGGGTGATTGGTCACTCAACACTTGACTGTTGAAAACAGTTTCTAACCACCACTCACAACTCCCACAATACATAATAACGACAATTACTCGGACCTATGAATGCATAAGTGTATTAGCGCGAAATATTTTAATTACCATGTGGTTTAATTAATTACAAAAAAAAATAATTCGGAATGTATGTGTCTGTGAAAAAATGTAAATAAATAAATAAATAATGTTCATATTAAATAATATATTGTTCAGTGTTTGTTTGAGTGAATTAATTTTAATGTTTAAGTTCCTAATGTAAAGAAGATTTGGAGCAAAATGTGATAGTTAAAAAGGACTAACTAAACTTCAAAAAAGAAAGTAAGTTGTTTTTCTATTAGTATCTATTACCAATAATAAAATATGGGCCTTATAAATATTTAAAGACAACAATTGGACGTTTCCTTACTTACTAGTTTATCATGACCTTTTCAGCAACATAAAATTAGGATTTTATAAATTTAAACTAGCATTTATTTTATGAGCAACGGAAATAAAAACAATTGTTAATTTTGATGATTTAGTGTATTGATGTTCCCCGTTCATTTAAAAGTGTATAGGCGAGATTATTTTATGCGAGTGTTAAATTAGTATTTATTAACTTATTATAAATGAAAATTATTAATTTAATGGATTAAAACATCCCCATATAAATTCAAATGTTTCAAAACGTAACATGTTTTGTTAACTAAACAAATTTAAATTTTGTTTTGCGTAGAATCATTCTTAAACAATAAAAGAAACATTACAAAATATACCTTATGATTAGAGAAAATTTTCTTTCTGATTTCCGTCGGACACCCTTTTAAGGACTTTTTCAGGTAGTTGTAATTTTGGTGAATTATAAGCGAATTAACAAATTTTAAATTTCAAATATACATCTCTTTTTATGTTTAATAAAATTACTATTTATGTATTAGAGGTTTTTATTGAATTCTTCCAGATTTTTCAAGAATACATAACAAATTTAATTGATATTTTCAATTATAATAAAAGATTAAATTTAAACAAGGATGTTTTCACAGATATTTTATTGTCTCGACAATATTGTTTCGTCCGATACGTTCATTCTCAATAGTAGAAATTGAATTACGAAAGTTTAAATGATCCAATATACCATATTATACGACTTTTAATCATTCAATAGATATTAACAAATCAGAAATTTTGCATTCTAACATTTCACGATACAGGAAATTATCTTTATAAGAAAATTTATAAATAAAGAAAACAATTGATAAAAATGTAAATTTAGTTAATAATCAATTAGAATTAGATAGTTTAAATTCTCCGCTTATCCTATATAAACTCTAACATTAATAATCCAATTTGTACTCTTGACGATGACCGTATCGGCCGAAACAATACTGTCTAGACAATAAAACATTCTTGTGTTTCTTTGTTTAAATTTAATTATTAAATACGTTTCATTATTTCTGCACCGTCGAAAGTTTGAATTATAATAATAAAAGATGTATTTGTTGTATTGACCCCATTTATAAAATACATTATTTCATCTAAAAATACGAGAATAACACCTGTATCTACAATAATTCTCTGTTATATTATGAAATCCAACAATAACAAAAACCTGATTACCAACAGTGTAACAGATGCGGTAAAATTTTTATTTTACGCGTTTGTTTGATCTTATATCCTCTTCTCAATAGAAGGTAACAATCTCCATGTGTCATTTCTTTTTAATCAAGTAACATGTGATTACTTACCATTGTAAGGATTCTGTAATTTCGGGGTAGAGTAAAACACTTTCGAATTAAATTTAAAAAATAAATACATATAATAACACAAGTGTAACGCAAAATAAGAAACTCCCGAAATGATAATTTCTGTTTTAAATATTAGGATTGAATTCCATTGAGCTTTAAAGATGAAATATCATTATTACACTTGTGTAAAATTTCTAATAATAAGATATATTATACAAATATATAACTGTTATGCGACACCTTAGATTTAGTAGTAAATACTCGCATGTCTGATGAAGCCAATGTTTGGCGAAACATGTTACATGATTTAATAAAATTTGTGCAAATGTACTTGTTGGTGTTTTTATTCCTTGGATTATGGATAATATTATTTAAAATAGGCACAACACAAAACAACCGAATAGATGGAAATACTTGCCCTCTGCTAAATTTATTCTAATTGGACCACAATCCAATCCTAATTTTACTATTCAATTATTTTTCATTTATGACGAAGCGACAGTTTGAAGAAACATGTTACACATTAAATAGAACATTCTGACTATTTACTTATTGTGTTTCCTTAAATCTTAGATATTGTTTAGATATTTATTTTATTTGTAACAGAAATATTATAATACTAAGTAAGAAATAAAACACTAGAAATTTCCACAAAATGTGTTTAATGAACTTAACAATTGTTTCGCCTTAAAAAAGAAAGAAACTTAAACTATCTTAAACTATATGTAAGTAGCTTGATCTAGTTTAGTTTAAATGTATTATTTCTGAAAAACCTTAAGTTAGGGGTAACAATTGTTAAGTTCATTAAACAAATTTTGTGGAAATTTCTAGTGTTTTATTTCTTATTTAGTATTAAAATGAGTTTCCATCAAGTGAATGTAGAAATAATTAAACATAAAAATATCATAATGACAAAAAGGACCTGCATACCTTTTATTATTTATTAATTGAAAAATATAATAATTAATATGTATAGTATATGAAAATTGCCTCATAAAAAGTAGATATATAATGGCGAACGAGGATTTTATCTCAACATATATCTACCTAAATAAAAAAAATATATGTTGCCCCTTTTCAACCAAAATTGATTGTATTATTCATTTTATTGTCTAGTATACAACATATAAAAGCATTAAGTTACTATACTATTACCTTTCATTTAAATTTAAAAATTAACTTTTACTTCTAATTTCAAAAAAGAAGGAATTAAAATCCTTTTTCGTCTAAATATTAAGATCAAAGATCTCACATTTGGAACGCGTCCTACCAAGTAGGCACAACGAACCGAAAGCCATATCCACGATCGGTTTCGATAGGGTCTTAATATTTAGACGAAAAAGGATTTTAATTCCTTCTTTTTTGAATATGTTATATCTTCGTCTAAGAATCTTTTGGAATCAAACAGTGTAATTGAATGCCGGTAGGGGTATTAGCCCTCGGAGTAGTTTTTTCTGTTGATTCCATATTTATATTTATAGTGTACTTCTAATTGATTATAATATATTCAGTTTTCATGCCCAATAAACAATTAAAAAGTAACCTAGATCACTCCTGATAAGCTTATCTTCAATGATCAACCCGTACATACACAAAGACATTTTTTTAAGTGTTTGTCCCTTAATAGTTTACAAAAAGAACTTAAAATTAGGTACAGTTGTTGTGGTACTACAGACAGCCACTTTAATTGTTTTACATATATGCATGAATACTTTTTTGAGTTTATATATTTATTTTTCATATAATCTAATACCAATTTTAGTTGTAAAATTCTTTGTTCCATCGTTTGAATTATCTTACTCATGTATAAACAAACAAAACTTATTTTTGACTAGGAATATGTATATTGAATATAAAAAATAGATTCAAACGCCTTATAACACTATAAAATAAATTTATAAATTCAGGGATACTTTGATGAATTTTGACCTGCCGTTCACCAACAACCCCCTGTTCAATAGGCTTCAATAAGTTACAGGTAGTTTTTTAGAATATATTTAGGTATAATCGTTTCTTAATCTTAGTTTACTATTACCATTAAAAATAACTACTTCGTAGTCGAAATGTACATTTGGTTGTACCAACAAACATTGTTTGTAGTGTTATAAGGTGTTTGAATATATATATTTTTTATTATAAGAAAGGCTGTTCATGGCGCAGTCTTGATGAAACATGTTAGATATATAAAATAACGACGAAAAATTCGTTTTGTTTCAACTGTTTATTATAAGAAACTCTTACAATTGTTTCGATCAACAGATCATTATTAAAGAGACAGTTGTATTTCTATAATACTTAAACTTGTCTCTTTGATAATGATCTGTTGATCGAAACAATTGTAAGAGTTTTTTATAATAAACAGTTGAAACAAAACGATTTTTTTCGTCGTTATTTTATTTATATTTTTTATATTATTCACACTACAAGTCACTCGGTACTCATCCATACCCCTAATTATGTATATTGAAAAAAATGGCGGATGCGATGGACATTATAGAGAAATGGCGTACTGTTTGATATTGTGATCGTAAAGGTGAAAGAATCAGCAAAATTTATAAATAATGTAAGGGAAAAACGCAAACATTATACACACATAACGGCTAAAAAGTAAGCGCCATTACTGGAGTTTTAATCATTTGAAATAGGCCAAAAAGATGAACAAATCTAAATAATAAATAACACTAATAGCAAAGAAAATATCGAGCTCGTTGTTTGTAAACTTTTTAGGTTACTAAGTTGTCCCCCCTGTATAATAAAATTTTTGTATTGCTAACAACTAAAAAATGTTAATATAATATATTTTAATAAATTAAGAATAACAAATAAGGTTTCAAAAAGTTTTTAATTGTCCTTATCAATTGTTTCTTGCAGAGGAGGAAATGCTGATAAACTAGAGAACAAAAATGTTTAAATATTAAGGATTGATAGAAGTAAGAAGGGGTAACATTAAAATTATAAGTTAAGGTTCAACAGGGGGTTATTGTTCTATTCCACTTGATTGTCGTTAATTTGTATATTTATTGATGAACATGGGTTCTATTAGATTAAGTTTTAATCCTTTATTTAATATTTTTAATTGTTCATTAAACTGATGATTTTCTGTTAACAAATGAACCTTTTAAAATATTAAGTTCATTTAAATAAAGGAATAAAACTTAATCTAATGGAATCCATGTTCATCAATAAATGCAATAAAAATAAAAGTAAAAGGTAATAAAATAAAACTGCTTTTTTGTTCCACACTGGATTAATATTAATATTCTACAATTGTTTCGGCTGTTTAGGCCTTTTTTAAGACAGCACTAAACTTAAACTTAACTAAAAGTTATATTTCAGATGATATTAATTGGGTTGGACATTTGTAACACAGGGTTAAGTACGCTTTGTATCGACTTTAATCATTTATTGGATACAGATAACATTAGTTTATTACATTTCGAAAATAAAGGAAAATGACTTAATCTATTGGAATGAAGGGAAATTAAGAAAGCTTTTTTAAGAAAAGACAATATAACCAACGACCAGTTAGAGTTTCAAAACAACTTAATAATAGATCAGTTCTTAAGTTACCACTACCCCCAATATACACCACTAGTATTTAAGACCATATCTGAAATGCAACTTTTAGTCTAAGTTTAGTACTCTCTTGAAAAAAGCCTAAACAGCCGAAACAATTGTAGAGAATTAATAAACTCCAGTATGGAACAAAAAAGCAGTTTTATTTTATTATATTTTACTTATATTTTTATAGTATGTTTAATAAAGAGTCAACTGCAAACTCTGCTCAAACTATGAATACAATAATTCAAATGTAATTCTTAATAATGAAGTAGAAACAAACAATTCTCCACTGTTGAACCCTAACTTATAATTTTAATAAATAAATAAACTTTAATCCAAGTTTAATCTTCATCTAAAGAATCTGTGGTACAGCGAAATAATTTTAGTGACAATGATCAATAAATATCTTGAAACCTTTTGTGTTCTTTTTCTATAAATTATTATCATGAAACAGTTTCAACAGTTTATTATATTAATATAAGATAAGCTGTTTAATAGAAACACAAAAATACAAAATTGTAAACTGTTTAACTATTTATTAAGAAACTCTAACAATTGTTTCGACCAATTGGTCATTATCAAAGAGACATTTAAGAAGATGTCATCTTCTTGGAGTCAATAACGGTTTTAGAGAAGAAGTGGTCAGTAAAATACTTTCCAAAAAATCAAAACATAATTTAAATAATCTTATTTTTCCTATAAAAACAAATTCGAATAAGCCAGTTAAAACATGGAGAAAAATTCCATACTACGGAAATTTATGCAATAACATAGGAAACCATCTAAGAAATATTGATATTAATCCTGCTTACTTTAACAATAGAGCAGAACATATAAGAAATATAAAAAAACAACAAACAAACCACAGGTTAGGTCATTCATAGTATAAATTTAAATAATTTGTTTAATAACAATAATGCTAAAATATTAAATCGCCAAAGAGGTTGAAAATTTTTAGATAATAATGAAATTGGTCGAAACAATTGTTAGAGTTTTTTTAATAAATAGTTGAAACAGTTTACAATTTTGTATTTTTGTGTTTATTATATTCTTCCACCCATAGAAACAATTGTTGTGGACAAATTTTTTGAAACCTTGTTTGTTATTCTTAATTAATAAAAATGGAATTTCAACATATAACGCCTCGCCTACTAATATCAAATTATATATTGTAACTAGTAACTCCCATGGGTAGTTTCAAATTCCCACGTTATACGTTAAATAGTTTTCAAGAAAAGCGTCTGCGGTAAGGGTTTATTGTTTGTCTCTTATAGGTGCGGAAACCTAAAAATAATGGGATCGTCTAAATCTTTCGTCTAGGGCTACAACTATTTTCACATTTATTCTTCTTAAACGCATAAAGCGACAGACGTTTTTTTTTCAGAATCATCAAAAGCTGTTTCTGTTACATTATTATTCAATAACCTATCAAGAGTAAATGTAGTTTTCCCCAAAATCAGACAGACATAATTATAAATAATCAATATATGTTATATTATACCCATCAAGTATTAATTATTAGTTGTCATGAAAGAGGGTAAGTAATAAAATGATTTCAGGGTGTGATTGTGTGTAGGAGAGTATCGCGGGATTGGCCGACAGATTCGGGAGCCTGGAAGAGGACGAAGGAAGGTAGGAGGTAGGATCTGAAGGAGGAGAAGGATGGATGGGGGCAACTATGTGCCGAACAACCCCCAGTTCGGGCTCCAGCTCGAATGCAACTGGACTCCGTCGATAGCTACGGCACCGGTGCAAACTGCCAACGGCTGTGCTGTCCAGGTATCATCGAACTGTTCTTCTGCAGGAGGTGGTGCAGCAGGTGCTGGAGTTGCAGACAGTGCTGCAAGTGTCCCAGGTACTTTTTATGTGCAGAATTTCCTATATACACCCGTTTTTTGATAGGATAATCATTAAACAACTGATTATGATTAAATAATTAAAAACTTGGAGTTGTTTCAAAATTTTTTATTAGTACACTCTATATACATTTCGCCTTATTAGGGCATCATCAGGAGTATAAAGAGTACACTAATATTACGACAGCATATATCTAATTTTTCAGTCATGAACTAGTTCAGGATTTAAGAGGGGGTTGTTTCCAAAATCAAGCTGGTCATTGGTTAAAATTTTATTGTTCAAAATGTTTTTTTTATTTCTAAAATTTCTCTTTGGCGATTTAATATTTAAACATTATTGTTATTAAACAAATGATTTAAATTTATACAATGAGTGACCAAACCTGTGGTTTGTTTGTTGTGTTTTATATTTCTTATATGTTCTGCGAAACGTGTGCCGATATCCCTTTTGGATTTTCCTATATAGATGCTTGGCAGTCTGCACATGTTATCTCATAGACACCGCTGCAATTTAAATCATCTACCTGGTTATCTAATTTGTTGTTGACAAGGGTCTATTGTTAAAGTAAGCAGGATTAATATTAATATTTCTTAGATGGTTTCCTATGTTATTGCTTAAATTTCCGTAGTATGGAATTATTCTCCATGTTTAAACTGGCATTTCCGAATTTGTTTTTATAGGAAAAATAAGATTATTTAAATTATGTTTTGATTTTTTGAAAATACTTTATTGACCACTTCTTCTCTAAAACCGTTATTGACTCCAATTTTTTTAATTGTTTTTAGTGCTTTATTAAAATTCCATTATCACAAGAAAATCCAAAAGGGAAATTGAAGTATTTCATAAACTTAATATTTCTTTTGTATTCTGTAATTGGTGTTCTAATTTCACGTTTCTTCACTCGAGATATTTCTTAAAATCTGTATTACAGACTTGTCCCTATTAAACAAACCTGATTGTTTAATGTAATATCGAAGTTTCAATGTTGGGCGAAAACGTAAATTAAAACTATTTCATATAAAATTAGGTAACAGTTATAATGTGTTTAACTAATAATTTTTATGAAAAACTAAATTAAGATATTATGGGGTTATGATGTTTTAACAGCTTGGATTTGATATATAATTTTCAGATAAACAGTTCATTGTAGTCATTGGGTTTAAAAGCTTAGGTTATCAAGTTATGTGGTTTAAATAGCTTTTGGGATTAATGTATTTGGTTTTCGTACATTTAAATCGAATATTCAGTTTTGACCATCATGAATTTCCCTGACTTTCCAGATACTCTAATATTTCATATGAATTTTTGGCTTAAATCATTGATAAAATGATTGATGATTTGAAATCCTAATACTTGAAAGCATGCATTTCTATTTGTTTTACTTTTTTGCTAAATATTCGTCTATTTTTCTATGCCTTTGAGTGTCTTAACACAAAATTAATGCTATCTATTAATATACATTTTTGGCCTAAATTAATTGGTACAATAATCCTTCAAAATATTTGTAAAAATTCACTCATATCATCGTGTTAAGGGAAGGAAAATTTTGACAACGAAAATAGTAAGAACAACTTTTCATGATGCATCAGTTGAAAAATAAAAATCCGCATATAAAAGAATTCATAACTTTTTTGTCCGGAATTTTATAGTTACATTTATTTCAAGTAAAGTATTAATTTTTACCAACATTGTTTATTTTCGATAGCATTTCCATTGCATGTTTTTAGTGTATTCATATTTTCTTATCTTTAGATAAAAATACTTTTGAAATTTTAATACATCCAATTATACGAGAAGCTATAATACATTAGGTTATTATAATTTGTTTAGTTTTAATGAAGAACTAAACAAATACGCTTATATGTAATAAGTAATTGTTTTTAAATACGGTATGAAACTGTTTCTATTATTTAATTATTAATTTATCAGAATAATAAATACTGGGCGTGGTTTTATATATTTTTTTGGTTTTGCATTATATTTTGAAAATTTTCAAAAATCGTACAATTCCCCGAAAAAACTAATTTTATGAATTAAATAAACATTAATAAAACATGACCTTTTCGAAAAAATAACAAAGTGTATATTTTAACCCAAAATGTTTAAAATTAAAAATTAAAGTTTGCCAAACTTATTTGTTGTAACAATTTTAAAAGATGTATCTTTTTTTTAAATATTCGTTTCTTCTCTAGGTGACGACCTTTCACCTTGGCCGGAGGATATGGGTTCATTCACCTTGCCTCTGGATCTAGATCCATTACCAACACTATTTCCCTTTTCACCATGTGCCACAATTAATAATAACAACTACAAGTAAATATCAACAGTTATTTGTGAAAAACATCGTAAACTGTTGTGATTTTTATTACTTCTGTACTTCTAGAACGGATAACTCCTTTCATTCGCCTCCATCGATGACGTTTCGGGAGGCGAAACCGTCCTCAGGGGACGTAGCAGACGTCCTGTTATCATTGAAACACGCTGTTGTCCATCCCGAGCAAGAACAGCAGCAACAAATTTACCATCCTCAGGTGTTACTGTCGCCGAACAATTGCCCTGGTACATATTGTGATCAATCATTTCCCCACCAGCAACCATCAGCATCTGTTTTCCCATCGATGTCAGTCAACGTCTCTATGAACATGACCATGCATGGTTATCATCCCGCAGCGGCCGCTTATCCGACCACCACAGAAATAACATATCCACAGGTACGCATAACGTCATCAGACAACTAGGAAACATTTAAATAATTTATTCAAAAAAGGAAGGCATTAAAATCCTTTTTCGTCTAAATTTTAAGGATCACAGATCCCACATTTAGAACGCGTTTCTGTTGATTCCATAGTTATATTTATATTTATCATATATCCTGTAAAGGCCTTTCTGCAAGCGCCCACCTAATGAAACCCGACCCGATAGGTCGAAACCGGTCGTGGAATATGACTTTCCGTACGCTGTGCCTACTGTGTTGTGATCCTTTAGACGAAAAAGGAAAATTGAATATGTTATATCTTCGTCTAAGAATCCATCGGAATCAATATTGTAATTCAATGCCGGTAGGGGTATTAGCCCTCGGAGTAGTTGTTTCTGTTGATTCCATATTTATATTTATATTAAAATAATTTATGTTTTAGGTTCAGTGGAATTCGGGCCCTCAATTTTCTCCATCGACTCAAGGACTGTTATCACCAGGTTACGGTGCTACATACTCATTCACGGCCGATTTCAGACCTCCTCAGCATCAGGAACCACCTTCTGCAGTATTTTCAGCAGCCTACAAACCGGCTATGTCTCTATCATCTCCTCGGAGAAAACACCACCATGGTTTACCCGTACACTTCGAAGAAGAAAGTCAAAAGCCTAACGTTTGTCGAATATGCGGTAAGATCCTTACTCTTTACCTCATCTCCATTTTAATTGAAGTCCATTTAAAAAGCTCCTTTTTGTGCAGGAAAGAGTTACGCGCGTCCAAGCACGCTCAAAACGCATTTGCGCACCCATTCCGGCGAGAAACCGTACCGTTGTATCGACTGCAACAAGTCCTTCTCGCAGGCGGCAAATCTCACGGCGCACGTGCGCACTCACAGCGGTGAGAAGCCGTTCCGCTGTCCCGTGTGCGACCGGCGCTTCTCGCAGTCCAGCTCAGTCACGACGCACATGCGCACTCATAGCGGCGAGCGCCCCTATCGATGCCGCTTGTGCAAGAAGGCGTTCTCAGATAGTAGCACGCTCACGAAACATCTGCGCATCCATAGCGGTGAGAAGCCGTATGAATGTAAACTGTGCCTACTGCGATTCTCGCAAAGTGGAAATTTAAATAGGCATATGCGAGTTCATGGAAACAACGGCACCATGGTAATCACGTGATCTTTATTTAATCGGTTTTAATTAAGGGTTGCGAGGTGGCAAACGAGTTTGGTTCATCAATTCTATGAACAATGATTTCGTGTGTGTGTGTGTGTGTGTGTGTCTGTATGTGTGTTATAAATCAACGAAGTAATAATAAAATCGTTTTTTCTGAAGTTGACTTGGACTCTAGTAAAGTACAACGACATATTTCAATTAATTAACATGAACGTACTTACACCAAAAATTCTAAATTTATATAAAAGGTTGACGCCGATTAGTTAAGGTTTGTGATGATAATATCGAGCTTAATATAGTGAAATGTACATACTGTAAATTAATAAATAAAAGAAAAAGAAAATATGCGCAACGATTCGAAATCGAAATTTCATTTTGATTGTATTTGTATAAAGCCAAAGATGTAATATTTATACAACATTGTTATGTATTATTCCTAGTCATTGTTATAGTAAACGATCTCAGTGTTAGATACATATTTTTAATAAAAAATAAAATGAAAAGTAATCGTTGTTAGTTTTTTTACATTTTAATTTTACAATAAATTTAATTGTTCATTGGTAGTAGTTAATGATTAAAATAAAATCTTTCGCGTATTTTGAGATCATTAAATACAGTCAGAAATTTTTGAAACAGTCCATTGCTGTTTTAATTTATTTAAATAAAATAAAACTACTATTTCGAAAAAGCTTGTAACAAATGTGAGTTTGCTTCTGACGATTTATATATTTTTTTGCTGTAAATAACGAGGTGTGATACAAAAATAACGGGAATTTTTGAATTTTACCAGCTCTCTAAATGCGATTGTCAAAACATTTAATTTATATTGTTGGTACACATGTTCCTGACATATGTTAACATTTTCAGTTGCCTTGAATGTTAACTAAAATGTTCTACCTTTTTGAGTGGTCGGTAATTTGTTACTTTCAAAAAAAATGGATCAAAGAATTTGCATTAATAAATAAATCAGAATAATAATAATAATAAATCAATCAACCATAAATCATCAACAGTTAAATAATAAATCACTACACAAATGCACAAAACAGTATTGCGTAATAAAACTTTTTATAATAATTCATAATTATTAAGCAAAACATCTGGTGCGTACAACATTTTTTGAGGTAATACCTTATCTTTATTCATCACATATTTTCATACTTCTCTAATTGTGTTTTTAATATTGTAACTTATAATAATAAGTATTTGTAAATAGCGGAGAGAGAGACATGTTTCAAAATTAAACATACTGTTATATACGAGTAGGCAATTTATGAGACACATGAAGATCTGTAATGTGTGTTGCTGATAATTTTAAGAAAAGACTAGAAACTTTGAGAAATGGCTATCTAGAAGTTTCCAGAACAAACGAAATCGCTGTGACAGTTCTAATAACCAGGCGACAGAAGGCGAAAAGCGAAGAAGTGAAATAGTCGGCGAGAGAGTATAAATTGTTAATTGTAGTGTTGTTTGAGAATTAATTAGTGAAAATAAAAAGTTTGATAGTAACAGTTGTATTAATTACGTGATATTGGTGACAGTTGATAGCAAATACGCGACAATACGTAATCATGCAAACGTCGTTATTGTTTCGTTTTCCATTACTATTTGTACGTGATTGCCTTGTACATCACACCCGTCTAAATTCGCTGTCATGTACTAGGAAATGTGTATACTGGAAGAAGGGTGGCGGTCCCAGCAGCACACAGAGGCAGTGGTGTGGCCCAATTAAGGAGACCGCGATGCCCTCGACCAAAGACGCAGAGAATTCATTTGGTGAACTGCTCAGCACAGCACGTCAGTGTAGAGACAATGAATTATTATTTCACTAATTAGGTCGCAAAAATGCATAAAATTTTCGGGCAGTTCTACAGTGTGATTACGTATATTTTATACTAGCTGTGCCCGCGACTTCATCCGCGTGGAAATTAACAAAAAAGTTATGTTTAACGAAGTGGTTGAGACATAACAGTTAGCAATTGCCCGCTCGCGCGTTTTAAGCCCGCGCGACAGGCAGCCTTTGTGATATTAAGTGGCGGGAGGCGTTTTTACAATTTTTGTCTGTCTGTCTGTTTGTTCCGGTTAATCTCTGAAACGGCTGGACCGATTTTGACGGCACTTTCACTGACAGATAGCTAATGTAACAAGGAGTAACTTAGGCTACATTTATTTTAGAAATTAAAAACTATTTATTAATAATAATACTTACTTTCTAAAATAAAGTAGCCTAAGATAGTTCTTATTACATTAGCTATCTGCCAGTGAAAGTCCCGTCAAAATCGGTCCAACCGCGTCAGAGATTAGCCGGAACAAGCAGACAGACAAAAATTAAAAAAAAAATGTTATTTAAAAAGTGGTTATTTTAATATTACAAACAGACATTCTAATTTTATTTATATGTATAGATTTTTCCGACCGTTATATGTGCGCTTTTCTTTTTTGTACTTTGTACAAAAAACTATCGCTGGATGGTCTTTATCAAGCAAAAACGTGATACTGTTTGATAAGTATTATCAATAGACGTTATGTTAAGGAGATGAAATTGCAACATAGAAGGAATGACCCGCGTCATAAATACTATTTTTTGTTACTAATTATAATGAGATAGCGATATCTTACTATCGTCTGTTTGAAAATTTACTAATGGCTCTAGTAACACACTTCATTATATTCGAATTTAAAAGTTGATGTTGTTTTTTTTTTTTAAGCGGTATAAGATATTTAACCAGTACGTTAAGATTAAATTGTATTGTTACTTTGCATGGCAGTGGAGAAGGCTCTTCACACAAAAATTGCAAAAAAAACAAAAAAAAACTACACTTATAATTAAGTATAGTATGTCCTCGAACATCCGTCACTATATGTGTCGAATAATATAAATATTTCGAGTTATATCCCTGATACCCCGAGAACAATAAATATATGTTAAATACACATATAATAGGTTGTTTCCAACAATTAACATAAACCTTCAAAGAGCATGCAGTTGCAATCTCGCCGCGACGCGACGTCTTCCCCATTGGGGGATACTAGGCTTGCAAATTTACCTCCGACGTCATCGTTGTTATGTCAACCACGCCGCGATGGCAAACGAGTAACGGCCACGCAATTAGGTTTTTTAATACGTATATTAAGGCCATTGCAAGGGCTATTTAAAACATAAGAAAGCGCTGTTTTCAAATATTTTAATAAATACGTGTAAAATATGAAATCAACAGAAACAACTACTCCGAGAACTAATACCCCTACCGGCATTGAAGTACACTGTTGATTCCGAACGATTATTTTTTTTTGGAAAGATATTTTAATTTTATTTACTACTTACACGAAATTTCTTCATTCATTGCAAAACAACATATAATTATAAAATTATATATAATAATAAATGCAGAAGATAGGTGAAGAGGTTCCTCCCTACTTCACCTGAATAGCCGCCACTGTTACTTGGTTCTTTTTGTTTGTTTTAGCTTCAAATGATAATGAGCAATTACTCGAACTTCCACGAACGTTAATCGATGAAAAACAATTATGTTTAGTAATGTAAAAACCATTATCATTAATTTAGAACACCCGGTATTGAATTTTTACTTTTTAATGACACGAGCAATAAATAAACGTTTTATTTGACTTTACGTTGACCAATTTATACGTCTTTAATTTTATTTTTGTCTCACGAAGACGTCTGAAGACATAAACAAAATGTTACAAAATTTTCCGGTTATTTTGCAAACGATATAGACGTTATCAATATTTTTACGCAACAGACGTTTTGGTTATAGAGAGAATGACGATGATATACTAATTAAATTGTTGTAGTTTGTTTTCCTAATAACAAATATGTAGATACTAGATAAACTAATTAATTATATAGGTCAACAAAATCAGGGAATTAAAATAAAAACAACAGTCAGTCCTGATCTGGCCTTAGCATATCAAAATTTTGAAATATCTTAATCTGAAAATATAAGTAAGGGATCATTCGACTTCCAGGCCACTGCTAAGGAGAGCTAAAAAATAATCTGTAAAGAAGGTAATTATTTCCAGTGTTGCCCTAGCGCATTAAAATTTGTAAATAGGTTTTGAGATTAAGATATTTCAACATGTAGATGTACTGGTTCAACTCTGACGTCAGATTCTGGTTCAGCGATCAAAGATTAGTCAAAGATAATTACTCTCTAGGTCATTTTATCTTTTTATTTCACGTAATAAAGCTCACAAAAACTCAAAAAGTACATTTTTTGGAATTTGAGGTTAGAGGTTGTGGCGTGTTGAGGAAATTCTGATGTTACATTCGGACACAACTTCGAAAACCACGTCTTAAATAACATCTTTTTCTTATTGTTAGATAGAATAATTACGTAGTATTTTCTAGCGCACGTTTTTGGTACCGCTGGTCACTTTTTGTTTACAAAGAACGGTTGAATGTCTGCATCTAAAATGCTATTGTTGCCATGTAACACATGACAATGAAAACTTTGAAAATGAAGAGTGACATTTGGCATATTCTACATCCTGTTCAAATTTCAAATGCTCCAAGGTTGTAACCGCTTAGATAGATACTAACATGTTATATTGACTTGCTGCAATATTAATTCAAACAACAAATGTACTTAACTAAGTGGTCCTTTTCAAAAACATAACCTATAAAAAACACCATGAACCGTTATTTTTTATCTAACTGGACTATTGTAGATGGTCATCACAATAAAAATAAGTCTCGCTGTCATAAAAGAATAAAAAAAATTGTTAATACATAGTCATTTGAGGGCATGTCTGCCTGTAAGTTTGTCACAATTGAATGTAATACGTAAATAATAAAATGATAGCCTTTCATCCCTACATTATAATATTCTTAATGAATATTTAAAATGCTAGTGTATAGGTAGATTTGTAAGCTAAATCTGTGGAGCTACCTTCTCTCGTGATACAACAATATAGAATTATCCGAATATTAAAACGTCTAATTAAAAGATACAACTAACTAACGCGCTTACTTTCGATATCCAGGATGCCAGAATTGCTATGCACCATCAATAACGTCCAAATTTGGACTGGTTTAACTAGTTTTTGTACCTTTCAGTACTTTCATATGCGTCTAAAAGGAAAAGATTATCGACGCTTCTAATTGAATTTAAACAATTAGGATCTATTTCATGCTTATTTTCGAATAATGAATATGTGGGAAGCTGCATTAAATTTTCTGTTCTACTAAATTTTCTGTTCTACTAAATTTACAATGAATAAATGTTCCTTAAATCTAACGTTAATAGCCGTATAGCTATATGTACTGTTTGTCGCAATTTTTACATTTATGAAACCTGTAAATTACAGCTTTTTTTGGGTTTTTAGTTTACTTTTGAAATACCATACAGACATTGCAAAATATTTGACGAACTTATTAATTAATCAAAGTGAACAAATCTAGGATGGAAAGTTATATAATATGAATTTTTCAGTGTAATGTTCTAATGATTTTGTCTACTATTACTTTGTAATAAATATTTTTCATGGTATTCACTGTGAAACATTTTAATACTATTTGGGTTAATGAATCCAAAAACTCACTGGATAGGTTTCACATTAACATAAAAATAGGTTCTTTTAATAGTTCAATACATAGAGCAATAAACATATATCTCACTGAGAATGATTTTCAGACAGAAAATAGTAATATGAAAGTGTTAGCCTTAAATAATGTCTACAAAACAGAATTAATTAACAAAATAATTAGAAGAAAAAAACGTTTTCAAGTTATTTAATAGAAATAATAAAAATAGAAATAAGTTAAGTAGTTATTGTTCAATAAATTATATTCCTAACATAAGCATATGCATGTTTGAATTGTGATGCAATATACATAGGGCAATCAGGTAGAGCGATCAAAACTAGACTAAAAGAACATCTGCATACAATAGAAAAAAGAAGAAAGTCCACAGGCATATCTGAACATTGCATAAATTCAAATCATAGTATTTTAGAACAATCTTAAACTTATTTGAAACCTTAAGAAATTAAAAAATGCCAAAAACATCATCTAAATATATTTAACAACCAAATAGAACTCACCCCTACTACTAGTTCACTACCCCAACCTTTAGACGAAGAACACTATAAATACATGCAAACCTCTCAGTTTTATTTAATATAAAATTTCTGTATCTTTGATAATGACCCAGCAGCCGAAACGGTCGTCACAAGACTTCGATAAACTTTGTGAAACCTATCCAGTGAGTTTTCGTATTCATGAACCCAAATGCTGGTTTTTTATTATTCAAATCCGAATTAAACTGGAAACTATTTTAATTGATCTAATCTCCACCTGAATATGCTATAGTACCTACAGCGAAACAACTGTAGTATCAGTAAGCAACAAAGTGTTCAAAATTCTATTCGAATTATCCAAGAAAATATTCTACAATAAAGCGAAGTAAAATTTCCAACCTTTGTAAGGTCTGGTTAGTTACCCATTTGTTTTTTACATTAAGAACAATTATGGTTTGGTATCGAACGATAGTTAGCATTATAGTAATAAAGCTAGCTTTTCTTTTATCTTCTATCGCCTATATAACACACCCATGTGTATACCCTACCGCAACGGTCCTTATTCGTTTAACAATAATAAATACATTGTAACCGCCTCATTGTAAAATTCCTCACTGGACCATAACTACTTAATGCGGCAATTTATTCTGTCATCATCATATCACCACCCTGTGACTCTGTGTCATGTGTTACGATATTCTCTTTCACTTCTCTTAGACATGTTGTGGTCGTCAATGAACTTTACTTATTTATTTTTCGCCAGGTCATACGAATTTTCCAAAGTAAGTATTTGGAATACATTCCTTTAATTAATTAATTAATATAGTGGTTTAATAAGAACAATAAAATTGGCGGTATATCTACTATAGTTTCTATTTTAATAAATTTGCTTATTAGTTTTAATTGTTATTTACTGAGTGTTGTTTATTTTTAACAGGTTAGTAAAAAAGTTATTAGTTTAGAGTTGATAAATATTGAAATGTATTGAAAATATTTTGAGTGAAATTATTAATCTCAAAAAGAATTTCTTTATTTTTCAAATTTGTATTGGTTTGATAATTACCGTTTCATCGAATTCATAAAATTTAATAATGAATTGAAAACATTTTAAGTGAAATTGTTAGTGTCAATAAAAATTTCTTTATTTTTCAAATTTGTATTGGTTTGATAATTATTGTTTCATCGATTTAATTTTAATTAATTTAATCTTTGGTGACAGATTTAAAAAGTTTGTTTCATTTTATAATGGTAAAAATTTTTAATTTTTGTTTGTCGACATCTTTATCCGATTTAGTGTAATTTTTGTAGTTATTCTGGAAGATTATTCTTAATTGTTATTGCTATTTTTATTTAAAATTAATAGAGCCCAATTTATTTTTGAGAACACAAGCTTTTTTATTAGATATTCGCGATATCAGAAAATTTTTAATTAACCAATAGGCATATAACTTGAAGACCTTTTAAAATTCACAATTTTATTGTCACTAACATATAACTGTTTATTTTTTTAATAAGCAAATTGGAGTCTTTGAAATTCTTAGACAGAGCAAAAGTGTAAAATATTATTTATTGTCATAAAAACGTGCTATTATCAGTTTCATTCGATGTAAAACTGTGACCATTAATGAAATTGATAAAGAATGTTAGGTACATTGGCCGGTACAGAAGAAGACAACTCTCCAGTGATAATGACTGTTCCAGAAGATAAACAATATTAAGCGCAATTTCAGATAGTTTAAACATCAATTATTTTATAAATGCATTTGCCGCCTTCACGATAACAATAACACTTACGTTTAGATGACCCAGATGACAGGAAAAATGTAATATTCACTTTTACTAAACAATTTCCAACAATGTTTCGACAATTTCTTCGAATTATTCACTGTAAATTGCGCAGAATACTGACAATTGCAAGGAAATTAAATAATGAAGCCGCTTCTTTGGAATATTCCATGCGAAATCATACTACAACTTTTTGTGACATTTAGATCTTGGATTACTGAATAAGTTAGGAAACTATTAGAGACATATTAGGTCTTAAACAACCCCGAGTAACAAACAAAATTGTAGGATTAATAAAAGAAATAAGGAAATGCAAGAGCAAGATAATTGAGGAAGGGTAAAAGAGGAGTAAGGCAATAAAGTGGGAAATTATTAGGAATTGTAGTGTGAATAGGGTAAGCTAGTTAGGCATGTATACGAGAGGAGAAATGGAACATAGTAAATGGAGACTTTAACTATAGTAGAATTAAGATTCGGGCTAAAGGGCCGTGATCTAACTGAAAGGTTAGATGCAGACGTTTCACCGGCAACTACGGTTGACATCATCAGTGGTACTAGGGTGACAAGGTCGCCGAAGGTCATACCTAAAGCGACTGTCAACTACATACCGCATTTCACTCACAGTCGGTTTAAAACAAGATTGAGTTTCACATAATCGAAAAAGATTATTTCATGAGCTGACATGTAAATAAATAAATAAATAATAGAATGTTTGGTGGTATATTATCATTTGTAAAATTTTCAGTGAGTATGTCAAAATCTTCGGGCAACAATTCTGCTACCGAAAGTAGTTCTGATAACATTATTATGGTTAATCTACGCAGTATGGGAAATCCTCAATCCGAATATAAAAATAAGGTAAAGTGTTTTTAATACTTTATTAATGGATAACTTACATAAGTAACATATAAATCTTTAGGGATCCATCAATGATACGTGCAAGGAAGTGTTACGTAGAAATCTAAAGGGTCGAGAAGAAAATTCGAATATAAAGAAACCTAATCGTAAGTAATATAATGACTTTAATGCAAATCATAAATGTTAAGTGAATATACGAAGAAAAGTTTCAAATTTATTTTATTGAACAACAACAATTGAAGACTCATCTTCACCTGAAGAAGCCAATGTATTGGTGAAACAATTTGAAACTTTTCTTCGTTTATTTGCTTCCTATTTTTGTAGATTATTTTCCTAATTAATTGGTCATTGCATTGTTCATATCCAGGCAGTTTAACATTAATTAATTGTTTCTTATTTACAATGAATTTCATGAGTTGGAGACAAATTTACCAGGTAGTTCATGAATTGGCTGAACGAATATATTTTTAGAAAAATTCAGTGAATATTTTGTAAAACGAGGTAAATGCGTTTGTAGATTAAAACAAAGGGAACATAAAAAAACTAAAATTTAAAAATAATAAGCTATTAAACATTTTATAATAACAACAGTAATAAATGATATCAACTTTTTACGTCTGTTTAGTTTCAGATATTATGATGGAATTAGTTGTTGACAAAGCTATAACAGTTTGCAACAATAGTTTTGGTTCTTAACAATATTTTACGATTTTACGATAAATTAACATCAAACTAAATACATGATCTCGAAGTGAATTATTTTTTTGATCCAACTATTATTTAAACGTTATTTAAAGATAAATTATTTTCTACATATTTTCTTCTTTTTTTGTGGATGTTCATATAAACACTGTTAAAAAAATACTACTTAAGTATTACCTACAAAAAAATTAATAATTCGATTTTTATTTTTTTATTTTTGATACATTAAATTATAGCATCTAATATTCTATATTATTTGAAAAACAATCCTAACAGGAAAATTACAGAATTGATTGTTAATTAAAAATCTTTATATTAGTAAGGCACCTACATAAACTATAATAACAAATAGAACAAATAAAACAAAAATAAATGTTTCTATTGAAAGTTAAAGTATAGTAAGGGTAAAATTAATTGAAATGAACATTAAAATATTTTCGTAAATATCACTACGAATTGTTTGGGGCATCAAAAGTAACTAATATATAAGTGATATACACTACAGCTAAAAGTTTAACCGACCATGCAAAATGCCAAGCATAGAGACTGAGCTTTTGTTTTGCACAGCGTGGTGGTCTACTTGAGCCCCTTATAAAGTAATTTTTAAGGAGTTAACTATTAACTTTATTTTGTATAACAATTATTATTTATTTTGTTGTCCGAAATTTCGTTATTTATTTTATTTACCAGAGAATAGCAATTCTATTTCGCTTCAAGCAGCAAAGAATAGAGATCAAATCAACAGACTAGAAAGAACATTAGAACATGTTTGCATATCGTAGTTTTGTGACAGTCCGAGTAACAGTAGATCCAACAAGAATTGAAATCTTGTTAAAAATTGGATATATTTGACCGTTATTTGATGCAAATCCATTATCACCATAAAATCACAAGACTTAATGTTTTCATAAACTTTTGTTAAACACAGTAACAATTGTTTCTTAAGTCTTGTTATTTTATGGTTAAATCTTGTTATTGATCATTGTAGGGAAGTATAAGTCCCACCTGTAGGACGCATCATAATCGTCATCAACCCTATCGACATTCCATACATTTGAAATACAATGGTCGGTTAAACTTTTACCTTTAGTGTATAATAAAATAAGCTTGATAAAATGAGTTCGTGTAAGAGTTCGACTGCTTCTTATGGATTCAACAATAATTGGAGATCTTGAAATTAGACTATCAAAACTTTAATAATGTTTAGCATCGCGTTTACAATACACAAGTTACTACATAATTAATTGCAAAAGAAAGTATGTTTAATAATAAAGAATAACAAAACGAAAAATTGCATCATTAAATGCAAATAAAAATGCTATAAATAAGAACCAAATGCAAACGTAAAAGTTACCTACAGTGATATCTTGAAATTATTGTTTGTTGTTATTATCATAAATAAAAGGGGCCATCGCATAATCTTTTGCGAAATAAAAATTCCGATAAATTGTTAAAGTATATACAGAAAATGATTGATAACAAACATAAAGACGTGGTAAGACCATCCTGGTGATAGTTCTATGCCTCAGTCAGTTTTATTTATTACATCAAAATATTAGCAACTAATTTTATTAAGGAGACTGGCGAGACTAACAAAGAAATTTTCTGTAGTATTAAAATTAATTATTAACAGTATCTATCTAAATTTGTGTTGTAAAATATATATTTTTCAAAAATGGACGCAGGTTTGCCCATGCTTAACAATATCGATATAGAGGCTATGGAAAAACAAGAAACACAGAAGAAAAATCAATATGTAGCAGCTACATGCGGTAAGTCAAAAAATTTGCTTTTTATTTTTTTCACAGATAGACAATAAAAGAAAAACAATTTCATAATTTTTTAGTAAATATTTAGTTTAGTAGTTTTATTGGCGCAAAATTTGACAAAGGTTGAATACATTCGATATTTACTTGATGAAAATCTATTCTAGCTAGTAAAACTCAAGACAATGATTTCCACAAAATTTAAATAACTTAAGCAATTCTATTTTTTATCTTTATTTGTAATCTCAAGATATATTAACCTCAGGGATGTTTTTTAAATATTGAGTACATATACTTAGTATATCCTGAGATTATAAATAAAGATAAAAACTATAATTGCTTAACTTATCTAGGTCCAATAACCAATAAGTTATTTTCTTATTTACAACGGAGCGATCTTTATACGGCATATAGAACTAATTATTCTGTAGGAAAATTTATTAAAAATAATAAAAGTAAATTGAGTAAAAATAATGTATTCTGGAGTCTTTAAGTTAACTTGTTGGTCTTGCCAAGAAGTGTAGATTGGACAGACTGTTAGAAATTTTAAAGAACGTTTGATGGAACATAGAAATAGTTACATAAAAAAAAGTCAGATTCCGCATATGCTAATCGTAATTGTATTACAGAGGAAGGTCATCTTTATATATTATATAATAATTTATAAATTTTATATTTATACAATAAAAGTAGTAGATTACTAGAGTTCTACTTAACGATAAAACAGAATCTTTCGCGAAACATAAAATATGTAACGAAGAAAGTTTTTATAAAAGTTTATGTGTAATTTCAAAATAAACTATAATTATATAATTATTAAAACAGTGAATAAATAGGGATAAAATTACAATAATAGTTTAGATTGTTCGATCAGCGTATTTCAGGTTTTGGTTTAATTAATAAAAATGTTTAGAAAATTAATTGAGTTAATTGCAACGTGCTATGTAGGCAATGATTTAATTTAAAGTTTTTAATAGCTCTGAAACAATTTCAAATACTTAATTTAGTTTGAATTTGGATTTTAATTTTTATTAAAAACAATTTTTTTGTTTATTTCTAATTGATTGACACGTTCTCTAAATATGTGCCAATTTAAAATATTGTGAAACGTATTGACATCAGATATTGTGACAATAAGTTGATACAAAATAACGACAATCAGAAATAAGAAAATAATAACGCTAACCTACATATAATGACACACTTCAGGTGTTTATGCCCTAATTTTTAATCTCAATCAATATCAAGGTAAAATTTGTAAGATTTTTTAAATGGGGACACCACTGTTTCATTAAATGATTACAGAATATGTACATCGTAACAAATGCCTATCAATTAGCAACTTTAATTTAGATTAAAAAAGATTTTATTTGGAGATTTCGAAAAATTAATCGTGTCAATGAACGGAATTAAAACCATGGAGCCGTTGATAACCTTTGTCCGTTCAGAAATTGTTCACCAAACATCCATATTAGTAAGATGTCATTTAAGTATCGATTTTGACTGTGGGGGGTCGCGCAATCTTAACTGGATTGACCGACAGAGGGCGCAACATTTTAATCTTTTTTTCATAGAAAAATGCCTCTAAATAGGATTTAAACACTAGAATACTAATTTAATACAATATTTTAAAATTTAATCAGAATAAAAATTCTGCCTCAGCACAAGAAATCGAAATGTTATAAGGTTATCACGTTTATATCAAATACGCATCAAAATGTTGCGCCATCTGGCAGCCATACAGTTCATACCATTACAGCTACAGTTCATACCACCTACAGCAATTTTAAAAGAGTCGTTACTCTTTATTAGTGCTTTTTGGTCTTTAACTATTAATAGTTTTAATTAGTACATATATAAAACTGCAGAAAATGAAAACTTTCTCTTTCAAATAGGCATTTGTTCATTAAAATCTGTAAAGTGCATGATGGGTTGCCTCCAGAATCATTTACAATTGACATTACAGTACTTTTTGTCATTTTTCTAAATAAGCTCCAAATTATATACTTTTTTCTCGACATTGACCAACACTAATTAGCGGATTTCGTAGATTAAATAATCAATTGGCAGACATAAAATAATTCTAAATTTATGAAAATTATTTTTAGACCCAGCATTTGTTAATGGTCAAATAAATGTAACAGACCAGATAGGTACCAGAATAACTTTGTTAAAAAATACAGAAGTGATAATTTATAAATTATCATTTAACTAATTAATTATTAAAAGCGATAACCCCCTTTTTTAATTTCTACTGTAAACATTATAATGTATCCCATTATTAAAATAAATAATGCAATCACGTTTTGGTGTCGCAAGAATAGTAAACCGTTCAAGAATTGTAACCATTAATAACATGTATATAAATAAACAGTATCTCGTGAATTTGTTAACACGTGAAACATGTTTTTATCGGGTGATGTTTTACATTCATTAAATTTTAATATACATATATATGTAGATAAGAATGTCGCTTACCAAGCTTTTTTTATTGTTATCTTTTGGAATAAGAGATTGGTAATTTTCCTAATTGAACTGCTATTTCTTTTTTGTCGGTTCATCACCAACCATAAATTTATCGCAACTTTTATTTCTCATTAGTTTTACGACGTTTCCTGAAATGAAAATGTAGTTAAAGGGAGCGAAAGAAGTTTTAGGGTTCCGTACCTGAAGGGACCAACGGTACAAAGGGGTCCTTCTGTCGAAGGCTTCTATAATATGTTATATTGTTTCACTAGTCACTTGTTGAAACATACATAGTAATAAAATAAATAAAAAAACGATAAAAGTTTCAAGAATTGTTTATTTGTAACACTACAGCCGTTTCTCTATACTATAGCTTCTTCAGGTGAAGATCTACAAACTAAGTCTATCGAAGCAGTATTTACACTTAAGAACTAAACTATTTGGTAGAGGGGAGGATTTTGAAATTTAAATTTAAAAGTGGTGTGTTGGAAACCTCTAACTGATCATTGAGAATTACATTTTGTTTATTATACCTATTTATTTCTAATTGTTCTAGAAGATTTAATTTTATTCCTTTATTTAGTACATGTAATACTTTAAAATCATTATTAAAATTGTGTTCACATTCAATTAAATGTTCGGCATAAGAAAACTATTTTTTTATTTACAAAACTTTTATAGTGTTCCAAAATACGAATATCAAAGGCCCTTTCTGTCTGCCCTACATAAACTTTTTCACAATTTCCACAACTTAATAGATTAACACCTGATTTGGCCCCTTTTGGTATTTTACCTTAATCGTTTAGAATAAATTTGCTTAAGCTATTATTAGTTTTGAAAGCAATAAAACTATTGTTTATACGTTTTACAGTTTTGCCTATTTTATTGGAAATATTACCTAAGTAAGTAAAACAATTAAATTGATTCTGTTTATTTCTAACTATAGGGTAAATACAATTGATAGTTTTTTGTTTCAATTTTTTAATTAATATATCATCTACTAATCTAACCCTGTAACCATTATTAATAGCAATGCGATAAATTCTCTCTAACTCCATGTTATATTGATCAATTTTTAAGGGTGTTTTTATCAATTTAACAATCCAACACACCACTTTTAAATTTAAATTTCAAAATCCTCCCTTCTACCAAATAGTTTAGTTCTTAAGTATAAATACTGCTTCGATAGACTTAGTTTGTAGATCTTCACCTGAAGAAGCTATAGTATAGCAAAACGGCTGTAGTGTTACAAATAAACAATTATTGAAACTTTTATCGTTTTTTCATTTATTTTATTACTTCTATAATATAATATTTTTTAAACCAAATGAGATATCGACTTGAAATTCGCACATTAAAAAATTGTATTTAATAAAAATATGCTAACAATTGTTTTAAATATTATACATAATATGAATTCAATTTTAAAATAGATATTTCGACCGTTGTTTTGTAACCAATATTTAATTGTACAGAATTACCAATAGGTTAGGTAAATTTTTGAAATTAGGTGCCGGTATTGGAGTGTACAGCTGTAGCTAATAACTAATAAACAACAAGAACATATAAAATCGCAAAGTAATTGGTGTCTTACAAATTCCAACTAATTACGTACTAATTATTGTCCTTTTGTGTGTGTGTTAATACATATGTGTACGTCTCGATTAAAATTATTTAATTAAATTTTTTTAAATAAGTTTCAATGTCTGCCAATTGGTATTACAACTGCTTTTATCATGTTGTTTATGACTCTAAATAATTATTATGATTTATTAAAACTATTACATACATATCTAAAGGTGTTTTTTATTAGCAAGTATACATATGTGAATGTAAATCGTTTCTAGAAATCTTTAGGTTTTACTAGATTTAAAATCTCAACTAGAAACTTATGAAACTTCCTCCTTTATACAAACTGTTTTAATATATACTTAATATATATGAGTAACGGTTGACAAACGTTTATTTTTAATTGTAAAATTGCCCTGTTGTTATCCAGTCAATACCAATTCTAAAATCATCTCCACGAGTGTTTTTCGCCGGTAGCCTTTCTTTAATTCCGCACTTCCAGGGTGATTAACCGCTCAGATGTGGTTCTTTCGCTACATGAATCAGATCGTAACCAGAATAATCACAAATTACCATTTACATTACCGTTCATGTACACTAATCCTAGAGAAAGGTGAAGTTTGTTTGTTAGAAAAGAAATTACCTTTTCAACTGACAAGTTGACGATAGTAATCATTAAACAAAGGAAGACTCACCCTAATTACCACTAAGACTCAATCTCACGTTGATAATACCCACGTGTGAAATGGGCGAAACACGTGTCCGTTGATATAGAATATAGTTAGTGATAATTAGGGTGACTCTTTCTTTATTTAATTATTCTTTTACGACAGTCTCCTACTTTCTACTTTGGGTAGTAATCATACTTTTAATTTTTTATTGTAATAAGAACTTTTCAAATCTTTTGAAATTACAGTAGACTCGTAACAGTGTGACCAGTATATTAATTACACTAGAGCGCCGTATACCGTGAACAAACTAAACTTAATAAAACTAGGCATTTGCATGGTACACGTTTATCACTATCGGTGGTAATGAAAATATGCTCTTGGTTAGTGTTCTCCGAAACTGCCAGACTTGTATCCAAATGTCAGCTCTCCGTAGGCGGTTCCGACAGAGTAACAACCAATATATTTGATGTCTATAAACAGTGTTTGATGAATAAATACAGACAGCGTAGCGAACGCCATCTGTAGATATTTGCTACTTATTGTGGGATTCAATAATGTTAAACAATGTCAAACCTAACCTAACTTAACCTAACCTAACCTAACCTAACTTAACCTAACCTAATCTAATGATTTCGTCGAGGGCATAATATACTCCTAAGAAAAGAAAAGTTTACTGACATCAGTGCCACAAGAATTGTTATATCGGGAACCAAAACAACCACAAACTTTGTTTAAATATTTTTTAAAAAATTTAAATGCAGCTTTTTTCAAGATTTCCCATCACATTACTTTCTTTGACTTCTTACCGTATTTATCATCTATGTATAAGAAAATAGCGCGTAATACATACCTTCACCGGAATATCTCGACTAGGTAAGGTATTTATTGTTATTTAGAAGACAATTTTTACAAAATAAATTACTTGTATCTGCACCGCTTTTATGGGAACGTCGGTAATTAAAGAAATTTCCTATGTAAAACAATAACAGGGAATTTACACTATAAAATATCGGTAACGGCGGTGTAGGTTTATAAAAAATTTTCTTCTGTCAACATAATGCATTTATGTTTGTGTAGCCAGCTTCACACGACCAATTTTATTTAATTGCGCTTGTTATACCTACATGGTTGTACGTGTGTACTCATATCCAAGAATGTGTGGTGTGGATACCCAATTACATTGTCATTTGTTATTTAAAAACACCTAAAAATTATATTATATTGCGCTTATTAATTTCGATAAAACTACTGGCCTTTTAATTCAACGCGTTTTTCTAATTTCGACAAGGACTAAAAATCGTTCATTAAATAAACATTACCACCGATAGTGATAAACGTGTACCATGCAAATGCCTAGTGTACGTGTAGGCGCTAACTAAAAGAAAAAAAAAATCATGAATTACCGAGAATTATTACATTTGCTAATGGATAGAATGACACACGATTTGAAGAAATGGCATCATTCAGAATTTTAAGTGTTTCTAATAAAGAATTGTCTTTTTTTTTAGTGAATTATTATCAACAAAAATAATTAAAAGGGCATTATGTCTGACAGTTGAAAGAGTTTCGATAATATGAAAAACTAAGGGACTATTTAACATTCTGGCTAGGCGGGATACAAAGTTTGAGGGTCTGAATGACATCAGTTAACACAGAAATTCATCACCAAACTTTCAAATTATGATATCACAAAAACGTAAATTTTGGCTAACGGATATCGCGTAATATTAATTGATATGGCTGCCAGAGGACACAATATTTTGCATCTTTTATAAAAAAGAATGTTTATATTCAAGTTCGTTTTGCTTAATTGTTTACAATGATATCTTACATGGTCAATCAAGAAATCCTAATAGTCTTTGAGAACTACGTTTCAGGCATATGAGTTTAAGATATGGTTGAAGGAAAAAACACTTGGTATACGTTTCATAAATTTTAGTTAAAATAACCTTAACAATTGTTTCGATTGTGACGTCGTTTTCAAAAGAATGAGTAAACGGTAATCCTTTTGAAAACGACGTCACAGTCGAAACAATTGTTAAGGTTATTTTAAATAAAATTTATAAAACGTATACCAAGTGTTTTTTCCTTCAACTAATTAGTAAAATGTTTCATCAACCAATCTATTTCTAAAATTATAAATATGGAATCAACAGAAACAACTACTCCGAGGGCTAATACTCCTCCGGCATTGAATTACATTGTTGATTCCGATTGATTCTTACACGAAGATAACATATATAAAAAAGAAGGCATTAAAATCCTTTTTTGTCTAAATATTAAGGATCACAGATCCCAAATTTCGAACGCGTCCTACCGAGTAGGCACCGCGAACCGAAAGCCAAATCCCACAACCGGTTTCGACCTATATATATATATAACATATGTTTTAAGATTAAGCTTAATGGATGACAGTTTTCCAAATCAGGTTGGGTTTGTATCCCCCATAACGATTCTGTTTTTAATTTTTACAGAACCATAATAATGGAAAATTCAAAAACTGAATATAAAACATGCAATGCAACCTCTTCATATTTTCTATTTAATTTTTTATTATTTTCTTTGTTCTAGCTGCTTTTGGAGCCATATGTGCCGGAACGACGTTAGCTTGGTCTTCCCCGGCCCTTCCCCAGCTGGTGGTACCTCCTGGGACAAATATTAGTCGACCTGGTGCCTCATTACAACTCACCGAAGCCGAGGGATCACTTGTGGGTTCTATGCTAGCAATCGGAGCCCTATTATCCGCAATTCCAGCGGGCTTCATCGCCGACAAATTCGGACGAAAACAAACAAATTTAATGCTTGTCGTACCTTACACGGTATGCTGGCTATTAACAGTATTCGCTACCAACGCTTACATGCTATATGTGGCTAGGTTTTTCGCAGGACTGGCTACCGGAGCCATTTGCGTCACATCGCCCATGTACATCGGCGAAATAGCCGAACCGTCGATCCGTGGAACGTTGGGAACTTTCTTTCAACTTTTTATGTGCTTGGGGATCCTAGCTACGTACGTGATCGGTGCTTTTATTAACTGGGTTGGACTGTCGGCTATTCTAGCCATTTTCCCAATTTTATTCGCTTCAAGTTTGTGGTTCATGCCGGAAACTCCTATTTTCTTGGTAAAAATCAGAGACCTAAAAGGCGCCGAGGAAAGTCTTAGGTATCTCAGAGGAAAGTATGCAAATGTGCGTAACGAATTAAAAGTAATCGATGAGGAAATAACGTTAGCGCAGAGTAAAAAAGTGGGGTTAACAGATCTGTTTGCTACCAGGGCGAACAGGATAGCCCTCGTCACAGGTCTTGGTCTTCAAGCATTTCAGCAATTGAGTGGAATCAACGCTGTAATCTTTTACACTGTTCCCATATTTAAGTCCGCTGGTAGCACCCTTCCACCCAATTTGGCAGCTGTGGTTGTTTCAATAGTTCAAACAATAACCTGCTATTTCGCTGCCATGGTAATCGATAAGGCCAATAGAAGATTTTTCCTAACGGTTTCATCGGTTGGAATGACGATCTGCTTGGCAGCTTTGGGATGCTATTATCATCTAATTTTACTCAATATTCACGTGTATGGTTTGGGGATTCTACCACTGGGAAGTCTGGTGCTTTTCATCATGGCATATTCCATTGGATTTGGGCCGGTTCCTTGGATGATTATGAGCGAAATATTTGCGCCAGAAATCCGGGGTTTTGGAAGCGGTTTGGCCGTTACGACGAACTGGATCAATGCATTTATAGTGACCTTCAGTTTTCCTATAATGAACGCGGTGTTAGGGGGACATATAACATTTTACTTATTTTCGATGATTATGGGCGTTGCTACATTTTTTGTTTATGCGGTTGTACCTGAGACTAGAGGAAAAAGCATTACTGAAATTCAAAATATGTTAAATAAGTCGTAAACTGTTTTGTATTTTTCCAGGGTTTGCCTGTATCAGAACCTGATTTTTTTTTAAAACAGCGCTCATTAGAGGGCGTTCATAAATTATGTAAGGGATATTTTCCCACATTTTTGACCCCCACCCCCTTTGTAAGGAATCAGAAGATATTTGCTAATCCCCTACTTCCCCTCTTACGTAAGACAGAATATTAATATCTAAAAAATACGTTCACTGTCAAACGTTTTTATTCTTGTTCCAGAATGTTTATATAATAATAATAATTAATTGATGCAAAAAACTTTAATAATCATTACAATGCTGACATCATAATGAAATTTTTACATAGTTAAAGCTGACCAATATTTTTATAAGTATTCAAAAATTTTAATAATCCATAAATCCTCTAATTATTTGCACAACTCCCAAGTAATAATAACTATAAATCCCAAAAAGTTTGCTATTAAATAATTATGTCAGCAAAGGTCTTAATTTTTAGTGTAGTCTCATATGTGGATAAATTAAAATACCTAATTAATTTTTGCTCAAACGATCCATTTATTTCCATTTGTTTATTTTATTTTCATAAGGGCGTTTTAATTCTAGGATTTTTATTAGAACTTTATGTACTGGCTGGTCCAAACGAATCAACAAAGTATGATAAAAAACATAACATTTTATTATAATATTTATGTAGTTTCCATTGCTTTATTATTTTTAAATTGTTTGTCTTAAAAACCGAAGGAACTTTTGTTTGTAGTTTACCTTATGTTTAATACGATTATAAATTAGTTGTCGCTGTGGCTGTAAGAAAACTAAAGTATTTGTTTTTTAGTATGTAATAGGATTATCTATTTTAAGTATGAAGAATTGTAATTAGTTATTTTTTTTAAATAAAAACACTTTTTATTTATTTAATTTTCCATATTAAAAGAAGACAGTCAAAACTGTTGTTTTATATTAACGATACTAACGAAAAATTCAAGGAATCAACAGGAGCTTGACAATTCAATTGTCATTGATGTTAGAAACAAGTTTCATGCTTAACTTTACGAGTTCTTTCTATAATGTAAAGTCGCAACCGTTGTTCAGTTGTTCGTTGCTAACAATAATTACAATCGAAAAAAAAAACAATTCATAAATAAGGAAATGGCATACTTGACTGACTGTGATTCAGATCATGATGAATGATGGCAGACGTTTGTTTATACCGTAAATGCGTAGAGATTAAAAATGATTTATTAACACCGTTTGGTGTTATTATATTTAGTAAAACTAAATCGATAAGTCGTTTTTTAATTTATTTTTAATTCAATTACTGTGAAGTAGGATGATAAAATAAAATAACTGCACAACATGCCCATCAGGGATAATTACCCACCACAATCTAACCTTATCTAACATAACAAACTACTCAAGAAATATTGCCGCCAATTTTCTAGATTCGAGCTATTGTTTTTGTCATTTTCGGTAAGAAAAGTTTTTTATAAATTTTTTGATACGTCGACATTCCAAGCCATTACAAAATAATTTTTGCTGAAAATTTGTTTCTAGACTAATTTATGATCGTATAAACCAAAAATGACAAAAATAGTTAGGTCATTTACATCGAAAGCGAGATATTTAACTTACAAGTCTTTTATCATTATCAATATTGCAGAGGTTCAGAAAAAAACATTAAATCTTTACCGTCTAAAACACAGCATTGAGGTTTAGAACGACCCTTCATGAAATATCAGTTCGTAACTTCTAGGATACAAATTAAGGATGTAGAATTTTGTGATATCATCAAAAATATGATTAACATATAGACACGATTATACCAGCTGATTCAAACCATTCCTGGCTAATCAAACTAGCAGTCTTTCATTCTTTAATTAATAGATTGATTAGCTTACCTTTATCAGTTATCAGTTATGAAAAAGAAGTATACATTATATACTTAATGAATAAAAAACACTTGTTCGAATTTCACAGTTTATTGTTTATCACTTGACAATATTGTTTCGCTACACTGTAGCTTCTTCGGAAGTTATATCTAAACTTGTCACAATTTATTTGGTGAGATATACTTGATTTATGCAGCTTAATGATTTTTTGTGTTAATCAATGGATAAACTACCCATTTTATGTTAGCAAATCGAGTTCACCCTGTACATCCACGGGTGCCAATGCCGCCTTTGATATATACGTATTTATGCGTCATCAATAATATAAATGATTGTTTAGAAATGTAATAAACCATTTCCTTCTTAAGTAATCGGTTAATTGTCAAGGAAACGGTAACTTTTACCACTACAGATCCTAATTGTATAATTATACTAAGTGTACAAAGCATTCGCTGTTCGTACTAAAGTCAAAGTAAATAAATTATCCGTTTGTCCTTTTTTTTTAAATTTCGAAACGCATTTTGACTTTTACTTCAACCAATCCTAGAGCGGCAGCTGTTTTTTAAAATCAAGCAAGCAACGATAGCAACCCACACATGTTTGTAATGAACATGAATGGTATGGTGTCAACTAAGGGGCTGTTGTTGTTAATTAAATTACCAATTAAAATACATAATTATTAAAAATTGATTCGATGAAGCCTTCAAATATTGTAACTCCATAATCACATTTAATAAAACAGAGATGAGTTACAAAAAGGTTTTATTGATGTCACAATAATATTATTTCGACATATAATGTCTTCTTCAGGTGGTGAAGTAATCTAAACTTAAACTAATTACAAGTCGACTTAAATACTAAATTATAAGGGTGGGGTGAAAAGCTTAAATGTTTAAAGGAGGAGAATTGTTCAGATCTGTTTGGTCATTTAAAATTAATCCTAATTTATTTACTTTATTATTTTAATAAATTTGCCTAAAGAGTTATCCGTTTTGAATGATACAAATTCTTTAGGCAAATTTATTAAAAACAACAAAAACCCCAGCAAAAAAGAAAATAAATCTGGAATTTATAAGTTAGATTACTGTAGTTGCAACAAATCTTACATTGGACAGACTGGAAGAGCTTTTAAAGATCGTATAAAAGAGCACAAGAAATGTTTTGAAAACAAAAATAATCAGTCTACTTATGCTAATCACTTAATTTCTAACTCATACAACTTTAATGATAACTTTAAGATACTACATACTAAAGCAAGAAGTATTAAATTGAATTTACTAGAAACTATGGAAATAAATAAATTGAAACAGAAATAAGTTTTTTTTTGACTGGTGCATTAGACGTTATAAGAAAACTAAGGGTGTTCGCGATTTGAAAGTTAGGTTAGGTTGGGATTATCAAGGATGATGATTTTATATAAAATAATTTCAAAAGTCTGTCACTTCCGGTAATACCTAAAGTTGATATCAACTTTGTTAGTTTTAATGGAACGCTATATTTTTTACAACAAATACATATGAAACATAAAATTTTAGGGTGACATTCATAAGCAACTTTTATGAAAAAAGATCGTTACCACAACCCAAATTATAAAAAATTATGACATCCATAAAAAATGAATTTTCTTATTTCTTTTATTCGCAATACCACAGCTTCTTCAACTGAAGATTTTACAAACTTAATCTATTTTAGCAGTATATATACCTTAATGATCAAAAACTATTTGGATGTGGGGAGATATTTAAAATTCAAGTTTAAGAGCGGTGCATTTGAAATATCCAATTGATCATTAAGATTCAAATTTGGTTTTTTCTACCTATTAATTTCTAATTATTCAAGTAAGTTTAGTTTTGTGCCTTTATATTGTACATGTAATACTTTAAAACCTTATAATTTCTACAATTTCATAGATAAACACCTGATTTTGTTTCTTTTGGTGTCTTACACTTATTGTTAAGGATGAACCTTCCTAAAGAATTGTTAGTCTTGAAAGAAATAAAACTATTGTTTGTACATTTTATGTTTTTAGATATTTTGTTGGAGATATTACCTAAGTATGTGATTATTTAACTTTAGTTTATTTACTTCTATAACATTAAAATCTAAATTCTTTAATCTATTTGAAATTTTATGACTGGTATTTTTAATATAATTTAAGGCATAAAAACGGTTAACATTATTAGTTACTAAACCATTTCCTAACATTCTTTGAGCTTGTTTTTTCATTAAAATATTATCTACAATGTCCACTTTGTAACCGTTGTTTACGGCAATATGTTTAATAATGTTCAGTTTCTTATAGAAATTGTGATTTGATAATGGGATATTAACCAACCTATGTATAAGACTATGAAAGACTGACAATTTTATAGTAAAAGATTGATTGGAAGAGGCAGGAATGTTGTCTATCAGACCCAGCAAAGAAAACTACTATATCCTCGACATATCTATAATAATATAAACAATTTTTAAAAAGTTCATTGGATAATGGTTCATGAATATTTCTGTTAAAAGTGGACTAATTGGGTTACCATGGCTAGACCTTCGTTTTGAATATAAAATTTTCCATTAAATTGCACGTAATTTTGATGCAAACAATCTTCTAGTAAATATAAATATAAATATGGAATCAACAGAAACAACTACTCCGAGGGCTAATACCCCTACCGGCATTAAATTACACTGTTGATTCCGATGGACTCCTAGACGAAAACATAACATATTCAAAAAAGAAGGAATTAAAATCCTTATTTGTCTAAATTTTAAAATTAAAGATCTCACATTTTGAACGCGTCCTATCAAGTAGGTCGAAACCGGTCGTGGGATGTGGCTTTCGGTTCGTTGTGCCTACTTAGTAGGACGCGTTCAAAATGTAAGATATTTGATCTTAAAATTTAGACGAATAAGGATTTTAATTACTTCTTTTTTGAAAACTTCTAGTAGTTTTAAAATATCATTAGAGGTGAAATAGTTGGTTTTACTGATATTAGGCTTATTATTGATAATTTTAATAACCTCTTTCGAAGGAATACTTGACAATAGATTGGTGATATGGAATGATATTAACTTACAATTAGATGGTAAACATATTTTGGAAATTTTGTTGATAAGGTTTAAAGAATCTTTAACAGAAAATGTTGACTCGAATTTTATAATCTTTGTTATTTCTTGAATTAAAAATCTAAAATGTTTGAAGGTAAGCGACAAATGACTGGTGCAAAAATCAACACTCTTTAAATACCTATTTCATTATATCTGTTAATATGAAATAATTACAAGTTGAAGTGTTCACGTGCATTTATTTGTTAACATTTGACGATTTATTCTATATCGTACATCGATGTACGTTCTAGTCGATTCCATAAAAATTTATCGTTTTACGAGAATGTTTGTTTTGAACGTAATCATCTGGGCCTCAGCTCGTGCTTCCGATAGGCTTAAGTACATAGCTTTACGTATCAAGTGTATCTAATATTTGAACAGTAATTTATTATTGGACAATACTAATTGTAAGAAAAAACTTTTACAGACTGATCAAGGTACAAGAGATTTGGGCGTTTATGTCAGTGGTGGTTCGTTAATGTGGCGCACAATGAGATGTGGTTACTTACTGTGTGAATTTATCGAATTTCAGCATATTCGTTATATGATGAGCGAACGATTCTCTTATGAATAACCAACATAAATTTAAAAAAGTCAAATTTTTAAACTTTTACCTATCATACAAATGATTTTTGTGACTAATTAATGTGTCAAACTATAGAGGGTGCATTTTTTGTGAAACATGGTCTTAATATATTTAGTCAAATAAATATATTTATCGCAAACCTACAACCACCGATATAACCATCCCGGCGGATTGAAATCATCCCATAAGAACAAAATTAGCTGCTTACAACTCTTTCTTAGAAAGATTAATAACCTTACCGTTATCTACGGAAAAATTTAACATTGAGCTGAATATAATAAAAAGAATTGCTATTAATAATGGTTTTAAGAGTAACATGGTTGATAAATTATTAAAAAAATAATTAGATAAAAAAGTAACAAGAATGTTGTACAATAATAGTCAGGCATCTCAAAACAACACCTTTTGTTCTCTATCTTTATAAAAAATGTTGGTTTTAAATTCAAAAACATTCTCAAAAAACTAAACATCTCAGCCGAAAATATTAAGGGGGAAAATGGAATGTATGAAAACAAATTTGCAGATTATGACAAAATTTATATTGAGTAGACGGGGCGGAGTTTAACATAAGTAAAAGCAGAATCGAACACAAAAAATTGATCCAAAATAATAAACACGTTACCGGTTTTTCGACACATTGATTGCTGAGATAACAACCACCAAATAAATATAAATATGGAATCAACGGCAACAACTACTCCGAAGGCTAATACCCCTACCGGCATTGAATTACGCTGTTGATTCCGGTCGTGGGATATGGCCTTCGGTGCGCTGTGCCTACTGTGTAGGACGCGTTCCAAATGTGGGATCTGTGATCCTTTGTAATTAGACGAAAAAGGATTTTAGTACCTTCTTTTTTTGAACCACCATGTGGATCTAAATTATGTTAAACCCTTACATTTCGAATCGAAAGGTAATCGGTTAAACTGTCTAAAAATTTTAGAAGCTCAAAAAGCCTGTTCCCAAGGTAAATTTGTCACAAATGAACAAATAGATTATAAAAAAGTCCTACTTATTAAATCTGTAATAAACTAACTGCTTGGGCTGCAATAAATACGTTTAAGCATTCGCAGTATTGAGAATCAAGAACAATCGATACAGTTCTCGATGCCCGTTAAATACAATTTGTGGAATTTATTTAATTTAATTATTTTCGATGTATTTTTCGAATGCGAATTCAATTCTGGTGCCAGAAAAGCATTACCACACATATGAATTTTGGGGTTAATATATTTCAAAATTTGGATGAGTAGCCATAATTCTGAGGCAAATTTCTAATTCAAAATTGAGGTTATTATTTTTATCATACCATAAACTATAAAATACTCATCCCTAAACAATTATCTATGGTATTTATTTACAGGAAAATTCAAAATTTTTTATATACCTAACCAAATCCATTTATAGTTTACTTAAAAAATCATATTCTCTGATAGTGGTTGGGCTTAATTACAAGTAGATAGTGTTTGATAACTGTCTAATTAATCGTAATTGTGAATGCTTAATTGATCAAGTATACAAAAAATTATGTTAAGTAAATATACAAATACATTTATAACATAAATATAAACATACCTATTTTACTTTTATTTACCATAATGAATTGGATACATATTTGTAATAAACTTACTTAAACAATTTCCAGACATGAAGTGATGAAATGGTTTGTTGTATTGCACAAAATGTACTTATTATACATATAACAAATAATTTAGAATAACATTTAATTAGTACAAGTGTCCATTGAAAATCCCTAAGTAACTAAATACCGGGTTAGTTAAATAAATAATTAACAAGTACAATTTCTAGCCTTTTCGTTTGGACACACTGTGGCTTCTTCAGGTGGAAGAAGTTGACTAAACATAAAATAAAATAAAAACTTAAAAACTTTTTTGTGTTTCATTCCCACCAGTTACTCGTGCTGGTGGGCGGGCAGTCCCTCCGATGTACACTGTAGTGCAAAGCCGGAGGGTAGGGCGTAAGGCCCTCTTCAGCTTTCTTTCAGGAATCATGGGAATGGGTGGGGATGTGTTTAGGGAGAGAAAGATGAGACGGACGAAATGAATACAGAAGAGAAGTGAAAGATTATCTGTGGAATATTACTGCCCCAGCATTTGCCTAAGTGATCCAAGGAAACAACAGAAAACTTGGACCAGAGCAGCCAGACCCGGGTTCGAACCGGTGACCTCCCGAATGCTAAGCAATGATCTAAACCAGTAGACTAAATTTAAAAAAAATCAGTGCCGTTTATATTTGATACACCCTCGTATTACAACGTGTTCGTTATTATATACGAAATTTCAGAATACCGTACAGACAGAATACATTGTTTACGTGATACGTACCGTTTATAATGACATCGGATATTACGACGAAACTAATATGGCAACGGCAAATGTAGTGTAATTTGGGTCAAATTATTTTTTATAGCAACAAGCGGACTCTCGCCGCATAGTAAGAAAACGCTGGCAAAGTTGTATGAGATAGGTAGGGGAAAAACTGAAGTATAAAAAAGCGAAATGACAAAAACTTGTTATATCGTAACGGTGCAATTATCAAATTCGAACCGTTTATTATTAAGGATATTTAATCAAAATTTAAAAGAATCTAGAACTAATTTTTCCTTGCAGCATTGACGATATTTGCATTTTCTAAAAACTAGAATATACCACATCTCTAACTATTTGTGAATGATAATATAATATACGTCTCTCTCTCTCCCCCCCCCCCTTTACTACTATTTCTATTTCTACTAATATGTCTCTAACAAGCCCTTCATATCTCAGAAGGCGTCTTACAATCCTACTATCCCATCCGTTCTTTTCTTTAACATAGTATTTGTTTTATGTCTCCAATTCTTATATTAGCTCTAACCGTAATACTTGTACCTCCCTTGAACACCAATTTTGTTGATTTATTTTTATATAGGTTCAAGAGATCTGCCGAAGATTTGCTACGGTCAGTCTTATTTTCATTTGTATTAATTCTATAATTTTCTGTCAATGTCGCTTCCATTTTATTTTAGGTTGTCTCCAATTCCTCCTTGTTAGACGTACTCCTGGCACTTAATACGAACAGCGCCAGTCAACAATCGAGTGACGCGGCTTTTTGTCCATGACGAGGTGCATGCAAGGTGTAATTAATTAATGTTATTGACTTATCGATAACAATGACGATCATTATTTTATTTGTTCGTTTTATTGCATTAACATCTAAAAGTTGAACGCTACCGACCGATAATGTTTATCCGGTTGAAGATGTATCAAATTCGCGATTACTATCATGATCGAGCACCACATCCAGGTGTCACATCATTTTTTTTATAAATCTTGAATAAAACGTGGATCGGTATATGCTGTATTTTAAGTTTTTTCGAAATTGTATTACTTAATAATAACATTTAAATTAAACTAAGTAAATATATCTATGATACGCTAACGTTTCGTCTGTTTCTCTCTTCTTCTTTCAACTATAGTCACCCAAGTCCGTATATGATCTAAAGTTATTAATGTCAGAGTTATAGATTGATAAATCTACTTTTTAAGGTTATACGTTTCTTTTTTGTATGTTATTAATACACGAACGAAAAAAAAATTATGTCTGTCTGTCTGTACGGGCCAATTTTCGAAATGACTGAACCGATACAAACATGAAGGAGGATTTAGGATACGTTTTTAAATTGTTTGTGGGCTATAACAATTGTTTTTATTATTATAAACAATTAGAAACAATTTCACGCGGACAAAATCACAGATAAAAGGTAGTTGTTAAATGTAAATTAATATACATCGTCACGTTTTATGCTTTTTACGTTTTAAGGCTAATTGCTGGTGTATTTTATCAATGTATATTTTAAAAAAAATAACGATTATTTTCAAAGGCTACCTATATATTAAAATGGCGCCATATAGCTGCATATCATGTGTCCATTCACGTAGCATCGCAGGCATGTTTATTATATTATTTACCTTCGTAAGTACAGAGCATTAATAGGTCAACATTTTCGGTATAATTTCATTGTTCAATGTTATATTTTTATTCGTTTACATAATAACCAAAAGCAACCTTAATATCAAACAAATTTAAGGGAAAATAATTTTTATTATTTCTATACGTACGTTACGGCAATTTTAAACAAGGACTAATTTATTTAAAACCTATTTTGGTTCCCAATTAACAAAAAATGAAGGATATCTAAAATTATAACGTAAAAAAAATAGAAAAACAAAATCCCAATTAGTACCTACTAATATACAATTGATTCGATTGCTATTTCCCCTTTTAAATATATATATATATATAAACAAAATAATGTTCCCCAAAATTTATTGAAAAATTCGACAAGAGTAATTAAAGTACTAGAGTCAAAATGTATAACATGGAAATTTATACTAATTAAGTTAGCTAATTAGTAATGGGGAAGAATTATGTAAGACCAGTTTACGATTTTTTGTTGATATTGGTATGAGGTAATTTTAGATTATCAATATTAATGTTCCTTTACTATTTTTATTTATGTCATGTCATGTTCTTTTATTCTTGTAGAAATTGCTCTACTAAATTGTCCTACGTAAATGGCATCACAAGTGTTACACGATATTTGGTAGATGCAACCTTTTTCCAATTGTTTGATCTTCCTTTTGTTGTTAATCAAAAGGTTTTGCAAGTGGGACGTTACTTTTATCCACCCCTATTAAGCCTAGTTTCAGAAATTGTTTTTTTGTATTTATAACTAACTCGATTAATAAAATATAGAAATAGATATGGTTCATTTTTAGAATTAATATCCAGTTTGTTGTTATTAAAAGTATTTTGACTTGCTTCTGTTTTTTATTTTTAATTAATTTGTCCACTAGGGAATATCACAGCCGTTGTTTTTAGCTATCAATCTAATAGTGTTTAATTCATTAATTGTACTTGTATCTGGCAAAGGTAGTGCCAATAATCTATTAATTATAGAATAGAAAGCTGCTAATTTTGTTTGCCGGGGATGATATGAATCTACCCGTATAAGTTGATTTTCTGAAAATTTTAAGGATTAATTTATTGTGACGTCGTTATTGTTAAATGTAGAAAATTTAAACTTTTATTTATTTATAAATATGAAATCAACAGAAACAACTACTCCGAGGGCTAATACCCCTACCGGCATTGAATGACACTGTTGATTCCGATGGACTTCTAGACGAAAATATAACATACTCAAAAAAGAAGAAATTAAAATCCTTATTCGTCTAAATTTTAAGATCAAAGATTTCACATTTTGAACGCGCCCTAACAAGTAGGTCGTGGGATGTGTCTTTCGGTTCGTTGTGCCTACTTGTTAGGACGCGTTCAAAATGTGAGATCTTTGATCTTAAAATTTAGACGAATAAGGATTTTAATTCCTTCTTTTTTGAATATTTAATTTATTTCTTTTTAAATGGTAAAGTTTATTTCATTTATAGTTTGATCATAATGTTTCACATGAATTGCCCCGTTGAAAGTTTAAATGTGAAAAAAAAATTATGTATTACTGATTTATATTTGTACGTGTGTTACTTTGTTAATTGTAGATATTTATTAGATATTAAATATAACAGTCGTTATCATGAACAAATTAGTAATTATACAACTGCTAAATTTCATTTCTACATTGTTAAAAAACTACTGTAGCAAATGGACGCAAAGACGTGTAAGGGGTGAGGATTCCATTTGAAAACACAAACACACCCTGTTTGCTTATATCTTAAATACACATGTGAAATATTATTTCAAAAAAATTAAAAGACATTTCACTGTTAATTGACGATACCTTAATAGGGAGAAATGTACATCGAGTATTATCAATAAATTAACAGTGAAACATCTCCAAGTGTTTTATTCGAATTTTATTTTTTTTAATCAAAATGTTTCACCAAGAACTAACGGCGTCCTCCTTTTTTGAAATATTGTTGTTAGAGTAGTATTTAAAAAAAAGGGTTGCTGATTGCTACTGTAATTGTTTCCTTTTTGATCTCTTTGTTGACATGAATAATAGGCAAATAGTTAAAGAAATTATTTCTAAATCGTTTTACAGTTATTGTCATTATAGTCAATATTTATTGACAATGCCTCCATTACGGCAAATCGTAAGGTTTTTAAATGAAAAACAAGAAAAAAATAAACGACACAGTGATAATTACATTTCAACGCAATTGTTTCCACTTCTTTGACTGAAACTAATTACAACAAAGCAGGTTGGCTTTAAAAATGGCAATTTTACTACTATAAAAGCGCAGATATAAGCACAAATCTATTATTACAATTATAATTTATTCTTCATCGCCTGGGGCACCACCGAGTACATAAATACTGACCACTTTTTCTGTCATATAAGTGATTGGACAGAATCGTTTAAAAATATTTGTTTGCACGTTTATCAGTTGTCTTTCTTAAAGACAGAAGAAGCAAAAAACGAAAAGAATTGGAATTTTCTTGGGCGTATATATATACATAGGTGTATATTATAGTAGACAGACACAACAAAGGTATGCAATGTAATAAAGTAATTAATAAATTAATTATTATTATTGTTAGTTATGTATCAACTACCGAAAAATTTGATTCAATCGCGACAATTATCGCGCTGTCTTGTGTATTTAAGGCCGTGATAAGGAGATATATATTTGTATAATGTTTTAACTCTTGAGTAAAACAAAGCATGACAAATACACTTGCCGCATGTTTGTTCATTGGACGATAAACTTATATCTTGATGGGGTGATAATGAATTAATTTTCGGCTAGAAATTTTCGTCTCAATTCTTTGCCATCTTTCGCCAGTTTAAGACACATTTCGGGGATCACCTATTGTGATTTTTTTCGATATTGTATTTAGTTCGCGAATTTGAAAATTTCAAAAGTTCCCAATCGAAGAATCGAATAATATTTACTTTTTTTCCACTACAATGGGCACAGAAGACAAGCACGTGGGTTATATTCCGGTGGCAGGGGAGGATCCATCAGAATTACACCAGGGAAATGGGATAGAGTTGCAAAGTTACGGAAAGCTACAGTCAATTGACAAACTCGCTATGGGGGTCTCCACCGAACCCACCAACCGAAAATTTCTCTACATTGCAGCTTGTGCAGGTTAGTCATTCTTCATTCATATTATTGTTGTATCGACCGCTCTTCATTCATCGAAAGTTTTACGTTATGTTTCATTTAAAATGTGTGCAAAGTGCGATATTAAAATTGTGAGTAATTTACATTTTTATTATTATATATATTGTATATTTTTGAAAATTTGCTTCCTATTCTATTTTTAAAAGCGATCGTTTAAAGGCAAAATTTGTTGCATTTATATATTATATAAATTATTATTATATTATATATATATATTAAACTTATCTTGAAAATTTTAAATTAATCAATAAATATCATAAGTAATGCTATTTAAATATTTAGTATTTTCGAAAAGCTTATTCCTAGTACAAATAATTCCTTTTTAATCAGTATTCGTTAGAAAAACAATTAAACTTTCTGTTAATTAAGTAGATACACTTGTTAATTAACAAATACAAATTTTCCGGCAAATTTTAAATTTCCCTACCTAAATATTCTTTATTTACTTTTAATTATTTTTGAATGTAAAATTCTATGGCTGTTTTTAATTAATCTATTTTTTTAATTTAATGATTTATTAATAAATAAAATTAAAATCACACGTCAAGATATTTTTATGTTACCTACGTAAAATTATACTCCGAATTGATAACTAAATAATAGAAAAATTATTTTAGAATACAACTTTATCATCAATCTAGTTTATCGTAGATATATTATGTTTATAAATAAAAATAATTGTCACAGTAAAATTTTCTTTTCAAATAAACATTGTATTGGCACCTAGGTACAGCAAAAAAATAATTTTATATTAATTGCACCAGAATAAATTCATTTCGAAGTAAGAATTACTTAAGTATTAAAAATTAAACTAATTTCATTTAAAACAAATATGGAAAACACGATTAATATTTATCAATTATTATCATTAAAACTAGAGAAAAACAAAATGGCAAACGGATTTTAGGTACTACTTAGACGTTTCGTTGTATATTTCTATTTTGTGTTTAGTATATTTTTAAAAATTTAATCCAAAAAGTTAATTTAATTAATAAAGTACGAAGAAACTTTTTCCTATTTAATTGAAACTTGGTGAATTTAGTAAACTTCTATTAATAAAGTTCTTGAAAGTTGAAAGAAATTCAAGTGTACCTAATGATATTTAAAACTAGTACCATTTTAAAAACAAATCTAAAATTCCTGAGAAACCCAGTTTTAAATTCAAATGTTAATTATTTATAATAGAAATTCTCTTTTTAAAAAATTCACTTTGTTACCCAAAAATAATTACAAATTGTACTGCATCTTTGAATAGCCTTAAAACCTGCGATTGTTCTAGGGTAGCAAGGTGATTTTTTAATATAAAATTTTAAAAGCAGAATTTCTGTTTAAATTTAAACTACATTTTAACTAATGTAAATATAGTATTGCATTTCTACCAACGCACTGAAAAGAATCAGGTTGTAAAAACATGATACCAAGATAGACCTCTATTTAATTAAAGGTTTTTTTATTTACTTATTAATATAAATAGACAGATAATGTCGTGTCACAATTTAAATAAAATAACATGGAAAAAAACAATTTAAATGTTAAAATCAACTCGCCTATCTTTTGAGGGCAGAAATTTATATATACAATAACGAAACAATAAATTATATTTACAATGAAACAAGAAGCATAATGAATAACTTATTTTTTCTTTTTAAATATTACGTTTACTTCGTGTCTCCTGAAGATTTCACTTTTAGGAAAAGCTCGTATAGAACAAAGATCGTTTATCTTTAAAAACATTAAGTCTACATGTTCAAGGTCAAAATAAATGAAATTTTCCAAATTACGTTGTAGTTAAAGAATCGTGCTTATTTTCTAAAAACTAATATTACATATTAAAAATAATATTAAAGAGACTTACCCCTGATACCACAAAGAACACAAAAACAGTTTGTGGTGTTAAGGACAAGTCCCTTCATTTCATTTTTATTATTGTTTACCACAGTCTCTTATAATATTCTTATTTTAATTTTATATATGTATATGTATAATATACCTCAAAGCAGTTGCATAATGTATTAAACTTTAATTTTGATAAAAATAGACTGTATGTTACAACAGAGTGTTTAGTTAATAATAATGTAACCAATAGGTAATATTTTATATTTGTTTAAAAGCCTTCACCACTTTCTATTCTGTAACACCCCTTTTCAAAAATTGCGATACAATAAAATACATTCATATGAACACATAATCCAACATTATAAAAGTATTGAGCCTTGAAGATTTCTTCTAAGTAACCTGCACTAAAGGTCAACTACCTGTGCACTAGTGGACAAGTAGTTTTATCATTAACAATATAATTTAATTCATTATTAAACCGTTCCTCTATGTTCCAATAACCATTTCTGTAGGTACGATTCTATAAAGAATGTGATAATAATTACTTTAATAGGTTTATCTTAATGAGAGTGGAAGTGTGGTCAATACGTAACATATGTAATACGTATATAGTAACTATAATAACTGCATAATATTGGTTTCCAATATATTTTTTAATACTGGTGTGAAAAATAAATTAACATGTTGTTGTTGTTGTTGTTGGGTGAATTGTGCAAACCGTTAGATATTAATGATAAAAGTGTGCTGAGTGCAATTAATCCATAAACAGAAATTACTTTATACATAAAAAATCAAGAAAAGAAAAAGTACTGTAAAATTCCGTTACATCCTAAATTTACACTCGAACCTGGGATCCTTGGCTTTACACGCCAGCTTAGGCCACTAAGCTACGAAAGGTGACAACAGTAATAATAACGAACGTACATACTAAGTCACAGAACGTCGGAATCAATGTATATTATTATTAATCATTAATAATGAAATATTTGAAGAAGGGGTAAATTTTAAATACATTAATGCGATATTAATTATTGAATTAATTCATACCCATTACATATTACTTCATACAATGAAGGAAAATCTTTTCTCGCAGCTTAGTGGCAAAATCATTGGCGCGTAAAGCCAAAGATCCCGGGTTCGACTCCCTGTGAGGGCGTGTCCACAGTAACAAACTTTTTAATGAGTCTCGTAGATTTGTTATTGTCTGTATTTTAGTTAAATAAATAATAATTTATTTTTCTACACAAATGAATAATAGGGTATTCATGGCTGACAAATTATCAAAATCGTTTAAATCGGTATACAAATTATTACTAATGTGCATTACATTTATCACTCAATTTACTATTTAAAGAATACATAATAAAAAACATATACACGAATAATGTGCCTACCAATTACAATGTTTGCTTAGCATGATAAAATTAATAGTTTCCTTCATCTCGAATGAATATTTTTGTGTCTTTTGGAGGACATTTCAAAATAATTTAGGAGTCATTTAGATGAATGAATTAAATAAATATAATAAATAAACTGGATAATGTATATAATTTATTATTTTGCTATTTTATAGATAAAAATTATAAAAATTGCATTTGGTTATTTGTTACAAACCATTAAAAATGTAGTAAAAAAAGATTAAATTGTTTTGCAATGTAACTACTATCTAAAAATGTTACCTATAGAAATCGTATTTCACAACTTTCTATCAACAATGTTTAGGTTGATAGTTTTCGAATAATGAAGTAATATTTCACAAGTACTTTTCTAACATTGGAAAAATAATTATAGTAAATATTATTTATTGAGTCTATTCCGACTATATTTCTAGTTAATTCCTTTCAGTAACTATGATGTAGTAAATATACACGTCCAAGTACCTTATTTATTGATACGCAATGCCATTTTTTTTAAATATTCCCTTTGCTAGGTCATTATCACTTGATAAACAATTTATCACTTTATAAAGAAAATAATTTTCGTTGAAATTATTTAAACTAATGAACTATGTTGATGATATACACATTATACGTATAATATAATTATAAAGTATAAATACGATACAAGAGAAATGTTTGAATATAAAATATTAAATTTAATTGAAAATAATAACTGGGGAAATAAGTAACATTTATCTATATGCATTAATTAAATAACTTATTTATAATCACATTTCTGTAGATTATGATTATTTCATTATAGTAAACAAATGGATAATTTATCGAAAATAGTCGTGAAAATCGAAACATTAGAATTAATTAATTTTTATATTTTTTTCTTCCGATACCATAGTTTTTACAAAATTAAATATACAAGAAGTCTCATAAGTCCCCAGAAGATGTTTTTTAGTAAATATGTAATAATTTGAAATCATTATCAACTGAATTATTAAATAAAGTTAGACTCACCCTAATTATCACTAACTAAATTTTATATGAGCGAACACGTGTTTCACCCACTTCACACGTAGACATTATGAACGCGAGACCACGTGTGAAGGGGGCGAAACACGTGTCCGCTCATATAAAATTTAGTTAGTGGTAATTAGGGTGAGTCTTTCTTAGTTTAATTTTTATTATTATTTAATTATTCTTTTACCACAGTCTCGTATTTTATACTTCCATTATCAACTGAAATTTCAGGTCTAATTATTGGGGGGGGGGAGGGACGGAACATGACCCCTAGGAATTTCCTCCATTTGCGTACGCTTCTGGTCATATTAATAATTAAAATATTTAGTTGATAAAAATTGAGAGTTGTGATCTATTCCTAATAGTTAATCAAATAAGACAATCATGGCGTCAATCAAATTTCAATAAAATATCGCAAATCAAAGCTTGTCTACAAAAATTGATATCATACTGGTGAACATGCACCCTTTTATGGTTCCTTATCTGCTTGAAAAAAGATAATATGTAATTAACGTATATTAATATTATCTTTGAAAATATTCTCGACAGCTTCTTGTAACTCAGTTGGTATCTATTTAATAATTGTATGAGATATTTATGACAACTATACAACACGAACCATTTTAATGATAACATTGATATTGAATTCTTATCATCTAGTTTGTAAAAAAAAGAACGAATTGAGGAGTAATTGTAGGAATACTTGAACTTGTTAATGGTATGAACTTTTCGTATTTCAAGGACAGAAATAAATTTAGCGCTATATAAATAATCAAATTCACCCTACTTGACTACATATAAAACATGCTTTTACATGAAGGCCTGCACCTTGATTTACTTTTCTACATATTTTCCACCAGTATTAAGGCACTTACCGTGTCATACAATCAGCTTTTGTATTTCATCCTAATAGAAGTGTGCCGCCTGTAGCACGACTGTTTTTACCCAATCATCGTCGTCAAGGTGTCAAGGACCCAGATTTTTCTTCAAGTAGTTACTGAACTCTATATAAGGACTGTAAGGGGGGTTTTGTGTGATCAAGTTGTTCTTAGCGAAATTATGCGATGAGATCTTGAATTAGAGTAGGCGTAACCCGCCGAGATATGAAGCAGAACGAGTATTTCGCACCCTCCGAATAGTCCCGATGTGGCGCCCAGTGACCAGCAAATATTCTTGCATTTTAAGAAACATTTGAATTGTCAGCGTCGAGACAACGACGATGAGGTTTTAAAACGCTCGTGTTACAGGAGTTATCAAATCAGACAGCAGACATCTATCATATAAGGATTAAATACAAAAGCTGGGTTTATTATACGATAAGTGCCTTAATAATAGTGGAAATTATGTATAAAGGTAGATTAAGGTAGAGACATTCATGTAAACATATTTTTTAAGAAAAGTTTACTTGTTTTTTTTTTTAATTTCGGTAGATAAGATTGGTTCGTATAGATTGGATCGATGATGTAAAAGCAATAATTTTACAATATATACATTGAATTGTCTTGAGATTTTTTTATCATTTTTTTTCCTAACTCTCTATTTGGCGTATATTACGTCACCATAAATAAAAAAGTAAATGGAAATATAAATCGGTCAAGACCGTGTAAGGTTTCGTATTAAGTATTTGCTATTTTCTACTTAATTCATCTAAAACACAAAATTTCACCGTTTTTAAAACCAATAACGTGATTTCGTAGTAAATATTCTGTTTTTCTAATGTTATACGATGGGACCTCAAGTGGATTCAATTTAAAAATATAAAATTCTTAACTTATCTTGCCTAAAGACTTGCCACAAAACAGCGTCATACTTATAACTTTAAATTACGCCTTTATAATATTGTACTCAAACAAAAACTTTCGATGAAACAAAAATAAACACAATGATATTTTCCATGAAAGGAATCAACAAATTAAGCATTAAGTTAAATTATTTAATTAAGAAATCTTAAAACAATAGACCTCAATAGGGATGCTTCTGTACCATTAACTAAGTTTTCTATTGTACTATTTTTAGTGTTTGTTAACATTTTTCTCCATTATATTCAAAAGTGTTTCTAAATCTTTTGATAGGTGATATTTGTTATAAATAATTAAATTTTATGGTTTTGTACTGGTTTTAGGCAATAAAAACATTTTAAAAAAATGGTTTGGGAATGTTTATGGATTTCGTTTTTTAACATAGTAAATTGTAATTTAAAAAAAAGAACACTGACACAATTTCCCTAACTTGTCTCTGAGATCCCTAAATTTCGTAAATATTATATAATATATACTTTACTTGGTGCACTTTTTGTGAAACACGTTAAATAATAATACAGTAACAAAAAAAATAAGCTAAGTTTCACTAAAAGCGAATTATTCTTGATGAATTTCCTTGAAAATGGTTCCTATCGATTGAAACAATTACATTTCATGAATATTTAACCATATTAATATTCTTACATTTTTATTCTTATCTTTTATTTTCATAAAAACAGACTTTAAACCAGACTTTATCAGTTCTTTTGGTAATATTTATATAATACTTTATAAGTTAAAATGACAATAATTTCTATATAAATATATTTCTATTGTGTATAATATTTACAATTTACAAAAGCTTTCCTCTATTATTCTCTTCTTCTATGATAAGCTGATAAGTGATAAATAAGACTATCGTGTAAATAATATATTTTATTTATATAATAAATGCGCAATATTTTAAATTCAAGACATACTCGTGCATACTTTAAAAAGGTGACAGTGAATGCATGGCTTTCCCTTGATTTCGATCTGACAGGCCTCGAAAACAAACGAACAATGATAATTTTGATTAAATATATAAATTACTTTATATGTATTAATTGGCCTTGAGGTCTGATTATAAAAATGGTTTTAATTACCTATATTATAATTACGGATCACGTACGTTTTGATACCCATATTCTGAATTAACGATTTGCATTATTAGGCAACAAAGTCCTTCTGAATCTAATTTTATATGTTTCATAAATAAATTGTATAATAAGATGTGAAGCACGTTTACAAGAAGGCTTTGGCGTCAGACATAAAAAATAATCAATTTTTTACTACAATAAATAACACAGGTCAACGAAATAACGGTCCAAATATAGCCTTAGAACGTCTGGATTTTAAAACATCCTAACTCCAGGGAAGCAATTGAACAAAATAAATGAATAAAACATACTTAATTTCCACTTAATACCTCAACGATCGTTTCAACTTACTAGGGCATCTTCAGAAGAAGTATTGGTACAAATTTTGATTGCATTCAAGTAGGAGGGGTGGATACATCTACTAATTTATCCATTTAAACAAAAACAGAAAAGAGACTAATCATTTTTGATGTATTCTCCAATAGATAAATCAAATATACCCCAAGAAAAGATTTAGAACTTTGCAGTTTCGAGAAATCTTAGTCTCAAAACCAAACAAACCAAACTGAAATCATTCGAATTTTTAAATTATGATAAAACCAAATCTGAATATGCTAGGGGCAACTGTGACGCCAAATTCTAATTTATCAAAACAAACAAAACTTGCTACTTTTTTAGTTATTTTGTCCTTTTATTTAGAATTTGAAGTTAGGATATCTCACAATTTTGATTCCAGATTTGGAATCAGCATCAGAAAGTATGTCTGAAATGATATATCTGATCTTGGTCTCCTTTTCACATTTATGTTTTTGTTCAGATAACGTTAACTTTTAAAAATAATTTACCCCTTTTGCACACCCCAAAAAGGCTGTGTCAATTAAAAACACCCGTCTCAAATCATCTTTATTACTATCTAAAAAAAGAAGGTATTAAAATCATTTTGTCGTCTAAATATTAAGGATCATAGATCCCACATTTGGAACGCGTCCTACACAGTAGGCACTGCGAACCGAAAGCCAAATCCCACAACCGGTTTCGACTTATTGGGTCTCATCAGGTGGGCGCTTGCAGAAAGGCTTTTATAGGCTATATGATAAATAGAAGTATGGAATTAACAAGAAACAACTACTCCGAGGACTAATACCCCTACCGGATTTGAATTACACTAGTGTAATATTTTATATATTATATATTCATCTTTATTACTGTTATCTAACTGCACCAATAACTTGACAAATTGTAAAACTTAATTAATTTATTTTGAATTCATTGTGAAACATTTTTAATTAATAAAATTATAAAAGAGCACAAAAACACTGTTGAAAAAGTTTCACTTTATTTATTAGAAATTCTTAACAATATTGTTTCAACATTTACGTCATTATTAAAAGATACATAACATTGTACTAAAGGAAAATAATGTTAACAATTTTTTTTTGGTTATTACCTGAAAATCCCACAATTAAGAGGAGTGTATAACTGATTATTAGCTAAATTTAGTTTTAGGCTTTTGTTATATCTTTCGATAATGACGTAAATGTAGAAAACAATATTGTTAATAATTTATTACAGACAGTAACACCATAGCCCTTGAGAATGACCCGCAAGGATTGAAACAATATTGTAGAGAAGAATAAAGTGTTTGTTTCTTACTAAAAATACCCATATTCAATTTTATTTAAAATGTTTCACAAAGAATGCGATACGCATACATTCTAGAACTGTACATAATTTCTAGAAGAAACCATTATGTTTACATAGAATTTTATTGTCATGTATGAGCCGAAAATAATAATAGAATTTTTGTAATCAAATCAAATCACTTAACTATAATCATGTCTATAAAGTTTTGATAATATGACATGTAACAATAATTAGCGAAATTTATTGTTGGTAAGAAGTGCTGTATTTGAAATTTTATCTTATTGTTAATATTTTTATCAGTCGTTGGATCAATCATAAGCACATTACAATCATTGGGTATTAAAGTGCAGAATTTAGTACTTTTGATGAAATCTGAGATTGCGGAAATTATTACACGCATTAAAAATTTTACGACTAATATTTATTTATAAAGCATTAGTTTTTTGAAAAAATACTTTTCTAATTCCGCCATATAGACAAGTTTCCCTGTGATATAAAATTCTAACAAAACTGGTCAAACAATTTCCTTTGTAAAAATTTAATTCACAGATCCACATGGACTTGCAACGTTAAGCCAAAAAATAATTTCAATCCTGTACAATAAATTATAAAGTTATATAACAACGCACAACGTCACATACTTTAATTATCAGTTGTTCCAAATAAAATAAGGTACCAACATAAAACTACAATTTGTTTTTATTTTTAGTCAACATTGCTTCCTTTGTCTGCGGTATATCATTTGGATGGACATCGCCCATGATCCCAAAACTAAATGGCCTACAAGATCCTGACATGAACCCCGTACAACCTCCCATCTCACCCTCTGAAGAATCCTGGATCGGATCTTTACTTCCTCTGGGGGCAGCGATAGGTCCATTTGCTGCTGGCTTCTTCCTCGACAAGATTGGAAGGAAAAAGACAATTCTTGCGTCATCCGTACCATTCGTGGTAGCATTTATAATGTTCGCAGTTTCTTCGGAAGTAAAATACTTCTTTATCGGACGGTTCCTTTGCGGTCTAGCAGTCGGCGGTACATTTACAGTACTGCCTATGTACGTGGCGGAAATATCAGATGATGCAGTCCGTGGGACTCTGGCATCATTCTTCCAATTGTTCATAGTAACTGGTCTCTTATTCTCTTATGCTGTTGGTCCCTACATACCCATAGCAACGTTCAATTACATATGTGCCGTTTTACCCTGCTTATTCATAGTGGTATTCTCCATTTTCATTCCGGAAAGCCCTTACCATTTGGTGGCCATCAAAGACGATAAAGCTGCATCCGAAGCTTTAGCGAAATTCCGTTCAAAACCTGAAGATGACATCCAGAAAGAACTGTCCACCATTAAAGGTGCTGTGGAAGAAGCCATGGTGAACAATGCCAGCTTTTTGGACATCTTCAAGTCGAAGGGAGCTTCAAAAGCCCTTTTACTAGCTTTAAGTCTTGTAGCTTTCCAACAATTCTCTGGTATCAACGTGATTCTGTTCTATACTCAAACAATTTTCTCGGCCACCGGAAGCACCATACCTCCAGAACTTTCCACCATCATGATAGGTGTGGTACAGATACTTGGGAGCTTTATCACTCCAGTTCTTGTTGAAAAAAGGGGGAAAAGATTTCTCCTCATTATCTCAGGTATCGGGATGGGATTGGCGGAAGGCGTGTTGGGTTATTATTTCTACTTGAAAATGGGAGGTTCCAATGTTCAGTCACTATTCTGGCTACCAGTCACATGTCTGATCGTTTACATTGTGACATACTGTATGGGCTTCGGGCCTTTGCCGTGGGCGGTCAGTGCCGAATTGTTCACTGCAGATGTCAAATCTTCTGCGTCCACAGCTACAGCATCTATCTGCTGGTTTTTGGGTTTCATTTTAACCAGGTTCTTCTCGACCGTTTCTGATGCCATCGGCATCTCAAACTCATTCTATATTTTCGCTCTTTGCTGTTTCATAGCAGCACTGTTCGTTTATAAATTTCTTCCGGAAACATCGGGCAAAAGTTTACAAGAGATCCAAGACATATTAAACGGGGTGAAGAGGGACACTAGCGAAAATACGAAACTGTGAGTTCCACGAGTGCCATAAATAAACAATTACGGTGATCAAGTTTAGTGGAATATTGTGCAATAGTAATCATATTAAGATAATTTACCGGGCTTTTGGGCCGTGGTCTATAGTCTATAGGTCGAAGGCTGCTATAACGACCAAACCACAAACGCTTCTGAAGATGTCAGCCGCAGCCGCTGACGGAACGTCAGGCAACCAAAAAGCATATAGACCCGGTCAATTATCTTAATTCGATTGGCGCCGGTCATGAAAGCCTACATACCACAAGTAATCATACTATTATTATTATATAATTGTTATGCATAAATAGTGTTAAATTGATTATTATTGATAAATTGTTACTTGTATAGATGGATACAACTTTGTCCTTACAAAAATTGTTTTAGTACCTTGTATGTAATGATAAAAATCGATTTATCTCGAGTAGCACTTCAAGTTACTCATATGTGGTGTGACAATTGATTTTTGGCATGACGACACGTCTTTATTAACCAAAATAAAAACAATCCTGTATCAAAAATTCAAAATCGAATCTAGATACGCTAATTATTCTATTTTATTTAATAACTGTAAATTAGCGTTTGGGACATACTGTATGTAGGTAATGTTGTTCATTGAAAATTGTTACCGTTACACCTTGTATTAAACTATATATATACGTACCTATAATAAATATGAATTATTTATTCAAAAGCTGTTATTTTATATATATATATATATATATTTGTTATGATAGTAGATGATAAAACAACTATTGTTCTTGCAATTTTAAATTAAAATTTGATACTGTTATTATAATATTTTTTAAAGAGGATTGTCTAAATTTTATAATAAAGTTGTTAAAGTTTACGTATTACATTTACCTAATATTTTACAATTATTACGTTTACCAAATTTGTGTAGATAAATATTCAAATTTTGGATTATTATCGAATTATATTAGTTCGAAAACAAAAAAAAAACGAAATAAATAATAAAAATTGTTTTTGTTTTCAAACTTCGTTTTCTATTTTATTAAATCTTAAGAAAAAATGCTCTTGCGTACTAGTGCACCTAAATTATTTATTGTACACATGCTTTAATTAAATTAAAGTAAGTACTAATGACGTCAGCAAACCTGATAATTTATCTATATATGTTTTCTACAGTTATTGTTATCATTTGCATTATATAGTGCATTTTTTTATACATTTATGTAGATGCATTCAAAGAAATCACTGATAAAAAGAAACAAGTAAATGAAAGTTTGTCGACACGAAATTCTGAAATATTACAAAGACAATAACAATCCCATAAATAAATTAAATTAAATCATTAATTATCAGTTCACTATATAATAATGTGCTAGCGTGGTTTGTAAAGCAAATCGATGGAGCTATCTCATCCGAAGATACAATATTCTGAAATTAGCTGACTGTTTAAACGTCTAATTAAAGGATTGATCTAATTAACTCTCTTACCTTCGATATTCACGATGTTGTGCTTTATTGAATAATTTTAAATCAAAATCGTGATTTTTAGACGTGTCGGGCATGTTTATACATCCATATTCAGTCACGGCTGTCATAGATGGACTGTGATTAAATTAAAATGTACGTTCTATGCACCGTCGATATCGGTACCCAGCCTTTCAAATTTGAACGGGTTCAACCAGTAACTAAATTAATATACTAGGTGGTCCAAGAAATCTTTTGGAATTTTTAAAGATAACATTCTCGTATAAACAATAATGTTTATTTTTATTACCTTATTTCCGAATAAAAACAAAATAAATAAAAATATTAGATAAAAATGATCAATCATTATTCGTTCAGTTTAATGGTTACTCGTGCAAGTATCTTTGACTTTTTTTAATTAAAGTAACGTTTCTAGACAAAAAATTAGCTTTATTTGTAATGTTTATTTATACATGTACGTAATCCTCGAAATTGTCATTAAATTAAATATTTATTGCAGAATTAGCAAATGTAATAGATACCACAGTTGAGTTGTTGTTACTATTTGTAACAATCGTATATAAAATTATTTAAGTTTATGTTTGTATTCACTCTTCACTCATTATCAGCTGGTGTAGAATGGGTAGTCTACACTCGAAAGATTTTAAGTTCATATTACCGAAAAAATAGAGTAAAATTCTATTGCAGCAAGCAATATAATTCATTAACAGAAAATATGGAAATTCCGCCAATAGACAAAAATAGTCAAATTATACAAAAACTGCAGGGTTACCAAATTCAATGTAGTAGAAAATTAACTTTTTTATTTAAGTAATCATTAAATAAATAGAACGAACATTGAACTTGAATAAATGCATAAGTATTGGTATTGACATTGGAATGTGCCAACGTTAAATAAATCTTGGCTCTTCCTAAATAATGACAAGCATGAAACTATTTTAGTTCATGTACAGTGTAATCCAAAACGGAACAAACATTTAGGGTTTATAGCATTTGATCAAATTTAATTAAACCTAGACTACGTGGAATACTGTGTTCGAGACTCTATAACAAGAATAATGTTATCTAATAGAACTTGACGTTCTTTTTTTAATACATTTAATATGTGTCCTTGAATTTAAAAAAAATGTGCAAACAGAAATGCAAAATAACTATTTGGTTTATTTTCAATGTTAATATTAGTAATTATCTAGTTCACTCGTGTTATTATTTATTATTTATTATTGAACGTAAACTTCCTGAAATAAGAAATTACAAATTCCATTAAGTAATATTACAATTTCCTTATTTTATCACATAGCAAATATCATTTATTCCTTAAAAGAATAATATGGCAAAAAACAAAACATTCAAAAGATTTTAAAAATCAGCAATATGTAATCTAAATTCTTACTACAATTAATTATTAAATTAAAAAATATTTATTGACTTTAGATTTGCAATTTGGTATAAATTATGAAATATTTACTACTATTAACCTTCAATATAGGTAGGTACACAATGAACTTTATTTATTTATCTCGATCTCGTTTCGAAAAAGCAATTTTAATACTAGTAGTTTAATACTTGTTTTAGAAATTACGGAATACTGTAATTACTTAATTAAATAAATTAATTCGTTATAAATGTTCGATAAGAGGTCACCTCCTTAAAACCAAAAAGTTTATATCCTAGATAATCAGAACAAAATTTTCCAAATTTTTCGGTTCACTGGTTACGAAGATAACCAAGGCCACTCAACTTTTTTCAAATTATATGGTTATATATAAAGTACAGTGTGTTATAATGTTCTGAAATATTCTCTTTCAAAACTACGACTCCCCATCCAGAGGGGTAGAAAAAATGACACTTGCTTCTTGTTTGACACCTGTGCTAAAAACAAACAGAAGGACGTATCCTTTTACGGCCCATAAAGGATCTTAATGTTCTAATGTCCACCCTGTATCTGTTCAACTAATAAATAAATAAATAAGATTTTTTGGCAAATAATAGTATGTTTACAGACGTTTTGCGTTTTCTTTCTTGTTACGTAACAGTTATGCCAAAAATTAAAATAAAACATTTTTCTAAAAATAATTCGGTATGGGCAAAATTTATTGCGGTCAAGATGGGTCGCTGCGATATTGAAAGTAGCTACAGAGTAGATATAAAATTGTACAGCCTTGGATAGTCGCAATTTCGATAAACAGATAAATCAAGTTCGAATCGTAACGACTCAAGACCATCAACATCTTTTGCATTAATTTCTTCTTATTGATCAATTAAACTAGAAAGTAGAATTTTTATTGTGAAGTTCATCTGTGTAGGTAGCTAATTATGTGACTTAGAAAAACTCGAAATTAAAAAAACGAAAAGAAAACTGAGTGAATCATGGAATCTATGAAAGTTGATGACAAAAAAAATAAGCAAAATAAAAATTTTCTTCTAGCAACTGTTATTTCATGTAAGTAATTCAAGAATCAATATTACACTAATTATTATTTTTTAATTAATTAATTTACTGATGATCATAAACTTTAATCCAAAGGAAAATTCTTTATTATCTATAGATTTTTTTGTTTTATATTAAAATGTTACAAAAAAGAACATGTATTTTATTTTATAAAAAAATAATTATCCCCTTTAATTATTTTTATTTTACTCGATTTTTGTGATTAATTCTATAATTAAATTTGTAAATCACTAAAATCTTTTTTGTTACAAATATAAGTAAAAAAATATAAACATACGTTGTTTAAGGTAATGTTTATCTCAGAAAATATTTACAAAACTATCTGTTTTTTTGACTATGTATTATGTATTTATTTATGCAAAATGTTTGATATTATATCAAACTTTGGACCATATTACTTACGCTTCTAGTCGATTAGCAATAATACTATTATAAATTAAAATTATTTAAGCATTCTTCAGCTTCACAAATACTTTTAATTTGTTTTCTACAAAGAGCAAAATTTATTTAATATCATGCAATGCAATGCAAAAAATTATTTTTGAATTCGATACTCCATTCACACTAGCAAATATAAAAGATAGATTTTAATTGATTTTTCGAGATTGTAAACAAATTAAATGTGGAAAACAAAACTGCTGGCAAACAACCTACAATTCAAGTACCTCTTATACCTGACTTCAATTAATAACTTTAGCAGTTATTTTTGCACGATGTTTCAAATTTATGTATCGCAATTATTTCGATTCTGCTTAGGCGATTTTGAAAACATTGTTATTCAACAGAATTGTCAAATACTGCATTTAACATTAGGGTAACTGACGTTCAGGTATATTGTGAAGGGGAAGGAAGGTCTCCCTCCGCCTCTCTTTATTCATATATATGCTACTAATTAATATGTCTCAACTAGTCCTTCACGTATCAAGTATCCTTCCATTCTATCTCTATCTCCGTTATTTAATTAATTTCATCTCTCTGTTCTTTTCTATAAGCGTTATTTTTAGTATCCGCCTATAACACCACATCTCAACTTTTTTCATTTTTACCTTTTGAAGTTTTAATAACCTTTTATATTATATTCAACTGTTTTTTACTAAAAACAAAATAGTTTATAATAACCCAATAAATAATGGAAGAACTTTTGTTAAAAAGAAATAATTTAGAAAGTTAAAATACCATGTTCTAAAAGAACGGTTATGTTCATACGTTTCGTTAACAACTGGGGTTGACATCATCAGTGGTACTGCGGTACGTAGGCAATTTACGACAAACATGAAGATCTGTAATGTGGGTTGCCGATATTTCAAAGAAAAGGTTAGAAACTTTGAGAAATGCCATTCTAGAAGCTTCCAGAAAAAAGGAAGTTATTCCGTGAAATTGGAGTGACAGTTCTAATAACTAGGCGACAGAAGGCGAAAAGCGAAGAGCGAAGAAGTGAAATAGTAGGCGAGAGAGTATAAATTGTTAAATATAATGTTGTTTGAGAATTAGTGAAAATAAATAGTGTGGCAGTGACCGTTGTATTAATTGTGCGATATTGGTGACAGTTGTTAGCAAATACGGGACGTTACTATGAATTCTGGCTGTGAAAGCCTACGTTTTTCAATTTAAAATGTTTTACAAATTGCATAATGTGCAGTGTGTAATTATAAAACAACAACAGCAAACAACATGTTTCACAACGAATGCACCACAAAAAGCTTTGATTTAGTTTACAATAATTGTTTCTAGTATCTCCTATTAGGACCTTGAATTTGTTCATTTATTCACATAATAACAATAATATTATACCACAGCCAGTGTAATTTTCAATTGTGCGCTCTTTTTGTGCGTTGTGGTAGTTCTGTATGTTATCATAACTAAAATAATTTGGTATACAACATGTTATCCTAAAAGTAAGACTTGTTATAAAATACCCAAACATTATTGACGTTATGTTTACCAGTTCGGGCTTAACTAATGTTAGTGTTAACATCAAATGTTCGATAAATAAATTCTATCATATAATTAGATTTCAGTAGTGGGTGTTTTCCAAAATTCTGGGATCTCACAATTCTAACTTACAGATGTATATATTATTTTAAAAAAATGTTTATTTAAATAGCCTTCGAGATCCTGTATCTCCATCGTTATTTAATTATATTTGTTGTAACACCATGTACTCATAGTAACCAATTTTTGACAATAACAACAAGCCTCAAAGTTTGCAGCTGCTTTTGGATTTTTTATTAATATTTCCTATGTTCCCCACAACGCGGAAGTTATTATATATTAAAATCAATAGAATTTATGTAAATTATTCTTTACAATAAAATAATTACAATATTATCCTTGTTTCCCCTATAGGTAACTTAGGCTCCTTTGCCTCTGGAATTCTTTTGACATGGACTTCCCCTGTACTACCCAAACTCAATAACGCGACCAACATTGATTCAAATCCGTTCGGAGAACCAATTAATCTCATTCAAGAATCGTGGATTGGCTCCTGCTTAGCATTGGGTGCCATTTTTGGTCCCCTCTTAGCAGGATTCACAGCTGACAGGATTGGTAGGAAGAACACTCTCGTTTATTGCGCTGGGCTTCCTTTCCTTATATCTCTCCTCATTCTGGCCTTTGCCAAAACTCCTTCTCTATATTACGTGGCACGTTTTCTGGGCGGTTTTGGGATTGGTAACTTGTATACGGCCCTTCCAATGTATTTCGGTGAAATATCGGAAGCATCCATTAGAGGTGCCGTATCATCTTCCATGAACGTTTTCATTTGTTTGGGGGAATTATACGCATATGCGGTTGGACCGTATGTGTCCATAACAATTTTTTGTCTGTCATGTGCCGTCTTCCCGTTCGCTTTCATCTTGACCTTCTTCTTTTTCCCCGACAGCCCTTATTATCTTATTGCCAAAGACAGCGTAAGGATTGCTGAGAAGTCCTTGATGAAACTGAGAAACAGGACGAAGTCGGGAGTTCAACAAGAACTGAAGATGATTCAAAGAAACGTAGAAGAAGAGGTGGCAAATAAGAGAAGTTTGAGGGATATATTCAAATCGAGGGGACTCCGGAAGGCTCTATTTATTTGTCTTGGACTTGTGTCATTTCAACAATTTTCTGGTATTACGGTGGTGCAATTTTATGTAACGAATATTTTTGAGGCTACGGGGAGTAGTTTATCCCCTAATGTGTCTGCTATTATTGTTGGGATTGTCCAGCTTTTGGCCAGTTTTTCGACACCCGTCCTGGTGGACCGTCTCGGAAGGAAGTTGCTTTTCTTGATGTCAGCAATTGGGATGGTAATATCCGAGGTGCCATTGGGAATTTATTTTTATTTGAAAGATGGTGGTACTGACGTTAGCACTTTGGGGTGGTTACCAGTTCTTTCTTTGGTTGCTTATATTATTACGTATAACCTAGGATTTGGACCTCTCCCGTGGACTGTGATGGGAGAAGTTTTCCCTTCAAATGTCAAATCCACGGCTTCCATGATCACCGCAAGCTTTTGTTGGGCACTAGGTTTCCTAGTCGCTAATTTATTCCCGATTATTGCCGAAGCTATAGGGAAAGGGGGAACTTTCTGGTTGTTTTCGGGTTTTTGCGTACTTGCCGCCATTTTTACCGCTTTATTTTTGGTAGAGACAAAGGGCAAATCTCTTCAAGAAATTCAAAAGGAACTCAACGAGTAACAATCGATTTATTTTGAAACAGTGCGCAATTTGAATATCTCGAAGCATAATTTTTGATAATTTATTATTTTTGTATTATGTTTATATGATGCATAAAAAATTATTTAATACCAAAGAAATTATATTTATTCTAAGATATATTAAAGAAGGGTTGGTTACAATTTTTAGAGAATAAGGGGAGAGGGTTGTTATATGTATAAAGTTCCTTTTGGTTATTTACTACTTTAAAATTATTATTAATGGATTTCTTAAGCAGTAGGTTTTTTAATAAGAATAATTTTCTGCTTTCGATGATTTTTATGGAAAATATTTGTCATTATGCTCCTTGATACGCTTTTTGGTAGATCTACCGCTTTGACCGAAACTACAGCATTTCAATTGAAATGTTGTTTTATGATCTGAAATTATTTTTGCAAAAAAAAAATGTAAAAACAATGTAGTTAATACAAATATCTAGTGTAATAAAAAAAGAACATTCAATTGTCGTTTTATGTACCTAAATCAACAGTCACTTAAAAGTATAAGTAAGCTGATGTCTTTCCGAAAAACATATATGAGTGTCAAAATAGAAATTTTAAAAGTTTTATTATGTCGTATTTTACAAACTTACTTTTCAATGGAAGATTCTGAAAACGTTAAATTTTGCAAATTATTGTTATGGTATAGTATTATTTCAAGTAAGTTTTCTTTTTAACAGATCTACTATCACTGTCAAATTTAAAAACGATATCTTTTAAAAAACGAGGGTTTATTGTTTTGAGAATATATTTTTTTTAAAATAGTAATAATATCAATAATAATCACAAAATTTTCAAATGATCGATTTGCTATTGAAATATGTGTAGTTAAAATTACGATCAAGGAATATCCCATTTGCACATTTACCCACTTCTTATTTCTGACACAAGAATGTTTTATATATTTTATTCACAAGAAGAGGTGCAATTAGGGTTCAAGCTTTGTATAGGAAAACCATGAAAAATCACAAGTCGTCTTGATATCATAAATGTTACTGAATCATTAAATATTTTTAAAAATGGGATAACATTAGACGTCATATTGTACTATTAAAACAAATTAAAAAAACAACTCATTTAGTAAAACTTAAAATTTGAATGGTGCACTTTTTGTAAAACATATTAATAAATATGAGAATAAAAGAAGAAAACAATTATGTTTTACTAATTTATTTAATTGTACTCGACAATATTGTTTCGGTCACTGCGACCATTATCTAGAGTAAGATAACTAAAATTATAAAATGTGTGTAACAATATGTAGGTTATCAAAAAATCACCTTTTAGATATAAAGTTAAAATTTTGCATTGTAACATCCCAAAATCCAAAAAAATATCACTTTTTGAAAACTTAGAAATTATAAAAGCATTAAACAATAATTTTAACCTAGTTAATAATAATCTCACAATTCACCATAATTGTTGTACAATTTGTAAGTAGCTTCCCTCCCTCTTGTTTGTTAAGCTATATATTGTTACCACACATTTTATAACTTTAGTAATCTTTTGTTATACTCCTGATAATGTCACAGTGACCGAAACAATATTGTCGAGTACAATTAAATAAATTAGTAAAACTTAGTTGTAGTCTTCTTTCATTCTTATAGTTAACCAACCCATTTAGTGGTGTATAATATAAAAATGTTTAAATATATATTTATTTGTTCCTACAAAGTATTTATGTGTAACAGTTTTTTGATTTTTTATTAAAGGTAATTTAGCAGCTATCAGTGCTGGTATATTAACCACATGGACGTCTCCAGTTTTATCAAAATTGATCAATGTTAATCGTCTGAAAGAAAATCCACTAGGACGAGTGATCTACGTGATTGAAGAATCGTGGATCATTTCCTGCTTAGGTCTTGGTGCTATGTTAGGACCACTTTTCGGGGGATTTCTTCCAGATGAAATAGGAAGAAAATGGACTTTAATTAGCTGCGTTGGGATACCGTTTCTAATGTCGTTTCTCATACTGGCATTTTCGAAAAACACTTTTGGCTATTACGTAGCAAGATTTATAGGGGGCCTAGGAATTGGAAACCTCTTCACAGTCTTACCCATCTATTTCGGAGAAATAGGCCAATCAGCTATTAGAGGGGGCGTAATATCATCAGTGAACATCTTCATTAGTTTAGGAGAATTGTACGGACTTAGTCTGGGACCGTTTGTCTCGATTAAATTATTTAGTTTACTGTGTGCCATCTTCCCAGGGACGTTTTTAATATCCTTTATATTTGCCCCTGAAAGTCCTTACTTCTACCTAATAAGAGGTCGCTTTGAGAAGGCAGAAGAAACAATGATCCGACTCCATGGAAATTCACTTACGGTTACTTCAGAACTTAGCTCTGCTCGTACGTCCCTCATTTTACCTAATGACATGGACAGAGGAGAAATCGTTCGTGTAATTTGGAGGTCAAAAGGTTACAGGAAGGCTCTACTTATATGTTTCGGTTTGGTTGCGTTCCAACAACTTTGTGGTATTTACGCGATACGGTCTTACGTTACTATTATCTTTGAGGAAACTGGGGCAAAATTTTCGGCAGATTTTTCAGCAATTATTGTGGGTGGTGTACAGGTTATTGCAAGTTCTTTTACCCCCTTCATCGTAGATATTTTAGGACGTAAAACGTTACTTTTGGCATCTTCAATTGGAATGTTTTGTTCCGAATTTTCACTAGGCATTTATTTCTATATCAACGATAAAAGAATTAAAGATGATGATGATGAAAGCAAATGGACTTGGGCTCCTTTTGTGTTGCTTATTGTCTACATTGTGAGCTACAATCTCGGATTTAGACCTTTGCCGTGGACCATTGTGGGGGAAATTTTTCCAGTGAATGTTAGATCGGTTAGTGCTATGGCCATTGCAATGGTCTATTGGATTCTTCATTTTCTAGTCACAAATCTTTTCCCTGTTGTTATCAAAGCAGCTGGCATGGGACCCACTTTTTGGCTATTGTCTATTTTATGCATTTTTGCCGCAATATTCTCCAAATTTTATTTAATCGAAACCAAAGGGAGGACGTTTGTCGAAATTCAAGAAGAATTAAATAAATAAACAATACCGATATATGTAACTTCAACGTTACATGTCTGTTCGACTTATTAGATTTAAAAAAATGTCAAACTGTTTTATTTAAGTAACTATAGATATTGCAATATTTGAAATTTTTTGTTTTTTTTTTAGAACGTAGCAATTAAATTTTGTTTTTATTGCTATCTTCGTAAAACTTACATAGAATTAACAACAATACCATTTTAAAAAAACAATAAAAGAATGTCCTTTTTTATGAACGTGCTTTTAAAATAGATTTTAAATAAATACATATGACATCTGTTTAATTTCACTTTTAATAGTTCCAAAAATAACAGATTTTTTTTTAATCAAATAATTACTACCAATATACTTTAATAATTTTAATTTTTACATCACATATCTATTTAAGATCTTATTTTTCTATCAGATAAACTTCGACCAAAAGGAGAACTAATATAAGTTTCAGTTGAAGTTTTGATCATTAATGTGGGAGGGGCACTAATGTGGCGAGTTAAATGATTCATTTTTTTACTTTCCGAATGTACCTACAACTTTTCAAAAGTTTGTGCAGCGTTTACCTGGGCGTAGGTAGATAAATATTAAAAGTGTATTATTTCATATGTTGCTTAGGGGCTGTTAATAAATTACGTAACGCAAAATAGGAGAGGGTGGTCCAGCCTGATCTTGTTATATGAGGGAAAGGACGGTTAAAAATTGATGAGTTTTGTGGAGCATAATTTTTAATCGAAACAAGCTATCTTAACTTGGTAAAAATCATATCTCGAGTCACAATTGTCCGATTTTAAATTAAAAAGAAAAGAAATTATTTTCAATGTCAGTGGTTAACGTTGAATTTTATGTCAAGGGTTACTGTTACAACTTCAAAGAATGGTTGACATCTGAAATCTCATTATTTTAAATGAAAATACACTATTCAAAAAAAGAAGGAATAAAAATCCTTATTCGTCTAACTACCAAGGATCACAGATCCCCACTTTTAAGATTACACGAAAATCCCCTTGATAGGGTAGTAAAAACGAACGAAATGATTTGGATAAGATCCATTTTTTTCATGGGTGCCATTGTAGGTCCCACCATAGCCGCATTTACCGTACAAAAAATTGGACGACAAAAACACCCCATTTGCCTACGTTACAGCCCCCTACTTTCTGTATCTTCTTTAGCGATTACAAAACTCATATTTCTCTATTACTACTAGGAGATTTGTAGGAAGCTTGGGATTATGATATTTCTACACAACCTTCCCCATTTACGAGGCATGCTTTTTAAGTAAGTACCGTTTTGAAATTAATAAAAAAACGTGCAAAGATATCTTAATAATTTTATTTTTACATGAAAGCCTGTACCTTAATATACTTTTATACATAATTTACTTCAATATTGAGGCACGTGTCATAACGTTTGACCACTGACCAGTTTCTGAATACCCTTCTCATAGAACTCTGCTGCCTGACTTGTTAACTGTTAACCACTGCATCACAACTGTTTTGACTTCGTCATCGTCTTGAAGACGCTGACCGCCCAAATGTTTCTTCAAGTGCAGGAACAAAGAGTAGTCACTGGGCGCCAGATCAGGGCTGTACGGAGGATGATCTAGAGTTTCCAGTGAAAAGATATGATGAAATCTTTGGTCCGATTAGCCATATTCACATTTGTGCGGCCATCTTTAAATGCTCTCACCCACTTCCTTACCATTCCATCACTCATAATGTTTTGTCCGCAAACTGCACAGATCGCAGATCTCACGATGAATATCAACCGGTTTTAGTCCTTTAGCACTAAAGAATCGTATAACAGCCCGAACTTCACAGTCGACGGGACTCACGATTATCAGAGGCATCATAAACACTCAGTAAACAACGTAAGCAAGAGGGAATCAGACTGTAATGACGTCAGTGCGTAGGTAAAAGATGTTTAATATTTGACTTTGTTGGAGTGTTTTCCAAAGAATTATAGACGTTCGAAATCAAAAAGACATTCAAGATTAATTAAACCAATAATTTATTATGTTATAATAAATATTAAAATGATGCTTTAATAAACTATTTTCCAATTATTTCTCTCACTTTACAACAAAATATTTTTTCCGATAAAATTCAGTGGTTTTCTACCAATACTGCCTATCTTTAATTTGGCTTATTAATATCCTCATTATAGTACCTATTGAAATGTTAAAATTACGTACATAAATAACGTTTTACAAAATGTCAATCATTGTCATAATAATAATACATTCCCCCAAATCAAGAATGTAAAAATTTCAGCCCCTTTAGCTCACGAGGGTACTTTTATGCCTAAAATACCTTACTACCCATTCTTACTGTTTTATTTTATAATTATAGGAAATATTTAATACATTTCTACCATCTTGTTTAAAATACAGTTTTCGTTTAAAACAAGATGGCGCATCATTATAAAACATTATATTGCACGTTTAATTGTAAGAATTGTACCTTTTGTAATCTTCTGGCCTTACTAATTATAAATATAAAACCTAATGTTTATATTATTTTACATATACATAAACAACAAAAAGAATCTTTTATAGGTTAATAAAATCCTACCTTATCTTGTGCAGCAATAGGCAAACATTATAAGACACCAGGTAATCAAAAATAGGATCTTGCATAAAACACATTTCACTTTCACATTCCCATTTTCACAATGTGCAAAAAACACTTCACCCGTTTCAAGATTAATCCACTATATTTCAAAAACAAGAAATACACTGTATTCCTGCGAAAAAAGCCGTACATTACATCCACGGGGTGGGCAGTCATAGGTGATACACCAATCCAGAGACAGCGCTGTAGTACTACGTGACGGGTTGCATAAGAGAAAAAAGTATTTTATAATTAAATTTTTTTGCAAGACTTACGTAATGAGGGTTGTCTATAAAGTACGAAACATTTTAGAAATAAAAATTGTGATAACGATATTGTGCTGTTGATGGATTGCTACTCCTATTGACACTGTGTAATTTGTACATAAAAAGACATATTACAATATATATATATATATAAGGTTGATGCCGGTAAATAAGCAAAATCTATAATTATTCGTTTTTATTATTATTTATCGTTAAATCGGTGAAATATGTAACGAGGTGTTTAGACTTTATTTAAAAAGAAAACATGAAGAATATGTATATGGAAAAGGTATGTAAAAAAACGATAAAATAAAAAAGAAACGGTGAACACAACAAATATAAATCTACATACTTATAATTATTGTTGCATTTATGAATGAAAGTTGTTAAAATATTTGAAGAAATGCATTATTTATTGCCAATAGAAGGAAAAGGGGGGAATCGTAATTTGAAAAACAATATAAATTACAAAAGTAACTAAAACAGGTTATGTAAACAAGTGTAGTTTCATAAAGATCTGGATAGCTAGGTTCCTATAGTATATATATGCAATGTGTTTATTATATTTGCAATAACCACAATATAGGTATAATTAGCAAAGAAGTAATACAACATTGACTACATATAGGTACATAGTTTCTATATATGAAATAATATATCTACAGAGTGAGAGCAGTTGAAACAATTATTGGAGAATTAATAAAAATTTAAAAATTGTACAAAATTATAAAACATCAGCTGAACTAATAAGAGTTATATTTGGCTATTCTAACCGTTTAGTAGCCCATCTACTTCTACGTAAGTTTATTTATTTAGTGTAAAGTTAATGTTTGCCCCTTGTATTAACTGCATGTGTTCCATCGACTTGTACGCAGCTGATATCCGTACAAATAAGATCATTATAACTTTAATGAATATGAATTCTACTAGGGATTCCGGCCGTGAAAGCCTGTTCATATAATAATCTACCAAATGTTAAAAGTGCCTGTTGGTCCGCGAGAGACATTTTATCTCTTACCCGATTTCTGCTAACCGGGCACTTCCCTATCCGCCACCCGGGAACGCGCCCGATGGGGGTTGCAGGCTCCCCACACGGGAAAAATTATACTCACGCTCTGGTCAATGTAGCAAACCAAGCGTGAGGGATCTTTTGTTATGTGGTGGGTCCAAACCACAACATTTCACAGACATTAATAGCTATTAATTGTCGATGTACCATTTAGAGATTCAAAGGAAGTAATATTTCCGAGTAAATAAAACTTTTAATCAAGTATAAAGAGTTCTGTTCATAAAATTGTTAACACATAAATAATGGTCAAAGGCTAAAAGTTCTTTTTCTCTATACTACATCTACGCAGATAAGAAACCCACATTGATCTACATTACAACATCAACATCTACCACATAAAATTACGACATCACAACCCATAATAAGAATATTTAGCCCTTCGAACCGCAGTAATAAAGCAACTTATATTTTTTTGTGAACTTGCTTTCGGTCGCCACTAAAATATATAATATGAACGTAAAATGAAAGTGACGACAATTTCAAAAATACAGCTAAAAACATTGAAATTGTTTAGATTGATTAATGAAATTAAACGATATTCCCAGACGAAAAGAACGTTGAGAATAAGTAAGCGAGATAATTTCCAAATCGTACATAAAAATTTAAAAATTGTACAAAAATTTATAAAACACCATACCGTACGACAATGTAACAGAAATACCAAACTATTCGTGAACGTTCCGATTTCCACCCCGTCAAACAAATTAACAGGAAAAATTGTAGGAGACCTGTAATCATAAGAACTCACAACCTTACCACAGGCTGCTACATTAACAAGTAAACATTTTACATTATTTTATGGCATACCAGAAAATAAAAACAGTACATTCCGGAAATTGCTGTTTCACATCTTAAAGACCATCGCTTCTTCTAAACAAATCCATGAATCTTGGAATCCATTGGTACTTCGAAAGGAGTCCGTCGAAGAAAGTGCGGATCTGTAATCACAACAAAACAGACAACCTGACAGATTCAGGATGCCATGTCATGTATTAGAAAATAAAAACAGTAACAGAGAACACCTTATTCTAAATATTATACTTTCTGGAAGTTGATGCATCACATCTTGGAGCCCATCGATTCTTCGAAAGAAATCCGTGAAGACAAATCTTGGAATCCATTGGTACATCGAAAGAAATCCGTCGAAGAAAGTGCGGATCTGTAATCACAACAAAACAGACAACCTGACAGATTCAGGATGCCATGTCATGTATTAGAAAATGAAAACAGTAACAGAAAACACCTTATTCTAAATACTATACTTTCTGGAAGTTGAAGCATCACATCTATGGAGCCCATCGATTCTTCGAAAGAAATCCGTGAAGACAAATCTTGGAATCCATTGGTACATCGAAAGAAATCCGTCGAAGAAAGTGCGGATCTGTAATCACAACAAAACAGACAACCTGACAGATTCAGGATGCCATGTCATGTATTAGAAAATAAAAACAGTAACTGAGAACACCTTATTCTAAATACTATACTTTCTGGAAATTGATTCATCTCATCTTGGAGTTAAGGCTCTTCTTGGAAAACAACTCAACGTACCTACATTAGTTCCTCAAAGGCTAAATGTTCTTTTTCTCTAAACTACATCTACGCAGATAAGCGACGTACATTGATCTAGATTTACAACAGGAACAGCCACCACATAAAATTACGACATCACAACCCATAATAAGAATATTTAGTCTTTCGAACCGCAGTAATAAAGCAACTTATATTTTTTTGTGAACTTGCTTTCGGTCGCCACTAAAATATATAATATGAACGTAAAATGAAAGTGGCGACTGATAAAAGAATATTCCAAAAAGCTTGAAACATTGAAACAGTTTAGTTTACTTAACGAAATTAAATAATATTCCAAGACGAACGAGGTAATTTCCAAATCGTACATAAAAATTAAACAATTGTACAAAATTATAAAACATCATACCGTGCGACAATGTAATGGAAATACCAAACTATTCGTGAACGTTCCGCTTTCCATCCCGTCAAACAAATTAACAGGAAAAATTGTAGGAAACCTGTAATCATAAGAACTCACAACCTTACCACAGGCTGCTACATTAACAAGTAAACATTTTACATTATTTTATGGCATACCAGAAAATAAAAACAGTACATTCCGGAAATTGCTGTTTCACATCTTAAAGACCATCGCTTCTTCTAAAGAAATCCATGAATCTTGGAATCCATTGGTACTTCGGAAGGAGTCCGTCGAAGAAAGTGCGGATCTGTAATCACAACAAAACAGACAACCTGACAGATTCAGGATGCCATGTCATGTATTAGAAAATGAAAACAGTAACAGAAAACACCTTATTCTAAATACTATACTTTCTGGAAGTTGAAGCATCACATCTATGGAGCCCATCGATTCTTCGAAAGAAATCCGTGAAGACAAATCTTGGAATCGATTGGTACATCGAAAGAAATCCGTCGAAGAAAGTGCGGATCTGTAATCACAACAAAACAGACAACCTGACAGATTCAGGATGCCATGTCATGTATTAGAAAATAAAAACAGTAACTGAGAACACCTTATTCTAAATACTATACTTTCTGGAAATTGATTCATCTCATCTTGGAGTTAAGGCTCTTCTTGGAAAACAACTCAACGTACCTACATTAGTTCCTCAAAGGCTAAATGTTCTTTTTCTCTAAACTACATCTACGCAGATAAGCGACGTACATTGATCTAGATTTACAACAGGAACAGCCACCACATAAAATTACGACATCACAACCCATAATAAGAATATTTAGTCTTTCGAACCGCAGTAATAAAGCAACTTATATTTTTTTATGAACTTGCTTTCGGTCGCCACTAAAATATATAATATGAACGTAAAATGAAAGTGGCGACTGATAAAAGAATATTCCAAAAAGCTTGAAACATTGAAACAGTTTAGTTTACTTAACGAAATTAAATAATATTCCAAGACGAACGAGGTAATTTCCAAATCGTACATAAAAATTAAACAATTGTACAAAATTATAAAACATCATACCGTGCGACAATGTAATGGAAATACCAAACTATTCGTGAACGTTCCGCTTTCCATCCCGTCAAACAAATTAACAGGAAAAATTGTAGGAAACCTGTAATCATAAGAACTCACAACCTTACCACAGGCTGCTACATTAACAAGTAAACATTTTACATTATTTTATGGCATACCAGAAAATAAAAACAGTACATTCCGGAAATTGCTGTTTCACATCTTAAAGACCATCGCTTCTTCTAAAGAAATCCATGAATCTTGGAATCCATTGGTACTTCGGAAGGAGTCCGTCGAAGAAAGTGCGGATCTGTAATCACAACAAAACAGACAACCTGACAGATTCAGGATGCCATGTCATGTATTAGAAAATGAAAACAGTAACAGAAAACACCTTATTCTAAATACTATACTTTCTGGAAGTTGAAGCATCACATCTATGGAGCCCATCGATTCTTCGAAAGAAATCCGTGAAGACAAATCTTGGAATCGATTGGTACATCGAAAGAAATCCGTCGAAGAAAGTGCGGATCTGTAATCACAACAAAACAGACAACCTGACAGATTCAGGATGCCATGTCATGTATTAGAAAATAAAAACAGTAACTGAGAACACCTTATTCTAAATACTATACTTTCTGGAAATTGATTCATCTCATCTTGGAGTTAAGGCTCTTCTTGGAAAACAACTCAACGTACCTACATTAGTTCCTCAAAGGCTAAATGTTCTTTTTCTCTAAACTACATCTACGCAGATAAGCGACGTACATTGATCTAGATTTACAACAGGAACAGCCACCACATAAAATTACGACATCACAACCCATAATAAGAATATGTAGCCTTTCGAACCGTAGTAATAAAGCAACTTATATTTTTTTGTGAACTTGCTTTCGGTCGCCACTAAAATATATAATATGAACGTAAAATAAAAGTGGCGACTGATAAAAGAATATTCCAAAAAGCTTGAAACATTGAAACAGTTTAGTTTACTTAACGAAATTAAATAATATTCCAAGACGAACGAGGTAATTTCCAAATCGTACATAAAAATTAAACAATTGTACAAAATTATAAAACATCATACCGTGCGACAATGTAATGGAAATACCAAACTATTCGTGAACGTTCCGCTTTCCATCCCGTCAAACAAATTAACAGGAAAAATTGTAGGAAACCTGTAATCATAAGAACTCACAACCTTACCACAGGCTGCTACATTAACAAGTAAACATTTTACATTATTTTATGGCATACCAGAAAATAAAAACAGTACATTCCGGAAATTGCTGTTTCACATCATAAAGACCATCGCTTCTTCTAAAGAAATCCATGAATCTTGGAATCCATTGGTACTTCGAAAGGAGTCCGTCGAAGAAAGTGCGGATCTGTAATCACAACAAAACAGACAACCTGACAGATTCAGGATGCCATGTCATGTATTAGAAAATAAAAACAGTAACAGAGAACACCTTATTCTAAATATTATACTTTCTGGAAGTTGATGCATCACATCTTGGAGCCCATTGCTTCTTCAGAAGAGATGCGTGGAAGATAAGTACGGATTTGTAATCACAACAAGACAGACAACCTGATAGATTCAGGATGCCATGTCATATATTAGAAAATGAAAACAGTAACAGAGAACGCCTTATTCTAAGCACTATACTTTTTGGAAGTTGATTCATCATATCTTGGAGTTAAAGCTCTTCTTGAAAAACATATCAACGTACCTACATTAGTTCTTCAAAGGCTAAATCTTCTTTTTCTCTAAACTACATCTACGCAGATAAGCGACCCACATTGATCTACATTTACGACATCAACAGCTACCACATAAAATTACGACATCACAATCCATAATAAGAATGTTTAGCCTTCCGAACCGTAGTAATAAAGCAACTTATATTTTTTTGTGAACCTGGTTTCTGTCGCCACTAAAATATATAATATGAATGTAAAATTAAAGTGGCGACTGATAAAAGAATATTCCAAGAAAGCTTGAAACATTGAAACAGTTTTGTTTACTTAACGAAATTAAATAATATTCCAAGACGAACGAGGTAATTTCCAAATCGTACATAATAATTTAAAAATTCTACAAAAAATTATAAAACATCATACCGTGTGACAATGTAATAGAAATACCAAACTATTCGTGAACTTTCCGCTTTCCATCCTGTCAAACAAATTAACAGGAAAAATTGTAGGAGACCTGTAATCATAAGAACTCACAACCTTACCACAGGCTGCTACATTAACAAGTAAACATTTTACATTATTTTATGGCATACCAGAAAATAAAAACAGTACATTCCGGAAATTGCTGTTTCACATCTTAAAGACCATCGCTTCTTCTAAACAAATCCATGAATCTTGGAATCCATTGGTACTTCGAAAGGAGTCCGTCGAAGAAAGTGCGGATCTGTAATCACAACAAAACAGACAACCTGACAGATTCAGGATGCCATGTCATGTATTAGAAAATAAAAACAGTAACAGAGAACACCTTATTCTAAATATTATACTTTCTGGAAGTTGATGCATCACATCTTGGAGCCCATTGCTTCTTCAGAAGAGATGCGTGGAAGATAAGTACGGATCTGTAATCACAACAAGACAGACAACCTGATAGATTCAGGATGCCATGTCTAAGCACTATACTTTTTGGAAGTTGATTCATCATATCTTGGAGTTAAAGCTCTTCTTGAAAAACATATCAACGTACCTACATTAGTTCTTCAAAGGCTAAATCTTCTTTTTCTCTAAACTACATCTACGCAGATAAGCGACCCACATTGATCTACATTTACGACATCAACAGCTACCACATAAAATTACGACATCACAACCCATAATAAGAATATTTAGCCTTTCGAACCGCAGTAATAAAGCAACTTATATTCTTTGTGAACTTGCTTTCGGTCGCCACTAATATATATAATATGAATGTAAAATGAAAGTGGCGACTGATAAAAGGATATTCCAAGAAAGCTTGAAACATTGAAACAGTTTAGTTTACTTAACGAAATTAAATAATATTCCAAGACGATCGAGGTAATTTCCAAATCGTATATAATAATTTAAAAATTCTACAAAAAATTATAAAACATCATACCGTGTGACAATGTAATAGAAATACCAAACAATTCGTGAACTTTCCGCTTTCCATCCCGTCAAACAAATTAACAGGAAAAATTGTAGGAGACCTGTAATCATAAGAACTCACAACCTTACCACAGGCTGCTACATTAACAAGTAAACATTTTACATTATTTTATGGCATACCAGAAAATAAAAACAGTACATTCCGGAAATTGCTGTTTCACATCTTAAAGACCATCGCTTCTTCTAAAGAAATCCATGAATCTTGGAATCCATTGGTACTTCGAAAGGGGTCCGTCGAAGAAAGTGCGGATCTGTAATCACAACAAAACAGACAACCTGACAGATTCAGGATGCCATGTCACAAATTAGAAAATGAAAACAGTAAGAGAGAACACCTTATTCTGAATACTGTACTTTCTGGAAGTTGATGCATCACATCTTGGAGCCTATTGCTTCTTCAGGAGAGATGCGTGGAAGATAATTACGGATCTGTAATCACAACAAGACAGACAACCTGATAGATTCAGGATGCCATGTCATGTATTAGAAAATAGAAACAGTAACTGAGAACACCTTATCCTAAATACTATACTTTCTGGAAATTGATTCATCTCATCTTGGAGTTAAGGCTCTTCTTGGAAAACAACTCAACGTACCTACATTAGTTCTTCAAAGGCTAAATGTTCTTTTTCTCTAAACTACATCTACGCAAATAAGCGACGTACATTGATCTAGATTTACAACAGGAACAGCCACCACATAAAATTACGACATCACAACCCATAATAAGAATATTTAGTCTTTCGAACCGCAGTAATAAAGCAACTTATATTTTTTTGTGAACTTGCTTTCGGTCACCACTAATATATATAATATGAATGTAAAATGAAAGTGGCGACTGATAAAAGAATATTCCAAGAAAGCTTGAAACATTGAAACAGTTTTGTTTACTTAACGAAATTAAATAATATTCCAAGACGAACGAGGTAATTTCCAAATCGTACATAATAATTTAAAAATTCTACAAAAAATTATAAAACATCATACCGTGTGACAATGTAATAGAAATACCAAACTATTCGTGAACTTTCCGCTTTCCATCCCGTCAAACAAATTAACAGGAAAAATTGTAGGAGACCTGTAATCATAAGAACTCACAACCTTACCACAGGCTGCTACATTAACAAGTAAACATTTTACATTATTTTATGGCATACCAGAAAATAAAAACAGTACATTCCGGAAATTGCTGTTTCACATCTTAAAGACCATCGCTTCTTCTAAACAAATCCATGAATCTTGGAATCCATTGGTACTTCGAAAGGAGTCCGTCGAAGAAAGTGCGGATCTGTAATCACAACAAAACAGACAACCTGACAGATTCAGGATGCCATGTCATGTATTAGAAAATAAAAACAGTAACAGAGAACACCTTATTCCAAATACTCTACCTTCTGGAAGTTGATGCATCACATCTTGGAGCCCATTGCTTCTTCAGGAGAGATGCGTGGAAGATAAGTACAGATCTGTAATCACAACAAAACAGACAACCTGACAGATTCAGGATGCCATGTCACATATTAGAAAATGAAAACAGTAACAGAGAACGCCTTATTCTAAGCACTATACTTTTTGGAAGTTGATTCATCATATCTTGGAGTTAAGGCTCTTCTTGAAAAACATATCAACGTACCTACATTAGTTCTTCAAAGGCTAAATCTTCTTTTTCTCTAAACTACATCTACGCAGATAAGCGACCCACATTGATCTACATTTACGACATCAACAGCTACCACATAAAATTACGACATCACAATCCATAATAAGAATGTTTAGCCTTCCGAACCGTAGTAATAAAGCAACTTATATTTTTTTGTGAACTTGCTTTCGGTCACCACTAATATATATAATATGAATGTAAAATGAAAGTGGCGACTGATAAAAGAATATTCCAAGAAAGCTTGAAACATTGAAACAGTTTTGTTTACTTAACGAAATTAAATAATATTCCAAGACGAACGAGGTAATTTCCAAATCGTACATAATAATTTAAAAATTCTACAAAAAATTATAAAACATCATACCGTGTGACAATGTAATAGAAATACCAAACTATTCGTGAACTTTCCGCTTTCCATCCCGTCAAATAAATTAACAGGAAAAATTGTAGGAGACCTGTAATCATAAGAACTCACAACCTTACCACAGGCTGCTACATTAACAAGTAAACATTTTACATTATTTTATGGCATACCAGAAAATAAAAACAGTACATTCCGGAAATTGCTGTTTCACATCTTAAAGACCATCGCTTCTTCTAAACAAATCCATGAATCTTGGAATCCATTGGTACTTCGAAAGGAGTCCGTCGAAGAAAGTGCGGATCTGTAATCACAACAAAACAGACAACCTGACAGATTCAGGATGCCATGTCATGTATTAGAAAATAAAAACAGTAACAGAGAACACCTTATTCCAAATACTCTACTTTCTGGAAGTTGATGCATCACATCTTGGAGCCCATTGCTTCTTCAGGAGAGATGCGTGGAAGATAAGTACAGATCTGTAATCACAACAAAACAGACAACCTGACAGATTCAGGATGCCATGTCACATATTAGAAAATGAAAACAGTAACAGAGAACGCCTTATTCTAAGCACTATACTTTTTGGAAGTTGATTCATCATATCTTGGAGTTAAGGCTCTTCTTGAAAAACATATCAACGTACCTACATTAGTTCTTCAAAGGCTAAATCTTCTTTTTCTCTAAACTACATCTACGCAGATAAGCGACCCACATTGATCTACATTTACGACATCAACAGCTACCACATAAAATTACGACATCACAATCCATAATAAGAATGTTTAGCCTTCCGAACCGTAGTAATAAAGCAACTTATATTTTTTTGTGAACTTGCTTTCGGTCACCACTAATATATATAATATGAATGTAAAATGAAAGTGGCGACTGATAAAAGAATATTCCAAGAAAGCTTGAAACATTGAAACAGTTTAGTTTACTTAACGAAATTTTCACATCTCAAAGCCCATCGCTTCATCGAAAGAAATCCTTGAAGATAAATCTTTGAATCCATTGGTACTTAATGTAAATACTGTACTTTCTGGAAATTGATGTTTCACACGTTGAGGTACCTCGTTTGATTCCTCAAAAGACATCCGTCGAAGATATTTGCGGATCTGTAATCATACAAAATTAGCAGCCTGGATGGAGGCTGCTACGTCAACTAATTAGACGCAATCAATAACTAAATTCATACTGGAATTTGTACTTACTTGTCAATATCTTCTTAGTGGAGTTGATAATCCTCTTCTCAGAAATCACTACACTTTTCACTTCTCCCCCCAACCCCTTCCGCGGACCCATAAATACCCAAACGACCCAACATAAAAAAACAACATTTAGCAAGTATAGTACAAGAAAGGGTGAGAGGCAAGCACCCCCCACCAATAAATAAAGAAAAACATGCGTCCTACTATGTAACGGCGATCCTCTTGCCCCGACGACACGATCCATACCGCCGATGTAGAACCATGTACCTACCTAACGTGAAACGACCCACTCACACAAAGAAAACATTCATCAAACCACTCTTTCACTACCGCGCCGCCGTTGCCCTAGATAAAAGAAAGAATCCCTCACCTCTATCCACACTTCTGACACAAAGTCCTGACATCCCTGAGGATTGGAAGAATTCCTCGAAAACCTCCTCACATCACTCAAACATCCACACATTTGCACCTAAACACACGCATCATCTTACACTCAACCACCTCAACATAAATTACATTCGGCTGAAGGGAACATAACCAAATCATCCTCGGAAGTTGGAATCCAATACTGCTCATTCGTATGGGCGGACGGGGGACGGCTGGATGTCTTTCCAATACTGAAACTCACTTACAGTCTACTGTGGTATTAATAGATAAAATATATCTTAATGGTACTTACCATTTGCACAACAAATACACAAAAATGGTACTATACTTGCTAAACATTGAATAGACGAAGTGCCAAGAGTCAAATTGTCAAGCAACAAATTGTCAAACTTACCACCTCGTCTATTGGGAAACCATGCAAATCGCTTACCACTCTTTGGACGGTAACTGCAAAAAGATTAAAAAAAGAAAATTATTAAAAATGAAATAAACAGTCAAATCGAGAGAGAAAATCATTATAATTAAGAAGAACAATAAATTTGTGTTCAATTTATATTATGCACTTTCTAGAACTGTACGGGTCACTATTGTGATTGACCACATCCAACCAATAATATCAATCACAAAAGTTAAAATTGGTTCAGGTTGTTTAGTAATTTCCAAACTATTGTAAAAGCTAGAAAATTTTCATGAATAAATATTTCATCAAAATTTTAAATAATTTGATCAAGAAAGAAACCAATTATAGTCAAAAAGAACAATAAATTTCTGTAAAAGTTTAAGGAACGTGTTCTAGAATCTTTCCACAACTTTATGGTTCGCTATTTTGATAGACCAAACTCGATCAACAATGTCAATCATAAAAGTTAATATTAAAAAAAACTAAAATTCACGAAAATTTAAGTATACTACAGTTAGTAAGAACGATTAAAATTAGTATATGATATCAATAATTAACTAAACCATCATGCAAGTCATTAAAATTGCATGAATAAAAATTTAATCAAAATTTTAAATAAACTAAGAGATAAACCAATTGTAATAAAAAAGAACAATTAATTTTTGTACAATTTTAACAAATGATCTAGAATCTTTCCCTAACTTTATGATTCACCGTTGTGATCAACCAAACTAGATCAATAATATCAATCATAAAATTAATTATTGAAAACGCCTAAATTGATTTCATCAAATGCGGAGCGGCGATTCTATTTCTAAAAAGCTAAAATTCATGAATGAAAAGTTAATAATGTTATCTAAAACGTTTATATGTAAGAAATTTGATCATTTCCAAAGTATCAAAATTCACAAAATAACATCAATCACAAAAATTAATTTCGAAAAAATTAAAAATCAAAATGTTTTCAGTCACTGAATGGTTTTTAATAATTTCCAAATTATTATAAACACTGGACACTTATCACAAAGAAAAAAGACAATTGAAATATTGAACAATAAGTTCAGCAAATAAATAAAAATAAAAAGATAACAATTACTTACCATTACCGCCACTTTGGTGTTGCCTTAATCCTCTTAATAAGACACTCCCGAAAATTTAGAAACCACTACAGCACAAGTTAAAAAACTTTAAGAACGGATAAACATGCACCTAAAGAACGAAAAGCGAACCACGGTGCGCGACGCGTCGCGACACATACTCTTTCCCGAAAGCATGGTCACGATAAACTGAGGAAAAGTTCGCATCATTCGTATTTATAATCTTGCTTTTTTTTGTATTCGGTACGACCCATCGGTACCATTTTGTACCTTTATCAAGCAAAAAATTATGTTCACTTACATCCATACTTTCATTAGAATTTCCATTTCATATTTAATAGTTACAGTTCGTCACAAAAGAAAAATTAGAAAATACTTTATTCAAATAAAACAAAACACTTGCTACTAATGTAAGACAACTCATTTATTTATAAACAATTTTATTTAAAACAAATATCAGAGAAAAACGTTAGCGGCAAACAAAGACTTCATTTCTAAGACAATGTAAAATTTATTATATATAATATTCGGTGTCACTTGTGTGGTTTGTTGTTAAATTCACAACACAAATACTGGTAAATTAGAATTAACTTATATAATTCTGTTTTTTTGTATATACTGTTGATAGAGACAAACAGTCGAAATAATAGTACAATACTGTAGAGTTAATAATGAGCTGAAATGTTATAAAGTATTTCATTTTATATTATTCTTGTTTATAACAGTTTTCAAATAATTGACAATTATCGTATATATCCATTTAAATTTTTGAATAATTGTTACTTCAATTTTTAAAAACTTCTTTGAATAACAATTACAAAGCATTTTATCGTTTTTAAGTTAAAGACAATTTCCATTATATTACCTATATAAATTTATTTAGTTTCCATTGTGGGTTTAAGTAGAGTTTATAAATGAACTTTTTGGTAGTTTCTGCATTCTGTAATAACGTTATAACCCAGCAGATAATAAATCGAATTGGTTAGGATAAATGGATTAAGTACATTTTCGAGCTCAAAGTTCAAAACTTCAACTCAAACATGGAAAACCTGGATCGAAAAGTCGTCTAGTTAATGTTCAAAGTTTTACAAAACGTACCAGGGATAATCTCACCTTATTTACATGCAGGCATACCTTTAAATTATTATCGTTTCAATAACACAGAAACTTTTCATTTTACTTCAAAATTCTGTTAATGATCGAGGTATTAACCAACTGTTTCAGAAGTAGTAGTGTAGTAACTATTAAAGCACTCCCTGGTTACGCCAATGGATTTAGGGCGATTATTAACGAATGGCCACTGTGACAAACAATTGTTTACCACTTATCTTGCTTTGATAGTGTTTAGAAATCAATAAATTAAATAGTTTGGGCCCAATTATAAACGATCAATTAGATGTAAATAGATCACCCCTTTTAAATATTTCTAACGTGTAATACTCAGTTCTACCCCTGCCATTTTATTCATAATTTTAGTATTGTATTAATTTTATGTTTGACCGAGCGGCGTGGTCTAGTGCTCTAGATCATTGCTTAGCATTCGGGAGGTCACCCATTGGAACCCGGGTCTGGCAGCCCTGGTCCAAGTTTTCTGTGGTTTCCTTGGATCACGTAGGCAAATGCTGGGGCAGTAATATTCCACAGATAATCTTTCACTTCACTTCTGTCTTCATTTCGTCCGTCTCATCTTTCTCTCCCTAATCACACCATCCACCCATTCCCACGATTCCTGCTAGGAGGCTGAAGAGGGTCTTACGCCCTATCCTCCGGCTTTGCACTACAGTGTACATCGGAGGGACTGCCCGCCCACCAGCACGAGTAGCTGATGGGAATGAAACACAAAAAGTTTTTATGATTTTTTATTTATTTTATGTTTAGTCAACTTCTTCCACCTGAAGAAGCCACAGTGTGATGAAATGATCATTGTGGTTATACAATAAACGTTTTGTAACTTAAACTTTGTGTTTAATTTGTCGTCAATGGATGATAATCAAACGTGACAGATTGTATATTAAAATAAGGAATTATGAGTTTCTGCAGAAAAAAAAAGTATCATTGCTTTGTTCTAACATAAAGGAAGAGTTATATTCTTATGTATCATTTTAAACGTACATTTTAATATGCCTTTGACTCTTTTGTCCTCCAAGGTCTGATAGTCATCCATGCTGATAATATAAACATTTACTGGATTATTCCATTTGTTTCAATAATTCTTTACTAGATTTAAATTTGCTCCCACATTATCGTAGGTAACGCAAATTTGTTTATATTTACATTAAACAAATTACTAAACAAAATTTCAATTAACATTAGTAAAATACAATCGATCGTGAGAAATGTTCATATTTTATGTTTGGCGTATCTATGTAATTAATCAATTAAAACTTTTTAGTGTTCAGTATTGTTTGATAAAAATCCACCCTTATACATCTTCTTTTGTTATTAAATTGAACATATGGACCAATATCACCACCACTGTAGTAGCATACGTAATGTATATAGCTCGTTCGATATTTTGACAAATAATATAACGGTAAACTATAAAGTTTTTCATTACATTAAAAGAACGTTTTCTAATCTAGAAACACATTTTGATATATAGAAATTATATCTTGAAAATAGAAAACTTCATCTATCACTTGTGCAGATTTATTCATTTCTCATTCGTTGTAACTCGAACGTTAACAAAGAAAGTTCCCACAATTTATACAGCTGGATTTATTTTATCCATTTTAGCTATATTCAATCTTTTTCATTATGTATCCTCTGCATTATTTTGATGAACTTCGAATTTAACATGTAACAATCTACCAACTAAAAGAATATTTTATGGTTTATTATATTCTTTTGGAAAATAGATTATTACAACAGAGAACGAAATTATAACCTATATAAATTCACGGCCTTTTCCTTTCTAGTGTGTACACCAGTCAATAGATGTCGTGGTATCAAAAAATCGAGTGCTTCGTCTATAAGCCTCTCTGATTTGTGATTACATCTAATGACAACAGGTTTTTGTTCATTCATAAGTGCATTACGATGTTAGTTGCCACGTATTCCGAAAGATAGCAGTACTTCCCGTAAAGCAGGGAATTATACAGAGTGTTCATTTAGATGTTATTTTACGTGGTACGTTTTTTAACATGTATTAAATATTTCTATATTAATTAGTAAAACTGTTCAAATCCAATTTAACAAAAAAAAGCCTGCCGTTACAGTATTGTTACGTGGGGGAAAGCCATTTATGGATAGCCCCCCTTTACTGCCATTTACATTATAAACTTCATTCAAATCTTTTCATGACCTTAATTTCTAAAGCTTTCCTTTATTATTTTAGTAGAGCTACAATTATTCAATTTTGAATTAAAAAGAAAAAAGAAATTACTTATAAACCCCCTCACATGAACAACTACTTTTTTATAGCTCTTTAATGCTGAAAGAGGGCCTTTTTTCAACAACTCAGAGATGTCCTCCCTTAGTTTTGAATAAAAAGTTTTAAATCCGGTCCTGTTGAAATCTAGTTTGCAGGTACAACTTAAAATACATACACAAATATGTTCTTACTTACAAAAGGTAGACACACACACAAGCACATCTTACCGAAAAATAACTGTTCTTTTTTGCGGTTAGAATGACGTAATACAGGGAAGATAGTCTTTTTGGATGTGGATAATTTGTAATACTAATGTACATTATATAGATCCTTAATATACTTGGAATGGGCATGTAAAAATACGGATTAATGATTTTTTTGTTTTTAATTGCACAAATGCAAATTAAAGTTAAGATATCTGAGATTAGATTTACAAAATCTTTTATCTATTCTACACATGCACAGTGGTAGGCACAACAGGTGTATACCAAGGTTTTAGTTAACTTATTAAAAATCGGTGTTCATAAATTTAAGTATGTACATAAATTTAAATTGTATGAAGATTGTGTGTTCTAAAAGAGTAACTACCTATGCTATAAATCAAACAAATAGAAGACCGCAGAAAAATTTTGAAGTTGTAGAAAATTAGTGGGGGGTGTATTAAAAATATATCTACACATGTGTATATGTATATTACAAAAAACACGTGTATTATTTTCGTCATTCGCTTAGTGGCATTATCGTCTGTGTTTATTGTCCGAAGGAAACGTTTCCGATAAAACTTTGTTTGCCTAATAGTGGGATACCAACAGAACATTTTCTATCTAACTTACGATTAGATAAAATGTTTTAGCTTGTATAGGAGTGAGTTAAAGTGGTTTTTTTTTTTGGTTTTTTTTAAACGTGTAAAAGTTAATAATAATGGTTCAAAAACCGAACAGGAGATACCTCTTTAGTGCTGTCTGCGCAGGTACGTATTAAGTAAGAGTTTTGTCACTTAATTCTGCCTAATAGGTAGGTAATACATACCATGATGTTGGTTTTTCTCTGTTAAATACTGTAATTTTCAGTTAAGGGGTTTTTCATTAAACTAGGTAGTTATAAAAATGAAAATTATTTTAAGATATCACATTTGACAATCACAGCTAATGAATAATTAATTTTAGGAAAAATCGACAATAACAAGTACATTTGCTTTTCAGTTTGCTAATGCGGCTTTAGTAATGCAAAACTTTCTCGTTTTCTTAGAAACATTTTCGCTTTCGCATACGATATACAGGATGTTGATTTTTTTATCTGACACTTTATAAATGTAAACATTTGATAAAGGGATTATCATTATCGTATAACGTAATTTGTAGGAATAATCAGTTATTAGATAATACGTAACTTAAATTTTAAAACTTTATTAGCAATAATTTTTACGAATTATTATTACTATATCGAAAAATTCTTTTAATCTTTTACCAATATAAATATACTTGTTTGGTTGATTCGGTTTATTTTCATATAACACCCCGCATATGGATGCATATACATAATGTAGTATCTTTAAAATTACTCAGTATATTCTCGATACATCCTGTATATACGTGAATACTATTATATTATTATGCAACCCACAAAACACCACTGTTTGTTTATAGGAAACTTGGCTGCTATGTCGGCTGGAATAATATCGACCTGGTCTTCCCCTGTGATACCAAAACTTAACAACGAAACCCTGCTGGCCAGCAACCCCTTAGAGTATACTATAAGTACCCAAGAAGAGTCTTGGATAGGGTCGATGTTAGCTCTCGGAGCAATATTTGGCCCTTTGTTAGCAGGTTTTTCTGCTGAGACCATAGGTCGAAAATATGCCCTTCTCTTGGTCTGTGGACTACCATTTTTGGTTTCTTTTGTGTCTATTGCGTTTGCCAAAACAATCTATGTATATTATTTTTCGAGGTTTGTGGGTGGGATTGCAATGGGTGGTGTTTATACCGTTTTGCCCATGTACAATTGCGAAATATCAGAAGATTCAATTCGGGGTGGTGTCTCCTCGTCCATGAACGTTTTTGTAACTAGTGGACAGTTATTTTCTTATCTTATAGGTCCATATTTGTCTATAATGTGGTTTAGCATAGTATGTTCTATTGTTCCATCTCTATTTGTTATGTTTTTCTTTTTCGTACCTGAAAGTCCCTATTTTCTGATGGGTAAAGACAAGATGGAACATGCTGAGAAGTCTTTGCAGAAGTTCCGAATGGACTCAAGTCCACTGATAAAAGAAGAGTTGAATAATATCAGGCTGAACGTGGAAGACGTTAAAAATAAAGAAGGTTCCTTTTTTGATATTCTTAAGTCGAAAGCCCTTCTCAAAGCTCTTTTTATTGTCTTTTCATTGATGTTCTTCCAACAAGCATGCGGAATTAATGCGTTTCTAACTTATGCCGAAAGTATATTTGGTTCAACTGGGAGTAGCATTTCCCCAGTGCTATCGTCTATTATAATAGGGGTAGTTCAAGTGCTGGCTAGCTTTGTAACACCCCTTATTGTGGATAAATTTGGGAGGAAGAAGATGTTTTTCATGTCTGCTGTTGGGATGATGATGGCGGAAATTCCCTTGGGATTTTATTTTTATCTCAAGGCAAATAAAAGTGAAATATTGAATGATCTTTTTTGGTTACCGGTGGTTTGTTTGATTGTATTTTTTATATTTTATAATCTGGGATACGGACCTCTACCGTGGACGGTAATGGGCGAAATATTTCCATCCAATGTTAAATCTGCAGCATCAACTGCATCTACTGCTTTTTCTTGGGTGTTGGGCTTTTTGGTGGTAAAATTATTTTCCACAATGTCAGAAGGGGTTGGTCTAGCTGGTACTTATTGGATTTTAGCAGGGTGCTGTTTTTTAGGAACTTTGTTCTCATGGTTCATTTTGATTGAAACAAAAGGAAAAACATTTCAAGAAATTCAAGAGTTTTTAAATAAATAACATTTAAAGCTCAAATAGATATACGCAGCTATGACAATTTTTGTATTAATAAATTAAGTAAACAATAATACATTTGGTTTTATTTATTGCAATGAAACTTTTTTAACAGGGAACATCTTACGTTTTTTTAATTAATTGTTATCATGGTTATGCAACATACAATACACCACTGCTTTCGTTATTTGTGCATTACATACATATTAAGTTTTAAAATTAAGGTGATCAAAAGAAAATCCTACATTTTCATTAAAAACTATTAATTACTAGGACGCCATGTCCATCCCTAATATATATTATTAAATTACGTGTTCTGTATAAAAAAAAAAAAGCTTACGTCCGTCAAACATAATATTCTTTGAATTTGTTCTTTGTAAGTACTAATGCTATTCATAGAATTACAAATTAGTATTCATTTTGGAATAAGTATACGTGTGTGTGTATAATTAAAAAACGTTGTAATAAACGTATTTTAAATAATAAATATAAAAGAACCGTATTATAGTTTTTTACCCCTAATACTGATTTTGCAAAGAAATTCGGAGACAATTATGTTTATTTCAACTATAAAATAAAGAAAATAGAACAGTAGAGTACAGTTTTTTTAACATTAAATCTTTATTTAGAGATGGATTTTGCTGTTGGTTTTAAATGGAACATTTTTAATTAAAAGTTCCATAAATTTATGGAACACACCAAGAGTCTCATTGTCTTAGTTCAAATATTGTCTTCTTTTAGATGTTTAATAGAAATGCTTCATTGAAATGCAAGAAATAAAAATAAAAAATTTTATTGTTCAAATAAATATGTATACTGTTTGATCTATATATTTACTTTTTCCTTTATTAGCATCTACAAATATTTTTATCTTTAATGAAACGCAAAAAAAAAAATGTTTCAGTAAAGTAACCCCTATAGGCATTCTAATAAATGTTGTTTGGTACATTAGTATTAAGAACACGGTATCGCCCCGCTTTTGAAACCCAACGAATTCCGCATATTTAGAGACAGTATTTTAACGAACTTGCTTACCATTTTGTTCCGCAGGTAGAAAGATATTTTATACCTGAGAAATGTTGTCAAAAGAATTCAGTTACACGATCTACCTGAAGAAGCGGGTAATTTTATTCTGAGAAGGGTGCAAATGGGACCTGATATGAGGCCCGCATCCAGGAATTTTTTATATACTTCACAATAATGTGCCTATTATAAGTTGAACAAAAACAAAACATTTGATAAAAATATTGTAAACATTAACTTCAACTTCAACCATATATTTGAACTATCTGTTGTAAAAATAAAGGTTTGAAACTCTCAATTTAACACAAATAAGTTCTGTAAAGAATATTATTAATATTTAATTTGGTAACACTTAATTTCATTGAAACCAATGGCGTAGCTTTTGCCGAATTGCTACTTATCTAACAGATAGTAAAGAATATAATTACAATCAATGCGGTTTATTATATCCAATAATTAAATATAAAATCCACAAGTAAGCTGTTGTTTCAATAGTAAATATTTAGTATTATTTAAAACTTCATTGAAATAGGTTATATTGAAATATAAAAAAATTATTGTTTAATTAATTAAGAAACTATAAAGTCAATAACTAGTAATTAGTACTATGAATCTCCTTGTATTCAAATATTTCTGAATTTATAGGTAAAAATTTCTTTTAATAAATGAAATAATCTGAAGCCGACCCTGTCTTTCGATACATTCGGTCGACTACACAATTAAATCTCATCTCCCGGTCATGCGCATTGGATTATTAACGAGTCTAATAACTTCCCGCCATTTTCTTTCATTGCTTCGTGAATGTGTGCGGTGTGAACACGTGATTCCTGTTATCAGTGGTTTGAATGTAGCATATTATATTTTTTTCGATTCGATCATCGGTACAAGGTCTTCACGTCAAATAATCAAGTAAGTGTTTTGTTATCGTTGTTTCGCGCTCTACCCTTTTATTTTTCTGTTTACCGTTAAATAACAGGCATAACCTCACATCATCGGCTCGCCTCACGGCGTGGGCTTGTGTTCGTCTAAGTTGCATGTAATTTTTGATTTGTGACTAGATAGAACACTCGCCTATAATGTGAGTATAATCTTTCGATAAGTCAGGAATTAATCATGATTAATTTATTAAGAAGAGATAAAACTACAACGCTGAAGGATGATAAATGATGGTCCAAATGGTAATGTCGGATTTATTCTTCTTTGGTGATCTAGTTGTATGACTATTTTTCAATTCATAAAGCTAGTTCAGCAAAGCAGAATGCATTTGACTGTGCAACGCATCTGTGTATTTATGTACTAAATAGATAACGCGATTTTGTGCAGGGAGGGATTCTGAATTGAAGGAACTTCTGGTGTGATATGTTTTTTTTTTGTCATATCACAGCCAGTAGTTACCTACGAAATGGAATCCCAATTTCTACGTTCTCATTAGATTACAGCAACAATAAAATCCATTAATTATAACTCGTACATATAACCAAAACTACATAATATATACCGGGTGTCAAGAATAGACGCTACAAAATTAAAAACTGCAACGAATTTTACGTCAATTCTTGTGCCCAATAAAATAAAATTTACCGTTTTTTAAAAATATAAAAATCTAATTTGATAACTCAAAGAAGGCAATCAATAAAACAACAATATTTGTTTGTTCTGTATATTTATTATTAGATAGACTCGTAATTTACTAAGGTATATAAAAAAGGTATTTAATAAAATTACACAAAGTGAAAGTTGCACTTACATGAGGTACTTACCTACCTGTTGTTGTATTACGTGTAAATAAACACCTTTACTTATTTATAAATGTATGTATTTAATTATATAAATAATAATGAATAAATTTCCAAAACAATAATTTAAATAGGTATTTAGATACATTCCTTAATAATGTATTTGTTGAACATTAAGAACAATTTTATTGTCATTAAATTAATGATTATGCCAATTATGAAGCGTGTGTAAATTTTAAAACATGCATGCTTATACATACATAAAATAGCGGTTAATTTGTTCATTGAACTCTATCCCAAGAAAATTAATGTGTTTGTCACTAATCGCAAGAATTAATGAAGTTGACTAATCGTTTGTGTCTCATAATATTTTAACTTTTTTTTAATTTGTTTTACGTTACAATATATATTTTTAATTTTCTTTATTATGTAGGAAATTTTGTATCTTTAACAGCTCAATTATTTTTTCTTTGTTAAATGCATATATCTAAAAATACCTAATATAAGAAAAACAATTCATCCGGTTTCGTCACTTTCCTCCAAAGTTTGCTGTGACGTACGAAACAAACGTAATACACAAGGTGATCTAAAACACATTGTCTCGAATATTTATTGAGATTTTTAAATCATTGTTTTCCAATTTTGTTCGACAGCTTGCAATTTTATCCCCATTCGTTTTACGATAAATTTAACATAATGAAAGAATAAAAAGCTGTTTATATAAGACGTGTTTACTTTTTTGTTTTTCCCTTTTCGCTCCGCTGTAGTGGTAATAAAAGACATGGTGTTCTAACGAATTAGTAATTTGAGCCGTTACTCCGGTGAACTTCATATTCTACCAGGGATATTTGATATATATAAATACCCAGTACTAAAGTAAACGGCAACAATGAAAAACATGAAACGAATTGACCGACAACAATGCAATATGTGGTTACTGATGTAACCGCTAGAGTATGCAGCCAATAATAACTAATCTAAACAAAATTTTCGTTAACTTGGTTTATTTAAGCCAATAGGATTTCGTATAGCTGTAATGGGTATTGTTAATTCGTTGTTAAGCAGAAACTTCTATGTCAAGCCTCGTATTTAGCATGTAGTGGTTGATAATTTTTGTTTTTAGTTTTGTTAAAATTGCACGTTGTCTGGCCTAATTTAAATATTAACTTTATTCAATTCGGAACGATAAAAATTAAATTTTGATTCATTAATTTTTAAATACGCACATTAAAAATTATTGTGAATGAGAATTGTCTATACTGGATTCAGTACTAGACGAAATTTTTAGACTATCGATAGCTTTGATAACAATCATTCCATCGCCAGCTTTTGGAACTTGGTCCGGTATTATCTTCTTTGATTCAATCAAAGGTTTCTCTTGTTCTTTCTTTACTGTTTGCGTACATTTGTAGTCGCTGTTATCATTTAGTGTACGCTTGTTTGAAAAATCAAATATTTTTGCAATCGTATCTGCAGCGATTAGTTTTATCTGTTCATGTTTGGTCATCTCTGCAGTAGATTTGAGTGATTCGGTCTTTTCGTCGACTGCGGCCATTCCTGCCTTGCATTTACAATCCAAAAAGCCGCACATTACGCATTTTTTATCGGTTATTTGGACTTTCTTTTCGAGAGAATCTGTGTCAGTTAATTTATTCAAAGTCTCGGGCATTTTAAGGGAAGATTCGGAAGAGTCTACGGAAATAGTACAAGGCGAAATATCATATATCAATAATGATAGTAATATCGATAACGATGAATAAATTGTTGTATTAGAATACGAGGGACGTTCAAAAATAAACCCGATGGTTTTCAGTTCGACCTATGGGGGGAGGGGTGGGCGAATCGGGGAACGTGATTCCTCATTGGAAAGCTTATGAGTATAGGAGGTGGTGGCTTCCTCTAGTCATAAGATGTCCATTCACAAGTCAAACTGGTACCATCGGATGTAATATCAAAAATAAACGTTATATAACAATTGAAAGATCGCTTACCTTCACAAAGTTGCTTTGACAATTGGCTTGTGATGACATTCTGTTGTTCCATTGTTTCTGAATGACTGCTTATTGATAATTGCATTTCATTTTCATCTACTTCAGTTTTCGCTGCTTGTTTCATTGCGTTAATCGGATATATAAATTCATCTGAAATATCATCGGCTTCTGATCCTTCTTCTTCAGCAATGTAGGAACATATAGGTGTTATCTGCTCGTCGCCATATTGGATTGGTTTATGTTTTTCTTCTTCTATAAAAATAAAAGTTAAAGCGCTAGCAGTAATTAAATTATATTATTTTTTAACTTACCTTCTTCTTTTTTACAACTTTTTGGTTTCCATAAACTTAAAAGAACAAGATTATCAGGTGTTTCAACTATTTCGTATTCGTCAAATGGTGTTCGACGTTTTTTAATTGTATCCTTAAAAATTTAATGTTTTTAATATTAATAACAACGTTAAGAATGTGTATTTACGAGATCAAAATTAATTTTTCTTTTTCGTAGTTCCTCGTACAATTCCTCCCAAGGGAAATCTGGAGAATTTAATGAAATTGTTTCCTTTCTCTGAGATTCTACTGTTCGAGTCCTTTTTTTTTTTAACTCCCTCGTATCCCTTACCAGCGAACAGTCCACTGGCTTTATGTTAGTATATTTTCTCAAATGTTCCCAAAAACATGCACATTTCTCTGAATCTTGGTAATTATTCGTAGGTTCAAAGTTGAAAACCTTAGATACATTCGTAAATTTGTATTTGAATTGATTTTAATTAAACCATACTAGCTAAGACGGGGTTAATTATCGGGAACCTCTACTGATCGCTTAGGTAATTGGTTTTATTAGTAATGCTATCTAAGTACCTTAAACAAAGATTCCCCTGACATAATACTGTCGATAGTTCCGGTTCCTTGTTGATAAGAACATGAAGATACAGATAAATAACTCTGAGGTGAATTTTCTCTTTTTCTACTTTTTTCTATAGGATTGTTATCCTTTGTTGAATGGCGACTACGACAACCCTCCCTATTTCCCAAGTTTTCATGAATTTGCATTCGTTTAAGTAAATACTGTACTATTGTTAATTAAAAAATCTGTATATTGATTAAGTAAAAAATGTTTTTTTTTTGACATTATATTGTACACTCTCGATTTAAAGAACTTTCTGCTACTTTTTAATGTACGAACTCGTTATTGGAGAAATTTTAATTTTTATTCAGTTTCCACTTTCATCTTATTTTTTGATATTTATTTGTATTAATTGATATTTGAACGTGTGTAATGGTAGACACCAACAGTGTAATTGTTCGTTGCTATATAATAACTACCAGTGCATTGCTGTATTGTTATTAAATAAAAAATGTGTTGCGGTTTATTGAACTTTTTTCCATTTAAAAGTTAACATGTATGATAATTAAGAATTAAACATTTAAACGAATGAATTAATTTTTTAAGTGAACTTATGTGAAATATTGACACAATTTGAAGGCGATTATACCTGCAAGATTTCGTATTGATTTTAAGAAAAACACTAAGTAAATTTGAAATAAAATAAATAATGTACTCAAAAAACCAATTTACACATTACTTTGAAAACATTAAGTGTTTTTTGGAAGAATAATATTTTTTTAAACCGATTCAGTGTAACATAACCTCAATCATGTGTTTGTAAATAAAATTGTTTATTAACCATAAGAAAAACACTAGGAGTTATTCAACTGATAATTAGCAACTATGTCCAGTTCTGTAATGCAACAGTTCTTGTCGGGATTAAAATCCCGACATCCAGAAGTAAGACTTAAGACAGCCCAAGAGCTTTCAAGTTTCTTAAAAAGTGAACTTCGAGAAGCTACTTCTGATGAAATAAACAGCTTTATTGACAAATTAAATCATCACATTTTTGAATTAGTGTCTGGTAACGATGCCAATGAGAAAAAAGGAGGAATTTTAGCCATAGGTAATAAATTTCTATTGATAAAATAATTTTGAGTTATTTTTTTAAATATGTTTTAAAGGCTGTCTTATTAATGCTGATATTGGTAATTTGACGACACGCACTTCAAGGTTTGCTAATTACTTAAGAACATTGTTTCCATCAAATGATATTGAAGTAATGGAATTGGCAGCAGAAACTATGGGAAAATTGGCCTATGTCTCTGGTTCAAATGCTTCAGAATATGTTGAGTTTGAAGTCAAACGAGCATTTGAATGGCTTAATGGCGACAGAGTTGAAGTATGTTCTCAGGATAACACTTATAGTTTCTCATTTTTTTGGTTTTTTAGGGCAAAAAGCATGCAGCAGTTTTAATTTTAAGAGAACTAGCATTCATGATGCCCACATATTTTTATCAGCAAGTTTTGCAGTTTTTTGAATGTATTTTTTATGCTTTGAAAGATCCTAAGTCAAAAATAAGAGAAACTGCAGCAGAGGCACTTAGAGAAGCATTGATTGTGACAGCACAAAGAGAATCTGCCAAACAGACTTCAAAGCCTCAATGGTAACACTTAATTTATAGTTTTAATCAATACACATTAGCCTTAATCTTAATTCTACTATAAAACACATAAATGCTATTCTGATACCTTTTAGATTAAATTATTACTATTAGCTACATTTTTTCATATTTCATGTGTTAAATACAAATGAAAAGAAATTATTTAAATGTTGGCTAATTTCACTTGATTTTCTTAATTTTTATACAAAAACTATGAGAACTAACCTTAATTTATTTTAATAAAGGTACAAACAGTGTTACGACGAAACAGTTGAATTGCTAAAAGTGGATCGATATGATAAATCAAAAGACGATCGAATCCATGGCGCACTACTAGTCTTAAACGAACTTGTACGTTGTTCAAACTCCGAATGGGAACACAAATACACCGCCTTAATGGAAAGTACCGATATTAACCACAGTTCGGGCGAATATTTCTCTAACATGAACTTGCAACATTGTTACAACAAAAAATCAGCAAGTTTCGTCCATTTTCCTAATAGCGCTCTTCACACTCCGATTAACGAGTCGTCCGTCTGTCGACAACTCGTTTTCGAAAATTACGATTACATTTGTCTTGATGTCACTGCACAAAGCAGTTCTAAATCTCCCCATATTCAAAAAATCCTGCTCATAATATTACCTCGTTTGGCCGCATTTAATCCCCGACGATTTGCGGACAAACACCTCCCCGTCACAATGAATTACCTTCTGAATACCCTTAAAGGAAGGGAAAAAGAAAGATCTTCAGCTTTTGTTACAATAGGTCTCCTTGCTGTCGCATTGGAAGATTATATAAAACCTTACGTTGACAAAATCATGGAAGTCATCAAAATGTCGTTGCCAAGTAGAGATACACCCTCGAAGAAACGGAATGTCATCGATTCTAGCATCTTTAGGTAACTGTTGTAACGTTAATTTCAATAATAGAGAATTTTATAGACTATTGGGAACATTTTCTATGATGTTATAGTATTGTTTTACTAATAGAACGTCTTAACCGTTTTAGACATTACCCTGATACCTCATAAACATTCCAGGTGTATCACCTTCTTAAGTCATGCAGTTAAAAACCACATCCATGGTGACATCCAAAATGTCTTAGACCAAATGTTATCGACGGGTCTTACACCAGCATTAACAATTTGTTTACGCGAATTGGCCAAAAACATTCCCGCCTTAAAACAGCCAATATCGAAAGGGTTGTTACAAATGTTATCCCAGATACTAACTAACAAGCCGCTGCATCATCCTGGAATGCCAAGGTACCTAGCCAGTAACGTGCTTCCTTTTGGACACATCCCGGAAATGACCGATACTAGTGGTATCGTTCTCGCCCTTCACACCCTTGGAACATTTGATTTTGAAGGCCACAGCCTATTACAATTTGTGCAGAGATTAGCCGATCATTTTTTGGCCCATGAACAAAGGGAAATAAGACTGGAAACAGTCAGGACGTGCTGTAGAATTTTAAAGCACGCTCTAATCAGAACTTCGTCTCATCATTCGGAAAAGGTAACTAATACGGTTGCAGAAGTCTTAAACAAACTCCTCATAGTCGGATTAACTGACACCGAGAAAGAAGTACGTTTCTGGGTGTTGTCTTCTTTAGATGCCACGTTTGATAATCATTTAGCTCAGGTTGAATCGCTAAGCGCCCTCTTTATTTCTCTAAACGATGAAGAGTTTGAGATTCGAGAAGTAGCGATGTGTATAATTGGAAGACTTAGTACGATGAACCCGGCATACGTGATGCCGTCATTAAGGAAGATGCTTCTGCAGTTCATTACTGAACTCGAACATTCTGGTACCGGAAGGAATAAAGAGCAAAGCGCTCGTATGTTGGATAGACTAATTGTAAACGCTCCCAGATTAATAAGGCCTTATTTGAAACCGGTGTTGCAAGTACTCGTTCCGAAATTACGAGATCCTGAGCCTTATCCCGGAGTTGTCCTTTCTGTTTTGCACGCCATCGGTAATTTGGCAGAAGCCACCGGTGGAGACACCGAATTGCAACACTGGATGCCAGAATTATTAACAATTCTCTTGGAAATGTTGGGAGACGCTTCGGCGAGTGAAAAACGCGCTGTTGCTCTTATTACACTCGGACAATTGGTCGGAGCTACTGGTCATGTAATAAAACCATATAATCAACACCCCACTTTGCTTGATGTGCTTATAAACTTCCTAAAGACAGAACAGAACTCTGTAATACGACGGGAAACCATTCGAGTATTGGGCTTATTAGGAGCTCTAGATCCATACCGTCATAAAATAATTAGAGGTCAGATAGACTATCTTCCAGAAGCCCCTGTATTGATAGCAATTGCCGATAAAGAAGAAGAAAATAACACAGATCTGAGCACGAGTGAGATGCTGGTGAACATGAGTTCCGGTACTTTGGAAGAATATTACCCTGCTATAGTTATTGCAACCCTTATGAAGATCATTAGAGACCCTACCTTATCCCAACATCACACAATGGTTGTCCAGGCTGTGCATTTCATCTTTAAAAGTCTGGGAATCAAATGTGTGCCATACATTTCACAGGTTCTGCCCAGTATCCTGAATGTTATCAAAAGTGCTGATGTGAATTTTAGAGAATTTCTTTTCCAACAGTTGGCATATTTAATTGCCATCGTTAAACAACATATTGGCAATTATCTGGACGATATCGTGAATTTGATAAATTATTTTTGGACTCTGAATAGTCCCATACAAACAACATTAATTAATCTCATCGAACACATTGCAGTCGCTTTGGGGTCAGGATTTAGACTTTATCTACCAAGACTGATTCCTCGTATACTTCGCGTTTTAAATCACGACACATCCAAAGAACGTGTCGTGACAGTAAAATTGTTGGACGCCCTGAAAAAGTTTGGAAATAATTTAGACGATTACATGCACGTGATTTTACCACCGATCGTAAAATTATTTGACGCAGAAGATTGCCCGACCAACACGTCGAAACACGCTTTGGAAACAATAGATTATTTGGCAGATATATTAGACTTTAGCGATCTTATATCTCGTATTATTCATCCCTTAGTCCGTACATTGGACAATTGTCCAGAATTACGTCCCACAGCCATGGAAACTTTGTGCTCATTGGTTATTCAACTAGGAAAAAAGTTTAACATATTTGTGCCCCTTGTCAATAAGGTCATAACGAAGCATAAAATTCAGCATACGACGTATGAGATGTTGATAGCGAAAATTTCAAACGAAACCACACTAGCTGAAGATGCCGATTTCCCGCTTACGAGGTCGAGATCGCGTAATAAAAACAAGGAAATAAATTTGGGCGCATCTGACAATGTTGTAATTCAACGATTGAAGGTGTCACCCTCCAATCTTCAGCAGGCCTGGACCCCGAATAGGAGGGTTTCCAAAGACGATTGGCTAGAATGGTTACAGAGACTAAGCATCGAGTTATTGAAGCAGTCTCCTATACCAGCTTTACGTGCTTGTTTGTCTTTAGCACAGAGCTATCCACAGTTACCCAAAGACTTATTTAATGTCGCTTTCGTAAGTTGTTGGACGGAATTAAATGAAGCAATGCAAAAACAACTTATAAGCAGCTTGCAAAAAGCATTAATGTTGCCAGATTTGCCGGAAATAACACAGACTATATTAAATTTGGCAGAATTCATGGAACATTGTGACAAAGGGCCTTTGCCTTTAGATCCTCATTTGTTGGGAGATAGAGCAATGTATTGCAGGTATAGAAACTATAAACTACTCCGTTCGTTCTGAATTTAAACTGCTTGTTACTTTCAGAGCGTACGCAAAAGCGCTTCATTATATTGAAGAAGAGTTTCAAAGGGAAGCTTCTAGTCAAGTTGTAGAGTCACTTATAATGGTTAACAATAAGTTGCAACAGAAGGAAGCTGCTGAAGGTTTATTGCAATTCGTTATGCATCGTAATTCGGACATACAGGTTCAAGTGCGGTGGTATGAGAAGCTTCATAATTGGGACAAAGCCCTAAATTTGTACAAAGAGGTATTAGAGACTAACGAAAACGAAGAAGAAGCTATTGTGGGTCAAATGAGGTATAACAAATGTTAACAACAGAAAGATTATTTATAATTGGTGATTTTTCGGGCTTTCTGGTCGTCGTTGATTATTGCTTTTTAATACTTAGTAGGAAATAAAACACTAGAAATTTCCACAAAATTTGTTTAATGAACTTAACAATCGTTTCGCCTAACTTAGGCTTCTTCAGAAGTAATCACTTCTTCGAAACAATTGTTAAGTTCATTAAACAAATTTTGTGGAAATTTCTAGTATTTTATTTCTTACTAAGTATTAAAATGAGTTTCCATCAAATGAATGTAGAAAGAATTAATATTATTGCTTTTTGTTGACAATGTTTTATTGATTTCGACCGACCCCTCTGGAAAGAAAAACTCCTGAAGGTATCATCCACGCAAGTCAACGAAACGTTGAGAACAAGAAGCCTTAATCAATAACAATCAAAAACGCCGAGAATCATTAATTACACCAAAGATAGGCTCTACGCTTGAATCAAGGAAGATTATTTATTTATTGGTAATTTTTAGATGCCTTGAGGCACTAGGTGAATGGGATGTACTACATAACATGGTAGAAACTAAATTTACCGGTTTGTCGGAAGATAATAAACAAAAAGCCGGCAGACTGGCAGCTGCATCTTCCTGGGGCTTATATGATTGGGAATCCATGGAAAAGTATGAAGCTATTCATTTTATGGCTGCTTTGTATATAATAGTTAATTATTTTGTAGATATGTTAATGTTATTCCCAAGGAGTCTCAAGATGGTGCTTTCTACAGAGCAATTCTTGCAATTCATAAAGAAAACTACGAAGAGGCTCAGAAATATATCGACACAACGAGAGATCTTTTAGATACGGAGCTTACAGCAATGGCCGGTGAATCGTACCAAAGAGCTTATGGAGCTATGGTGGTAGTACAGATGCTAGCTGAAATGGAAGAAGTAATACAATACAAACTGGTACCTGAACGACGATTAACTCTTAGGGCTATGTGGTGGCAAAGACTGCAATCAGGTCAAAGGTTGGCCGAAGATTGGCAAAAAATTATTCAAGTGCATTCATTGGTTCTCAGTCCTTATGAAGATATCCATACGTGGTTGAAGTATGCTTCATTGTGCAGGAAAAGTGGATCATTGGTAAGATTTTTTTGTTTGGCAACTTTACAAAACTATTACATAAATTTGTTGCATTTTTCAGATGCTATCACATAAGACATTGATAATGCTGATGGGCTATGATCCCAGTTTACAGCCAGATCAACCGTTACCCTGTCAGCAACCACAAGTAACTTTTGCTTTCTGTAAACACATGTGGATGGCTGGGAAGAAACAAGAAGCTCACAGACAACTGTCCAGTTTTTTGAGGGATTACACACAATTGGCTGTCTCAGATGAGTTAGATGACGAGAGGAAAAGACTTTTGGCAAGGTAAAATGAATGAATTATAAATTATAAATTTCCTGTGTCTTATTATAATGATAATTTTTTAGGAGCTATTTAAAGTTAGGAGAGTGGCAGGAATCTTTAGAGGGTATTAAAGAGCAATCAATTACTGTAATTTTAAAATGTTACCAGCAAGCCACCGAGCACGATCCTCACTGGTACAAAGCTTGGCATTCTTGGGCATTTATGAACTACGAAACTGTCTTGTTTTATAAAAACGAAAACTCTAACAAGAACAATTCGCCTGTTGCAAAAGGAGAAAATCAGAACGAAATAATCCAATACACTGTCTTAGCAGTTCAAGGCTTTTTCAAGTAAATTTGGAATTTTTTTTGATAAAAATTTCAATGTTACTATTATTTTTTCAGGTCAATTAATCTTTCAAAAGGTAGCTCGTTGCAAGACACTTTACGTCTTCTAACTTTATGGTTCGACTACGGACAGTGGCCGGAAGTATATGATGCAATCGCCGAAGGAATCCGAATAATTGAGAAAAATACTTGGCTACAAGTCATTCCACAACTCATAGCACGTATTGACACCCCAAAAACATTAGTAGCACGTTTGATTCATCATCTTTTAATTGATATTGGAAAGGCTTATCCTCAAGTAAGTCCAATTATTCATCTGTGAGCCCAAAAAATAAAAATATACTTGTGTTTATCAGGCTTTGATTTATCCATTGACCGTGGCATCAAAAAGTGCGTCATTAATGCGTCGCAGCAATGCAAACAAAATATTGAAATCGATGAGCGAAAATTCACCAACTTTGGTCAATCAAGCGATTATGGTTTCGGAGGAGTTGGTAAGAGTGGCTATTCTCTGGCATGAAATGTGGCATGAAGGGCTAGAAGAGGCTTCGAGGCTTTTTTTCGGGGAACAGGACATTAAGGGAATGTTTGAAGTGCTGGAACCACTACATGCTATTATGGAAAAGGGACCTCAAACACTTAAAGAAACCAGTTTTAATCAAGTCTATGGAAGAGATCTTATGGAGGCTCAAGGATGGTGTCAGCGATACAAGGTAAATATTTTGACTAATTTTAAGGTTTTATACCAAAAAAATAGTTAATTAGAATCCTTTTAATGGAACTTCTAATGTCCATTAAATCCAATTTTATATTTTACTAAGAACCTTTGTACTATTTTCTTAAAGGTTTCGAAAAATATTCAAGAGTTGAATCAAGCTTGGGAATTGTATTACCACGTGTTTCGAAGAATTTCTAGACAACTTCCTCAGCTCACGTCGTTGGAGCTTCAATACGTCTCTCCAAACCTGTTGATTTGTAGGGATCTGGAGTTGGCAGTTCCCGGTAGTTATTGTCCAGGACAGCCTGTGGTCAGGATTGCTTATATCCAGAGTGCACTTCAGGTTTGAAACAATATAACTCTGTAATTATTTCAAACCCTACTAGTCTCTACTTTATAAAATTGCAGGTTATCACATCAAAGCAGCGACCAAGGAAACTTTTAATAAGAGGAAGCAACGGTAAAGATTACATGTTCCTCTTAAAAGGTCACGAAGACTTACGACAGGACGAAAGGGTCATGCAACTATTCGGACTGGTAAATGCACTCCTTTTGAAAGATCCTGATACTCTCAGAAGAAACTTAACAATACAAAGATATGCTGTGATTCCGTTGAGTACAAATTCGGGTTTAATAGGTTGGGTTCCACATTGCGACACGTTGCACACGCTGATCAGGGATTATAGGGAGAAGAAGAAGATTCTATTGAACATTGAGCACCGAATAATGTTGAGAATGGCTCCAGATTATGACCACTTGACATTGATGCAAAAGGTTGAAGTTTTCGAACACGCTCTCGAACATACACATGGTGACGATTTGGCCAAGTTGTTGTGGTTGAAAAGCCCTTCTTCGGAAGTGTGGTTTGACAGACGTACTAACTATACTCGATCGTTGGCTGTGATGTCCATGGTTGGCTACATACTGGGTAAGCTACCTTTTTAAATAGGGAATTAAATAATGCACTTATTTCGTTTAATAGGATTAGGAGATCGTCATCCATCGAATTTAATGTTGGATCGTATGAGTGGTAAAATTCTTCACATAGATTTCGGTGACTGTTTCGAAGTGGCAATGACGCGTGAGAAATTCCCTGAAAAGATCCCCTTCCGCTTGACCAGGATGTTGATAAATGCTATGGAGGTAACAGGGATAGAGGGGACGTACAGGAAAACTTGTGAATCGGTTATGTCTGTGTTGCATCGAAACAAAGACAGTCTGATGGCCGTTTTGGAAGCCTTCGTGTACGACCCTTTACTGAATTGGAGACTGATCAATACTGGTCGAAACAATAAATCCAATACTAACGATGTGGGATCTATATCGGGAGTTTCGTCGCAGGAACAGGAACTGGGTAATTTGAGTTTGAATATTTCGAGAAAAGGACAGCCGTCTCCGGATTTAGTAGGGGACGGGTCCCAGTCGGAAGCTGTTAGTAAAAAAGCGTTGGCCATAATTACGAGAGTGCGGGACAAATTGACGGGACGGGACTTCCCACAAGAAGAAAATGTCACGATCCAAAGACAGGTCGAGTTGCTGATACAACAGGCTACTAGTAACGAAAATCTGTGCCAGTGCTATATAGGGTGGTGCCCGTTTTGGTAAACGTAAGTTACCAAGAGCATATTCATTTTTATTTTTATTTTGCATACAATCGAGTATTATGTTGATATGTTTAAGGGAGGAAGGTGGGGAGGGGGTGTTTGGATTTTTTTTACATCTCCATAGTCTGGGGACAGGAGAGCCAAAAAATTACTAAAAATGTTTATACGTAATACTTGGAAGACCTCCGATTTTATTACTGAGATGTTTTTTTTTTGTTTTTCGTTTAAGAAGTAAAGTGAAACAAATATGCAAATACGTTTCTTAATAATTTTAATTTAAATTTTTTGTGGTTTAAAAAATATTTAAAGACCGAGGATGTCCAGTTTCGTTTTTTTATTATTGGTTCTTGTCATTTTGTATATTTTGTATTTATGCAATTCTTGTAAATAATGACCCTTACATAAGATTTTTAAGCTTGAAAAATCTATTAATTCTGTGTATAATTAATAAAATATGCAAATTGATTAAAAAGTTTTATCTTTCCTCTTTTTAGCAATACACAAAATGTCACATCAAAACAAGAAGTTAATTTATTAAAATATTTAGGACGTTTTAAAATAGTCACACAATAGATTTCACTTAGTTATATTATAAACCAGCTGTGCTCACGACTTCGTGGAGTTTAACAAAAAAGTTATTTTAAAAATTTTAAACGATGTGTTGAGACACAACCGTTAGCAATAACCCGCTCGCGCGACAGGCAACCTTGGTGATATTAAGTGGCGGGAGGCGCTTTTACAATTTTTGTCTGTCTGTCTGTTCCGAATAAAATCTGAAACGGCTTGACCAATTTTGACTGGGCTTTCACTGGCAGATAGCTAATGTAATAAGGAGTAACTTAGGCTACTTTTATTTTAGAAATTAATGACCATTTATTAATAATAATATCAAAAATTATAAAAAATGTTATTTTGGTATATGTACTGTGTATACATCCATATGCATTCAGTAAAAAGGGGTTATTTTAATATTACAAACACACACTCCAATTTTATTTATCTGTATAAATGTGTAATTGTTAAGTTAATGGTGGGTTTTTAATGATATTATCCCCTCTTCCCCGAAAACAAAAAAAAAGATATTATTTTCGTTCCTATGTACTTTGTATTTTTTAAATTTTCCGCCCCTGCGTAAAATGGCGATTATTGTTATTATTATGATGAATTCTAACCTTCAAAATTATAACAAGAAAAATGAGGAACATTCTTAAAGTTTTGCGGTTAACAGCTTTAGAATTTGGTAACACATCAAATAAAAGATACCCTTTCTTTGGGGCTAGTGCTGTACGATGTCTTTCATCAGTAAATAATAAACTCGTTACTACAAATGTAACGAGATTCGCCCCTTTGAGTCCCATAACTCAAGAATGGATCTGGAAGAAATGGGACCCAATAAAATTGCCTGTTAATGTAAATACACCGAGTTTAGAACTCCCGAAAATATCCAATTTTCATATACCTTTAGAAATGCCCTTCAGTAACAGTGACAATAATAGGATTGTGGAACCCCCAATTAACATTGATGTTATAAGAAAAGAGGCAGCACGGTTAATTGTTATTAGGAGAAAAAAAATGAGAAAGCATAAGCTAAAAAAACTTCGAAAGAAGATGAAGTATGAGTGGGCAAAGGTAATAAAAGTCATTGTACATTAATTTGAAAATATTAACTTATTTAATTTTGGTGATAGATAAGGCAGAGGAGAGAGTTAGTCAAAGAGAAAGTGTTTCAAGGTGAACTTATCGCTCAGTGTAAGAAAGCTGAAGGGTTTAATGCACAAGAATATGTTGCAGAGAAGATTCGGCTTGCTTCTGAAATTACAACACCTCGAAGGAATAATATAACTGATTTCAGTAGGGAAAGGCACTAGGTTTGTTTTTTTAATTCATTAAGTAGTAAATAAACGCTTTGAAGATAACTTTTATAAATACCTACAAATTTAGTGAAACTATTATGGAATTAGAGGATATGTCATTATATGAAAAATTATCCTTTTTTATGCTAAATTTATTTCATATTAATTTCATTTAGTACAGTTAACAATTAATGTCTTTGAAGTGTTGAGAATTTATTAAAAAGTATTTAATGTTTTTTTTTTGGCTTGAAGATATTTTATAATACCTGTTTAAACTTTAAATTTGAAAAAGAGGCAATAAAGTTAGATGTTTTATTAATAATGAATAATACATTAAGGAATAAGGTGATAATTATGCTTGACAACAAAATAATTTTATAAAAATCCTAAAAATTACTTTGAACCTGCGGTAAACATTCTAATAAGATCTGGACGACCATCAAACATCTTCAGGAGTGAAACAGCACGATTAAATGTAAATTCTGAAGTCCTTTGAAGATGCTCTTTGGCTTTTTTATCGCCAATTACTTTAGCTTCGTTAGGTTTATTTAAAAAATCGTCCCTCTCTGAAATAAAATTTGTTTTAACTTACCTACTAATTAATTTTTTGGAAATATTTACTTACCTTCACCATAAATAAGTAGAGGAGAATCTGAACTTTGAATGCTGGAAGTCTCAATTATGTAAGGCTTGGTGGTAAAACTAACAGCAGATGGCTTCTTTTCAGGCAATTTAATGACTTCAATGTGAGACATTTTCACTGCTCTCTTATCATCATCTGCAGTATCTAAATCGACTTTAATGATGTGCTCTTGCGACAGATGGCACTTTGGCGACTTGAGGGCTTTGCTAACTATACCATCAACTACTTCACTCGACTGTTTTCGGGCTATTTCTAGGGAATCCTTGGCAACACTTAACTTAGATACTTCGTGAAGTTCTCCCTCTTCTTTCAGCATCGTCACTGAATCATCTCTCATCATAGGTACTTGTTTAGGTGTAGAAATCATCATTGTGGGTTTACCATGTTCATGAGCCTTCTTACTAAATGACATTCTGTGAATTATTAGGGAATCCGTTATGATGCTTACGCTTGTGTCAAGTGGTTTTAAGGATTCGCGCGAGTCAGATTTTTGGGACATTGAAATTCTATTGTATGGAGTATTCTTTTTAACTTTTTCTGAAGTTTGTTTAAAAGATCCAAGTGTAACTGTGTCTGTACGGGTTTGTGATTCACGTTTCGTTGTAATAAATGGAGACATCGATTCGTTGTCTACTTCAGAGAGTCTTTGCATAATCAATGTTTCGATCGGCCCTTCGGTTTCCTGGCTGTGTTCTTGTTCGCTTATTATCGTTTCTGTACCAGTGTCTTCTTTGTCTACATAACTATCAATTCTCAATGACTGCTTTGCAGACAGTTTCTTTTTGAGTATCTCCAATGAATTAACGGCACCAATCAGGAGGGTATCACGTTCCGATTCTTTGTGTAACGCCAAAAAGTTAATGGGCCCTAATTGTTGCTTACTGGATGGTTTTAGTGATGCCTTTTTCTTTGTGATCGCTTTGAATTCTACATCTATACTTCTACTTTCGTTCAAAATTTCTGCACCCGCGAAATAGACGTTGGACTTTGTTAAGTTTTGCGACCTGTAATAATTTACATATAAGTATAGTTATCTGTTTACATTCGATAATATATATTAAATTTCCAACTCAATTGAAACGTACTTTACACTCTTCACTTCCGGGAGGTCGTCATCGTCAACTCTAATCGGTTTTTTCAGCGGCCCTTTCATAATATTTATCAAATCTTGAACATTTTTACTCCATAATTCGTACGAAGAGTCCACCTCACGTCCCGTTGAAAGTAAATTGCGAAAATCTTCGCGAACATATAAATTTTTGTTGTAATAGAAATGGGGTAAGTCATCTACATCGTCTCCAGGTGGCTCGAATTCTTTGAAACACCCATGATAATCGGTCTCTATGATATTCCTTTTTGAACTTCTTGCGCTTACTATTTCCGAATCCTCTTTCCATGGTTGGAATTCTTCTATCAGTTTCGGACTTTGCTTGACTACTTGCTTAGTAAGTTCGAAAAGTAACATTTTTTCAAGACTCAGCAAAAATTCTGCTTGCGTTGGAGAACATTTCAAGGCAAAGTTAATAAACTTTTGATACTGTTGAATTATTTCGCGTAAGTATTCTTCTCGTAAATCCAACTGCCTCTCCTTTTCTTTTATGGTTTCGTTTAGCTCAGTTATCTTATCTTCCATCTCCTGATTGTATTGGTCCTTGTATTGTTTCTCGCATTCCTGCATTAACGCTTCTTTTTCAGCCATGCACTTCCTACGTTCAATGCAGAGCACGCACATCAAATTTGTTATATTCTTACATTCCAATTGATGCTTCAGTTGCCTTAGTTTCTCTTCGTATTTTTCTAAATCGGCCTTTTCTTTAATCTTATATTTGATCTCCATTTTTCTATAAAAAAGAAACACATTACGTTGTACAGCAGTTAAATGTAATGACAATATATATTTAAGTACTTTAAGTCTTCATTGAATTTTTTTGTTAATTCTTCCTCTTGCCTCTTGAGATCTTCCATGAAAAGAGCTGTTAGTTTTTCAGTTGTCTCTTGAACGGCTTCATCAATTTTAGCCTGCCAAATAATTTCAAGTTCTTCTTTTTGTTGTTGCAGTAACAGTTCGTATTCTGCGGTTAAACGTGCTTCTAATAGTTGCAGTTCTTCTTGCAGTTCCTCTTCCCATCTGGCATTCAATTCTAACATTCTTTCTTCGCACAGTTCTCTTTCTTCAATTCTAGTGGCTTTTATTGCTTCTTCTTTTTCTATTTCGAACAAATATTCAAGTGTTTCTCTTTGTTCTTTCAATGCCCTCTGTTTTTCCATTTCCATCTCGTTCAAAAACTTCTGCTCAATTACGGATCCTATCTCTATAAAAAAAATTACCATTTATTTTTTCAGTTATGTAGTGGATTTTGGTAAAGCATTTACTTACTTAATATTCCTTCATGTGTAAGAGCTTTAATACACCTATTGGAATAAGGTGGTTTCAAAATAACTTTTCCTTCAAGCAAATCACTTGGGGATTGCCAGAGGACTTCACCAGGTCCGCCTAAGGGCGGTATAAGTCCAATTTTATCCTTTAAAGAGTCAATACATTGATCGAATACGAGTTTCGACAAGTCTTGGCATTCCTTTTTCACTTCACTAATTGTGGGAAATTCACCCTCATTTTCCATTAACTCTTTTCTTCGGTAATAGTATTTGCTTCTACCTGTGTAGAAGTAAAGGAACTAAATACTGATACCATTGTTTTTAACAGTTATGATATTATAATTAATAAAACATTTTTATTACTTGGAGAAGGTGCAGCACAAACTTCACATATTGAATACCATTTGCATTCGATACATTCTGGAAGGTTGCACCGGCAGATCCGTTTCTTAAGTTGTTCGTGTAACTGTTTCTTCGTTCTGCACCTGATACAGTTGTGTAGCCCACAGTTACATTCTAAAATGTCTTCACATAGGGGGTCATAGGCCACTTCCTCTTCTTCTCCCGTTTCACCTTCCACCTTTTTAAATGTAAATGTTGTTTTGCGGCATTTTTGGCATGTGGGTGAACCACAGGAGCAAACCACTTTAGGAGATTCTTCGTCCGCCATGCATACACGCCTTACCCTCTTTTTGTACATTTTCTCAAAAGAAGTTTCTGATTGTCCTAAATGTATAATCAAAAACATTTACGAAATTGCTATTGGAGAAAGTACCATTTTGATTTCAGGTAATCATTACAGAAACATTTTAAATAATCTAAAGTTGTGATTTAAAATATGGTACAATCAAAGACTTACCAAATGATTCAACAGAACCGGCAATTTGTACTTTATGTCGCCTGCCATCATCTTCATAATCAAAGTCTTCAGTGCTTACCCTTCTCACCTTTTCTTCACGAACATTTTCTTCTTCTTCTTCTTCGTTATCTATTTCCTCGATTATTTTTTTTAAACATGGTGTATAAATGGGTTTGACTTCGTCAGTGGTACAAATGGGAAAACATTTTCGAATAGGTTGTTTTGGACGGAATGGGCACTCGTGGGTGTGAAGACATACCGTGTCCTCTTTTCCTTTCGGACAGCAGCAGAAGTTTTTATATCCGCACGCAGGCACAAACCACGTCTTTTTGTTTTCGTTTTCTGAAGACTCATCCCCATCCCTCGCCATATTCTCTTTAACATTCGAAATTTAAAACGAAATCAAAAGTTTACCATTACCGAAAATTTCCGCGAATGACAAAAATTCACATTTCATGCGAAAATTTGACTTTGACAAAGACATTGGTTTCCACAGAAATACTTTTTTTTATAGAAACTAAACAGTTTATGTTTATGGAAGAAAAGTATTTATTTTTATTTCAAATATGATAACTTTGTATTTATTTACATGAAATATTTAATACTACACAAATTGGGTATATAAAAACATTTTTTCTCTACAAATAATAGCTCATAAACATGTCCGTAAAAAATAAATTAATTTTAGGTTGCACATTAATCACTGACTTCAGTATGATGCTTTCTTCTATGTTTTATCAGATTCGCCTTGCTTGTGTACTGTTTGGGACAATCAGAGCATGTAACGATGACTCCTTTACCTAAATGCTTGATCTCCACGTGTCTTTTCAGACTCGATTTGTCCCTATACTGCATCTCACAAAGTGAACAAGGGAAGTCCTTCTCTGCCTTGTTCTTGTTTATATGTCTGCGAATATGCTTAGCTAGTGTGGACTTTAAGGGAAATGTTTGGTTGCAAATAACGCATTTGAAATTCCTTTCCCTAATGTGGATCAGCTTTTTGTGTGTTTTCAATGTGCTCGTACTGGTGAATCCGCGGCCGCACTGATCGCATACGTAAAAGTTGGGATGGGTGTGGGTGCGTTTGTGAGCCCTTAAAACCGTCCGTCTTTGAAATGCTTTGCCGCAGAACTTGCAAACATGCCTTTTAACAGTACTGTGCCCCTCCATGTGATCATCCAAATAAGTTTTCCTTACAAATCCTTTGCCGCATACGTCGCAAACGAACTTCTTTTTACCGCTGTGGAGTTCCTTGTGATGTTCTAACATGTATGCCTGTCGAAATCTCCTGGAACACTGGTCACAACTGTATGGTCTCTCCAATGTAGTTTGGAGGGTGTCTTCTACAGTACGTTTGTACTTTCGTAGGGGCTTTGGATTTACTTTTATATAAGTTCGAGTACAATAATTGTCGCAATCGACGTCGTCCAATTTGTGTTTAATACGCATATGAGACTGGAAACTGCTTTGATATAAATAAGCTTCTCCACAGGTGTCACACTCATATTTGGTAATAACACGAATGGATGGATCATTTAGCAATGCTCTGACCTCTTCAGATTCCTTATTATTTGCAGAATCCTCGTTATTTTTTTCCTCATTGCTGTTGCTATCTTCATTTCCTGTGATATTTTCATTATGATATGTCTGCATATGTTCAACATAGTATTCTTCATACAAATAGACTTCACTGCATATGTGACATTCATATCGTGGAACAGTTTCATTGCTGTCATTTTCTTGAGGGTATTTGGGACCATTAGAGTTATAGTCTTCATCAGCAGAAAGTGAGACTTCCAAAGCTTCAACCTTTATGCGATAATTATCATCAGCATCTTCATATTTGAATATTTCTATAATGTTGTCATTATCATAATTTGTGTTACTATTGGTAACAACTGTACTACCTGTCTGGTATGGCTTGAAAATTGCAGAGGAATTGTGATTATTCTGATCAATAATTTCACATTCTCTCTCATTTTCTGTACTACCCTCCTTGCATAAACTGCTGTCTTCACAATTGGTAGAATTAATTTCCTCATCTTCATTTTTTACTTTGTTAGTCCTTTGTAAGACTTCTTTCAATTGCCTGTCTGACTCTTTATAAACAATGGCGAAATTATAGAACTGTGTCAAAACCAGAGTGCAGTTATTACACAAACAAGATGGGAATCCGTCTCCTTCGTTAACCTGAAGGAAACATTTATAAAACGTTACCTAATTAATTGTAACTGTTCGGTAGTGGTAAAAAATATTTGAATATTTCAAAATTACCTCCGCGTTAATGCAACTCCTTAATATAGCGGCTAAAGTAAGTTCGTGTTCGTAATTTTCGTACAGCGAAAACATTCCTTCCTGATGCGCCAAACATGCTCTGCATACCTCACTAATATCAACTTCCATATTTAGTGGCTTTGGTTTTGTTTTTTTAAATTACAAAAACAACTTTTTGAAAATGCCTAATTCGTAAACACTATCATCAACCTGTTTTACCGTCCCCGAGCGTTTAGAAACTTCGCATAGCCTAAAAAACGTTGTAAAACTGGTGAACGCCACAAATGAAAGACAACAGTGACGTCATTTATGTATTATTTCTGATAGTAGAAATTTCTGTATTGTACCTCAGAATATGAACTTATACTACCATGTCATAGATGTCGTATCTCATTCATTTAAAAATTAGTATTTACTGAGATTAATGTAATAATAAGCAATTAATTAAAATCAAATAAATTAGCAGCTTCATATAAACTTTACATTTTATTTGATTTAATATGTAATTTAATGTGTCTACAAATTTCTATTTCATTTTTGACACTGACCAACAGACATTTTGACAGCTGCCAAAAAGGGAAGAGTGGTGGAAAACGGCAGCTAAACATTCCCTTTAAATTAATTTATAAAAAATATGTGTTTAATGTAGTGTAAAATTAATTAGTAAGTTTGTTGTGGGTGGCTGCGGAAACTTTTCGTAATGTAAGTAGTTACATTTAAAATGAAAACATTAATTATAATATAAAAGTCGTTATAATGGACCAATTAAACCTGTGTATATTAACGACAATGTGATGTTAAGTTCGCTGTTATATTTAGATCGTAGTTTATTGCCCAATTTATTTGTTAACCGGACGTATAAGTCGTTAGTTTGAGTCCCCCATTCTTTAAAAGCATGAAGGAAACATCTTTGCACCTGTAGGTAGCAGTACAACATTTTGTAAAATTATTAACCTTGTTGCCTTGTAGGCTTTTTATTGGGATACTTTTTTGCTAATATATGGACCAAAGTAATGCAAAATACGGTTTACTCCCAAACGGCAGTATTGATTTAGACCAAGTGTTAAATTCTAAAAATGAAAGAAAAACTGCAGCCAGAAGACGATGGGCTATCTTAGCCAGGGCTCTAAAGGTCTGTTTGTGTAAAATTTTTGAATTAGATTTTTCGCTTTTTGAAGTCACTTTTTGTAGTGTATAGTTTAGACATTTTTTGTTTTTGTTGTTTTATTTTTGTAAATACTGAATCAAGTGAAATGATTTGGTGCTTTTTTATATTTGTTAGAGTCCAACTGGCAGTGAACCATCGAGTCCAACTGATGAATTCTCTGTCCGTCGGATATCTTCCTTCATGCTTTTAACCACACAGCAGTTGCCAAATATTCCCTTTGATCTGAATGAAAGAATGGATGATTATATCTTAGAGCAGGCGAAAAAGCGTTTGTGGTACAAATATTCCATGCACGTTGACAATATTGAGTACTATTTGGTTATTGGACATCGTAACAGAACATTCTCAGCTGAAGACCTTATGGGCTTTAACAACACAGGAAACATTTGCATTTGGCCATCAGAGGAGACTCTATGCTATTATGTTGGGTCAAATTTTAATTTGTTCGAAGGTAAAACGGTTTTAGAACTTGGGGGTGGTATGTCCTGCATGGCGGGGCTTATGGTGGCTAAATATGCGTCCGCCAAGCACGTACTGGTCACTGACGGCAACAAAATTTCCGTTGATAACGTAAAAAGTTGCCTTTACTTTAATAAATTCTCATGTCCAATAATGGCGAAAGTTTTAAAATGGGAAGATGTTAAAAATCAGAAAAACGTGATCAATTACGATGTCATTTTGTGCGCAGATTGTTTATTTTTTGACGATGCTCGAATTTGTTTAATCGAAACGTTGTGGAGTACTCTATCGAATAACGGGTTGGTTCTGATAATGGCACCCCGAAGGGGTCTCACTCTCACTAAATTTTTAGGTCAAGCTCGCGAAAAAGGCTTCCATTGTAACGAAATTGTCAAATATAATGCGGTCGTTTGGGAAAAACACGAGATTTTGCTTGAAAACGACGACTACGATGAAGATATCCATTATCCTATCCTTATAGAGTTGACCAAAACTAAGTGACCTTAGTATTATCCACATTTATCAATATTATTATTAATTATTACTTAATTACATATTACTTATCGTACTGGTTAGGATTTAAAAAATGCAAGTATTTTTAGTCTAGTCAAATTATCAAAAAAAAAAAGAAAAAGAAAAACCTTTTAACCTTGTCTGTGATAAACAATACCAATTAATTAGTTTCTTGTCTATTACTAAGTATGTACTTATATCAGTCACGCGAAGCCATATACAGGGTGTAATTCTTTGAACTTCATTGTTTCTACGTTACGGTTTTAATTGTAGGGACGGATAGAGTAAAAGAGAATTTAGAAAATAGGGTAGCAAAGGGCCGTCCAGAGAGTACACACACTTAGTTTAATTTTAGTAAAAACCCCCATTAATATTACATCACGATAGTCTGTCTAATAAAATTTAAAAAAAAATGCACAAAAATAACTTGTACTTGTGTAAACATTTACTTACTTAAATTTATGTCGTAATAAAACCTAAAATAGATGAAATTATTGTTCATTTTAAAAAGTTATGTACATATTTAGCAATGTGCAGAATTTTTAATTTTGTATGTTACGAATATTTTAAAAAAAGGTCAATTTCAAGTGACGCCACCCTTTAAGTGACCCATAAATATTTTCGGGACGGTCCTTTTGTTTTATTGAGGTACTTAATTTTCTAATAGATAATTATTTTTAAAATGCATCTTAAGTTTTAAAAGTCTTCTCCCTGTATATAATTACAGGGTTCTTCGGCGTTTGTCATATAATTAGTTGACAAACGTTTTGATTATAAGATAGACATTTTTCATTCGTATTTTCCTAAAGCACAGATGGAATTTTCTGTTGTCTTTCCGTTGTCCGAATGACCAAATTAATTGTCACTACCAGAAAGAACTAATTGCTCAATATTAAGTAAAATGTCAGAACACCAGTAGTTGTAAAAAGAAACTAGAAAACATTTCGTTAGTTTGAGTAGATAATCATTATTAGAAGTTCATATATTGCTTTAATTGAGTATTGTACCCACTTCCTTCAGAGTGCCCCTAAAATAAGACTTTTTTCCTTATTATTATATATGTACATATATATTATTTTTTCAATGAAGCAATTTAAGGTATTTCTAAACTGTGGGGAAAAAAGGCTTTTTTTTCTTCATCTTCCAACTCGTTAAGTAGTTGAATCAGGCAAAAAAAGAATATCGCCAAAGATGACTTTTTAGTCTGAAACATTGTTTCTTTCAAATAGCTCTGACGTTACTGAAAATGATTTTAGGGAATTAAATTATCCGAGAGTCAACTTTATGAATTCTGTTGTTTTTGAAATATAAATGTGTAATCGTGATTTTTTTTATAATTTGTTATTTCAAAGGCGTACATTTAAAAAACTATAAACTTCATAAAGTTGAGTCTTTGAAAAATTCTGTAGAGAATTTAATTAAATAATTGAACAAAATGACCTGTAGTCAACTTAGCAAAGTTAGAGCTATTTGAATGAAATAATATTTTATCAGATGCTATTCTTGGGCAGAACGTGTTAATTTTGAGTTTGAATATGAAAAAAGTAGCCATTTTTCAACACACCCTAGTGTATATTAATACATATTATTTTTATTCTTTCGTTATGTTATTAAATTCTAAAAATGTGAATCTCAGAAAAGCGAGTCTTTCGTAACGGCATCGATGAAAAATTAATTTTAAAAAAGCGCGCAGTCGGGTATTATTTTTATCTCATTATTACAATATTTTATTATCACACACGGCTTGCGTCAGAATGGATGGCTTATACGATTTCGTTCGTTGCGTTGTCGGGCATTAATTTCATCGTCTAGCTGCTACTTCACAGAAATCTTTTGTCACCTTATTTTTATACGTTAAAAATTTTCTACAACGGTAAATGCCAACAATAATAACAGTATTACCTTTGCTTCGCTTATAAATTGTTATTTTCTTAATGGTACGAATTAATGACAGCGTTTGGCAGGAATAATGCCATGTTTAAAGTTTAATGCGTTTTGTTATATACAGGGTAGACCAAAATCGACCCTTTCGTTGTCACAAATTGGCGCAATCAAAATTTACACTTTACGTATTCTGTATTACATTAGTTTTATTTAAATATAACTTTATATTTATTTTATTCCATCTGTTAAGTGATGAATTTTGATTACGCTCCTATCTTGGTCCACCCTGTATGCCAGGGAACAAAACTGTGGGGGAAACAACGGTATAGACCCTTAAGGATGTTAAGAACGTTGTATCGTAACAACTCTTAAAAACATTTTTAAGTGTATAATATGATATTATGATTCATATTATATATACATTATTATACAAACCCCACAGTGTGTTTTATTATAATTAGTTATTTGTAAATAAATGGGTCTAGTTATTTTATGCTAGTCGTAGTAAAAGAGATTATTTTCATTGTTATTTATAGTACTTCGATTTTATTTTGTATTGTTTTAATGATGTTGAAATGTATTACATATGTATATTGTGCCAAAAAAAGATCTACATGTCTTGTTAGAGCAAATTACCGAATTATATATTTTTTTCCTGTCAGGACTTAACAGTGATTGATTGAAGAGTTTTGACAGATACAGGGTGGATAAAAAATATTACTAAACAATGCTAAATAATATTTATTTAGTAAAAATGACTGATGATACGTTTCATAATATTATCTTTTTTTGTATTGTTAATTGTCATTCTGTTGAAAACTGGAAACCTATTTTAAGTTTGATGTTATCTCTTCGTAATATACAGTGTGTCCACTATTATTTTAACTCTTAAAAATTGAAATAAGATTACGTTTAGGTAAAGTGTGGGTGAATAACAATGGGTTTAGAATTTTCAACACGCTGTATGTTATATGTTCTCACTCAATTTTTTCTAAAAAAAAAAATGGCAGAGGGATATACTAAATATCTATTTATTTTTTATATGCTTGTGTTGGTATTGCATATACAAAATGCCCCGCTATGGTTCACAATTGGCTCTTATCTAACGAATTATAAAGGAATTGCGTCAGGTTATGAGTGAGACACCCTGTATAGTAAGACTTGAGAACCTTTTTGTTTTAATTTTATTATAAAACACGTGCCTGCGTATACAGGGATTTTCGTATATCCTATCATAAAGTATGACGCCCTGTATATGACACGTGTCTAATGTCCTTATTTATTGTTTAGTTAGATAGTTAATTTTTATTAGTGTTGCACTTATTGTATTTCCATTCCTTGTGTCGTAAACCGTACACTTGTACCTAGGTATGTAAGTAGACGTAGCGCGTTGTTTGTTATAAACTGAACTCTCGTTTTGTTCCATCGTCGGTAAAAATGTTTATTCTCAATTAATGTCCGAAGCCAAAAATAAACGTTCTATCGACGAACATCTGGAATCGTTTTGATATTAAAGTTGAATGGGTTTGCCAATAAACAAATATCTCTTTCAGCGTTACAAATAAGTGTTTGTAGCCGCGGACGTAAGTGATGCCAATGTAATAAATTAAAAATAGCCGAACAACGCGCAACATCCGTTATATACATTTATACCGAATACAAGGATTGATCAAATTTAATTCAGACAACTTGTCGATACTCGAAAAGCCCATAAAAACTAGAAAGTTTTTTAAACAAATCAATAAACTTTATTTTCCATCTTGAAACATTTATTACATATACATGTGATTTTGAATTAAATTGTTCGGAAGAAAAGAAGCTTCGCTTTCTATTTGATCGGTCCCTGTATTAATAATGAAAAACAAAACTGTTGCTTCCTTTGTGCCAGTATTTTACACACCTAATCGATATTACTAATGTACTATGTATTACTATTAATATTACATGTATGTGTTACACATACATCTAGTCCATATCTTTGAAAATCTGTTGTTACCTGTTTTTACTCTACGTCAACTGTATGTTACTAATTTTGTTAGATTTGATCGTGAAGTGGAGAGAGGGTGAGATAGGGGAAGATGTGTGAATTATTTTTGTTTCCGTAATTATATCATAATAATAATATATCCACACACACACACAAATATATATATATATATATAATGTTATTCGGTTTTATTATTGGGATTGTTTGTTGATTATTAAAAGTCATATCAAGAAAAGAAATGGGTGTTTTATTTTAACTTTTACAGGGCTGACTATTGGAAATCACAATCGAGAAAATATTGCGATTTTTGTAAATGTTGGATTGCAGATAATAAACCGGTGAGTACATAATATTGTTTTTTTGAATTAGACACCCTGTATATATATATATATATTTTTAAGAGTGTCGAATTTCACGAGAAAGGCAGGAGACACAAGGGCAATGTCGCAAAAAGGATCAACACGATCCAGAGGAATACCAGGAAGGAAGAACGGGAATCCCAGAAGACGGATCAGATGCTGAAACAGATGGAATCTGCAGCTTTGGTGGCATATCGAAAAGATGTTGAAAACAATGCGGACTTTTCTTCAGTGGCATTGAAAGAAAAATTGAAACAAGACAATTTACAACTTAGTGACGCAAAAAAAGTTTGGCATGAGGCAAAATCGAACGAAGGCCATACTTATTATTGGAATGTTTTAACAAATGGTAAGATAAATAGTGTTAATGTTAAATTGACTTTAAAATGTTAGTATTAAAACTGAAGGTATTGTTAACACATAAATCAAAGTTATAAACAAAAAGTTAATAGAATTACGCCAAGGCATCTTTCAACATGTCATACACGGCGACCATATATCAGTGATCAGGCAGTTTAATATTTCAAAGTCAGTTATTTAGATGAAGTAAATATTTGTAATTAATTTTTTGTTTTTTACAATATCAGAATCAGTCTGGGAACCTCCGAAAGAGGGCTATTTATCCATTGCCGAACAACGGGATGTGGCTTTACTAAAGTCGATGACTTCAAATAAAACAAATATGAGACATTCCAAAGATTTCCTAGACGAAAAATTACGGTAAAAAATATTGATAAATGTCCTATTATATTGTTTTAAGTAAATTCGACTTTAGATCTCAAGAACTCGAGAAAGAAACTGAAGAAGAAAGAGCGCGCCAGTTCAGGGAAAAATTAAAGGAGAGGAGGGTTGAAGATTTGCCACCTGTTGTACATGCGCCTATTATTCCACCTGGAAAGACAAATCCATATGGACAGTGGCAAACAGTTAACACCAGGTAAAAATGCCGAGAGCTCCGTACCTTACGTACGTGCGTTTTTAACAATAGGTAACGATTTCGAAAACTTATGATTTCTTTGTTGCATTAAAATAAATAGTACAATTTTATTTTGCCTTACCATTTTCGATGGTAAGTACAAGCAAATATTAATATTTACTATTATTTTTTTTCGAAACTAAATGTCAGAGATTTTAAATTTAATTTTCCAGCAAAATTTACGAAATTCTCTGTTTGCATTAATTATTTCAATTTTTTTGGCCTACAAATCTTGTAGATTTCGCCTATTTAGACACATTAAAAATCTTAAGCACATTTAATTAATTTCAAGTAAAAATAACATGTTTTTTTTTTAGTGAAAAGCCTTTAGAATTAGATTTACCTCAAGTAGAACCAGCCTACGAGATTCCGGTTTATGAATCTGAGCCTATACCACAACCGAAGGAATTTAAGGAAAAGACAGTAGAGAGTCTTGGAACCGAATGTGCGACGTTTAAAAAACGTAAAATCGGTATGGGTGCAAAGATGAACATTAGGAGACGAGCTGATGATTAATTAAGAGAAAAAGAAGTTATTGTAATTATCTAGTTTTAAATATATAATTAAGGGTAAGTTTGTAATATGTTGTTTTATTGCCTCCTAAAAAGACATTCCTTTCCGCGGTTATAATCAACTGAAGACCGAAACAGTTCTGGCTTTCGAAGCCTTGGTTTTATGATATTTTTAACGTTAGACCGGTACCTCTAAAAAGCATCGGAATTTATTGTTAGAACGTAGCAATAGCCCTTGAGGATGTCTATCACAGTTGTTGGTGCGGCGAAACGTTGAAAACAATTCGTAAATTCACGGCTATGAAGCCCCAAAAAAACGTTTTACATTTTCAAATATATATTTTTTTAATTTTATTTGAATTGAGCGAAAATAAAAATAATGATAAAATTCATTTTAATTAGACAACAGCTATTTTCATCGTAAAAAAAGTTTGAAGTCTCTGGTTTGAAAAAATATTTAGTTTTAGTTTATTTACCTCTATTAATAATTGTGTTATCAAAAAATTCATAAATGTAAGTATCAAAGCACTATCATTATCTACTTGCTATACACGCTTTAGTACCTGTTGAATTTATCGGTGATGGTATTGCGCACAGTGCACGACGATACAAAGATAAGCGACATTGTGTGTTTTATTATTTTTCACCTGGAATTAAATAAAAAGCTAAATACTGTCTGTAGTTACTTGATTATTAATTATTTATTTTTACGCAAGATCGAATCCGACCTTAATCATCAGAAAATAAGGTAGTACGTGCTACTCTCGATTATTTTATATTTCCATTTCAAGAATTTTTATTAGTGCAAAGTGTAAGTATACAACATGTATAATTTAATAATTACATGTATCGCGTACCTGTACTGCATTAAATAATTAATTAGTAATAATATTTAAAGAAATTCCATTTTATTTGCTTATTTTGCTTCTTTACATTATTAGTTTAAATAAATAAATGCATAATTATTGGAATTTCAGATATTTTATTTATATTACCAGTGGCGTAACACATGATAATTCTATAGGGTCTAAGTACAATAAATAAACTATATTCCAAAATGGAGTCTACAAGTAATTATAGTATGGTGAATTTAATGGTAACAGAAAAGGATTTTTTAAAATATGTAAGTGCTTTTTGTTTCTTCGCCCTACAAATTTATTACAGTTAAATTAATATTATCGTAGGCTCAGTCAATTAATAAAGCTGTAGTTGGTCTTGAATGTCCTGTTAAACCAAAACATCTCAGGTTCACGGTGGTTGGGACTTTTCGGGAACAGGGGGCTAAAACTTTTTGGTCGGTAGCTCTTAGGACACCCTATCTAGATGACAGGATTGTTGCATGGAAACTTTGTTACGTTGTTCATAAAATACTTAGAGAGGGACATCCCTTGTGTTTGATTCACAGTCAAGCACACAAAAAAGAATTGGACGAAATGGGAAAACTTTGGGTAAATTATCAATCTTGTTCTATTTTTATATTATTATTATTGTTATTTTTGTTTTTAGAGGCATTTGAGGGGCACCTACAGTCAGGCCATTAGACTCTACACTAACTTACTTATCACAAAAATAGACTTTCATAGTAAAAATCCCAGGTTTCCTGGGAATTTGGTTGTCAACGACGACGAATTAAATTCAATACTATCTAACGACATTAATAATTAGTAAGTCAAAATCAAGTACCTATACTTTGGCGTTTAACCAAATTGAAAAAAAATCATTAGTTTTGAGGTGGCCGTGGAAATTTTTGATTACCTGGATCGTATCATAGAATTACAATCAGGAAGTAAGTAATACGATTGTCATCTAGACAGTTATTCATTTTTCTTTTATAGACTCATATTATGTCATTTTGAAACAAATAAACATTCATTTTTTTAAACTTATGTGTTGTTAATCTGAATTTCTTTTTTTTAGTATTTGGACCAATAAATGTTACTCAAAACAATTCAGACTTTTTAAGTGCCGCAGATCAGTGTTTATTAGCACCGATTGTTCTTTGTTTGCAAGATGCCTCGAAACTGTACGACTTCAGCGTCAAAGTGATGTTTAAGTTACATTTAACGGTACCAGGTGATGTCATAAGCGGTCATAGGGATCGTTTTTTGAAGGTTTTCCAGGAGTTAAAGGAATTTTACAAGAGGACTAATAGAATACCTTATTTAAGGAATCTTGTAACGGTGCAAAATCTGCCTAACGTAAGTTCTACCGGTTCTGGTTAATTTAAAGATAATTTTGTTCTGCTTATTGTGGTTTAGGATCCTCCAGATTTTTTTAAAGAGAGCGAATTTTATTCCTATGTTACCCAAGACGTTACTTTACCGGAAGAAAGTAGTTTAGGTGATGCGTCTTCTTTTAATAAATCCATCGAATCTTTAGACTTTAGTTACGGTCACCACGGTTCTAATGAGGAGACATTAATAGACATATCATCTTCGAATGACGGATTTCGGGGAAACCCTTTTCGCACTGACCACACATTTTCCCCTTCTGCTCCCATATATGAACAGCTCAATTTTAGTATCGAAACGCAAAAGGATACAGGGACGGAGGTGGAAAACAACGTTGAACAAATGAGGTGTGTATTTTTTAAAATTATACAAGATGTTCGCTAGGAAAATAATTTTAAAATATGCAGCGTATAAATCGATTGAAGGTTTAATAATCATTTATTATCCATTAATAATACACATAATATAAATAAGTAAATAAGTATTTAGTTCATACCTATGCCTAATATTTTTAATTATTCTTTTTTTTTTAATTAGAATATATAAATAAAATATATACAGTGTGTTAAGAATACTACATTAACCGTTAACAAACCGAATGCTTCATATTTAAATAAATACTGAGAAAAGGGGATTAAAATATTGATCAGTAAAATACAAACCATGCCTTTTTTATTCTGTATTTCAGAGGTAAACTCGATTCCGTCGTTCTCGAAAATCAAAGAAAAACTTTGAGTTTAGAAAATCGAATTTCGGAACTTGAAGCTGAACTCGAAGAAAAAAATCGTCAACTTAGCGTTGAAAGGCAGATCAGGGAATCCCTGCAGAACGCTGCCATTCCGGAAGTTGTTTCTAATCAAACTGGTACGCACACTTAATGAAAATAATTAAACGTATTTTATGAATTTATTGTTTTATTATAGGTCGTTTTGGATACGGAGAAACAAATAAAATTACTAATCTGTACACCAAACTTCGAAATGATTATATAGAAGTTCTGCGAAAGGTAAGTTACTGTTATAGTTTGTATTTTATTATGAAAAGGTAAAAAGGAACCCTTATTTATAAATATAAAAAATATATATAAATTATACGTCACACGTAACTGTAGAACGTGCTTTATTTTATTTATTTTTTTTCATTTCATAAATGATCTACAAATGGGGCGTTGAAATTAAAAAATGGGATACTCTAGGATTGTTTGGGGGCAACACATAAATAGACCCTATTTACATACTGTTAAAAGTTTTATTTTAAATTTAAACCACATAACCAACCATCAAAAATATGTGAAAAAATGTTCGATTTTTTAAATTATTTTTTTATTATTTACATAGAATGGAGAACTGCAAAAACAAGTATTCGATTTAGAAACTAAACTGGCTGAAAAGGAAACCGAGTCCTTTATTTAAGTCGCGTTTATAAATTATTTAAATAATTAGTTTGTACCTACATATAAGTAAAATTTATTAATAAATTAGTATGAAAATAACTGGAAATTTTCTTTTTGTTCAATAAAATCCTTAATCCTTTTCAAACAATAAGACAAATGGTAAAATTTTTAGTTTACTTTATATTTGTAGTACTTCATAATAAACTTTTCTAAAAATATAATTATAATTACAATTTTTGGCATCTGAACTTTGCCACATTTTGAGGGTCACTGATAATTTGGTTGTACAACTAACTTCACTACAGTAGCTTCATGCGAGAAGTATAACGTGAAATTTGCTCAGTTCGTGTTTGTCAGTGATTGACTGTTGTGTGTGGGTGTTGTTCCGTGTTTTTGTTTTCTTTATTGTTGTTTAATTGAAACAAATGACTATTTATTAGTTTGTAAGTGTTATGGCATCGTTATCGTTACCTAGAGTGTTGCATCCTCGAAAAACTAGCTTGGAAATTGAGAGGGACAATTTCGAGAAGGCACAGGTGCGATAATTTTGTACATAGGTTATTATTGTCGGCATTTAATTCCGCCGTTGGTTCTCTCGTTGTTTACGTTTTTTTTACTTTTAATTACTTTTAAAGGGACAAATTACTCAGCAATTTTTGCTTTCATTGCCGAATATAGCAGAAATGACGATTTAATAATTAGTCTAATCGCATTAAAAACAATTTATGCGTGGGCAGAGGTGTGAAAACAGGAAGACAAATGTGTGGTTGGCGTATGGGAATTTCGATACCTTCTTTTATCATAATTGATACCAATATACTTTCATTATTAAGTTGTTATCAAAAAAAAAAATTCTGTTACAAAATGTAGCATTGCAATTGGGATTCAAAAACAATAGCGTTTAAGTATTTGAGTCACATTTGTATGCACATGGAACATATTTATTTGTTTTTGTGACCACAAAAAAGTTGTAATTGCTTTTATGACTATGTATGATATGTCGCTGACTTATTTTGAAACTATAATTGGGCACGTCATTAATGAGAATAAACCTATAAGTATCATTTCGATTATTATATGTTAATTAGGCAAAGGTATCATTTACCTGCAAAGTCATGTGTATGATAAAAATGACGTACTATCTAACGTATTACCTAAGTTCTTTTCTGATCAATTAATAAAAATATGTAAATTTTGCTAAATTACACAACTAGCACTTTATCACTTGCAAGTGTATTATATAATAGAAGTTTCTAAAAAGTATTTTAGAAAACACACACGTGTTTGAATCAGGTAGGTATATACACATTAGCAAAAAAAATCTTTTATGTAAAAATAATAGGTACTAATGTAGATTTATCAGTTTTTAATTTTATGAAACTATTTTTAGTTTGTATGGCAAATTTGCAATCACATTTCTTTATACCAGTGGCGTAACCATAGGGAAAAAATTAGGCACATTATTTGTTGTAATGTTAAATTGTTTTTCAGCGTTTCCATTGTATTGTCTTGTTTTGTAGTGTAAATACTTTTATTCATACTTATTACATTATCTACTCGCTTCTGAGATAATATATATATATATATATAATAGCAAAAAAGGACGTTTGTATTGGGAACTACTTTTACACAGAAACACAGAATTTAGCTTACAGAGTTATTGAACGAAAATGTAAACATGCTAAAATAAAAAAGTCAATTCCCCTTGAACTTTTGGGAAAATGTATATATATATATATATAAAATGTATATCCCAATACAAACGTCCTTTTTTGCTGCTGTAAAATGCGTATGACATGTCCAAAACCAGTTTAATTAGCATGACTCCATGAAAATCGATCGCCCATCTAATTACATGTGTAGTTTGATTCTTAAAATATCTTTTTATATGATATATTTAAAAAAATCATTAAACGTGATAGGTATCTTTGAAGTAGTCAGTTTTCTGTTTTATGAAAAGGTTAATAAAGTAAATAAAATGGTATTAATAGTTAACAATCGTAATGAAGTCAATAAATTGTTCTTGCTCTCTCATCAAGGTTGCCTGTTTTCATTCATTAATTTTGTTGAAAGAAAATTTTTATGAAACTTTTTTACAATAAATTCATGATGCAAAATTTCATGCTTGATTATTGATGATTATCATGGGTACCTAGGTACATAAATACATAATTGAATAGTAATTGATTTATTTGTGACTATCTTGAACTTAACTTGTCGATTTCTTATACAAATAGGTTTTACATGTAGCAATTTTTCTGCTGATTAATTTTTCAATAAAATTTAATTTGGAATTTACTTATCTACTTCTTTTCTTAATTAAAAAAAGTTCAATGCAGTTTATTAAGTAACACAAAAGCCTTGATCAATAACGTTTACCAAATCGATTATTGTTTACGTAGGACAAAGCGTGAAATCGCTCAAAAAACGTAACAGCTAACATAAAACATTATTTCAAAAATTAGGCCATACTTTTGCTGTCTTTACCGATTTTTAACAACTCAATGTTATGTATCTTAATTGTAATAAACTGGTTCATAAAAATGAAAATGCTGTTAGATGAATTTTATTAACAAGAATCAAGGTTTTTACTGGTTATGATTATACTTCATTATACGATGTACCTATATTATTTACTATCCTGTTATGTCAAAAAAAGTGAAAACGTTTCAAACATTTACTGTGTGTGTGTGTGTATATATATATTGTGTATCTGTAAGTCTTGTAAAACCTTGAAGTCGAATCAGAATTGAAAGTAAACAACGAACGGTTTACCTCTATAGCAGGTAAAAAGTAAATACAAAATTGTGTTATGAGAATTTCTATTCTACATACTTAACTTTTTCTTCTATTTTAAGTTAATGTTGATGAAGTCATATAAATTATTAAAATAAGATTTTCCCCTACGCAGCAAAAACCAAGCAGTTAATCCATATAAATTGGTGTCCATATATATATATTTCTTTCTTATTGCCTTTGCATTGAAATAGTTTATTATTAAATTATTTTTTTATTAATTATTTTCTATATTATTATTGACTTTCTTCATTATGCTATCATCTACCATTACTTTAATATGTTCCACGTAGATAAGATAGCAGCTATTTCGACAGAACCCCGAGCGCCTTAGCACTATGGTAACTCCGAGTACAGATGTTGCAGCAGTCTAATTAGGCGGTTTGATTACCGATTGCTTGTATTGTAAATCACAAAAAGATATCACAATTCGTACAACAGTGATAAAAAAAAATAATTAAATAAGCTGTCAATCAGCTAAAGAATTCAAAGAAAAATTTAATTCGCACTGTATTAAAAAAAGAAGGAATTAAAATCCTTATTCGTCTAAATTTTGAGATCAAAGATCTCACATTTTGAACGCGTCCTACCAAGTAGGCACAACGAACCGAATGCCACATCCCACGACCGGTTTCGACCAATCGGGTCGTCTCATCTAGAAGTCCATCGGAATCAACAGTGTAATTCAATGCCGGTAGGGGTATTAGCCCTCGAAGTAGTTGTTTCTGTTGATTCCATATTTATATTTATATTTATAATTCGCACTGGTCTACTAGTGTTTTTTTATTATAGGTATATGATGCTTTCTACTTAAATTTATGTGGGTAGACACAAAAATTCGTTTACAGTTTAAGCCATAATTTATTACTGATTTAAAATTACCGGATATTATTATATGCATTAAGTGTAAAAACTATTTCATTCATTAACCTACTCGATTAGCAATGCGTGAAGCTTTGTTGGTAGTTCAATATGTGAAGAATTATATCTACAGTACGATTAAAGTAAATTTAGATGTTTTTCAGATAATAAGATCGACATCAATAGCAACAAATTGATTCTAATTAAAATATTCTTTTTGCTATATAAATACATACATCTATAGATGAAATATTGAGTTGGTTCTGCAATGTATGCTTCTTATGCACTTTGTAAATGTTTCTGTATATTATTATCGCAGATTAGACACCATTCTGGCGTATGATTAGTCATCAATTACAAGATTAACAGTTTTATTATTGTATGCCATGAATAATTCCTTCCAGCTGTATTACGTATAAATTAACTATCTGTGTAGTCCTTCTAAAAAACATTCAAGGTTTAATAGGACAATGAAAAACAGTCACTTATTATATCAACAAAGCACTTAAGAAAGTATTTTTCAGTAGGTTACATTTATTTAAATTTAATTAATTTTAAACATACTTTTTGTAAAACAAAAGATACATAAAGTAATTAGGTGAAGGTATTTTTATATATTTACATTTATATACATGTAGGGGATATACCAAATTATAACTTACAACAGTTACAGTTATTGTTTTACTTATCTTTCAGATGGTTCTTTAAACTTTTAAACCCTGTTTGAAATGGCAATAAATAATAATTTTTGTTAGTATAGATGTAACCGATAGGCTTTTAATCTGTAATATTGAAGCTATAATCTTATCAATTTTTTGGTCTCAGTGATTGTAAGCAATTCGTATTTAAACAACAAATTTTATTGTTAATAATTTAGTTTGCATCTGTACGGTTAAAACGAATTATTTATTTATTTTAGTTAGCGGATGGTTGATATTTGTAGGTACCTATCAAATGATTGATAGATATTGTACATACCTACATAAGTGTGAATATTATTTAAATTATTTTTAAAACGATGTTTAGTTTTCTTTTTAAACTGACAGTGTACTGTTTGCATTTTCGTATTTTTTTTTTATCTATTCGGTAAGTTATTTTTTTGTACAAATAAATTTTCAATTAACTGTAATCGTAGCAATTTATATTTACATTTTCGGATATCTTTGAATTTATCTTGGCGGGCAGCCCGGGGTCGTTTCCCGGTCGATGCAACACCTTTTTTTACTTTTTTACTGTCCTAAACGCCAACATAAAAATTAATTCTTATTTTTCGTATATCTATGGCACAGTAACTTTATTATCCTTTTATAATAAATACCGAAAAAGTGTAAGATAAGTTATGTCGTTCACGAATTTAATATAATGATTATTTATAACTTTTCATACCTCTACCTATATGTTATTAAGTGCCTAAGTTTAATTTTCTTGAACCACAAAATAAATGAAATGTATGTAATTTACATTGTTGCAGTAATTTAATGTGCTTCAGTGAATAAAAATAATGAACTTCGTGCATTTTGCAAGTGGTAATAAAAATAATTGTTTCAAGTAGCCAAGTAGGTCGTTTATTACAGTTTTGCTTTAGTCTCTTTCATACTAACGATAAATACATATTAATGACAACATACAGAAATATTTTCGATAGTATCAAAGAGTTATGAATTTGAAATAAAATTAGTACCAAAATACAATTTAAAGTGTCTTTTGTAGTTATAATTGTCTTTAGCATAATAACGAACAGTGCATATTAATTGATTGAAGTACTTAATTAATTTCCTAAACTATTTTCTTTAAGCTTACTTATGCATTTTTAGTAGCTAATTACATTTCTTTTCTGCTTGGAATTTTCAGATTGCATGATATGACTTTTTTTTAATTTCTTTATGACATACGCTTTTACTAATATATTGCATGGTTAACGGAAAATGGAAACTGAAAATAAAAGAAATGGTTACTCAACCTATAATATGGTTAATTTGATGGTAACAGAGAAAGATTATAACAAATATGTAAGTAGCAGCTATGTCTAATGAATAGGTACTAATAATAATTTGGGTTTATTTTTTTTTTACATATGTCTTCTCTTTTCTATTGTAAATGTGGACTCTTGTTTCTGAAAGGCTTATTAGCAGAATTATGGATATAATAAATGTACTGTGTGTCCCAAGTCCGTACCAAATTCATTAATATTATTTAATTCATGTTTGATGTACAGGGTAGATAATTTAGATTTAATTTTCGGTATGGATATTACGCTAATCCAGTTTTTTAGACCTATTGAGTGACCCTGTCAATCTTTTCGTGTAGTGACAATGTTTAGCTCTATAAAAAGAAAAGATAATACAGTTTAAACATTGGTCCACACTGTATATGATTCTGATTTAAAAAAAAATAGCATAGGTATGTGTGCTAGTTTATCAAAAGTTTGGGAAACACTGGAAAAAAAGCATAGACATAGGTTCATTAAAAACTAATTAACGTTGGTAATTTGTCGTCGGAGGTAAAATTGTATAGCATGAAAAATTGTATAAAGGCTCGTGAACTCGTACATTTTGGTTTTTGTTAAATTATCTATATTGTAATTAATTTTTCATGTATAGTAATAAATATAGTGGTACCATACCTTATCTTATGCGTCATTTTAATTAACGTAAGCATTAAATTCATTTTTTTGAAAGTTTAATTTCATTGGTAATGTAACTATAAAGTTGCGGTATTTACACAAAAAATAACAATAAACATCTGTTTCATTCTGTTTTACAAACAACAATTTATTTTCTTCTTCTTTGTTTTTTTTGTCTTACTGTATGCTACATGTGTAATGTATACCAACACATTGCGAAAGCTGGGTGTATTTTGTAATAGAATTAGTCATGGAAGAGGATAGGAAGTCTTGATATACGTGTGCTGTACTTCCTCTATTCAGAACAACCAGTGCTTGTAAAAAGTTTTCTAAGGCCTATTAGCAAAAATAGTACTTACAATAAGACCTATAAAAAATTATATTAGCTTTTTATAATTTTGTATTTTGAAAGTTGCAAACAAAAAACTATAATGTGGAGTAATTTTGGAAATATAAAAATTAGTTTTAAAAAATAATTTTTTAATTTGTATTAAATCAAAACCGCTTAAAAACAAAATCGAATGTGTCAGTTTTGTTTATATGTATTGAGTGCAAATTACCGGAAATCCATTATCAAAACATAATTCCTTATGTTATCGTAGATAATTTTGTAGTTTTCATTTAATATCGTAACTAAAAAGTGGTAATAATTCTCATTTTTTCAATTCTTATTTGTTGTTTTCTATTTTGTTTAGAATATTTGTTGATGTTACGAAGTATTAACTGCCTAGTGATAATTTTGGGTACTTTATAGTAGTTCCCTAGTATTAATTGGAAGAATCTATTACAGTAGATGATATTAATATTCTGTGGTAATTAAATTATAATGTAAAAATAAATTTTGCAGGCTACTGCCATTCATAAAGCTATAAACAACCTCGAAGTGCCTGTAAAACAAAAACATGTTCGTTCGGCCATTATTGGTACCTTTCGGGAACAAGGTGCCCAGACGTTTTGGGCGGTTACCCTCAGACTTCCATACCTCGATGACAGGATTGTCGCTTGGAAACTATGTCACGTAGTCCATAAAGTTTTAAGGGAGGGTCATCCCCTTTGTCTCGTTCACAGTCAGAGGCACAAGAGGGATATTGACGAAATGGGAAAATTATGGGTAAACTGTGACTACATGTAACCATATTTTTTTCCATAAATTACGAAAACATTGTTGTTTTCTTAGGTACATTTAAGAGATAGTTATGCTAAAATGATTAGGCTTTATTGTAACTTGTTAATGACAAAGTTGGACTTCCACAAGAGAAACCCGAGGTTTCCAGGTCATTTAGGGGTCACTAACGAAGAGTTAGAATCAATTGCTGCGGGGGACATAAATAATTAGTAAGTATAAGTCAATATTTATATAATTGACTTTTGTAATTTTTTATAATAGTTTTCAGCTATCTGTTGAAATGTTCGACTATTTAGACTGCATTTTAGAATTACAAGCAGCAAGTAAGTACTAAAGTTTTTGGTATCATTTCAAAATAATATTTAATTTAAATGAAAATATATATAAACAAAATGCTTTTAGATGTTTCAAATATGTTTATTAACACACTCTACATATGTTTCGACTTCCGAAGTCTTTCTCAAGAGTAATAGATATTTACTAAATTTAAACTGTAACTTAATGTTATTTAACAATAATAATTACTTTTTATTTTTTTTTGCAGTTTTTGGTTCCTTAGACATGTCAAGGTCTAATTCAATGACTTGTGCGGGCCAATGTAGATTAGCTCCCCTCATTCCTTGTATACAGGACGCCGCAAGACTGTACGACTATTGTGTTAAAATACTATTTAAATTACATTCGTCATTACCCCCTGATACCTTATCCGGTCACCGGGAACGGTTCCTCAAGGAATTTAAGGAGTTAAAAGCTTTCTATCAAAACACTAACAACCTTCAGTATTTCCGAAATCTGATCACCGTTCCACCTTTACCAGAGGTAATAAAAAAATACAATTAATAAGCAAAAATATGTAGATTTGTTTTTGTAGAATCCACCGAATTTTTTGCTTCAAGCAGAGTTAAGAACGTATGTAACCCAAGAGGTGACAGTTCCAGAAGAGGAAGAGCCAATTTCTGAGGCAAATTTAGTGGACACAACTGATAATAGTAATAGTAACAGTAACGACACTAACAGTCATGGTTCTTTATCACCAGCTCCACCCCCTCATTATTTCGAACTTATACATGAGCGAGACATGTTAATAAAGCATTTACAAGATGAAATTGAAAGGCAACGGTAAGAAAAAAATATTTGCAATTTTGAAGAAAGGTAAAGATATCCCGTTTGCTTTTCAGACATGAAACTAAAGCAGCGTTTAAAGAAAAGCAGAAAACTCTGGCGAAATTAGAGGAAAAGGTAAACAGTTTGGAAACTGAATTGGTCACAAAAGAAAGCGAACTAATTCAAGAAAGACAGATTAAAGAAGATTTGTTTCAGCAAGCGACAGCAGTGGCCCATTCACAGGACTCTGAACGTAATTAGAATTTACCATTAATTATAACATAAATGTATTTTTACCTTTTGGTTTTTTTTTCTTCAGAGAAAATGAAAGATGAAAAGTTTAACAAAATCAAAGACCTGTACGTTAAATTACGTGAAGACCATATAATAGTTTTAAGACAGGTAAATTTAATTTATTAAATCATTTTAAATAAGTTATTAAATGTCCTTTTTTCAGAAAGGTGAATTACAGAAAACCCTAACATCCTGTAACAAACGAGTACAAGACCTAGAACAAAATATTGTTGACTTGAGAGATCAGATGAAGGAACTGGAACTTTACCATATTAAAGAACAAGAAAAGTTACAACAGTCATCTGTAGAGGTGTCTGATGAATTGGAAAATTTGAGGAGAGATAAAGACCTTTTTAATATGGAAACTGAGGTAAAAATAACTTCTTACAAATGAATTATAATAAATATAATATATGTATTCTTTTACAGGTGTTAAGGAAGAGTATAGAAGATGCTAACAGAGATAAATGCGCAATAAACGACGAACTGATAAAAGTTAAAGCCTACAAACAAGAAATTGAAGAACGAATAAGTGACCTTTTGACCAGCAACGAAAATCTACACAAGGAAATAGAACAGAGTAATATGTTTTTACTTTATTGTAGTAGTTAATTAAGTAAACGAACAATTATTTATTTTAGCGAGATTGGACAACAAAGATAAAATCAAAGAAATTCTGGTAAAATCGATAGAAGAGAGTGAACTTATAGTAAAGAGATCAATACATGAAATTGATAATCCTGCCTTGGCTGCAGTTACCTGTACCACCGACTACCTCCGAAGTTTAAAAGATGGATGCTTGGAAGCATTAGATTCTGCCCTCACAGTGTCCTTTGATAAACCCTCAAATCTTGTAGCATCTTCTTCTAAAATAGCCCACCGACTAGCTACGTATTTACTCCAAGGAAGAGCTACATCTAACACCAGCCCTGATATCATGTTTGGAGAAAGTAAGTAAAAAAAAAACATTTTGAAAAAATTAGTTTTATCAAATACATTATTTTCTTTGCAGAAATGGCTGACGCTTGTAAACAACTTGGTGAAAGTACACTTCTGGTGTTGGAGTCCCTTAGGAAGGGTCAATCAGCTGAAAAGGAAGTGGAATTGACGAAAGAACGACTGAATGGGGTATCTTTCCTTGCAGACACCATTAGCGGTTCCTTGAAGGGTGAAAAAGCGGAAAATCTAGTTGATATGATAGAAGACGAAATGGCTGCCATGGATAAAGCAATTGAAGAGGCAGCGAAATTAATACAGGTATTATTTCAAATTTACAAAAACAATGTCCATTATTAGGGTATGTTGAAAAAAAATGTTATCATTTCTGATCCACAAATGATTGAACTATGTCTAAAACAAATATTTCAAAACGAACTGTTTAGTAATTAGTTTGAGGATTAAGACATGTCTTATCGAATTTTGTGGTTTTATATAAGAATAACAAAAAAAAAACAAGAGTGATAATAAATAATAACTCTAATAAAAAATAAGCACAACTGTAGGCTTAGCATAATTTAACTTAAAAAAAAACAGGTGCTTTTTATAAAAACACACCCTAATGTTCATGATCAGTGCATTTAATGTTTTATTTTAAAATAATTAGAAAAAACTTTTAATTTACAGGAAATGTTAAGCAAATCTCGGGCTGCAGACTCGGGGATAAAGTTGGAAGTCAATGGAAAGATCCTAGACTCTTGTACAACTCTCATGCAGGCTATTAGAATTTTGGTACAAAAGGCACGATTGTTACAAAACGAAATTGTTGCTCAAGGAAAGGTAAACCAACTAAATATGATATTCTTTATAAGGTAAATTAATGTTTAATTTTATTAAAGGGGACTGCAAGCGCGAAAGAATTCTACAAGAGAAATCATCAATGGACCGATGGGTTTATTTCAGCAGCCAAGGCAGTAGCTGTTGCCGCTAAATTGTTACTGTAAGTTCATATTTAATTAAATTACTTTATTTACTTATTATGTATTATACAATCCCGGAAGGCATCTGCTTGTCTGTGTATGTATCGTCACAAAATTCTAAAAGCACATTTTTGATACAGTTTTCTTAGTGATGAAAGGAATACATTAAACACTGCAAATTCCAAAGAATTATTCGTATTTTTTACCTGTACTTTTAATGATATGATATGACCTTAATATTTTTGTTAATAAATAACTTTATTATTTTTTGTTTTGATGGAAAAATAATAAAAATACTCAAGTTTCAAGAAATATATTGATAACATTTACTAAAATTTGTTTCGCTAAACCTTAACTTATTTAGGTGAAAAATAAAATTCACAAATTGTAGTGATTGTAGTGTTAGTGAATGTTTTATTAATATATTTCTTGATACTTGTGTATTTTTATTACTTTTCATCATGTATAAGTTTGAACATGTAATTGTTTTCACAATTGAAAATGTTTTGTTTTAGTAATGCAGCAGATAAAGCTGTTAGTGGGCAGGGTAAGTTGGAGCATTTGGTGGTCGCTGCCCAAGAAATAAGCGCCTCCACGGCCCAGTTGGTGGTCGCTAGTCGTGTTAAGGCCAACAGGAATAGCGACAACTTGCAGCAGCTGACACAGGCGTCTAAGGGCGTTACAAACGCCACCGGAGGCGTCGTTGCAACAGTTAAAGATTGCAGTTCACTCATTGATGAAGCAGGTGAGATTTTAATCTTTATAAAATGCAAAAGGACTCTAAATGTTCACTCTTATGAGAAAAAAATCTTCTACCCACCAGCGCCATTATTCCTGACTGATACCCCAATTTCAAAACGAAAAAAGAAAATATCAAATATTTTTCTGTGGATGACTGAATATACATCCAAAATACTATTTCATTTTCATTTTGTTGTTACAGAGGAACTTGATACATCGAATATGACCCTTCATCAGGCAAAACGACTGGAAATGGACGCTCAAGTGCGTGTTTTAGAATTAGAGAAAGAATTAGAACAAGAAAGACTGCACCTGTCGGCTTTAAGGCGACGCCACTATCAATTAGCGGGGGAAGGAGAAGGATGGGAGCAGGTACCGAACAACGTTAATAATTAACAAGTAAGTAAAAAAAAAATGTTAACGTGTTGTTAGAGTTTAAGTAACCCAAAGAAATAATTAATAATTAAGGAACCACCGTAATAAAAATAACAATAAATAAGAATGAATAACATACTACCATTAATTAATTATATTAATTAGGTTATTGTTATATTTTTATGTACCTTATATTATTTATAAGCAGCCCGTATTTCTTCGTACTCTTCATCTAATATAATGCATATGTATTTATTTACGTATGTACCTATAAGTCGAACGTTTTTATGTATGTATTTGTCTCGATATACATAATGTTGTTTTGTATGTATGTATTTAAACATTAATTATATACTAAAGTGCAATGTCGATTGCCTAATTAAAAATTACCTTCAAAATTATTATTAAAAACGTTCCTTTCATTTGGCCTGTCCTTTTTAAATTAAATGAAATTGAATTAAATTAACAGTAATATTGAGCAGTAATTTTAAAGTTTTTTCTTTCATTTTCTTTTTTTTTCAACTTAAAACACTTCTTTTCAAAAAGTACCCCTAATAATTATCTATCATTGAAATAAATTTATCTTGGAACATTATTTGTGGTAGAAATTGTTAATTAAGTCACTTTTAAACTCATTGGTTCGATTTTTATTTGAAATTCTATTATTCATAAAAAAAATCATATATAAGGTAAGTAATTACAATATATTTTAATTAATTAAAGGGAAATTTCTGAATGTAATTTGCTGGATATGTTTTATTACCACAGTGCTCCTTTACAAGTTGTTTCTTGTAGACAAAGTCAATTTTTTCAATATGATATCAAAAACTTTTACGGAAACTATCAAGATCTATGTTTTGTTTAAATAGGGGATTCATTGGTCGGTTCAAAATTTATACATGTATACAAAGGAGACATTTGCATAGAGAAAACTCCCAATTCGACATTTTGGTAGACTTATTGACAGGTTATGTCATATTATTTTAATGATTTTAAGAACTGTTTTTTCATCAATTAAAGAACTAAATTACTGTGCAATCAGTTTATTAGGTGGAAAACTTCTTTTTCAATTGAATTGCATATTAAACAACAGTTCAAACTTATTCATTTTTGTTGGGTAAATAATTTATATTTCATGGAAATAAATAACACTAACAAATTTATTTTTGGAAACTTACTATTAAAGGAAATGGCTTTTAAAAAGGATTAAGTTAATAAACGTTATTTTTGTTCACTTTCATACAATTTTGTAAATTAAGGCCATTTTAATATTTTGACAATAACAAACAATAACGCGCAAGCGTACCATGTTTGATGATGCATGTTGCCTTCAACCGCTACCGTGGTCGCAAAGACGAAATAGAATATTTTAAGAATTTTGGTAATGGAATAATCAAAAATCTGTAATTTTTCATTAGAATTATGTTAGTTTCCCTAAACTGTTTAACTAATATATATCACGTGCTATTTGGTTTTAAAGGTGTATGGCATTGCACCTCTAGCGGTTATAGCGCCACTACAACGAAAATGTAGTGTAACAATAACATTAAAGTTTAGAACTAAGCAAGTAAGCGGAAAAACGACGAGTTGTTCACAGTGCGAAAGAAAATTCGAAGTTTCGCGAGTACAATTTTCAAACAACGGTGTCCAGCTCTATTAAATTTAGGTAATTACAAATTTATTACACTAATAATTATTTTTAAATAGAAAATATTTGAACGATTTAACTTGCTATTTACTATATGGCAAAATAAATAGCGTATGTATACGTACCGTTAGTAGTCTTGTTTGTAAATTTAAAAATGCTAAATACTGATAATTTAATGGTTTTTATCCCATTATAAAATCAGCAAAAGGGTGGTGTCCGTTTAATAGAATAGCAATCAAACTAATTAATTTTACTTAAACTTTCGATAGTGCAACGTTTGTAAAACATTTTATAAACTGTTAAAAATAACGTAGAATAAAACAATGTTATTTCACTAATTTTTATTGAACTCGACAATATTGTTTCGATCGCCAGCGATCATTCTCAGTACTTAAGTACTCTTGAGAAATAACATTGTTTCATTCTACGTTATTTTTAACAGTTTAATTAATTTTAATTGAAATAAAGACGCAGATTATAAACTGCATTTACTGGATTACCAGAAACCTTCCAGATACTTCAGATAGCACTTTCAAAAATTGTTAAATAATATGGGATTAATTAAAAACTTACTATAAAAAGTATAAAGCAACTTTTACAAATAATATCTCACAAAATATCATTTATTAAAAATTAAATACATTTTAATATAATATACTGATATCTATCCTAAAAATATATCAACACATGGTTCCACTTAATTTCTAATATAACATATCATCATCCTCTTTATAACAAATGTAAAATATTTGGCATGATACTTAATTGTACAAAAAGAAAACAGGCAAGTAAATCGCTTAAAAAATCTTACATTTCAGGTGTCAGGTGGTGTTCTAAATCAATAAGAAGCACCAATCGTATTCTTTTTATATTTATGTATATTTATAATATATTATGCAGGTACCAGTAATAACTCTACAGCCCCCCTTTTTTTTAAAGCACATTACAGTTTCGCAATACATAATTCAAATACCCTTTAGTATTTTTAATTCATTTTTTCCTGGCGAAACTTTAATATACGTATTGCATATAATAGTCAATTTTATTTTGTATTTATTTATTACATTATTGGTATTTTTAATGTATCAAATACACATTTCACTTGTAATTGAGCATTCTTATCTATAACGATTTATTTTACTGAGAGGGAATTTATTATAATAAAAGTAGAGAGCAAATTGTTGAAAGTTACGTTCTATTTGTAGTAGGAGAAAAAACGAATAAGAGTTTTTAGCTGTTTGGAATGTTAGAGAATACGCATATCAGAAAATGTGTATGTTAGAGTCAGGGCTGTTGTCAAAGATAGAAATTTTTGCAGATATTTTAATTTTTTTTAATTAAAAATAAAACGATAAGCCTACGAAGCGTTATATACCAAACTGCTTAAATATTAGGGGTTTAAATAGAAAGTAAATGAAAATTACATGCATATAATATAGGTAAATAAAATAAGGATGAGTAAACTACCCCTGTAGCTATAGGTCTTATAGTTTTTAGAAGTGCTTTAACCCAAAAATAATATACTGGAAGTTATACAAATTATGATCTCTTTTTATAATTGAATACAATAAATTATTAAATAAAACTTACGATTAATATAAAATTTCCCTATTGTAAAGGGAAGAATTGGGATTAATAAAATATCTCAACAATATCAATGGAAGAAAATCTCTATAAGATAAACATTTGGTACCTATTATAACCATAATTTTTTCTATTATTTTGAAATCTTCATCAAAAACATATTTTTCATAATTCAATCAAGCACTTTAATTAAATGAAAAAAGTAAATTATTAATATTTTCTTTTTATTTATATATATTTTTAATTGTTCTATTTTAGGTATCTCCATTTTTTTCCTTTTGTGCATATCGATTATATACTACTTATAAAAGTTCGTAGTTTACGTTTAAAAAAGTATAATATATTTATTTACCCATAATCTAATGTAGCTTCCAGTCTATATTTCAGAGGTAAACAAGTGCTGGTATAAAAATACGAGACTTTTATAAATGAGGGGTAGAGGGTGGGCAAAACACTCATGCTTTTGCTGATTTAATGTAATTATTGAATATTTCACGTATATGTTACACGTTTTAAGTAAGAAGTTACTTGAATAGGTATCGAAAGGGAATGAAAATTTCCGTTATTAGACAGCTAAGAGAAGGAAATAGCAAAAGAAAAGAAATCGGCTACTATCTAAGCGTATAAAATGGACAATTTTTTGCGCTAATAATAATAAAAACTTGAGCACAATTCAACAGTGATGTTTTTGTTTTTGTAAACCACCTGACGAAAACATTGCGAAAATTTTGTACAAAATTTTATACATTTTTTCGATGTGACATGTTTATTACTCGAACAAGCTTCTCACAACGGCATGCTTACAATATTATTATAGGTACGTTTCAATCTGGAAATAATATATTATACAAAATGATCAGCTACAAAAAGTTAAGTAGCGATGACTGTTTCATAGTACATAAAAAAGAAAAGCAAATGCATGTCCATATTTAAAACAAACAAAAACCAACGGTATTTTCACATATTATAAGACGGAGCCGTTAAGAGTAACTTATTAGTTTTCATTAAGGCCCTTGCCTATTATTATTTTTATAAGATATCTCCACGGCATAAAATAGACAAAAAAGTTTTTTCTTTTACGATTGTACTATTGTTATAACAAAAACGAATTCGATGTAGTATATGTAGGCTTAAAAAATAATTTACTAAAAATTAATTAGACCATGTTTACACGAAAAATACTTAGTTATTGTTAAATTTAGTGTGATTTTTGACTTAATAGCAAAAACCTGAACCACAGTTATTATAGCTGCTTTTCTAAAACCTCGATATGAGTATAAATATATATACTGTAATTTAAGAATTGTATATTGTCGGGTTATTCTTGATTTTTTTATAAAACAAAATTATATTTATTTTACATTCTAGGGTTCCTTATATAGTGGTTAATGTTTCAACAGTGGACGGGGGTCTCTCCAAGATCATCCAGAAAATTGAATTTCATGTGTATCATTTTCATGGGCGCCGCGACCATAAATTAATTTATTTAAAGCTTTTTTTAAAATTTCCATTTTTACTAAACATAAAAATAAATTTTCTGGATGGTCTTGGGATCCCCTATTCTATGTTAAAATGTTAGCCACCATTTACGGAATACCTGATATTATAAAAGATAACAAGGAATTTTTGATGAATATAAGCAAAATGTGTGAATAATATAACCATTTCAATTCAAAAATAACGTCAGCGCTCATGAAGATATTTTTTTTAAATGGCAGTATCTATTTTTAAATACCCAAATATACAGGTTTTAGCAAAGTATACTTATTGGGGCTCGATTTCTTAACTAAGCCTGAATGAATCTCCTCATTTTATTTTTTTGCTTTCTTGAAATTTCTGATACAAAGAAAAAACTTTTTGTAATATAATTAAATGCAATGAGACATCAAACGAATTATTTCTTTTCTTACCGTTAAATTGTTGGCATCTCAGTCACTAAGTGAGTTGCTGTGTCTCGTGGTCACGTCGCTTATATTCGAATTGTGTCTGGTTTTGCGCACCCCTTCCTCTACTTCTATGCTGGGGTTTACTGACTGCGAGAGAGCGGTTGTCTTCTTAAAATCAATGGTAACATAACTTTTCCTCACTTTATCGTTCGGACTCTCCGGCGAGGGAGCGTCGTTTCTGCTTGGCACCAGATCCAATTCGGCATAATTCACTTCTTGAACGGTAACATATGTGGGAGTTTGGGGCGTGCTCCCCGACGAAGGAATGGCTTCTGTGATCACGTTTGACGCCCGAAGATTTCCCAATTCAGAGGCGTCAATGTTCGCATAGCAGTGCATAGGCTCATCAAGAGCCTCTGATACACTCTGAACACACAAACTACTATTATTACATATTTCAGTCGAATCTGTGGCTATTGTTGCTGTTGTACAACTATTATTTGGTATTAAATCTTTGGTTTGGATGTTACATAAGTTGTCAGTGCAAGAGGAGATCGTAGAGCCTTCATTGGTAGTTATATTTACATATAGATGTGACGGTTGCTCACACAGATTGGCATAGTGTTCGGTAACTGGTGGTGGAGTCGTAGTGTTTAGGTTTATGTATGAAGGCTGGTTATATGAATGCTTTTGTTCTCTGACACTGGCAAGAGTACTGTTGTGCTGTTGTTTGTTGTTGTTGTGTTCCATAAAACTATCACAATTTACGTTTGGCGGTGGTGAAATGGCGGAAGGGCTAACAGGACTCACGGGACCGTTACTCGTTATAGAACCAGGCCTGCTTAATGTTGGCCGAGACCGTATTGTTACAGGTGCTGGTATGGGGTTCAAGTAGCCTTCAGCCTGGGGTTGTACCGAGGACATTCGCCGTGTGGTAACAGGTGGACCAGTAGTAGCAACTGGTGTTGGAAAATCCGAGTTTGTATACATACTCACAGGTTGGGGGCTATTTTCATCATTTATATTACGTAGCTGAATGTTCTGCTGAAGAAGATTGAATAATTGTTCTGCTTTGCGGCATCGGAACGCATATATTCCGGCACCGGTTGGACATCGTCGTCCACATTCAAAGCTAAAAATTTCCGAATCGAAACCATATTTTCGTAGTGAGCGCAAAGGCCAATGAGTCGCAGACTTTCCTCTTTGGTATAATATCAGTTCTGTTTCGGTCAATTCCAGCTGACCAGGACTAACCAAATGGCCCATCTCGTCTACGTTTGTTACTTCGAATCGGTTAGAATGGATGTCATTTATGTCTCTTTTGCTGTGCACACAGCCCATGGTTTTCCTACGAACAAAAGAAATTACGTATGTGTTATTTCCTAAAAGTGATTTTATATCGAACATTTAAATTTGCGACAAACATATAATTGTTTAATTTCTTTCTCTATCAGTCCAACGTAATTACAAGAACGATTATGTAAATAAACAAATGCCAAGGTTACAAATTAGTTATTACTTACTGTCAAGACGATTGAGTGCATAAGAGCGACACTCGAAAGTTACTTCACATGACGAATTTAAATTGATTGCTACATAATGTGCTTTGATTCGCGACTACAAACAAAAATAAAACAACAAGAACAGAGCCTTTGTGCTATTCATGACATCTAAACTTAACCGCCGCCATTGTTTACTGACACTTATTCTGATTCACTTCTGATTCATCTAGTTTGGTGTATTCTATGTAGCCAACTTCAAAAAAGCAAAAAGTATCAACAGTTACGACTCAATCAAACTAAAATTTAAAATTATAATTTAAATCATTTTTTCCCATATATTGATCATTATATTTCTTAGTGTGTTATCGAATTATTTTTATTTCAAAATATGAATATATGAATCAAAATTTTTATTTATATTTTAAAAATATTCTTAGTTAGACAACTAATCATAATGAGTAGAAAAGAGGGCTGCATAAGTGCACTTTATTTGTTCATGTTATTTTATAAAATACATTATTGTCTTCTCAACTTGTGGTAAGTTCATTGACGTATTATATGTATCAATTTTTTTTGTAAGAAATTGAACTTAAATATTATTTCAAAGTAGGTTTATGATAATTATTATAAGAGTGTCATTTTTTAACATTATTATTTTAAATAGAAGCACAATCTCTAGTGATAAGAAATATAAATTTCGTTAATAACTTGCTAAAGTTTTTGCTAGCCTCGTGTCATTAAAGTATAAAAATTTAAATAAATATTTCTTACTTTTATCGTAACATTTAAAAAGATAATGTTAAATTTCTCTCTCTAACTGAGTTTGGTTAACAAAAAAAAGGGTATTTACTTATAAGTGTACGTAAATCTACATTAAAATAATGAGTCACTAGCCGCTAAATAACATTTAATAAATAATTCAAGCTATTTGTGTGAAAGGCTAATTAAAAAGCTTATGAAATTTAAACCGAAATTTTTCAAAAAGGAAATTAATTAAGATGTCAGTATTCTAATGGCTTTAATTTTTAAAAGTGCATTCGCACTTAAAGTATTACTAACTCTTTAAATTAATAAATTAAATACATTAAGTACAATTTACTTGATATTACATCTATATTAATATTTAATTGATTGCGTGTCGCACTCACTGTGAAATATGATGAATAATAAATAAGCTACTTTGAGATTAATTTCACAAAATTTATTTGCATTTTCACAAATCTTTTTCGGCAGGTATGCCATTATTGCTTTTTAATAATGGCGTAACTGTCGAATCAAATTTATTCATTCACAAGATATATCTTTTTTTTATTTACCCTGGCATTTTGTTTATTTATACATTTTATGAAGTATAACATTAATTTTCTTAATGTTTAGTATTTTTTGACCCCTATATAACGTTCAAATCTATTTCTATTGTACCTTGTATAATAATGAATTCTAGTATTATCTTATAATAACATAGCAAAGTTATCTATTATTGGAGTCTCATTTTGAAGACATTTGAACAACCAAACAATCATCTTTCGTTATTAGCTGCGAATTGTCGTCTGTCTAGACTATACGTAGTTTTCAAAATTTAATGTACGAGAGAATGCCTGGAATTAATTTACGGGGTAAAAATATTTTGAAGGTATGTGTAATGATTTCTATCGACTTAACATCTTAGATAATTTTTCTTTATTTAGTAAACTCACATGGTGATATTATGAATATATTTATTATTAATGGTAACGTAACAATATTATAACGATAACATGTCATATGTATAGTGATCTTAATTTACCAAACGTTTCATCAAAAGAAATTAGCCCGGAAATTTTTCATTATATATAGTCTCCGGCTGTGGAAGGCCTTCATCCTTATATTAACCCTATAAAGTGTGTGTTTTTATTAAATCGAGAAAAATTCAAATTTTCACTAACATTTTAGGTATACTGAGAAATTTATTTTGGAACTTTCAACAAGACATTTTATAGCTAAAGGACTGCTCCTTTGTCTGGTTTGAATGAACTTTAAGTCGGACTTAAAATAAACTAGGGAATAAAAAATAAAGATTTAACTCTTCCTTTTGGTAGTAATAATATTTAGCTTTAAACAATTTTCATATGCCTATGTGTTTTAATTTTCGAAGTTAGATGCGTAATACTTTTTGTAATGTTGATATTTTCAAAAAACAAAAATTAGTTGTCGTATCAATAAATCTGGAAGTACCTAGGATCTGAAAAATTTATTTTTACATTAGGTACTTAATTAATTCAACCTTCAGTATATCCTAGTATTTTTACATTTTTCCCCCATAACACGTTCATTGAATTTTATGAAATTTTTAAAGTTCAAATAAAGGAAGCCTCTGTTATTTTTTATTTCGTCAATGATTATTTTAAAGGATTTATCTCATTGTAAGTAAATAAGCATTGGCTTATTCGTTAGAATGACAAAACTAATTTTAAATGTTGTAATTTTTGTGAAAATACTTAAATGCAGTCTGCGATATGGAATGGCCTTATTTTGCCTTTCATAAATATCTATTGTTTGAGGTAGTTCAGTTTCTCTGGTTAAGCTTTTTTAAGATGTTAATTGTGTCGCAATTTTATTTTCGTTTCTACTGTTGTTTTATTATCTATTCTTATAATAGATCCTACGTAATTTTCATGGGAAACGACCGAATCGGCGTGCTGAACGTCGTGTAAAACTAATGGAACGCACCTTAAATGTCCATAGCATAAATTAACGTTACCGTGTATCCATGGTTATTTCTTTTCACAATTATCTACATCTCAGTATAAATTGACAATTGACATAAGTGTTGCAAAAGGGTGCGCCACGTTATTTTAACATTTTACTTTCTTTTGGGTGCGTTTTTCTTTTTATGTTTTATGCGTTTAATCACAGTTAATTTGTTTTGCTAACTCTAGCCATTTCCTGCAGATTGACCGGTAAATGAGAAAGAGCGTTGAAGTCAATGTTAATCCTGAGCACTGAAAGAAAAATACATCGTCTACTGCCATGATGTTCTTGCTGACTTTTAATCCTGGACGATTTTGCAATCAATTAAGGTGAGGATACATTCCATTATATATCATTTGATATAAACAGAAAAGGGTTCAGTGTTATTTTAACATTCTGTTGTGCAAATTTTTTATTAAGGTGGCTTAATTAATAATACCTGAATACTATTTCAAAGCATTTTATTTTACAGGAACATTATAAAAACTCTGTATGTCATACATGATGGAGCATTAATTGTATCAGTCCTCCTTCACTCCAGGATGCAGCAGTACCTGAAGGAAACATAGAAATGCCTTTTCCCACTGGAAACAGAGGAAGTGTGTGTGTTATTGTTGTTGCTACAGGAAGGGAAGGACTTATGACAATAAATTTGTAAGTAACAGCATTATTTAAAAGTACCAGATGTGGCACTATGATATGTGTATATATTAGGTGTCTAGTAGATCTACCTTAAGTGCTTCTTTATTTTATTTTATTTTATGGTATAATTAATTCGTTTTTTCTTGCCCATCTCTACAGATTGGTTAACAAATGAGAGAGCATTGAAAAATTGAAAGGACAATTTGTCTAATCTTCACCTTGCAACATTATGCAGTTAATTTCCGACTGATGAGTGAGATCACTTTGAGGTTTGTGTGGACTCCACTGAAACAAGAAATTTTCTGCAATGGTCGACCTTCTTGGACATCGCTTACTGGTGATTTCTTCAGTTCATTTTTGGTTTATCAGCAAGAGCATACGAATGTTTATTTGGATTCCATTGGACAACACTGTGGTACGTTCCTTTCTGAACTCTGTTGGTTGATTGTTTTTGCTGTTGCCTCATCTTCATCTTTGGAAGATACATTCTGCAGTTGCTTAAGGTAAGAATATATGATATTACTAATATTAATTACTCGTTATTAATCTGTTACCACCGTATCTGTTTCAGGTCGCCGTTGGAGAAGACAAAGAAGACCGTAGTTAGAATGTTTCTTTATTTTGTTTCGATCAAGTTTTTATTTTGTATGTTATTTAGCTCATTTAGTTGAATTCATATTTTTTATGCACGTTTTTAGCTCATTTAGTTGAATTCATCCTTTATTTTGCATGTTATATAGTTTATTTTATTTGAATTCGTTTTTATTTTGCATGTTTTAATTTTTATATATATTTTGCATGTCTCTTGCTTACCTCTTCGCTTTGCTTACTGCAGATTCTCGCTATTCCGCTTCGCATTTACACTACGTCTTCTACATGATTCAACGTTTCGTTATCGTGTTCAATTCTCTTCTCAGCTTTGTGGGCCTAGGGAGGGCCTCCCCGAACGAATCCCCTTAGCCTTAGCTTTTTAGTTGTTCTTTTAAGGTACCTTAGGTACCTTAACGCGAGTCTACCCTAACGTTACTTCATTTCAGACGGGGTACAGTGGGTTATCTGGAATAGGAGGAATAGCCGACTGCCCAGCTTATTTTGTCGAAATCTGTCCGATCTTTTCTACCAATCTATTAGTCTTTGTCGTTAGTCCTGCTAATGCTCTATTCGCTTTCAGATAATATGGATTTCCTAAGAAGACCGAAAACATCGTATTTTTTTCTTTTTATTGTACTTTATTTGAATTTTCATTTGTTTTCTTGTATTTCTCTTACAGGTGTTTTTTCTTTTTACTTTATAAACTGTTATATTAGTATAATCGTAATTTAAACTGTTAATTAGCTTTTCCAAATTCAGTTTTTGCCATAATTGTTCAAACCAAATACAATTTTATTAGTAATTTTAATCATTAGAAGTAATTTGGGTGGATAGGGTGGCTATAAGGGGAGATGCGGAGGCCACAGAGTGTTAGGGGGCCTTTTTGTCCCAAAAATAGTATTCAAATATTAATATAACAATTTATAAAGTATAAAATGTAAGTAGTTATTACATTTAATTGTAGTAAACTCTTGTTGATTTGTATTAAAGATGTATTTAAAGTTAATTATACTATCTGTGTATTGTTTGTAAATCAAGCTGTATTGTATCCAGTATATTTTGTAGTAAATAAGTCAAATAATCTATTAATAGTTTTAGGCAAATATAAACATGATTAGATAATTGTATTGTATTTTTTAAGAGTGATTTTTAATAAATGTGTTAAGGATTAGAAATTGTTTTATTTTCTCATTAACCAACACTATAAATTCAATAAACTATTCAAAAAAAGAAGGCATTAAGTGAAGTATATTCATTAAATTGCTGACTTATTAATGCTAGTTCGAAAGTTTGACATAACGATATACAAGATGTTCAATTTATGTTCGATAATTTAATACAAAGCAACTTATGCTCTCCTGATACAAATGTCGAAAATTTTTCAAAATTTTGAATTTGTGTTAACATACGAGGTCTGATCAACAAATAGTGTGACAAACAATTTTCGATTTTTCCAGATTTTTTGTCAAATTATTTATTGACTAGACCTCGTATGTTATTGTGAACTGGAAATTTTGAAAAATTTTCAACATTTGTATCAGGAGAGCATAAGTCCAAAGAGTTATTTTTCAAAAAATAACTACTGTCGGATCTTTAGTGTTCAAAAGAAAAAGTAACTGACATTACTACTCTTACCATGTAAAAAAGCCATAATTTTGATTTATTTATTAACTAGATTAGTAATGGACATGGAGTAGAACAAATATAAGCCATAATTTTCATTTATTTATTAATTAGATCAGTACTGTACATAAAGTAGAACAAATATATGTATTTTAAATAAATTTACAATACATATTTAAAAAACAGCTTCTATGCAACAACACATACATTTATTTATTGTTACACCTATATATTCAGAACAAATTATTTATTTACATTATTAAATCATATACATGTTACCATAGTGTTATCAATCAAGAACAAATACATTTCAACAAGATTTTATTATAATTACAAGCAAATTAGGCACAATATATTTTTTATAAAGTAAAAAGAATAATATAATTATAAGAGAAAGACAAAATTATGTACAATATATTGTTCATAAGCTGTTATATTAATATTTGAATACTATTTTTGGGACAAAAAGGCCCCCTAACACTCTGTGGCCTCCGCATCTCCCCTTATAGCCACCCTATCCACCCAAATTACTTCTAATGATTAAAATTACTAATAAAATTGTATTTGGTTTGAACAATTATGGCAAAAACTGAATTTGGAAAAGCTAATTAACAGTTTAAATTACGATTATACTAATATAACAGTTTATAAAGTAAAAAGAAAAAACACCTGTAAGAGAAATACAAGAAAACAAATGAAAATTCAAATAAAGTACAATAAAAAGAAAAAAATACGATGTTTTCGGTCTTCTTAGGAAATCCATATTATCTGAAAGCGAATAGAGCATTAGCAGGACTAACGACAAAGACTAATAGATTGGTAGAAAAGATCGGACAGATTTCGACAAAATAAGCTGGGCAGTCGGCTATTCCTCCTATTCCAGATAACCCACTGTACCCCGTCTGAAATGAAGTAACGTTAGGGTAGACTCGCGTTAAGGTACCTAAGGTACCTTAAAAGAACAACTAAAAAGCTAAGGCTAAGGGGATTCGTTCGGGGAGGCCCTCCCTAGGCCCACAAAGCTGAGAAGAGAATTGAACACGATAACGAAACGTTGAATCATGTAGAAGACGTAGTGTAAATGCGAAGCGGAATAGCGAGAATCTGCAGTAAGCAAAGCGAAGAGGTAAGCAAGAGACATGCAAAATATATATAAAAATTAAAACATGCAAAATAAAAACGAATTCAAATAAAATAAACTATATAACATGCAAAATAAAGGATGAATTCAACTAAATGAGCTAAAAACGTGCATAAAAAAATATGAATTCAACTAAATAAGCTAAATAACATACAAAATAAAAACTTGATCGAAACAAAATAAAGAAACATTCTAACTACGGTCTTCTTTGTCTTCTCCAACGGCGACCTGAAACAGATACGGTGGTAACAGATTAATAACGAGTAATTAATATTAGTAATATCATATATTCTTACCTTAAGCAACTGCAGAATGTATCTTCCAAAGATGAAGATGAGGCAACAGCAAAAACAATCAACCAACAGAGTTCAGAAAGGAACGTACCACAGTGTTGTCCAATGGAATCCAAATAAACATTCGTATGCTCTTGCTGATAAGCCAAAAATGAACTGAAGAAATCACCAGTAAGCGATGTCCAAGAAGGTCGACCATTGCAGAAAATTTCTTATATCAGTGGAGTCCACACAAACCTCAAGGTGATCTCACTCATCAGTCGGAAATTAACTGCATAATGTTGCAAGGTGAAGATTAGACAAATTGTCCTTTCAATTTTTCAATGCTCTCTCATTTGTTAACCAATCTGTAGAGATGGGCAAGAAAAAACGAATTAATTATACCATAAAATAAAATAAAATAAAGAAGCACTTAAGGTAGATCTACTAGACACCTAATATATACACATATCATAGTGCCACATCTGTTACTTTTAAATAATGCTGTTACTTACAAATTTATTGTCATAAGTCCTTCCCTTCCTGTAGCAACAACAATAACACACACACTTTCTCTGTTTCCAGTGGGAAAAGGCATTTCTATGTTTCCTTCAGGTACTGCTGCATCCTGGAGTGAAGGAGGACTGATACAATTAATGTTCCATCATGTATGACATACAGAGTTTTTACAATGTTCCTGTAAAATAAAATGCTTTGAAATAGTATTCAGGTATTATTAATTAAGCCACCTTAATAAAAAATTTGCACAACAGAATGTTAAAATAACACTGAACCCTTTTCTGTTTATATCAAATGATATATAATGGAATGTATCCTCACCTTAATTGATTACAAAATCGTCCAGGATTAAAAGTCAGCAAGAACATCATGGCAGTAGACGATGTATTTTTCTTTCAGTGCTCAGGATTAACATTGACTTCAACGCTCTTTCTCATTTACCGGTCAATCTGCAGGAAATGGCTAGAGTTAGCAAAACAAATTAACTGTGATTAAACGCATAAAACATAAAAAGAAAAACGCACCCAAAAGAAAGTAAAATGTTAAAATAACGTGGAGCACCCTTTTGCAACACTTATGTCAATTGTCAATTTATACTGAGATGTAGATAATTGTGAAAAGAAATAACCATGGATACACGGTAACGTTAATTTATGCTATGGACATTTAAGGTGCGTTCCATTAGTTTTACACGACGTTCAGCACGCCGATTCGGTCGTTTCCCATGAAAATTACGTAGGATCTATTATAAGAATAGATAATAAAACAACAGTAGAAACGAAAATAAAATTGCGACACAATTAACATCTTAAAAAAGCTTAATCAGAGAAACTGAACTACCTCAAACAATAGATATTTATGAAAGGCAAAATAAGGCCATTCCATATCGCAGACTGCATTTAAGTATTTTCACAAAAATTACAACATTTAAAATTAGTTTTGTCATTCTAACGAATAAGCCAATGCTTATTTACTTACAATGAGATAAATCCTTTAAAATAATCATTGACGAAATAAAAAATAACAGAGGCTTCCTTTTCTTAATTGGAACTGCAAGATTGCTTATGGTGTATTAATTTTTTTAAAATGATGTACATATTAATGTATCTTCTGATGAAGCCACTGCGACGAAACAATTGTTAAGTAGAAATAAAATTGTGAAAATAACCAACACTGTGTTATTTTATTCTAGGCAATTTAATATTATTTGTAATTATTGATGCAAATATACCGATATTCGTGATTAATGATGTTTTTATTAGAGATTGCTTTTTTTAGTCGAATTTTCTCATCTTATAATTAATCTGTTATATATTTAAAATAAATATCAAAAGTTTTCGATCGACCCTCGTATATTGAAATCTAAATACTATTCACAGCGACATCTAGCGGCCAATAGCTCAAGGTGACTGTTTAATTGTACAAATGTCTTTAACATTAGAAGCCGTTAATAGTTAGCTTTATCGTTTTACTTTAAGATGGCAGCAGCTGTATTATTATACGAGGTGCAGTAGAAAAATATTTGAACACTATAGAGATTAAATCATGTAGATAAAATAAAGTAATTAGATGAATCACTTATTTATTAAAATAAAGCTTAGTACTTCATAAGTTGTGTGAATAAGCAAAATGCGAGGGTAAATAGAAAGTAGAAATAGAATAAAGGATAATTTTCTACAAGTCGTAATTTAATGAAGTTGTTCTATTATGTATTAATTTGAAGATTTTATAATTCTTTGTGTGTATACTTTTAAGTTCGACTATACTTTGCAGATTATTATCCGTTGTTAAATGTATTTTTTTTATTTACCCTCGCAGTTTATTTATTCACACAATTTATAAAGGATCGAACTATATTTTAACAAATAACTGTTTTGTATCTGTTTCACGTACCGTGTATAGTGTTGAAAACACATTTCTACTGTACCTTGTATAATGTGGTAGCTGCTGCCATCTTACATTGAAAAGTTAAGGCTAACTATTAACTGTCTGTAGTATTAAAGACATTTGTACGACTAAACAGCTCCATTCGCTATTGACCGCCAGACGTCTCCCATGATAAGTTCATTAGATTAGTCATACCAGGTGCGATTGAAAACTTTTCGAAAGTTTTTATGAATATTATTAAGGAACTTTTACTATAAAACCATTTGTTAGTACAACAAGCATTATTAGGGCAAGTTTTTCGTAGAAATGTTTTTAGCAGAGGTTTACATTTATTTCTATCCTTTATATTCTTGGCTTATTTCAAAAATAAAAATAAAACCTGTCATACCTAGTATATTATAAATAGTTTGTACTATCTGTTATGTATTACAAATGAATGTTAACGAGAGATGTGTACCGGTCTGTTAGTATGCAATATTATGATTAATAGAGAATGCTGTGGGTTTGTGAAGATTCATTACAATTTGTTGACTTAAAAAACAGACGTTATGAAATATCAGGCGTGTATCAGCTAGAGTGCTATATAGACCAAACCGGATGAAACTTTACATTGAAATACAGCGAAGCCATTAGAGATAAAGATACGTCGAATTTCGGAAAAGATTTAGTTGAAACAGACTACATGTTAGATCTAAACCATGTACTCGCAATCTTACATATTTGAAAAAATTAGATTTCTTTGAGTTTTTAGAAATTGACCGAAAATATATATAAAAATTTGATTAATTTAAATGATCAAATAAATATAAATAATTCACGATTACTCAACTTATTTCTTTTAACTTTAATTTTAGTTGGGTTATAATTTGGGTTTCAGGTTCCTTTTTTTATACATTAATATGATATTATATTTATTACAAATTAATGAGGAAAATTTTGTTATCCGGGATCTTAAGCTTTTCGCGCCCGTGCTATTACCACTAAGCTGCAGGAAATTCCCTTTTCATGTTGGACAAAACCTGCATACCAACATTAACGTTAAGTTTTATATTAATCGTTGGAAATTATGGACAATACTTACACTACATTTTATTTACTTGTATACTCATAAATTTATTGTAACTATAAATTCAATTGTATTTATGAAAATGTCGTAAATAGACAAAACCAGTTTTCAGTTAGTGTTGATATTTTATTTCATAAATAACGTGAAGTCAGAAAAAGTCAACAACTTGTAAGTTTGGCGTTATAAAACACGGTAACGACAAAGGATTTTGTTGCGGTTCTTACCTAAAGTGTCCATTAGTGTTCTTAGTTATCTTAGCACGATCAGTGCCCAGGCTTTAACATCATTATTACCGAGGATAATCAGATATAATTATTTTTATGAAAATATGTTTTTGTTTATAATTTAAGAATTGCTTATGATGGGGATTTTCATTGTTTTCATTTGGTAAATACGGTGGTCACAAAAGGATCAACGTTGGGTCCATGGTTAGCGTCAAAACTAATCGTGATTCTATTCCATTTGTGTGTGTGTGTGTGTGTGTGTGTGTGTGTGTGTGTGTGTGTGTGTGTGTGGCTATTCATTTAAATCCAAGAAATTCATAAATAATTATATAGATAGAGTCAGAATAATATGATTTCTTAATTCCACAGTACTAATAAACGTATATAGATAAAATAAATATGGTTTGTTTCAATTGCGAGTGTATATATATATATATGTATATTTGTGGATAATAGGAAGGTCGGTAACAGAAATAAATAAATAAAACGGATCAAATAAGAGGCACAACCTGTAATTTTCATGAACAAACAAATTCAAGGTATCTGTATCTACCTAATACATATCTATAGGTAGGTATATATGCCTATCTACATTATACATTATACACCCAAGGATCGTTATACAAGACTTCATTAAATCCGATGCAATGCAGCATTGCATCGGTTGAAACAGACCATTAATGGTTACAACGGCATTGCCATTTCGAATAAATACATACCAATATACACGGTGTCCCAATAACGCATTGTCATTGTCAAGTAGTTAGAAAGAAATAGGGAGGTTTTGAAGCCACTTTTTCCAAAATATAATGCTTCAATGTCATTTAATACAAAGATTTTTCGTTTTATCATTTCAAATATGTGTAGGTATTGGATTAGTTCAAAAAAATCAATTTTTTTTTGTTCCAAGTCCCAGTTAATTTATGCCTTTGATATTAATATTTAGTGGTTGGTGAAGATAATTTTCCATTTTTCATTTATTTGTTCTCTCCTATTTAACATAAATAAATATTTTAATAAAGGAAACAGAAAAAGAAAAGAAATGTTTCAACAAAACTTTCTTTCTTTTCTTTTTCTGTTTCCTTTATTAAAAATGTGTCATCGAGAATATTTCTGCCATTCGCTGATTACTTCAAGATTTATAAAGCAATTTCCTCAATCCAGGGGAGCATTAGCTTTCAGGAGGATTTGGTTAGTCTCAGAATGGTCGTATGTCAATGGTATTCTTCTCAGTATCGACAAATACCTACCATGTGTTGATAACTTTTGCAAGAACCCTTGTGTAAACAATGTTTAATTATACCGTAAACGACGAGGAAATAAATAGACTTGAAAATAAGTCAAGAATTTGGGTTTTAATATTTGTAATAAGGCTTTTGAGTTTATTGGGTTCATTGAAAGAAACACTGCGGGATTCAAAAATCCTTTCACTATAAGTATGCTTCTTGTTGAGTTGTATTCGTAATTTTTTCTTATTTGTACCAATATTATTCTTAGTTGTATTGCTAGTTTATAAGCATATACGTAGATAAATGTACTTCGGCTAGAATAATAAGTCAACTTTGTTTAGTCTATCAAATAAGTTAATATCTTTGCGTGTATTACTTTATTACCCTTTTGGTATTAGTATTTTTCTATTTTAGTCTGTCATCTTTTTACTCTCTGTTAAATTGGTTCACTTCTTCAAACTTATTTCTTAATATACATTTAACATACCGATACACTGCATTTTATTGATACTTTCAATAAATAGTTTATTAAAAATGAACACCTTATCAGGCTTGAGTGAGTAGAAAATATACTACCTAGTGCCTTTTTGATGGGTTACAATTTAAGGTAGTTAAATCATAATTATACCGTAATAATTTATGTAACATCTGTAAAACATAAGTAGCTACGTATGCTTGGAATTAATAATAGATATAGTTTGATTTTATAAGGTTTATCATAATTTATTGTTTTATATTATTAAAGATGAGTACATAAAAGGCAAGATAACCCTATGAATACTTTTATATCTATCCCATCATTAAACATACAACAAACACTAATACTAATACTGATTTGTGTTCTTTTAAAAAAACATTAGACAGCCACCTTGTAATTAGAATAATTTACTTTGCAAATAGCTAATAACCTATTTTCTTTTAATTTTTAACATATTAATTATGTGATGTATAACAATTTATGGAAAGATAACACAACACAATACAACACAAAACACGCATACTTCTGTAACAATTATATGTAATGTAAAGGGTGCTGGTCCGTTTAAAATATAAATAAACTATTAACATGGGATTTTTTTAATTACTTGTGAACTATGTACCTCAGTTATGAGGCAGTAGGTATATAACAACAAAAAAGCTCTGTTATCATTGAACTCTTTCAAAAGTTATTTAAAGTTGAAATGATGTAGAAATTATTTTTTTTTCGAGATTGGCAGCGAAACTGCCAAACTTAATCACAAATTACCTATCGTGTTTTATTGTGAAACATTTCAACCGCTCTAAAATAAATTGAATAAATTATTAATAATTCTAAAATAGTTTAAAAAAACTACAATATTTTGTCATAAGTTCAGTAATTTTGCTGTTAATTTGCGGAAAAAGTGAATTTCACCTTTATTTTGAATTACATTTGAAGGAGTTTCTTGTAGATCATTAAATTCCTTATAATAGTACGTATGTGATTTTTATGTACCTATACTTACGATGAGCCACAAAATTCAGAAATAAAAAAAAGCTTCTCGTGCTAATTACACGAAAAATGGTAAATTGGGTTCAAGGACCTCTCAACACCAATATTAAGGACTATGTATTCTTTCTATAATTATTAAACATGTGATATTTTGAAAAAAAGAACAGTCGATTTTTTTTAATCAGTCTATTGTGTAGGTAGGTATATAAAAATCTCGAATACCTGCTTAAATCTTGTAGATAGGTTTTGATGAATACGTACTAATTAATATTCAATTAAAATCGTTTAATACGTGAAATACGGACAAATTTTTATGGAGAATCGAAAAGTGAAATTAGTCACGAAAAAGAGGCATTTTTTTTGGGACATCTTGTACCTATACATCCAGAACCGAACCTATAAAGGTAAGCTGCAAGTTCGAGTTGTAGAACGAAACAAAAATCATCACAGTAAACTGGATTCGGTACGTAGCTGCGTATTTCATTCAATACGGCCAACGTATGCAAATAACTTAAGCAATTTCAAACGGAGGCGTGGCCGACGTTCAATTGGTTAAGAGCGCTATCGAAACGGACTTGTTATTGGTCTGCAACTATACTTAAACTCTCCTACCACCTTCAGGTGTCCGCAACACTACTCAACGCACGCCACTATATTATTTTTGCTCCAGAGAGACGCTTTTAAATGCGCAAATCGCAAATCGCGCAGATATGCCCGCCGACTTGCGCCCTTTTATCAAGTAGTATTTTTCGTGGGGCAACTGAGAAAAATCATATAATGTTATGGACACAGTGACGTTTTGTCTGCACACAAAAAACTTACGTAATCGCTCTTCGATGTCCGATCGGACGTGAAACGTCAAGATGCTTATAAAACGACTCCGTCTTAAACACGTAAGATTTGGTATCGATCAACGATGGATTTCATTCAATCGATACTAATGAGTTGTCGTCAAGTCTAAAAGGGCATCGTATCAAAAACTATATAATACAGATAATGTATCGTTATAATAAGTAGATACCTATCTACTTACTTGAACCAGAAAAGGAAATTGTGATGATGAAAATAATAAAAACAATAAAAGCCTTACCCCAACTTAACTATAACTCTTTTTGATGTTATGTTTTTGTTTATATTTAGCTAGACACTTAGTGAAATTTTATCACTCTGATTTCTCATTTAACTATCTAATAGATAATCTGTCAGATTCGTAGTCAGGGGACAATTTTTAAATAGTTACTTACTTAGTTGAAAATGTGTAAACGGAAGATATGTGAAAAATAGATATTGTTAGGAATGTATTTGAAATGGAAGCTGTAAATAGTAGTATGAACGCTTTCACGACCGGCGTCAATAGAATTATGATAACTTATCGGGCTTTTGGGTCGTGGCTTCCTGAAGATGCCGCAGTCGCTGACGAAACGTCAGGCAACAAAAAAGCCTATAGAGCACGACCCAAAAGCCCGGTAAGTTATCATAATTCTATAAAAGCTGTAAAATGAATGAAACTATTTTTACATTGAATGAAGTACCTAAGTAGGTATAGAGGTAATTATTTGAGGAAATTACGATTTTGAGCTCTATGCTCTGGTAGTTGACCATATATTAGACTAATGGGAATGTAGGTAAATAATAGTCATAATCGGTGGCGAATTTTCCCTTGTAGATACCTGTAATCATTTGGCCAATGACCCACCATATCCGCCTTGCAATTTACACATGAATATTTCCAATAAGTAATTAGCTCAATTTTTCATAATTTCTATTGTAATTCTTACGGCTTACGGAGAAATGCGTTGCTATGATAAAAACGATGCAAATGCAGTAGATACAATATCGCTATCATAGCTGCAACGATGGTGACGGCCCAATGCGAAGCTTAATCGATTTCAATTATTATTGGAAAATATTGCCCGCGCTCCGACAGCGATGTATGTTAGTTCATGGGTTAAGTGTTTAGCGTTTCTTGTTAATATAAGTGAAAGTGAGGATTAGTGACAAGTCTGCAGTGCAGGAAATATTAACCTTAAATTATGAAAAAAGACTTGAAATGAAAGAAAAACTTAAATTTAACGCAAACGATCAATAACAAGGGTAAAGGTAGGTATAAATAGGTATCGTTTTGTAAATGGATTTGCGGTTGTGCGTTTTTTTTTTTTTGTTACCCTTGTTTAAATTAATTTAACCTCCCCCGTGTTTGACCCACGAGCCGTCACTGGTCATAATAAGAAGTGAATTTAACATTAGCAAGCCATAAATTTTAAATTAGTTTCAACATAATACATGCGTTTTATGTTTGCACTTATCTAAATTAGTAATTAGTAATACAGTAACTATAATAGATATATAATATTGACAACCCAGTTACACAAATAATAATTATCACATTGGCAAGTAAATGGTCACTATACCTATACCTATAGAATTAATAAAATAACGGATATACACGTGTAAATATTAACATAGGTACTTACTTATATTTATATCAATACGTTATCTAAACCTATTATAATGTACATAGCCAATAGATTTGTAATTATTTTCTTAAATTATTACAGCACATTTAAAGTGTTAACTATTCAAAATAGAATCTGATCCTATTAGATATACAATTATACTTACTTATTAGATTCGCATTATTATTTGTAATTTCGTAATAAATGTTAGGTACCTACCTAGATAATCTAAGTATTAGTTTTGCGTTTGTGTGACTTTAATTAGTTAAAATAAGTAGGTGAAGGACAGGTTTTGATTTTAACCAGTTCATAATATAAGTATTTATATGGTTCATATATTTTTCGAAAACTGTAAATATTTGGAGGCTTCAAATCTTTAATCATGATACTAACTAACGATTTAATTACAGTTATTACTGCAGGTTTTAAAGTTCAGCAGTAGGTACTTTAGGGGTCATTAGTTCGTCCTCTCTAGCGATTTCACACTTTCATATTATATTATATAAAAATAAATATTTGATAAAATAAATAAAAATATGTTTTAAGCAGTTTCGCGGATGTTTCAAAATAAAAAGAAAATAATAATTTAAATAAATAATAGGTTTGAATACCTATACCATCTACATCTAGAAGGTATAAAATAATTTTCCCTACATATTATTGCAATTCCGGATTCCATCCAAATTTGGACAAATGGGTAGGTACCGTTGTGGGTGGTATACATTTGGTGTACTTGTTTACCATGTCAAAACGTTGGTGATTCTTATTTAAAAAATTCCGATTAAAAGAAAGACAGCATCCTGTATATTGAAAATAAGCGCGTTAATAAGTTCGAACCTTTTAATTAGACGTTGTCTTATCATCTGAGGAGACAACTGCACCGATTTCTATTACAAACTTATCTATATGCCAACTCCAAGGATAATATTAGCACATTATTACCTATATACCTAGTGATTGGTACCAGTTTCGGTCTTACCTATACCTATATCAGCTACGTACATACAGAAAGGCTTCCGAATATGATCGAGAAGTAGATGATAATGATGATGATGATGATGATGATGATGGTGGTGAAGAATAAGAGAGAAGGATAGAAAGAGTTGGCGGAGGAGCTCAGGTAGTGGATTTGCACCTGTCGAGGCGAGGCCGAGGGCCGTCCTGCACGTGTGTGTAGTGGGGCCTTTACCGCGACTTGAGGGTCAATGCTAGTTCACTGTCAATCCCAGAAGGCTACGGTCACTAGAACGTGGCGAGCGCGCGCGATAACTCCTCGAAGACGACGTCCACGCGGACTCCCGTATACACCAGCTACCGGCAAACCAACGAAACGCGATCAAAACAACGAAATAAAAAATTACCTCGATCCAATTTTTTTTTTAAAACCCTTTCAATAACGATAATATTAACTACATTTTCAACTAACTGATAAAAGTGAATCAATAAAAATTGTTTGGACATTTACTTACGCGATTAACATTTTACTCCAGTGTTAAGAAAACTAGAAAAGGACATTTCGAAACATAGTGACGTAGTGACAGACAGCAGTTATCCTTTAAGGATTATAAAGTGTCTCAATTTCACGCTTGATAATAGGGTTCATCTTCTTTTCAACCCTCCGGTACTTGATAATTAGTACCTACCTATTATGTGTCAATATTTGGGCACATTAAAAAAGGACTTGAGAGCAACTAATAAGAAAAAGACGTCAAAATTGAGCTGAGCAAGTTATTATTTATATTTTTATATAATGATAAAAACACTTGTTATTACAACTGGCACCTGTTGATTTTCGCACCTGTTGAATCAGACACAAAAACTGTTTATTTTACGAACTGTTTCTGTTAAAATAAAATGGACTTTATCTTGTTATTACGTGTTATTACCACCATCAACATTAACATCACCTTCATCATCAACAGTAATAGTAAAAGTAGTTACATCGTAATAAATTGACTATTATTGCGTTATTCAGTTTGTTATCGTTGTTTTCTCCTTTATCCGTTTTGACTGATTGATAAAATCGAAATATCACAAATAAATAATGGAAACGTGTGTGTTAATACCTCAAGAATTCAGCCTGTGCGTAAGGGGGGCCGTTATAGGGTCCCGAAAAACTGAACCTGAAGTTTCTGTATGGAGCAATAGTCATATCGCGCAGGGGTCCCTTTGCTATCCCTTTCAAGGGACCATACGACTAGATAAGCTCGAGGTATATGGACAACTAGACGACGATGATGTAAGTACCTAATATATTTAAGTAAAACTAAATATTGTTGAAAAGACGTATTTTGCAAAAATAAACAAATTAGTTTGTATATATATATATTCGGTTGAAATTTTAAATTTTACGTGACGAACTAAGCTTGAAAATATGTACTTAAAAAAAGAGTACCTAGATTGTCATGCAGTTTTTCAAAATCTACGAATTCTGAATTATTTTGAATTTTTTGATTTGTTTTGTTTTAATTGTACGCTATTGAGGAAACGATAAAAATTGTAGTCATCAACGAAAACAAATGAATTTTTAGATTTTTATTCGATTTTCAGTTTTATAGACCTCATAAAAATTTACAGAAACCTTTTCAATTAATTCTGAATTCACTTATTAGACAACATTTTATTTTATTTAATAATAGATATTAAAGAAGTAACATATTTAAAGTAGCTAATTGTGTGATAAAAATATATTTCAAAATAGTTTATCCCTTAATTTAAAAAAGTAAGTACCTATATTTATGCAGACGTTTTTGATGTCTAATTATTGAAAATTAAAATGAATCGAAAATTAATTATATTTACTATTAAAAATAGTATATTAATTCCTTAGTTTTCAAACAGCTGACATTGTTGCTGTTTTTATAATCCATAACTAGGTTTTACGAGTCTTTGTGTAGCTCTTTGATTTTTGGGGGGTGAGCCATGACCTTCCAAATCTGCTTTTCCCCCAAAAGTGTACGCATCTGTGATATTAAGTGTTTTATAGCAATTCCTTAATAAGGTTCGGGAGTTACGCTGTTAAAAAAAAATAGTTCTGTTCTAAAAATAGTAACTAAAATTTGACTTGGTGAAACTGTTCAAAAATTAGAAATGAAATAAAATATACGTTAAATATCAAAAATCAGGTGAAAAATATTTATTTTTTTTGCATTTTTAAGGGTGCGTGTTTTTTTGACAGCTTTAAAAAATGGTGGAACATTTCTATTATTGAACCGACGAGGATGTAATTTCTTGTAACTCCATAATAACACAACAAACAAACATAATGCTTCAGTTACAAAATTTTTATTTGTTAAAAACTATTTCGTTGAACTACATAAACAAAATTCACCATGGAAAATTAAAAAATGAACAAAATTAGGGACTTCTCACCATCCCAATATCACTAGATGATTACAATTTAGAATCAAACAAAATTAACCAGATTGCTTACAATAATGGATATAATTTTTCGTTTGTAATAAACATCATAAACAAAAAATTAAATAATCAAACATTCAATTCTATTTACTCATTTCTCAAAAATAAATACTACAACAGTACATTGTACCTAGGAAGTTTCTCAACCAAATTAATTGAATATACATTAAAATTTTCAATAACAATTATCTTGACAAATTAAAAAAAAAAAACAAATATGTAGCTAAAAAAGAGCTAAAATCGGGAGTTCATTTTCATCATTGTGGTGATTGTGATAAGGCCTACATTGGCCAGACTGGGAGGAAAAAAAGTTATAACAACAAGAACACAAGTTCTACTTATGCTGAAAATTTGATATCAAACAGTCATAGTTTTAATGATCATTACAAAATTTTACATTTTGAAAATATAGGACGAAAATTAAATTTACTGGAAAGTGTACAGATAAACAAATTAAATGAAAAAGGCATTATATTAAATAATCAACTGGACTCAGCGTTATTGAACATTAATATTCAGTATCCTTTGTTCAATTTTTACCCTTACTCCTTAATTTCATCCAATTAGTATATCTACCTATAAATCTGTTTGTATTGTAGTTTTAAATTATATTATTCTTCCACGTGAAGAAGACACTGTATTTTCAAAATATTTATTGTGGTTTTACAATAAATAAACATTTTGTAACTAAAACATTGTGTTGTTCGTTGTGTGTTTCTATTAGTCATCTGATTTTTAATATATACCAAATTTTGTTTTATGACTAATTTTTAACAGCTTCACCAAATTTAATTTTGTCGATGTGTCTCGCATAATTAGTGATTTACTGTTTTTTGCGCACAACTCCTGAATCTCCTTAAAAATTTACAGTGATGTGTGCAGGTCACCGAAATAATTATGCACTTCTAACTTACATATACCATTAAGTATTATAACTACAGCAAATGTAAGTCATTATCGATTTAAATGAATAAATATCACAGTAGGTTAGGTATGCCTACTGTGAGTACTGGTGCAATTAAAAAATATTTGCATATATATGCAAAAGATTTTCCAGTTTTTGTATAATCGCAGTTGGCAAAACTATTATCGGCAATTGAATGATCGTAGTTGCCACAGTAATTAAGCTGTAACCCTAATGAGTATTACGCAACTCACTATCGGCCATTGCTTATTATTTATCAACTTATTACGTACAGGCAGGCATGGGGTATTATAAAAATAACATTACAAACAATGCACGCGCTAGGCTTTTTATGCTACCATATAGAACGAAATGAATTTGAATATTCATAATTTTATGATGTAATGCAGATATCTAGATATCCAGGAGTATTAATAAATAAATAAATATGTCGATCTCAAAGTTATTATTACTAAAACATATATTATTATTATTGGCAAAGACGTAAAGGGTGTGTTAAAAGCCATAAAACCCGTATAAAAAGTGACTGATTGGTTGAAAAATGTACAACGCCACAATACTGATGTAAAATTACAAGCGAACAATAATAAATTATATTAAGGCATAAATTAAAACTGAATTCATTAGGAGAAAAAGTAGTAAATCTAAAATGAACATTATTTCCATATCTATATTACGTTTTAAACTAATAAACAGTCTGCACTGCCTATAAAGGAAGAGAATTTGTGTGAAAAGTTGTTTTTATGTCTAAATTGACGACAAGCATAACAAAATTTTACTACTTTTATAACATACTTATGTCGTCTGGAGATTCATTGTTTTTAATTAATGTCAATAATCTAATCTAAGTTCTTCCTCTACCCTTCATTACCCCTGTTTCTGTTTCTAATATGTCTCTAGCGAGCCCTCTTTCACTTCATCAATTTATTAAAATGAAAATATGTCCTATAATTCGGATTGAACCTGATAAATAGTTATGGTTGCTGGCAGAAATTTTATATTGTTCTTCGCCTGTTTTCGTCGTCATTATCTAAGCCTGTTTGATAAATAACTTGTTGTTTTCACACCTTTTTGGTTAAATACTCGTAAATCGATGCTAATCTAAATCTAAAGACCCAGGGTTAAACGTATAGGTATGCGTATGCTTATAATGTAGAGGCGCGCATAGGTACGAACATAATTGGTTACGCTCTGTAACATACATAATAATAATAATAATAATGTATCGGCACTTACCTTTTCAGCCAACCATTAAAACTATGTTAATAATATTTGACAGACATTTAGGTAGCCGATTTATTAACGCGCATACGTGATTTACTGTACTAGATAATTCATATATATATAGGTAAGACAAGACCTGCTTTCAATTTGGAAAATTAAATAAGAAATGGCTGCTTAAAGTGCAAGAGAATGACTGAGTGTCTTGTTTTAATCCTAACCTAAACTTGTTCTCATTAATATGTGTTTATTACAATATATTAAGAATTTATTTTACTTAAATATGCAAAACTTTAAAGCGAAATGTATACTTTTGAATTATTGTAGGTAGTGGTACATAGTTTAATTTTGCAACAATTTTTTTTCTACCGAAATAGTTATTTGAATATTGACAAAAAGTATTAAAAATATTGACCAGTAAAACACGCAAGCCACTTCGTTTAGGAGCTTTAGTTCTTATCCTATCGTTGAAGTCTCCGGCTATTTAACTATATCAAAGGATTGAACCACATAACTTAGACCATTTATCCACAAACTTCCTTTGTAAACAATTAAGACAATCATCCTCAGTGATTTCAGTGTAAAAAATCTGATAAATAATCCATTTAAGAGATGAAATTAATAATTTGATTCTGGAGGTTTCCCGCTTGACCTAACGTTGAAGTCTTTAGTTTTTAAAGTAGAATAAAATCACTTTGTCGCAAGTTTTAGGTCATTTACTCATAGAACTGGTATTGTGAACAATTAAAGCAATCATTTTAAGAAATTTTAGGGTAATAACCCTTATAAATAGTCCTTTTTAGAGACGAAAGGTATAATTTGATTTTGGAGGTTTCTCTCTTGATCTAACGTTGATGTCTCTAGATTTTTAAATAGAATAAAGCTACTTTGTTATAAGTGTAGGTCATCTTTCTATAAACCTACTCTTATAAACAATTGAGACAATTGTAACAATATCAAACCATGTTTTAAAAATCCTTAATCTTTCAATCATATCTTACAATACAGTGCACCGTTTTTTGGAAATATGTAAAATATAAACGCATATTTTAATATCATTAGGTATCATTATTTTAGAAAAATACAACATTTGTGTAATAGATGACCACCGAAATGGTCCTATTTAACATATCATTACAAATTTAGACAAATGATTAATTCAAATTAAATGTTAATATTTTTTCCATCAACACTTATTAAATTTCGTAGACATTAATTGGTCTGAATTAGTTAATTTTCAACATCGTGTGGGCACTCTGGGAGGATTATTTTAGCACAACAACTAACGACTACGTAAGTAGGTATAGGTAGGTACCAATTTTTAATTAATTAAAAAATGTTTACTTCTATATCCTGCTGTTAGTTTGTTTATTTCATTTGTTTAAGCAGTTTAAATCGTGTTTTGGTTTGAATGGATAATTATTTTATACATACATACAGAGTGTATATATTTTTCTCATATAAAATTCGTTCTTACTCTTTTTCAATTTTGAGTTGTTCCCTGATATTTGTTTAATTTCTCCTCACTGATATTATAGCGCTATCATTGCTGACCACATTACTTGTATCAAAATTGAAAAATAAAATAAAAATATGCTCTTGGTTTGCATTCTCTCGAAACTGTCAGACGTGTATCGAAATATCGAACTGATTGGTTCTCATCAGTATGCCATAGACAGATTCAGCAGAACGCTAACCAAGTAGGGCCGTAGCCACGGGGGGGGGGGCTCCAGGGGGCTGAGCCCCTCTAGTAGGATCTCAGCCATCCGTCAGTCAACAGTCGGCATTTATAGGAAATTTGAGAAATTTCGAAATTTCTACATTCTAAAAAAGCAGGTCGATCCGTCGCCGCACCCCCCCACCCATTTATCTATGCGAAGCGATCTGTTTACGCTGGTTTTGTTGCATATTACGCGTTTGCGGCGGTCTCCAACTCACTGTAATAACACTTGCCATTGCGCCAATACCCCAATCTTCATTAGCTTTCGGCTCGAACGGGACGGAATAGGAGCAATCGTCACTACGATGAGATCGATTATTAGCTGAGACAAAGGACGTGATTATTACTTCGACAAGGAAGGAGTCACGTATTAATAAGACAATCACAAAAAGGTAGGATTATTATGAATACGTTTACATTTATCTGTAGATACTGTTGCCTGACGACACCTTCGCTGAAATTTATAACCAACGAACTGCATTTGAGGACACCTACAAGCTTTTAGCGACTTGCTGTACCTTTGGATGTAGTAAAACTCTTTGAGAGTCATCATTTTCGGTACTTACATGGATAAACCATTAACATACCCCAAAGAATGTCTATGAAGCACCAACGACAAGCTAATTTAATTGATTTAACGTTTGAAAAAGTTTATACGAAGAATATTGATTTGTTTGAGTTAATGCGAAAAATTTAATGACCAAATTGCGAAAATTACAAGTTTTTTAGACTTTCCAATTATATTAATTGCGGTCACCTAAAAGGTCCCTCAGCCCCCCCTGATATCAAGGCCTGGCTACGGCCCTCTAACCAAGAGCATATTTTTATTTAATTCGACCTGCTTACGTTACAGTTTAACAAGTCGATATCGTTATTTGAAAAGGACCTTCTTTAAGATTATTGAATCGAACAGATAAGTAGCAAATAATATCCATAGATGGCGTTCACTACGCTGTCTGTATTTATATAAAATTGGAAAAGTTTATCAATTTTATCAATTTATAACATAAATTATAATGAATGATTGACCCTGGTGATACTAAGACTTACATTAGTATCATCAGTGTTTTGGCTCCTTTGAGTGCAGTACAACCGCCTTAGCAGTTTTGAAAGAAACACTGCAACCCAAGGTTCCACATGAAACGTTTAAATTCCATTTCGATGCGCAAGAGTCTCTGACTGAGGATGACAACTTGGGTATCGAAATACGTAGGTGTATCAGTAGTAACAAGTCTAATCAATTGTGAAAATCCGGGTAAAGTTTTATTTTATTAATAAGAGTATTAATCAATCTTAGTACCTTATCGACCGCAATGACTTTAACTTATTATTCAATACAAAACCTTCAATAATTGTGAGTCATAGATTCACAGATATTTATTTGTATGTAAATCATATTATATTATTGTACTCAAGTGGATCGAATTAATTAAAAATGTGGCTCAAGTAGCTCTCTCAAGACTCCTATTGTCTGTTACGTGTTACTTTGTATGTGCGTGTGCATATATGTATATATTATTATTTATGTGTTTAAATAGCGTAACGACACAAATGTGTGCGTAATAGTACACGTTCTTCGGTTTTTAAAATACAATGCGGCCAAGTCCTTCTTGGTGTTCATTTTTTTTTTATTCGTCGAGCTTTTGCTCCGTAACGCCGAATGGCTAATAAGATTTTATGTCTTTATTGGTTTGTTTTCGACTTAACTAGAGTCGTAAAAGGCGTTCATTAGAATACTGACATTTTCGGTTCCGCCCATAATAAAAAATATACCGTTTTTGTAACATCAGAAATGTTATAAATATTTATACCACAAGAAGAATCGAACAACGTTCAAATAACATTTGAAATGTTTTTTTTTTGAGTACTCACAGTACTGTTTCTAAAACACATTGCTTTGTACAAAAAAAATTGGATTTGTAGAAGAAAAGATTTTTAATTATTTTCATATCTTACCAAATACGTTGTTAAATATAATTTTGTAGAAGCTACCTTGATATCATTACGCCCAGATACAAAACATCATGGCAACATTGGTTGCATTTGTTTTTGATTTGCGAGTTTTCTTCTTAACCTACTGTTGAAGTCTCCGATTTAAAAAGTAGAACAATCTCACTTTAAGGCAAGTTTATACAATTTCTTCGTAAACCTGCTTTTAGAACCAATAGGGGCCCTCATTTTTAATAATGAAAATCATCAATTATTCTGTTTTGAGATTATTTAAAGTATGATTGAAAACAAGTTTTAATAGTCAAACTGCAGTACTCCGTTGGTTTGACCAAAATACTTAAAATAATTGATTTATTAATCTAATTAAAAAAAAACCGTTTGAGGTTTATTCCCCAAAACTTGAAAACTAAATTATTTTCTCTAAATAAGGATTCATACAATTGCGATAAGTAAATATTTAATAGTTTTGCTTGTTATATTTGAGTGAAATTGTAGTTTTTTTGCCATTTGATTTTACTTTAAGTTATTTTATCATTTCGTTAGTTAATTTCCTTTATTAATAAGTTTTTTAATGAGAGGCCTCATTAAAGTTTCTCAAGTCTTTACTTGTAAAATTTAAATTAACAAAACACCAATGAAAAACATATATTTTTTTATGCCAAACGCGGCAGACACATTAGTGAGAACTTCAAGAGTCGTTTAAATAGGAAAATTTAGAAGATATATTTTTTATTTAGAAGAAACATTCGGTGTAAGCAAATTATTTACATTCATAAGCTGTTACGGGGTCTACTAATGGTTTACAATAAGTTAACTGGCAGAACAAATTGTAGCTCGTAAAAATCACACCAACGAAACATGCTAATTCCGGACAAAATTGTGCGATCTTATCACCAGATTTTATATACCGAGAGAAAGTTTACGAATAAATAATAATCTGACACGAAACGCTGTTTTTTTTAAAGTTACGTACATTTGTAACCATTAATTTTATGTCTTTATCTATAAATGTATTTACGTATAATATTATTACTTTTATTTTTACAGAAGCTTTCGTAAAATTTCGCATTATTAATTTTAAGTAACAAAAATTCAGCCTTATCATACAGAAGTGATTCATTTTATACCTAAGGATAAAATGTACTTCATAGATATGTGTCTAGAATGTTTGTCCGTCCGTGTTAAATATTAAGTTTGAGTTATTGGCAAAATTTAACATTCTTTTATATTTCAAAATTAAAAGTTAATTTACCTTCTGCGATATTTTTTGTGTATCTACACATACATATATGTTTTTCTAATTGTATTAAGCAAGTATTAACGTAAATAATTTTCGTATTTTAAGTAATCAAAATTGTTGATGCTTCTATCTTTGGCTCTCTCATAAAGTCAGCGATGCCTATAGGCGAATAATAAATAACAAAAAAGAAAAAAAAAAAAACAGTAATCCTGGTACTTAGTACTTCTGAGAACAATTTTTCAACAGAGACGACGGTAGCACTTGTATAATTATTAACAGATAAGAAACCGACTATTAAATAGCTACCTACCTAATTCGATAGTTATTATTGCATCGAAAATCGGAGAGGGCCGACCTAGACTAATTCTAAATCTGTCAATTAGGAGTTTATGATTTATTCGTGGCTATTAGAGGCACTTATTCGGGGAAAGAGGTGCGTCTAGATCGCGCGGGTACATCTAATAAATTTGCTTTTAAAAATTTATCTCTATCTGTAAAAAACGAGAATATTATTTTAATTTTTGGTAAGCATTCGATATGCCTCTACGGAGTGATCATTTTGTTTTTATTTCAGAAAACAGAACGGTTTCAGTAAATTTCATTACGCCAATAAAATTTTAAATAATCTCATAATTTTCTACATTTGGCGATGAAGGGTTGGTAACAGTTCTCTAATTGTTGAGCGAGTTCAAAATTTGACAGGTGTAACAATTATGTTAATAACGTTTGGTTAGGATTTGATTTGACGATTTAAGCTTTGGTTGGCAGCAATTCGGTAATTGTTGAGAAACTTCAAAATTTGATAGCTATTAACATACCTACTCATTGTTAGGAATTAAAGTTTGAGTGTTTCTAACCTAAATAATAAACGTCAAACTGTTTTAGACTGCAGACAATGTTGCCAACCACAAAACAATAAGAAGGTGACATTTTCCGGTGTGAAAAAAGACAAAAAAACCGTGTCGTAAATCTGTGAACGTGGGACACCCTGTATACATCGCTGCCCACACGTCCGATCGCATTAGTTTTAATTAAAAACCGCCGTAAATTACCGATACCGTGGCCGAAGGAATAAAAGCATTATAAAGAGAATCAGTTCGGTAAATGAAAGATGTAAATTATATATTTTTTCCTGCCGAACTTGCAAACATCTGTAGATAGGCGTGACGGACACATGTTCGAGTCAAGAAAGACCGGGAAATTAATAAAGATTTATTCGAAATGGATTGCTGCGAAGGCGACTTGATTAATATCGCGAAAATGCCGTTGAAATTTTATCTAATTCCTGTATGTGATTAACACATCTAAAGAGCGACTCAGCAGTGACATTCATTATTATTATTATTATTATTTGCGACTGAAGTTACAGTTTCATTGATAAAACCGGGTAAAAATCGAACGATTATACACTCACACTAGATTTATAAAAGGTCCTCTATTTTTTATTTTAAATGAACATGTCATCGCTTGATAATATTTTAATAAACATAATTGAAATGTCATATTTGTAAAGAAATGAAATTAATAATGATAGCATACGTACTTAAATTAAATTTTCACTGCGTAATTATTTAATATTTTTTTTTTCAATTTCATCCTTGATAAAATAGAGCATTAAATGTTCTAACATCAACACATGCACTAAGGTGCAATAATAATAATAATAATAATCATAAGTTTTCAATTTTCTTTTGACATGTGTACCTCTATTATTAGAACGTGTTATTAAAAATTTTCTGTATCATAATCATTAACAATTAAGTAAGTATCCTTATTATATTGCAATGCATGTGTGGACATAAAGGTTACAAATTGTTTTATCTACAATGCACATAAAGAAAGAAGAATTTTTCTAGATATTTTTCCTATTATTCATTTACACATTCTGTAATACAATTCAACCTACGCGATTCACTTTTATCATAAGGATAAGTTAAGTAATTTCGTCGTTAGAAAATCTTTTTATACCGCATCTTTAGTTATAAGTAGTCTAAATATCTAAAAATCACATACGAGGGCCGCAATTAGGAGGACGATCAAATTTCATAATGTTTAGTTAGGTATTTATCACTGTTATTAAAAAAAAAATAACAAAACTAATAAACATAATATGAATAAATCATTATAAATATTATAAATCATTAGTACAAGCGAAGACTTTTTACTTTTTGTATGTGTATGCACCTCGATTAGGTTAGGTTAGCAGCCTAAGTACGTCCCTCAAAATTACGTCATGTGATAAAACCGTACGGCCACTGGTTACAAGCAGTACAGTGCCCGGCACCTAAGGAGATTCAAAAGCCATAAATTATCGGATGCGCACTAGCAAAGCTTAGCCCCTTTAGGGCGGGGATAATCGATTACGATCGGTAGACAGAATGTCAACTGCTCAGCAATGTTCAGTAGCGTAGTGGCAAATAGTTGCAAATTAACAGAGTAGATAAGTGCTTGTTAGGGTCAGTAAATCAGTTGAATGAATTCACTTGTGTTCCGTGTTCAGTACTTTTTCTCTCAGTGATACGAGCCGATGAACTACAAGTTCATCCTTCGGTCCAGCTATATTCTTATTGGCCCAACCTGTCAATTTGACCGTAGCTGAATCTCCTTAGGTGCTGGCCACTGTACCTTACGTTTTTAATGGATTAGGATCCTAATCCACCCCAAAAGGAGTTCCGGGCTCTCTGTATCGGTCGTTTTCTGACGAGTCAGACCATCGACTATGTTATATGTAGATGAAAATTTGTTGGTGAAATAGTAACGATAAGTATTTATTTATTTGTTTATTTATTTATTGAAAAGAACGCCCATCAATTGATTCGAATCGCGTAGACAATAACAATTTGCATGTTTGTTTCTTGGTCGCAAAACCAATATTTTACAGGTAATAATTGCTTGCTTTCATGTGTGCACGAAAGTTTTGCTATGCAAACGCTTTGGGACGCGCGTTTATCATTGTTGTTTATCATCGCACTAAATAATACATAGATGGTTATGTTATTTGTAGAAGGGACGTGTTGTTCTGTCTGCGGCCGGTTCAGCGCGGACTTCGTTAATGAAATGAAACAAACGTGTTTTATGGTAGCGAAATGTGGTTGTAAGTTTGCCAAATGGCCGTAATAATACGGAATCGCCTAATACAAAACTCGCGTATTGTAAATCTACGCAACGTAAATATTGCGGGACGGAACAACATTCGACAGAAATATTATTAATTGACTATAAGATGTAAAGTAGTATCAGGAAAATTAATTATTAATTGTGTGATGGGTGTCAAAAAAAACTGAAATCTGTTAAAAAAGGACTTGTGGTTAGGTTAGGTGAGGTTAGGTTAGGTAAAGCTATTGGAAGTATTTGTAAATGGAAATGTCACAGCAGCTTGTCTTGTTTGAAAAAATAAGTACTCGTGAGTAAATTACCTTTAAGAGAATATAGTTTTAGAATACTAATTTTTATTTGTAAAATGCGTTTTTTGAATTAGATATGTTTTTCAAACATTAATGGCCTTGTCATTTATGGTACATCCAACTTTAACCAAGCGAAAGCGGATAAAACGCGGTTTACCCGGGTAAAGCTCGAAACGTGTACAATTCCAAATATATTTTGAACTTTACCCAAGAGCAGTTTACCCGGGTAAACCTAGGTTTACTTGTTTATCTAACTTTATCCGTAACATATCTATAAATAGATACCGATTACATTAGGTAATAAGGGATCTAAATTTAATTTATTATGTGAAAAGGTACATGCTTGTAGGGTTGGTCGTGGTAGGTGCGTGGGGAAGTTTGTGAAATAAATCGGTGGAGCTATCTTGTTCGAAGATACAATATTCTGCAATTAGCTGATCATCTAAATGTCTAATTAAAGGATAAAACTAACTAACGCGCCTAGCTTTCGATATCCAGGATATTGTCGCTTAATTAGAATTCTTAATTGAAAATTGTGAATTTTTGATGTTTGAGACGTGTTTAAATGTCAAGTGTTTGGTGACAATATTTTTCAGGTTTAATTGAAAAAGTTTTGAAGACACAGTTGTCAGCTAAAAGTTATTTTGTAAAGACCTATTTATAAAATCAAATAAAGATTCATTCACCTGATGATGCCACAGTGCGGTGAAACAATAGTATAGTATTTAATAATAAAAAACTCGAAACAATACTTTGTTGTTTTGTTTACAAGTTTCAATAAGTTTGATTGTTAATAACTTTTAATTTAATAATTTTAAGAACTCACAATAATAACATACATCAAATTACAATTATTTTACTTATAAATTCTCGGTTATGTTTTATTGTATTAAATTTTTCATATATTTAAACAGTATGGCAGCATGTTTCTAATTAATCGGATTATTCTTTATGATGAAATTCCATCAACTGTGACCAGTAGATCTGCACGTGTTTACGCATATACATATACAAGTACATATATGTATTATTTATAACTGCCTTGCTTTTAATTTCAACTACTTCTTTTTTTTTTTGTTGTTTTATTTCGCCAACAGTTGAAGCTAATCACGTCCAATAAGACATCTATCTATACGGATTATGCAAATTCTGCCGCAGTAATTAAGCAGAATTCCAATAAATAGGAGACCTTGATTAATCGGTTAATATAACAAAAACGGTAACACGTTCGATTTTTATTAAGTAATCGATATGCAAAAGGAAGACGATAGAGAGCATATTAAAGGCATAAAATACACTATCTCATTTATGTGCATTTTGCCTTAATGAAATCATTTTAACTAACCGATACCATACGTATGTGTGTTTTACATATATTTGTGATACTGGTACTTTTCTAAAGCGGTTTAATGGAAATAGAAGTTGTAGAATACACATATGATTAGAGAGTATCATTCATATAAAAATACAAGAGAAATTAACACGCCTTTTAAAGAAAGTTCATTAATATATCAGTCTAATTTTAGACTAACGAATGTAGATTGCAGGGATGGTTGTTCTGATAAGGGTTGGGTGATTATTATTAGTATTACTGAGTTAGAACACTATTATATAGTTATTAGGAAGACCTCAGGATCTAATGAACCAATTCCGAAAGTACGTTATCCGATTTTCAGCTGTTATGATTTTTGTTTTCGCAATTTTCGGTCACAAAAATTTGGGCTCCCTATGGCTTCACCTATTAGCTCGTTATTAGCAGATATTTATATGGACAGGCTCGAAACAGATTTTTTAAAAACATGTTGATAGTTGAAACTTGTTAAAACGAATTTTTAATCATGTTGTACTTTAATTAAAGTTCAATATGATTAAAAAACATATATTTTCTGGCTTAGATAATATGTCGACGACATTCTTCTAAATTCAACTAGCTACACCATTAAATTTACAGTAGAAACTGAAAAACAAAATAAAATTTGCTTTTTAGATTCAGAAATCACCCGACAAGTTAATAATTTTTCAATCAATATTTATAGAAATAATGAATTAAAAAAAAATTAATATGTTTCACCAAGTAGCTAACGGAGATACAATTAAATTAGATTTATAGAAAAATCACACAAACGGATTCCAATATCTCCTTAAATTCTTTTAGCTCTATTTCATACAAAACTAACAACCTATAATCCAATGGTATACAGAGCCTTCAGCATCAAAATTGCAAGAAATAATTTAATACCAGTTAAAATCCAAAGAAAGAAGTTATTAAAATCATTTTTCGTCTAATTATAAAGGATCACAAATCCCACATTTGGAACGCGTCCTACACAGTAGGCACAGCGTACCGAAGGCCATATCCCACGACCGGTTTCGACCAACCGGGTCTCATCAGGTGGGATATGGCTCTGATCTGTGATCCTTTATAATTAGACGAAAAAGGATTTTAGTACCTTCTTTCTTTGGATTGTTATTTTCGTTTAAGAATCAATCGGAATCAACAGTGTAATTCAATGCTGGTAGGGGTATTCGCTCTCGGAGTAGTTCTTTCTGTTGATTCTATATTTATATTTACCAGTTAAAATCATAAATAGATTAATCCACAAGAAACAAATGTCAATAAATCAAGAAAAAAATTATCCCAACATTCATACTTACAGAGGACATTCATTACATTGGTCTACTATAGACCGATTCAATTTTTCTAAATTTCATTTAAAAACTATTCAAACAAATATCGGCAGATTACTCTTTAATGCAAAACTAAAAACGGACGTTATGAAAACATCGGCTGTGTATAAATTAGAGTGCAGCCAGTAAAAACTTGTCAAACTTTGGAAAACACTTACTCGAAACAGGACACACATTAGATCCAGTCTATGATTAACTTAATTTAAATTTAATTATTGCTTGAGGGGTGTGATTCAGGTTCCCCGCTTTTCAATTTAAGCCGAAACCACTGCAATAATCTATCTAAAGTTCAGGTCTTATATTTATTGTTGGAAGCTCTAGACAATTATATACATTCACCATTTCAAAATACCTGTTTACCTGTATACATTTAAAATTTCTATAAAAGCAGTCGTAGTCATTACAGCATTATGTATTTTTGAAATTTTTTTAATAAAATAAATTAGTTGGATAAAAAATAGTGTCCTTTTCTATCAATGGAGTGATGTTGTGATATATATCAAAAATTTCGAAACAGTTGAAAATTAGATAACATACTGGTAGATTATTTCGATAGGTGTCGTGGATTCCAATCACCTAACAACTTGTTTTGATTTATATCGACTGGGACACCCTATACATTGAAACATTTGAAGAATCACTGGTCGATTCATTCTTCCTTGTTTGAACGTGTATTGTAACATCGTAATAGTGTCGGTGTTTTTCTGCCGTTCTTCTTTACGTTTGTTTGCATTTTGTTTTCCCTTTTTTTTGTTTCCATTTTGCAAATCACGATCAGTGCGCAAGCGTGCGCGACATCAGCCGCCTGCGACGTGTCGCTACACGCGGCGGAAGATCTCAAAGTTGGTTTCACGATCGCGTGCTCCGTGATTTCAGTTAGTGTTTTACTTATACTTACGTAGACTTACACTAGCAAAATGAAGCAAGTAAGCAAGTAAGCAAGCAAGCAACAAATATAGAGAAACGGTTTTTCATTCTTTTCATAATATCATCTTGTCGGTTGCAAGCGCTGCGCTGCCTGCGTTTTGCCGTGCTGTCCCGTCGACGCGACTTTTCATACATACATGCACAGTCAGTCAGTCCCTTTCACTGGCGATTGTTGAGCACATTTTTCGAACTGCACCTCGCAGGGCACAATCTCTTATTACGGTATATTAAACGTACGAGAGAATGTAGGACTTTTTTCGACGATTGTCCTTATCTAACCTCAAATCGTGCTTGTCTTCTTCTACTTTATCGCGTTTCGATTCGAACATTGTTTTTTTAAATGCATTTTTTTTTTGTTTTCGGAGATATCTAACGGTAGGTACAATGAATATAATTAATGAGCCTATTGTCGTTACACTTGAATTAAATATAAATAAAAAGTTGTTGTCTCTTACCTAACCTAACGAAATGTCTGTTATTAATTGAAAGTGCTTACATTTTAGTTGTTACAGATAGTAAACATGGTAAGTAAGTTTGTTTCAACGAAAGGTGGCATTAATCAAAAGGGAAGTTAAAGAGGCGTCAATTAAGTGAAAGGACAGCGGTACATTATGATGCCCTTTAGCTCTAAATACATTCCTAATGTCACATCCTGCTAGAGTTTAATATTTTCATTTTTAACCTTTCTTCGTATTATATTATATTGCAGTAAAAAGTCTTCTTTAGGTAGGTACCACATATAAAATAAACGAAAAAAAAAGAAAACATATTTTACAAAAAAGATTTTCTACAGTCTCTATTGGCCATGAAAGGCTTCTATAAGATTGGTTCGAAGAACTGCACCCCACTCCTTCTAGATCATCTTACAACCATTTGCGAACAGTAATCTAATATAGACCTTCCTCTGTTTCTACTTACTCCTGTTTCTGCTTCTAATAAAATTCTAAGAACATCTCCCACTACCCCAACTCCTCAATTTTCTTATTGCCTTTTAAAGTTTCCTGTTCTCCTTATACTTCCAACACGTCCCTATCTACAGCCTTTTATATCCACGGGATGTTCATTATCCGCCTATAACACCACATCTCAAACGCTTCCACCTTTTCTAGAGCTTTTCTTTGAGTATACATAACTGTTAAATTATTATTAATTGCCTACAGTGAAAACACTCTGTACCAAAAAGCTCTAGAAAAGGAGGACTCTCTATTAGGTACTAAAAGTAGAATCAAATTTGGTTGATTTTTCTTTTGAATATCCCTACGTATCGAAATTTCTTGTTATTCACATTAGCCTATTCTTAATAAACTTTTGTTTACGGCTGTGCAAACATTTAAACGTGTATTTATTCTTTAGTTCCATATTAATACGACAAACAATTCATACTGTCACTTTCGATGATTTACTCCTATATTTGCTTTCTGTTTTTATTAAACGAAAATTGCGAACAATTATGTTATTATGTTGTCTTGAGAAAAATGATGGCGTCATTAACAATGGCTTCTCGTTTCTTTTGCCCCGAACAACGACGTCCACACATGACATTACAATACAATTGCATTTCGGAAGTGTTTAGAGTACCTACATACAAAATTCCATTTCCACCAAAAGAGATTCGATCTCCGTTTCTGAATCGAACGATACTGAGTTGTATTTGGGTATTACCGGTTTTCGTACAAGATAAAGGGGTGCAAATATAATTCTTTATAATATTACATGAAACGCTCAAATAACTAAGAAGGGCTTCCAACGAGATAGTGTCGTCAAATTTGGTCTTTTTCTGATGCAAGTGTATAAAGACATTTAGTATTTTGTAGCATTTGAAATTTCAATTTAATGTGTTGCTTATTTACCGATTAAATATAACAAAATTGTTTCCAAATATCAAGTTTTAAAGTTTAGCTAAATACGTAAGTAATGTGAATAATTTTTTGGGACACCCTATATTACGAGTCTTTCCCAATGAAGTTATCCCAACTCCAAAAATATATTTTCTTTTGGAAATCTCTCTTGTTAAACGGAATTTTATATGAAAATTAATACAATGCTATAATAATACCGGGTGACACCGGCGACTTCGTCCGATGAGATAGAACTTCATAACACTAAGTCGCTCGCGCAAATGATGCGCGGCTGTCACTTACATTACGATGAGGCTCTTCTCAGTGGCAAGAGAACACGCAAGGTTAGGTTGCATGTATGGATCTTTGATAATTAATAACCTGACACTAAATGGGAATATCGTGATAATTTCTATTGGAGATAAAGACCAAGGATCTAAAGACAAAAGCAGGAAAAGATTTATCGAAATCTGTTCAGTAGCATTTGTGTGACCTTGTCCAACCTAACCTAACTCATACTCTAGCACCATAGATACGTAGAACATCATTATATACCGATAACTGAGAACTACCACTGCATCTATGTGTAGATTGATAGTCGATCGATCTGTCGAGTGACTTGTGGTTAAGATAATAAATGACATTAGCCTTGATACACGCGTTCAGGTACTGCTTCTTGTAGTAATTGTTCCCTTATATAATCCACGGGCGAAGTTAGAAAAATGGGAGCAAAACAAACAGACTAAACGAATGAACGCATAAATAAAACATGAAACAATAGTAGGTCAATTTATTATAATATTTCTCGCTAATTTACTTATTGTATGTACAACATGAATTAATCCGTATTTTAGAAAAATGCAGACCTGCTTAGTTGCTGTAGTTGTGGTTTTGCGTTTTATAATAATGTAATTATGTGAATGTCAAGACCAACACATTAGTTGACGTTTTTCAAGGACTTTTGATAGATTACATACAGATAAGTAAATGCTTCCATATATTTTCAAAAAAAGGGACAGAATATATGATACGATAAAAGTTTTAACAATTAAGTTTTTAAAAATAACTTTTATTAATTAATCAAGGTGATGTTCACCCAGTCTAGTCTGAAGCTAGAATAACATAAAATTACATAGAAGGAAAATACTAACATGAAAAGCTGACTATTGCACTTGCATTGGAATACATATAATTAATGTCCTTGAAAATGGGTATCATATTTAGGATGTAACACCTCCCCTTCGAGATGGAAAGTTATTTTCCAATTAACTTTCCAGTGGTGACGGAGTCTTGTACAGTCTTCGAGATGTAGTCACTGGTGATCTTCGGGGTGAAACTTCTCCTCCATAGCTGATAGGGTTAGAGGTTGAAGTTGATGTAGATGCCTGGTAACGGACCACAGGTTCTTCCCTACTGCTGGTGTTGTAGTTAATAATTCTTAGACAGTGACCCGGATGACAAATTGGATTCGGTCTAAAGAATCTGAAGCACCTTGGGCAGCAGCAATAAACCAAACAAACCAATAGCAGAATCGATGTTATTGCAGCCACAGTAGTTAACCAATAATTCCCATACGATCTCGAGAAACTTCTTTTTTCTTCGGAATTAATTTTATTTTTAATGTCAATAAGTTTTGCTGCAGCTAGATTTAAACTTTCTTGGTTTAGGTAATTTAAATTTAGTGGTTGAAGGCTTGGATACTTTATTTTATTCTTTTCTTCCAAACAACAATCTGACGGAATGACGGGAAGTTCAGAGTCTAAATTAATTGTTTTATTGTTATTTCGGGTACCCTCAGTTGTTATACGGAGGCCGTTAGAAAAGTAACAGGTACATTTTCGATTGATTGTGATGAGAGTCGGTCTTAAGATTTCTGCTTTGTTAATAGGTGAATTTTCACATTTATAAGTGAAACCCAGAGTATCTGTAGATGCTGCTAGCCAAATGTTTTGGTCGATTTTTTGAATTAGTTCCTCACTCGCAAGAGTAGTGTAAATTTCACATGTTTCGGGGAATTTTTTGGACGTTAGTAGTTGAGGGATGCAGGCCCTGTTGTGAAGTAGTTCTTGCGGTTCAGTTCCTTCCATTATCCAGAAATCCTCAATTTCCAGCAAATCATTGATGGTCAGAATATCGATAAACCATTGGCGATCGGTAGACAATGCGAGATACGGCGTTGGTGGTAAAAGTATGTGGAATAGGGAGTTTTTGGTAGGTACCGGATAAGGAAAAAGTTGGTACAAATTAAACTGTAGAGGTTTACAAAGGGGAACCTCCAATTTAACTAATAGGCCTTGATTTATTAAGTAAAGTTTCGGTTTGATTATTAGATATTTGTAAATTTCACTATCGTTTACCACAAATGGTAGAACGGACTCAGACATATCAATTTGACTTAATTCAAGTTTTAGTTGTTCATGATTTAAAATTGATGGGTGTAACATACCTGCTCTCGCATATGACAATGACTCTAAAATATTAGAAACTTCCTTTTGAACTAAATTAGTGATTTCAAGAAGAAAGGTTACTGTGTTTAACATATGAAGTGTTATATGATTTTCATTAATGATATCTGTGTTGTTTTTTAATGCCTGATCAATGTTTAATAAATTTTGTTGAAGTGTCCTTTCATTGCCGTTCACTTTAGTCAATGTTTCATTGAAATTTGATAACAAAACCTGTGACAAATGTGTTTGTTCCTTTAATATTTTTAACGTATTTTTATTTGAATTTTGAAGTTCTGTTATGAGTTTATTGTATCTATCAGCATCATCTTCATCTAGAGTGCCGAACAATGTATGTAAGCCTCTGCCAAAAATATTAAACCAACCTCTTTTGGTTCGCTTTGAAGGTAATAAAAATTTAACTTCCTCTAAATCTCTTTCTAATTTCATTACTGTGACCCCTAAGGTGGTGACATGATTTAATTTAAAATGTAATTTATTTAATTTGATTTCTAAATTTTGAATTTGAGAATAAAATTGTTTAATTGTTTTCAAGTTTGAAAATAAAGGACTTATGTTTTTGTAAATTAAAATAGTGTAAGAAGAGTCGGATACAATGAGATTTCCTTTAGGATGAAAATATATTCCTGTATCAGATAACTCATCTGTGCTTATATCTACAGCTATGCATCTGAAAAAGAAACAGATTTATACAATTTAATCTGTTCGATGTTGACTATAGTAAATTCTTTATTTCTTGATTTCTTATTAATTTTGATATTTTTATCATTAATAATTTCTATTATTTGATACGGACCCAACCACTTGCAATTACCTTGTTTATTTATTAGGAAATTTTTTAGAAATACTTTATCGGCTAATTTATACTGAGGTAACGGATTTTTGATTTTTGAATCGTGTGATTCTTTAACTTTTTCTTTTCGTTGAATTTGATTATCATGCGCTGTTTCATGTAATCTACTAAGAATGCTTTTTCTTTCTACTAAATAAGATGCTGACGTTTTCTCGTTCACACGTGCATCCTGTGGATCGTGTATGTTTCTCGGTTTGATACCGTATAATGTTTCATACGGTATCAGCTTGATACTGCTATTCACGGAAGAGTTATAAGATAACACAGCGTTGGACAATAATGCTTCGTAATTGTTATTAAAATGCTTACTCGAATCAATTAGGGTAGCAATCGTATCTTTTAAGGTGCAAATGACCCTTTCTACAGCACCATTGCTTTTAGGGTGGTATGATATAGTATACGTGTGTTCTATAAATAATTCTTTCTCTAATTTTGACAGAATTTTGTTAAGAAACTCGCCCCCTTGATCGGAATGAACTCTTTTTGGAATACCGAAAGTTGATATAAATTTAAGGAGGTGGTTTGATATTGCTTGTGCTGACTTATCATTTAATATATAGCATTGAATAAATTTGGTTAATTGGTCTTGAATTACTAAAACTGTTCGTTTTTGCTTTTTGGAAAAGTAAATTTCGGCGGTATCCATATCCACACGTTCAAACGGATATGTTGGTGTTTCCGTAATGGTTATCGGACTTTCGTATGATCTTCTCACCGTTTTATTTCTTTGGCACGTTTCGCAATTATTAATGTAATTTGTTATGTCTTCCTTAATTCCGCACCAATCGAAATATTCGTGAACCCTATTTAAGGTTTCACCTATACCTTTGTGTCCGTAGGCTGGTGGATCATGATGCATAGAAATGATAGTTTGTTTGTTTTCTGGATCACCTGAATTTTTATATGTATTATTGATTTGTATCTCTTGATCTTCGGGAAAGTTTAATTTATGTCTAAGATAGTTAATAATTTTAATTAAAGTACCGTTTTCTTCTTTTGATACAGTAAATCGTAATAGATCATCCGAAGATGCTAAAGTTAGGATAATTAGAACGTTTTCAAATAATTCTCTAAGAGTATTATAATTGTTTACAATATATGTTAAATTGGGATTTGATTTAGATTGTTTTAATTCAATATTTTCATCGAAACTTGGACCGTCTGTATCGTGAAGTATGAAATTTACCTTTTTTATTTTATCGGATGGAAAAAGAATTTCGTACATATGATTTTTATCGTCAAATATTCCTACTACAGTTTTGGGTGTGTCGTAAGATCTTTTATCTGTGAGAAATATATCGAAATCGATGCCCTCGGGTATATTTGTAACACTTTTTTCGAGCATATTAATTTTTAATGAATTTTGAATTTTGGGTTCAATTTTGATTCTCGAAAGAGCATCCGCATTTCTATTTAATGTTCCTTTTTTATAAATAACTTCATAATCGTACTCTTCGAGTTTTAAACGCCATCTAATTAATCTGGAGCCCGGATCTTTAATACTAAATAACCATGTGAGTGGACGGTGATCTGTTATAATTTTGAAATGTTTTCCATACAAATATGGCCGAAAATGTTTTGTTGCCCACACGATGGCAAGTAATTCTCTTTCTATGGTGGAATATCTCGTTTCAGCCGAATTAAGAGTTCTACTGGCGTATGCTATGGGCAAATCTTTACCCACAGGGCCTTGTGAAAGGACCGCTCCAATAGCATACTGTGACGCATCCGTTGTTACGATAAATTGTTCATCAAATCGAGGATATTGTAACACAGGGGATTGAGTTAAATATTTTTTTAGTTCGGTAAATGAATTTTGACATTGATCTGTCCAAAGAAATTGAGAATCCTTTTTTAATAGCACTGTCAGTGGTTTCGCGATTTTAGCGTAATTTGGTATGAACTTACGATAGTAACCGCTTAATCCCAAGAACGATTTGATGTCTTTTGGTGTTTTTGGTACCGGAAATTCGGAAATAGCTTGTATCTTTAGAGGATTTGGTTTTATTCCGTCCCTAGACACAATATGTCCCAAAAATTCAGTTTCTTTCTTGAGGAACTCACATTTATCAATCTGTATTTTTAAATTAAATTCTCTTAATCGTTTAAAAACATTCTTCAAACGGTTATTATGATCTTCTAATGAATTTCCATATATCACAATATCATCTAAATATACTAAACATTGTTTGGGAGTAAGACCGGTCAAAACTGAATTTATTGCTCTTTGAAATGTCGAAGGAGCGTTAATTAAGCCAAATGGCATTCTTAAAAATTCATAATGCCCTTCGTTGGTGGAAAATGCTATTTTCGAAATAGAATTTGGATGTATTTCAATTTGATGGAAGCCGCTGGCGAGATCTAGAGTTGAAAAGTACTGCGCGTGTCCTAAACTATCAAAAATTTCGTCTATATTTGGAATTGGAAATTTATCTGGAATAGTAATTTTATTTAAATTTCGATAATCGATTACGATACGCCATTTCTTTTTACCAGAGGCATCCATTTTTTTAGGCACTACCCAAATCGGACTAGAATAGGGTGAGTGACTTGGTCGAATAATATTTTGTTGTAAGAGCTTTTGAATTTGGGAATTTACTTCTTCCTTATGACAATGTGGATATCTGTACGTTTTAGAAGTTATCGGATTTTCATGTTCTGTCTTAATTTCATGTTTAACAACAGATGTAAAAGTGAGCTCATCACCTTCTAAATAAAATATGTCAGCAAATTGATGACAAATGTCTATTAGGGAACTTCTCTCTTCCTCGTTTAAATGATCAACGCGGATATTCGCGTCCAATTTACTTATTCGATCATTAGTACGGTAATTGTGATATTTTGTAATATGAGCTAATTTACTTGGCAATTTTTCAAGTATTACCTTATTAATTTGGACTGTTTGTTCTATATCAGAAAGGTTAATAAGACTTGTACGAATAATCCTATTTTTATCTACTTTAATTAAACATCTAGGAATTAAAATTTTGTCGTTAATATTTTGTTTCGGAAGCATTCCTTCCGTATAGGGCTCATAATTCGTCTTTATTTCAACGAATTTTTCGCAACGTGGTGGAATTATGATAGTATTTATTACTTTAACTTCTTTCTTTATTTGCAAAGGAATAGGCGCGTGTTTATCACGAAATTCGATTTGGTTAGATTGTAAATTAACACTACATTGTAAATCCTGTAAAAACGTAATTCCTAAAATACCGTCAAAATTAATGTCAATATCTGCTATATGAAATTTAATTGAGTTTCCTTTGAAATCTGTTTTTAAACTGCCTAATGTCTCAAAATACTTTGAATTAATTCCTGACACTTTAATTTTGTCGCTTTTATCTATTTTATCTAAAAATATTTTATGTGGTTTTAATAAATTCACGGCGGCTCCTGTATCAATAAGCAAGGTAACTGGTTGATTTTTTATTTTTGTTTTAATAAAAGGTAATGCTTCGACAAGAGTTTTAATTTTATTGGTTGAGAAACTGGCTAAATTTTGAAATGAGTCATTTTCGGGGGTCGAATCATTTAATTGAACAAACAATCCCCGTCTTGTTCGTTCTCCAACAAGTTTAAAGGTTTGTTTTGTTCAGAATATTCGACCTCGTTTTCAGATTCAGAGTCTGTTTCTTTTTCGACAGTTTCTAGAGACTGAATTTTAGGTTTTGAAAACCCTTTAAATGGTGTGCCGGTAAAACTATGTTTATGGTTATATTTAAAAGAATCTGGTTTAAAATTAGATGTACTTGGCTTAGGAGTACTTTCAGATGAAGAATGTAAATTTGTTTTGAATTTATTATAATTTAAATTTGATTTGGAAGGAATTTTCTCTGCTTTAATTTTCTGATTCCTAAATTCTAGGAATTTTTGTCTTTCCTGTCTTTCTTTCATTTGTTTGTCGATTTCATTAGCCAAACTAAAAGCCTTTTCTAATGTTACAGGTTTTGATGGCAAAACGGCTATTTCTAATTCATGATTTATGTTCATTAAAAACACAGTTTTAGCTAATTTATTAATAAATTCTGTAACAGCGACAATTTCTTCTTCTGAATCGTAATCATCGGTAGCGGAAACTACCAGGTTATCCCTAATCAATGAAATTTTATTGTAAATGTCTTTAACACTACTGTTTGGTTTAGGTCTATAACGAAATAGATCTCCGACTAAACATTCAGTGCTTTTCTCTAAGCCGAAATTATTTTCAAGGTGGCGTTTAATATTATGCCACTCATCTACTCTTTTTGAAAGAATAATTTTGCCTGCTCTACCAGTTAATTTCGTCAAAACTAGTCTAACAAAATATGGTGCATCCGTAACACCGCAATTCACAAAAACGAAATCTACGTTTTCAATAAATTGATGGAGAGGTATGTTATCCCCATCAAAAGTAGGAATTAGCTCTGCTAATTCTTTTCGAGAAAAATGTATTTCCTCAGGCATATTTTTTGATAAGTTATATATTTTATAACAACAAAATCGCAATAGATTTACTTGTAAACCTATACAGTTTGGGAAATTGGTAAATTAAGGAATCACCAACCTTGTCAAGAAGATGCTCGCTAGGAGATGCAAATTCATGGGTCCTGAGCAGCAGGGCGTACAGGCGGAAATCCGATTTTAATTTTCCCTTAGTCGAAATGTCTCCTGAAGGCAAAACTCCGAAGGGTTTCTATGGACGACACAATGTTCCACTTCTTCAAAGAGTTCTCGATATTGATACAGTTTTTTCGAAAATAAGTTCGTCACTAAATTCCCGAAAAATATCCACGAATTGCCTTTTCTTAAAATCGCGGAAAAGACAATCCTACCGACTGCGCCAACTGATACGATAAAAGTTTTAACAATTAAGTTTTTAAAAATAACTTTTATTAATTAATCAAGGTGATGTTCACCCAGTCTAGTCTGAAGCTAGAATAACATAAAATTACATAGAAGGAAAATACTAATATGAAAAGCTGACTATTGCACTTGCATTGGAATACATATAATTAATGTCCTTGAAAATGGGTATCATATTTAGGATGTAACATATAAACACGTTTTAAAACGATTTCATGATATTGAGTCATCCTGTACAAGGTGTTCTTTAGGAGGTGTCTGTTATCTCTATGTTACTTTAAATTATTAAACTTGAGAGCCACCAGAGTGTACAATTTTGTTGACATTTTAGGGTCACAGCAGTTTTGCAGTTTGGAGCGAGTCTTTACTAGATATCACTCTATAATAATTCGAATTGTTTTTGCGCTAGGTTCATTGTGAAACATTTTGAATGATATTAAATTGTATAAAATTAAACCAGAAACTTTTTCACAAAATTTATGAACAATCTCTGACACGTGTTTCAACCTTTCCGCTATTCTCAAAGAGAACTACAAGAGTACTCTCTTTTTTTTTTCTAGTCGGGAACCAAGTCTGGGCTCAAAATTGGCATCAAGGTATTAGGATCTCAATATATTATGTAGTCAATAACGCACAAAAAATTCGTTCGAAAACTTATAACATTAAGTTGGTGTACCTTATAATTATTTAAATTATTTACCTACAAGCGCTTGTACATGAATGGTAATAAATAAATAATAAAGTGATGGAATTATTATTGTAGTTTATCCTGTTGAAAAGTAAAATTTAATAGCACCAGAATGTTGCTTGCTGCTGACTGCTTCTTTGAATGCCAAGGCTGAATAGTGTTGAAATGTATTTTGTTTTCAATTTCCGCAAACGTTAAAATGATCACACAATTGCCCCATCATATTCAAATTTTCATACATCTCAAATTAAAACATTGACTTTTTTGGTTCTGAAACTATGATTTTTTGAAAATGCGAAGTGTTAAAGCTTTTCTGGGGCTACATTTAAGCACGCCAACGAAGGATACATGGAAAAGTATTATTTTCTTTTTTGATTATTTCTATAGACTTCATAATTATTCTCTTCGTACAAGAAATCATTTTTGATGTATTTTTTAAAGGAAAACTCGAGTTTGACTTCAGAATTGCTCTAAATATTGGAATTCCAAGATATACAATCTCAAATCCAAATTCTTCCGGGCTGTTTTGCCATGGTCCATGGAATTTTTCTTTTCCAGATGTTTCGCCGTGCTTTGCTGACGGCATCTTCAGTGGTGACTTGGCATGTGCCATCAGTTACGACCAAGCATCTGCCAAGTCATCACTGAAGATGCCGTCAGCAAAGCACGGCGAAACGTCTGGAAAAGAAAAATTCTATGGACCACGGCAAAACAGCGCGGAAGAATACACTGCATCAATATTCAGATTAGATTTTGCAGTTAAAATATTTTGAAACTGTGATGTGCTGGGGCAATTATAAGGTTAGATTATAATAACTTTTTTGGTTGTTATGTCCTTTTATTTCTCTCAAAAAGATCAAAAATTGTATTTTTTTTGTATTCTGAGGCTATTTTTGAACTGGCGCAGCATCACAAATTACGTCGTAAACTGCCTTTGCTTACTCTTCAATCTCTGATTGCCATGAAAAATTTATTAACTCAAAAATGTGCAAAACAAAATTTTGATAATATTTGCAGATTTTTGTAGTGAATTTTTAAATACGCAATCGAAATCATTGTTTGCATAAATGCATACAAATAATAGACACTATCTTTTTTAAATTCCTACAGTTCATTGCACTTATCTTTAAACAAATTTTAATAAGTACCAATCAACCAACTCAGGTGGTGACTATGTACGTAGATCGATATTTGCTTGGTGAAAGTATTGATCTAGTGAACAAATCGAGATTACGATTTGAACAGGAACAACTCACTGTTGTCCAAGATGAAAAGTTAATTTGTAAGTAAACGTCTAATTAAAAAATGCGCCATCATGGGTTTATCAATTAAACAAATTTTTTTATGAACAGCATTTTTTCTTATTATTAGCAGGAAATATCTATATATAAGTAACAGAAGTAAAAGTGTTTGATTGTAAATTCATAGAATAACTACCAGGTACTACTGTTCAAACGTTGTTATTAGATAGATACAAACAGAATAAAGACATTTTCGTTTCCGTCAACAAGAGAGAAAGTGACAGGTAGCTTATAATAATTACAACTAGATAAAAGAATTAATTATTATTTGGACCTTCAGGTACGTTCACATTTTAGCTTTTGGATTTTTTTAATTGAAAGTACCTACGAAAAAAAAAAAAACAGAATTGAAATTAAACATCGGAAACATCTGGACGTCTTAATTTTTTCTAGAATTATCAGTAATTATCTGATTATTATGGCTTTCACGGTTTGCATTTGAAAATGGTCCGAAATTCGGACTTGATGGCCGTGGGTCAGGTCAAGATTGGTTCTCCTCCTTCAGGATGGAGGAGTTAATCCGTGGACGTTATCTCCAGAGATCGTGGCTAGGTCCTAAAACCTTTTATCAGTTTTAGCAACACGCGAAAGATTCTATGCTCTCGTCATGTTTCCTGAAGATTCCAAGCTACCGAAACGTATCAGCGAGTCATCAATCCTGAACCACGGTTATGAAATCTGAATATTCTACAGTGAATTGAGGGACTAATAAAAGGACGAGAGTTTAATTCTTTGTATCTACCTATTTAAATTAGGTCAAGTGTTATTCGTAAAATCTAGGGGCTGAGAGAATTTTTTAAGAAAAGGATAAGACTAAAATAATTTGCACTTAGTATAAATGTACACATCATATTTCTCGGAGTTATGAAGAGATTACAAATTTTATGGTTGGAGCAATTGCATCAGGTGATTATGTTGGTAAATGGCATTTCAAACGCTGGTTAACGTGTCTTCTTTTTGGTCACAAAAACGTTTAATAGTTTCTACAAGTATGAAAAATTCTGCACGCGAACGTAATGATGCCGGGTATAATGGCGCGAATTATTTAAGAATGTCTTTTTTATAGCGGTTATTATCGTAGTTTTGATTACCATTTGATTACACACAGTGTCCGGCTGCGAGCGCTGAAAGTGTGTCTTGTTTACGACTTTTAATACCGGCAACCATAAAGTAGTATAGACATATGTGACATTATACAAAAACTAAAGTTTTCAAGATAATACGTAAAAAAAAGTCTCATCCCAATTTAACACAACACTTCAAGAAAGACGCGGACGCGTGTTTCGTAAAGTGTAAGACATTTTTTGGTTTTCTTTTGAATAAAACACTAGTGTTGTCTCATTAATTTATTATTTATTGTTTTGATCGACAGTGATCATTCTCAAGAGTAATTAAACTAAAGCTTAACGACATAACTCACAAATTTAGAAATAATAATAAAAAATATTAGTAATAAATAAAGCTGTAGAAACCAACAACAACAACAACAACAATTTAAAAACCATGTTAATTAAAAATAAATCAACACGACCGCCCGGATCAGAAAGCGATGTAGATATATCAAATGTTTTGTAGCATTGTAATACAACTTAATACATTGGAAAAAGTGGGAAATTAGTCGAAACATTGTGTCGATTCAACTCATTCTTTTAATGTTAAAAGTTCTTAATTACTATATGGAAATATTAACAACAATAGAAAACTAGAAATCAAAAAAGCGCTTTACACGAATTTAGATCTAGTAAATAATCAAACAGAATTAGGTATTACGAATTTCCCACTTCTTCCATGTAATTTGTGGTAGGCAGTAGTTTTAAGTATAAATTGTACATCTCAAGAAGTCATAGCGGTGGTGAAAGCTAAAGCTAAAGCTTAGTGTTTTTCGATTAAAAAAAAATAGTATATATTCATTTGAAATTAAATAGCGTGTTGGGATAAAATTGGTGGATGCGCTGGGACGCTTACTAGCGATAATATTCTTCTCAATCCTTTTTGGATAAAAATGAATAGATTTTGGAAAATTTTAAGGTCACACGTAACGAGAAAATACTACTGCTCTGTATGATCGGTTCTTGAGGGACGAGAGAGAAAACGGGTCAAAGTTAACGGAGATAATACAACTTCTGAAGATCGCTTTTGTACTATTTTGTATTCAAGATGTCCTTACAGTAAAAATAAAAGAAAAAATAAAATAAATAAGATTGACTTACCAACGAGTACGTGCGAAATTTCCTTGTAGAAAATCTGTCATTCAGCCAAACTTTCGATTCAATCTGAAACAAAAAAAGATATTTAGACATTTGTATTTAGAAAGTATTAAATGTTATAAATAAACATTACTAACATATAAGAAATAAGTAAATATTAAAAACTAGTTATTTCATGATACGACCAATCAAAAGCATCTAAATGTTTTATTTTAATCTGTGGTACTACCGTTAACTTTATATGTCTAAACTTGGTCATTTATTAGAGCCCCATTAATGGCAATTTATCATGAAAAAATTAATTATGAAAGTTGAAAGTAATTTTACTTGCATCATTTAATGCCATCAAAACTAGATCTTAGGAACAAATCTAGTGAACATGGAAATTTTTTCGAATTCTCATTAACTATAACCATTGGAAACCCAGATGTGAATTCAGATGTTAGTTATTTGTAATAGAAATTCTGTTTGTTAAGTTTTATTGTAAAAATTCATCTTGTAACCCTACATAATCAAGGCTTTTCAAAAATGCAATAAATGACTAACTGAAATATTTAACATGTTAAACAACGGCATTTTAAGGTATCTACTTCTCCAACTGAATTGACGACGCAGCTTATATAAGTGATAGACACGTAAAATAAATAACTTATTCTGTTCTTATTAATTACTAAATTTAACATATTTTTAAATGATCCTACCTTCCTTAACGAAGATCAAATTTGGACTTTTTTATTTTGAAAATTTCCCTAAATTACATCTTTTAGTAGATAAAAACTGTACGATATTATTTCTTTGTAAGAAATTTGGATATTTTGACAATCGGAGTTGAAAGAAGAATATAAAAATAGAGCTAAAAAGTATTTATTTTAATAATAAAATTGAAAGTAATATTCAAGTAATTCGAATTAAAATAAAAATTCGAGGCGTTTTGATTTTCATTTTTACAGATTTACCGTTAAAATTACCACACTGTATCATTCTGAAAAACGTGGATGTTTTTTGAAAGTCTGTATCCTATTGTAATTGTTTATGCGTCCATTATAACGGTTTTTAATAATTTTTAGACAAAAGCAAAAGATTACCGATTTTAACAAATAACACACAATCATTCTTCTTTTGTGTTTCCTGTTGACGGTTTTGGATTCTTACTTTCATTTATTACCTAGTGACTGGTGACGTCCATCCATCTTTTTATTATAACGTATGTAATATATATAATACGTACAAACAAATGTCAAGTGACAATCTCTTACAGGGAAAGACATTTCAATCGAACACTATGTAGAAAGCAGTGTGCACCTTACTATAACAGACGAAGCAATATTGTAAGTCATTTATTCCCAAGTTGGATCGGAATAGGTGCCAGTCCTTCCGTAATAATTAGCAGGCTAGTGGAACAGTGAATGTTAGCATTTCCCAGCAATAAATACTTTCCTCGTTTAGAACAACGACTCGACTGCACTGGACTGGACCGCTTCGTCTTTTATCTTTCTTTTTTACTTCGTTTATAAACACTATTGTCGTGTACTAAATTACACAATTAAAATTCACATTCAGATACAAAAGAGCTGGACCGATAAGGTTCGTTTTTCGGTCAATATAAATAAACTCGAAAAAAAAAAATACCATCCTGACTAGTTTTTATAATGACTCATGATATGTCACTTCTAAGCCGAGACTCACAATATTTTTCATATACATGTAAAGTACCAAAACAAAAAAAAATCACAAATATAAGGGTACAGGGTACCATTTTCATTATTGCTACGAAAATCATCTTATAACGTTAACATTTTTGACATTTTGGTATGTTTCCATTTCAAAACATTTATTGACTAAATCTTTATAATGAAAAGGCCAAAAGGCCATTCTCTGCACAAGAGAAGTGCAACAGAAAAGGGAAAGATTAAGTGATGTCGGTTTTAATTTGTAACATTTGATTGTACAGGATAGTACTTCGTTAGTAGGTTATTATTAGAGCCTTTCCACTGACCGTCTGAGGAGATCGTGAAAGAAAGGTAGCTAGCTCGATGAGTGTAATAGAATACACACGTGTAATGTGTACTCACTTACAAACAAACAAACAAACAAAACAAACGTCGAGGAGATCCTCTCGCGGATGAAGTGACCACCACACCCAACGCATTGAACTAGATCGCATCGCACGTTCAGCAGAATCTGTGTATACCGTATATATACAGAGTGTCCCAAAAAATTATACAATTATTTTTAATTCGTTGTTATACCTATGTATGTTAGCTACTTAATTTACTTTGATTTAATAACTCACTCTATTATGCACACTTACAAAATTAGTTAGTTTTTAAACATTTGATGTTTTCGATAAGTGAAAGTTCATTTCTTTCTTAATAAATAAGGCCCTTCCCGGTAACTTATAATCTCGAGATTTGGCACGAAAAAAGACATTATAGCACACGTGAAGGGAAAAACCGAAAATCAATAATTTCTAAATCTACATGATCTAATGAATTTAATTTCTTTGGATCTGATATAAAACGTAGTGTTTCTTATTCTTTCATCAGTCAGCACAAAAAACAAATAAGATTAACATTTAACATATAGTAATAATTATATAAGTTAATATAAAAATTAGAGACTAAAAACAAGAAGAATTGTTTTGAATGAGCTACAGCTGTGATTATGACTGGTTAGTTAATTTAGGAACTTGGGAAAAGATATTGTTAAAAGTGTCTGTTTGGAGCACGACTCTGTATGGGTGGGAAACGGGAAAAAGTTAGAAGCGTTTGAGATGTGGTGTTATAGGCGGTTGTTGAAAATAACGTGGATAAAAAAGGTTAGAAATGAGTAAGGAGCTATTAGAAATAGTAGGAAAGTAAAGGGCGCTATGGAAGTCAATAAGCAGGAGTCAAAGAGGAGAAAGGTGTTGAAGACGCTGATCGCCCAGATGTTTCTTCAAGTGCAGGAAGAAATGGTAGCCACTGAGCGCCAGATCACGGCTGTAGGGAGGATGATCTAGAGTTTCCGAGTAAAAAGACGTTACCATTATATCACTTACAATGTTTTGTCCGTAAACTGTACAGATCTTATGTGAATATCAATCCGTTTTAGTCCTTTAGGACTAAGGACTTCACAGTCGGCGGGACTTACAATTATCGGAGGCATCTTAAACACTCAGTAAACAACGTAAACAAGGGTGAATAAGACTGTAATGGCGTCAGTGCGTAGGTGGCGGAACGGTGACCGCAGCGCTGCGGCGCTAGAATTTCAAAACGTTTACTTACTTAAAAAACATGTCTCGTAGAATCGAAAAAGACAGTCCGAAATAATGGACTGCCCTATAGAGTTGGAAAGGTATTGGCAAACTGTTTAAGAAGGAAAAGGTCTTTTAAACAAAGTTACATAGGTATGCAATATAACATAAGTGATATTTTTCTCTTAAGATAAAAAAAGAAAAGAATAAAAGTGGTAAATGTGCGTGTGCTCGACAAAGAAGAGTAAAAAAAAAGTGGGAAAGAGAGAGGAAAAGCGTTCGATTAAGTTGCAAGCGGAATGTTCGCGTTGTTGGGTTAATTGGCCGTGCAATAAATTTAACCGCAAAGAAAATAAATCCTGCTTTATGATGGAACACCTTTTTTAGTAAGCGAGAGGTGAACGCGTTGCCTCAACGCCATAATTTCGATACTGAAAGGTGAACGTCAAGAGACGCGCGTCGCTGACGTCCGTCCCAACAAAATAAATTTGGGCAATAAACGTAAAAAGAAACGTATTACCTATAAAAACAAAATCTAGAGTAAACAGAAAAGAGAAGGAATTTAATCGAAAACTAGGATTATTAATTGAATTAGCTTAAATATTTACTACAGTTTCAGTAAACCATAATAGGTACGTCCGTATTGAGATGTAGCCGTATTCATTATCCGGGGCAGATTGGGAAGGCGAATCAGGGTTTTATCAAATTCAACCTTGGTCAGTAATTTATCAAAGTTACCAGACGTAGATCGTGATTTAGAAATTATTATTTCTTATCAAAACAAGCGCAAGCCGCTTTTCAAACAATTGAAATACAATAGTCAGCAGTAGGTAAATACGTATCAGTAGAAGGCGATATGGATACTGTCCACAAGTCACCATACGTAATATTCAGAAATTTGTGCAACAGTGTCATTTACTTATTTCCCGAAATTGACCTCAGAATATGTAATCAGAAGAAAGTCCTACAGGTCACACTGAAATATGGTGATTAAATATCAAATTCATACAAAGTGTTTAAAATCTAAAAACATTATAATATATCTATATCCATTTGCGACAGGTGAAATCGGTATTTAAGTAAACGTATCCTCCCGTTCTATACCACCATATTACAACAACATTTACTACTTTACAATCGATCATCGTGATTATTATTATTATTACCATTACAGTCAGTCAGTCAGTCAGTCCTGCCTGATGACCGATCTCTTACTTTCAACGGCGATCGCATCGCTGATTGCCAGCTATTCGTCCTTATTTGAATTGCGTGGCCTACTTCGAAAGAACTAACTATTATAATATAATACCTACGATGATGCGAATTACTATTAGGTTTTTAGGTTTCCTATACTGATATTTGCATTATTAGAAAGACTTTAAACACATCAAAAGGTGACGAAAAAGTATACAAAAAAAAAATAAATTCCTACTAGTTTCTAATCAATCCCCTGGGCGACATACTGTACGATGATATGGACAGATTATTATTATAATAATAGGATTCCCTCATTTTTTATTTATTTATCAACTATTTCTTGCTCTTTGTTTGCACGGATGGCCGACAATGCGTTCAAAATCGTGCCTCTATTGTAATATCTATCTTTCGATTTAATTGACGGTGGTATGGAGCGGACCCGGAGCTGGAGCTGAGGAACTGGTGCCTATCTATCTATTTTTCTTTTTGTTCCGATATTTGCCTACTTCTTGCCTCAAATATTCAATTACCTCAAGTATTTGTGCCAGAGCACGCCTTAATGGTTAGTATGTTTGTTATCTATGTAAGTACAACGTGAATTGCATTTTACCCGTACGTACGCTGTATATGTATGTATACGTGTAAGCAGCCGGGGGCAAAAGTGCGTTACTATTAAGACGAGTGCTTACTGTAAATGCAATAACTGACCGGATCCGGCGATCTCGGCGAGAGCCGAAGCTGATAAGGGATAATGTCCATCAACATTTATTGTAAAATACACAATTTACTAAATTGTCAAACTGTAACTTTATTAAAATTGAATATGTGTATTTTGAGTAACAAACAAACAATGAAAAAAATTATTTATTATTCTCTACAATATTGTTTCAACCCTTGCGGGTCATTATCAAGAGCTATGGTGTTATCGTAACAGTAACAGTGTACAGTAACATCATAGCTCTTGATAATGATCCGCAAGGGTTGAAACAATATTGTAGAGAATAATAAATAAAATTTTCGTGAAACGTAATCCAATGTTTGTTTGTTACTCAAAATACATATATTTAATTTTATTTAAAATGTTTCACAAAGAATGCGATATGCAGTCTATCAACTTTATTGTAATTTTATTTATTGTTTTTCATCGACCAGATGTAGCCACAGTGTGGAAAAACAGTCGTTGTGGACAGTAGAAACAAAAACTTTGAAAGTTTCGGACTTTTCTTTAATCACATTATTTCAAAAATATGTTCATTAAATGATGCAGTATCTCTGAATTTGCTCAAGAAGAAATAATTTAAGCTCAGTATTAAAATTTTATCTTTAAGTTTGTGCCCATACACAGTTAATTTATGTAAAAGATTATTAATTCACCTTAAAAGTAATGGGGTGGTTAATAATTTAAATTCAATATAAAAAAGTAAATAAAAACGGTCATTTCTTAGCTGATACTCCAACAGGGGAAGAATTATCATGTACCTAGAAGAAGGCCAAAAAAAAAATCACAAAACTGTTACTCCTTTAAAGGACTGAATGGGATCTAAGAACTTTAACTGATAATGTACTATTACTATCTTGATCCGTTTAATTTGTTTTTTACAATATGGCCATTTAATTGTTCGATATAGATGAGGCTTTTTTACGAATAATAAAGGAACGAAGTTTCGAATTCCGGTTGTCCGTTACCCAAAAATGGTCCTCTATCTTAACTACTAATCTAACCTTCGTCGGTATTTAATAAAAATGCCGTTCTGATCCTTCTAATTGTATTCGTTCGTTGTTGGTATTTTCAAAATATTCATTGTCTGTCATTAATTCCTAGTCATTATGAAAAAATTACAATAATTACCGGCACGGCCGTTGGTGCCAGTTTCTCGTTCTGATTTATGTAAATGACAACGATAGTACGGTTCAGCGGCGTCCGTGGTGCAGTCTCTAATTTTTGCCAAGAGTAAAAGAAGAAGTTGGAAGGAGCCTTCGGGGGCCTTCGGACGGACGCCGCATTTATTGAGCGTTTTCTTTGTAACATGGATAGATACGGCAGCGCCACATGCATACACACATATACACACACACATTCAAGAGGAGGTACAACACTTATAAACGCCGGGGCATTGCCCTGAATGTTCTCGGTGCTCCAGATTCCGTACCAAGTCAAGATCAATGCAATGGTGTGTAACTGCCGCACCATTTCACGCATCGGCATCTATTCTACATACCTCACTTACAATCAACTCCGGCTCTGGCCGCTCGAAAGGGTTCCAATGTACAATAACAATAACGAGCCGAGTGACCTTGCAACCAATAACAAATCTCAAATAAGCGTTCTTTCTATTTGATGAGATCCACTGAGTCACAGGGTTTTTGGCAATGAATGGGAATTCTTCTACTTTTGGGAGATGTTGGATGCTTTGAGGATTCCCTTTGGTTAGAAAATCGTGGAGGAAACAATGTGCGTTCCTAAACTCAAATGTCTTTCCGTTTTTCGTCCCTTATCTAACTATATATTGAAAGTCAAAGTAAGCGAATCTGATAGTTACGTAACTTCTGGCAAAAAAGAAGGATTCTTCTATTGTAGAAATAGTACATCTCTTACTGAATCGATAGTCTTGGAGTCTATCATCAAGAGGAATTGAAAATTACTGCCAATCTGTTAAAATGTCTACTAATATGTTCCTCTTTCTTCTCCTTATTTGATATGCATAGAATGAGAGCTTGATAAGGGTTGCAAGGATTTTAGTTAATGCAAAACCGACACCGATGTTTGGCTCTTGATGTGAGGCTTTTTCGAGGTAGGTTTTTACAAATTACATCAATAGATCCATTTGGAAACAAAACTCATCTAATTTAACTTAAACCTATCTCGAAAAAGTCTCACAATAGACTCTTACATTAAATAATAAACCTTACAACCAATCCTCATTAGGTTCTGATTCCAACATGTCTGCCAGTATTATTGCTTTTTGGCATATAATCCTGGGAGAATCTGCTAAGAGATAATCCTCGCTTCAAAGGTTGCACCGATCCAACATCACAATTGAATAATAAAAACCAATCCCCTACGTAAAGGGTAAAATGCTATTGGAACTAGTAATTCATCACGAACATGAACTGAACGTTAAAATAGGAGAATTTTTTTATACCCCTTTAGTAGATCCCAAGGTTCAAGTATTGTTTGAAAACTATTTCATAGAAATATGTGGTTTACATTATTAGAAAATAATTTGTTCACATTTTCAAACCAGTTTTCAAATATGTAACTAAAATTTAGATTTCCTCGTAATTCTTCCTGTTTCTCTCAGTTTTTTGTAGGGAAGGGACTTCCTTCACAATTTTCTCCACTTACTTCACCCTAGATATTTGTGAAAGCGACCGTATCCAGTTGAAAAAATTATTATTGACAATATTATTTATAGGTACTTATGTAAATAGCCGGTATATGCCCAATTAATTTATCTTGTGAAGACGAGCAATGAATCAGATGTCTACGTCACTGTTTCGTAGATAGTTACAAGAACACGTTTGCAAATAGCCGGTTGGTCGGTCTATTTCTCCATTAGGATTAGAATGTCCTTGTACATGACTTTGAACTTGACGTATACTCGCAAACGTTTATATATAAGCAACGTCCTTGTATGCACGTAAGTAAGACGAGCCGGTGAAATGTTCTAATGTAACTACGGTACTTTCATCGAAATCTAATAAAGAGGGTTCAAGCTAACGAGGCTTTAGAGGCCCATATTTTATTTGATCACATTTTATTTACGTATGTTTGCGTTATCCTATCAGTACTAGATAAAATAATAACATGAAATTGTTATTACTGAATGCTGAATATTTTTAATGAAGAAAAAATTGATTGAGTAGGTCTCTACTTTATGAAAGTTGATCATCTTGATTTTTGGAATAGAACACTTAAAGAACTTTCACTTTTTTTTTATTTCTTAACAAATTTGTTTCGACCTACAAGGGCATCTTCAGAAGAAGGAATCATAACTAATATAGTTAATAGAATCTACTCTTACTTGATGGAAATTCATGTTAAACATAAATACATAAACACTATTGTTAATTTCCACAGTTTTTATTGTTCTTAACAATTGTTTCGCCGCTTTGCGGCTTCGTCAAGTACCTTTGTATCTTCTGACTAAGCCTCAAAGCGGCGAAACAATTGTTATGAACAATAAAAACTGTGGAAATTAATAATAGTGTTTGTGTATTTATGTTTAATCATAACTAAGTTTTACAATTCTGTCGTAAATACTAAATTTTAATGCTAAGGTAGGGGAAGTAAACATATGTTAATAATGAGGGAATGGTATACATTTTCAATCTCATTTAAAACATTTTCTGAGTTTGCTCTTAAATGGCTTTTAATTTAAATAGCCCCCAGTATTGTTGTAATTCAATTTATATAGGCCAGACAGGCAGAACCTTTAAAGATTGCATTTTTGAACACTGTAAAAACTATAGCAAAAATTCCGCATTCATGAAACATGTAATAGAACAAGACCACAATGTCAGTAATAAAGAAAATGTAAAAATATTACATGTAAAGATAATACTGGAGGCTAATGAAATTAAAAGCCATTTAAGAGCAAACTCAGAAAATATTTTAAATAAGTGAAAGTTCTTTTAGTGTTTTATTTCAAAAATCAATTTTTAATGTATTTGCTCAATTTAGGTATTGAAGGTTTTTATTTTCAGTAATGGACGTTAGGGTGTACCAGGGCTTGAGGGAATATGGGTAGTAATCCTTTTTAAAATATGGAACTTTTTACGTTGCCGAGATTCTCTCTCTCTCTCTCTCCCTCTCTCTTTCCTCTATTTCTAAAGTAATTTATTACTAGTTTCACCTCTACAAAGTTACGTTCAATTTGATGAACTTGTCTTCGTTTCTTCTTTCAATGGAAATTTTCTTAATTTTATGCAGGAACGACGCGACGTGGGTGCGGTAGCATCACACGGTTTAATCGTACTTAAATAGTTAATTAATAGAGTAAATTCAATACTAAAATCGAAATTTTTACGCACCGCATCGGTCAATATTTGCAGCTCATCCCACGTATTTGGCAAACAAATTTGGTCGAATGTAACGAATGTGAAAGTAGTGTAAACATTGCCCTATACTCCTTTCAATTTACAAAACACTAATAATAAATAATTAATCAATCATTCGCAAGTGCTTCCAACTTCTACATGCGAGTTATTGAGAATTGATAAGTCACGATGATGACGACTGAACAGTACGCATACTTTTATATATATATATATATATATATATGTACACGGTGTCCCACAATGACGTTAAGGTACTCGTATTTATCGTATCGTATCATGGTCAATTCGAATAAATCGATACTTTCAATTCCGTCTTTTGTTTCGGAGATATAGAATAAAGGATCATAAAGGATCTCAATAATAAGAAACTGGTAAACCTTAGAAGATATGAGGGTGGTTTAATAAGTCCGTGACTTTTAAAGAACAACATCAGTTTTTCAGAAAAAAAAATCATTTTATTTTTCTACATAATCTCCTTTTAGCCCGATACATTTAGTTCATCGTGTTTCTATTTTTTTTTTACTTTTTCTACATAATAAGATTTCCCAAGGCCCTCAAAATAAGCGTTTGTTTCCATGATGATCTCTTCATTCAACCCAAATCTTTTACCGACCAGAAACAGGAAATAGTTGGAGGAGACTAAATCCGGAGAATAGGGTGGATGGCGTAGCAGTTCGTAGTCCAATTGATGAAATTTTGCCATGGTGACTACACACGCACGAGTATGCTCCCCCGTGCATTGTCCTAATGGAACAACAATTTTTTCTTGGTTAAATTCGGTCGTTTCTGCTTCAAAACAGTGTCAACTCTGTCCAGCAGCTCTGAGTAATATTTGCCGTTGATCGTTAATTGTTTTACTTTATTCAAGGTAATCAATATGAACTACATCGTGTGAATCCCAGAAAACAGTGGCAATGACTTTGTTATCCGATAGACCCATTAAAATGGGCTAAGCCTTTCTTAGGTGCAAGTTCACCCGTACAAACCGACTGTTTCGATTGTTGCTTGGTCTCTGTTGTGGCGTGATGGATCCATGTCTCATCTACGGTAACGAAACGGCGCAAAAACTCGTTTGGATTGCGGCTGTACATCTCCAAATACTTCTTTGAACTTGTCACACGGTGGTGTTTATTATGGTCGATGGTACCTCACAGTGCCGACAGCTTTTGCATATCCAAATATTCATGCAAAATGTGATGCACCCATGCACTCGCTCAGTTGAGATGCCTACAGCCTCAGCCTCAGCCAACTCACGCACTTTCCACCTTCCATAATCTAATATCATTCCATGGATATTGTTAATAATTTCCGGCGTAACGACTTGTTTTGGGTGAACTCAGTAAACTAATTTTGAACCATTGAAATTGACGATGCAGCGATGCATAAATACGAGTCGCCATGTTATGTTGGACGAACTGTAATCGTTGTGGGACACCTTGTACGCAAAGAAACAGGAAGTGTATCGATAAGTATTATAATAAAAGAAGGGATAATAAAAAACTGTTTAAGAAGTATTAAAGGTAGAAAGGTCTTGGGTACCGTTCGCATAATCATTAAACAACCCGGCAATGTGTTTAGGTACCTGTGCTGCGCTCTGGCGTTCAGTATCCATCAAGTGGTCACGTTAAAACAAATAAATCAAATACATCGTACGTAAAAGGGTTACTGGCTGACAGGTAAACAGTATTTAAACTTAGTTTACATGCAGACGGTTGCTGGGAGGTTTCAGATCGTGACGTTGTAACGCGTGTTGTAATTTTTTTGTCCCGTCATTCTATCGACGACAATTACTCGTATACAGGGTGAATATAATAAGGAACGAATCGAACTGAAAGTTGGAAAAGATTGTTTCGCAGTCATGTAACATATATCTATACGCACGTCACACTTTCACTAAATTTAGTAAAGCATGACATTGCTAGGTGTTGTGGAATGATGATCCATAATAGAATTTTTTGGGCGCTAGATAAAAGTTGCTTCAGTTTTTCAATTTGTATTCGGAATTTCACAATTCACAATTTGTTGTGTAGAGAATTGTTTAGATCCGATTCTGATCCTTTTCTTTAAGATTTTGATTGGATTGCTATTGAAATTGTGTGGTTATAATAGAAATAAATAAAAGCGTGTGTTTTAATGCCAATTAGTTTTCTGTATTACTTTTACAAGTGACAAAACGGCATCTTGTAAACGCTTCACTACATAGACATTTTATCTAATTGTATAATAGTACCGAACAATGCTGTCACCTGACTCAGATTATAACATATATTCCTCATTCGGTTGCTTGTTTTATTGTCAAGGTCCGATATCTTCCAATCTATTTCGTAGGCGGCTGTGACGGCCGTCGATATTCACGATTGAACGCTCGAGTTATAAAACTTTTATTTTCTGATTCCACCTCAATTAATTAATTAATTATTCGAACTGTTTTTTGTATAATTAATCATTAAATAGTGAAAGTTTTCGTCTCGAAATGAAGAGACTGTTGTAGTACTACAGAAATTCTCTGTCGCAAGTATCCACGAATTTTGATGGTAATAAAGAAACTACTAAAGAAAACACTTTCTATTGTTCTCTTGGCTTAAAGGAGCGGTAAAATGCGGTAATTCAAAAATCGTAAATTTTTAATAACCCTTAATTGTATATCTGGAGTACGCGATGAGGAAAAAGTAATAAAGTAGAAAGGAAACAGTTCGATAAATGAAAAAAGGAAAAGTTTAAAAATTAAAAAACTGCTTCTGCCAGACCATTATGAAAATAAATTTAACATTATCAAACATCTACCAATAAATATTCGGTTAAAATTGTAGATGATTTATTAGTTACAAGTTCGAAAACTCCTTTTTAGTGATTTAACATAAGTAAACCTAAGAAAAGCCACACACCTAGTGTCATTAAATATATTAAGAAGGTTAGCAAAAAATAAAAAATAAATTTAAAATTTGTAGTATCACAGCAATTTAAGTTAATAAACGTGATTTAGAATCATTAGAATAAGGTTGATAAAATGCCATTAAGTGGAGTTCATGAAATAAGTTGCAAAAATTGTGATGAGATATACATTGGTCAGACGGGACGGGCAATAAAAAATAGGCCGTAGGAACATCAAGACGGTACGATAAATTATGTTCCCTTATAATCCAAATGCTGACTAAAAGACTTAAAAGAAACAATCATTCTCTGTAACGATATAATGAGCTATGTTATATTTGAGCAGTGAACACTGTGTATAGACGAAAAAGTTTAGAGATTTAATTCATCTGGCAGAAAAGAGAGAGAGAAAGTGATATCGGAAAACGTATCGTACTGCTCATCGTAATAATTTTATCCGAGTGCCAGCACCAAAATTTCACCTGATTGCTTTTTATATATATAAAAATAAAAAAGTTCTTTAACACAATAAATATTATGCTCAGGTGAAAGATGACCATAACAGGTAATTGTTTTAGTGATCTGGTTCCTTAAAAACATCCTGTTATAAAAAAGTATTTGTATTTCGTTTAATAGATTGATTAAGATATTATTTTATAATAAATAAAAATAGTTTGCGCACTTAATTATTTAAAATAAAACAAAAAAATGGCGATTAGGTCTGTCTACGTTGATGATGATGATAATGATGATGATGATGATGATGTCCCATTAAAATGCTCCTTCATTTTATCCGGTCGTTCACGTGATAATATTAAACAACAACGTTCGGTATCAAGATCCATACGAATAATAGTTAGTGTACTAAAAGTCTACAGTCATACGCAAAAATAAATGACGCTCATTCATCTATCTTTTATTAAATGGTTTCGTAGATGAACACTGTTAATTACTAATGAATATGGGGGTGTACAGGACTGTGATCGTTTTAGGATGAAAATCCTCTCGAACTCTAATACACTATACAATATGTGCTTGCTAATTATCTATGGTGCTAAAGCCGTAAAGCAAATTGGTGCTGTTGAGATATCCAGGGTGTCATTTAATCGGAATTTTTGATTAAAAATTACCAATCTTTTGACGTGTGACTCGTCGTAAGGCTATAGGTAAGTTGTGGTAGTCTGTGACTAATAATAATTAGGTTAAATTAGGTTGTGGTTAGGGCGAACGCTATGATTACAATGAAAGTGCTATACAGCAGTAATCGTTCGTTCAAATTTGAACGGGTTATACAAGTATCAGTATTCTGCACTGAGCTCAAATAATAATATTATATATGTAGAATGCAAACGTTTCACCATGCTTAGCAAACGGCATTTTCAGTGTGTTCCCTATCACCATTACGTCCATAGAAGTATGGTTCGCATTATTCACGATTAATAACCTAATTAACTGCGTTGAAACGAATAACTACAGACTGAGACCGTGAAAATTTGCCACTAATTATGCCTTCATCAATGCTTCACAAGGTTTTTCTCAATTTAAAGGTATCAATTTGTCAAATCGAACTCACGGAGTGATAAGCACCTATACCTAACAGAATTTTTATAACTTCTCTAAGAATATATTGACATCGAAAAATTAATCAGTTCCTTCCTTCCTGTCTTCGGTTTTTGTTAGTGTATGGTAAATTGATCCGATTTTTTTGTGCGATACTGTACGTGACAATTCGGTTCATCAGACAATATCGCGGACGTTCCTTGTCGGGGGCAAAAACTCAGCAGGCGGTGGCTAATGGTGTTCCATCTTGGAGTAGCCAGACGCCAAGAACGGCAATTAAAATTTGCTTAAAAATTCCAAAGACTGTTTATAGGAAAAAGCACATCACCGATGGTGGCGGCGGAGCGATGTGCTCCGGTTTTACTCACTCACACTTATACATTAATGCATAATACATATTACACATACATGTAGTAGACATGCACACACACAAAGGTAAAGATAACATGCCTACCGACCAGCATATTTCTCGCCGATTATTGCCGAGATATGTTTGCAGCCAGGATAATTGATCCAGATGTTTTTGACTCCTTAATGAACAAACCTATGTTATGTATACGTATACGTACAAACGGACGGAGAGACGTTCGAAAAGAATTCATTAAGTGCGTTTTTACCTTGTTCAGAGATCTCCATTTTCGATAGAACTAAAGACGTAGCCTGAATGAGCATGTTATTTAAATATTGACTTTAATTGAAATTACACGGTTAGGTTTAATTATAACATACATATGTTACAACAGACGTTACTTGAAGAATTAGTTTACTACAGAAATCTTCTTAAAACAAGGAGAAACCTTATACATGATTACAAAATTTCTAATTTTATTTTTTTTGTAACAGTATATAGGTCAGAGCTGTAGAGCAATTAATGTTAGACTTAAAGAACATTCACCTTTAATTTAACTTAATAGAAGAGAAAAATCTAACCCAACTTCCCGCATATTTGATAGTAATAATTGAGAAATAGTCTCCAGTTGTTTAAATGTCAGTAATCTTTTCTTTTTAGACGCTTACAAACATAAAGACAGTTTATTAGCGAATTAAAATGGGATTTTACATCCCACATTCTGCGTCTGTGGTTTCCTTGGATCATTTAGAAAATGCTGGGGCAGTAATTTCTCTATTTGACCATCATTCCTAAATGAAATACACCAAAAGTTTTATGTGTTATTTAAATTAATTTAGTCTTTAATTGATGAGGACACCTTGGGTGGGTTTCTAAGTGTTTTAAGTTTCTAAACGCTTTTATGAGGAATTTTAGGTTTTATTTTTTTTTTATAGTTCAGTCCCACAGAACTCCATTTGATTTTCCTGTATTTATTGTTTCCAAAAATATTGAGAATTCCTTGCTTTTTTTTATATAAATTCATTTTTTATAACAGGTAAAGTATTTAGTAATAAAAGTATTACAAAATCTATGGATATATGTCGTTTATTTAAATTGTGTTAAAAAAAATAAGAATTCCCTATCTCAATTTTGGGCAGATTCGTTTTTACAAACGTATAATAATGAAATTTGAATTGAACTATTAATAAATAAGATAAACTTTTACCAAATTTGTTATGATAAACAAAACGAAAAGTGTTGTAAATTATAAAAGTTTAAAAGTATTTACTGGTGATACGGATAAAAACGCTTCTTTTCTTAGTTTCTTTGAAATTGTTTTATCCAAATGTATGTTCAACTACCCTATTTTAACCTGCTTATTCTTTTTTCTCAAATCCCAATTTTTTTAAAATGTGACGTGTATCCCCACTAAATTAGCTTTCAGAAACATACGTTAAAGTTTATAATTAATTCAATTTATATTTCGGTGTAATAAATCAAAATAAAAAATAACACGGGCATTACTATTACTACGTATCCGTAACGGACTGAGAGCCGTGATAAGCCCAATATATTTTCCAGTTTCATCTTCCACGCTTTTCGAATTGCTTTGCTGCTTATAAAACCACATAAATTTCCTGTGTTTAATTTCTCATAAAACTTTTTACCGTGGGCACAACCGCGGCACCATATTTCATTATTTGGTGACAAAAATTCCTAGTTCGTTTATAAAATATACCGAACACATACGTATATTGAACTCTATTAGACGCGAATGCACATGGTCACTTAGATTTTGAAATTAAACCGATTACTTTACAGGGTGGTCGGCAATACGAACTTGACGATTAACCACGTAAATAGGTACTATATACTAGGCTATATTATAAATATAAAAATATAAATATAAATATGGATTCAATAGAAACAACTACTCCGAGGGCTAATACCTCTACCGGCATTGAATTACACTGTTGATTCCAATGTATTCTTAGACGAAAATATAACATATTCAAAAAAGAAGGAATTAAAATCCTTATTCGTCTAAATATTAAGATCAAAGATCTCAAATTTTGAACGCGTCCTACCAAGTAGGTACAACGAACCGAAAGCCATATCCCACTACCGGTTTCGACCTATCGGGTCTCATCAGGTGGGGTATTAGCCCTCGGAGTAGTTGTTTCTATTGAATCCATATTTATATTTATATTTTTATATTTATAATATAGCCTTTAAAGGTATTTCTGCCAGCGCCCACCTGATGAGACCCGATAGGTTGAAACCGGTCGTGGGATATGGCTTTCGGTTCGTTGTGCCTACTTGGTAGGACGCGTTCAAAATTTGAGATCATTGATCTTAAAATTTAGACGAATAAGGATTTTAATTCCTTCTTTTTTTGGATATGAAAATTATTTGTTTAAAATTGTAAATACCAATACCAGTACCATTTCATTACTAGATTAATTAACGATTGTTTAAATAGCGACAATCATATTTAAGAAAATGAAGTTAATCAGACGGGTAACCGTCCTCCCTTGCCCTGTTGGTTTTCTGCCATTTTCTACATTTACCCATGAGATAGGCAATTATTTTACGTTTATTTAATTATATTACGAATTACTGTTTCAATTGTTTTGAGTAAATCGTTTTTGTTGTTTACTTATTTTTATCAAATGACAAAAAAATAAAATCTACGAAGTACGCTACATGTGCCGAGTGTACCTATTAGATATGCCGCGATATCTGCAATTGCATCGCCTCCTATTTCAGCCGCAAAGCAACAACTAATAGTTCAATAAATTAACCAGCAATTAGTATTGTTGAACTTGCTGTCACTTGTAACAGCAAGAGCTATTGTGCCCCTGTCGGAGATTTAAATTAAATTCATTAATTTTGCCGCGTAAGTATACTACAACATATCTGCGTTCGCCATACACACACACACACACACACCCAATCATACCCATACATAGAAACTATATTCAAGTCTTGCATTCGTTCGTCGGCGTAGCAAGCTGTGATACTTTATGTATCCACTGTCAAATTAGGTGTTTAATGATGTGACGTAAGTAGGCTAGATAATATCTCATATCTTTCCAAATAAGGCCCTATTGTACATCATGTACTTATAAAAGTGTTTTTGTCTTGTTTGAGTTGGTAAGCCATTAAAGTATCCACAGCCAGTTTGTGATATACACTCTAAAGGAAGAGACAGCGCCATCTGGAGGATGATACGGTCATCATGATATGCTCAACTATAACGTTTACCCTTTACATTGTAAAGTACAATTGTTCCAAACATTTATAGACGCCATAGACAGTCCTGATTAATCACCGACGAAATCGAAGGGGCTCTTTAAAAACAAGTTTATATAATATCGACTTATGACAGAATATCGCCATCTATTGACATCTACATCTGCATACCTGTTAGAGCTTTTATTATCAAATGATGGATGTGTCTGATACTTTATAATCATTAGAAAAATATTTTGATACACCATTGAACAGTTTCGGAGAGCAAGTCCTTAAGAAAGAAAATACCCTTCGAATAATTATTTTCATTACCATTAAATATTAGTTGTGGAGAAGTCATCTTTATGATGATCGGTGGCTTATACGTCGGTCGCATAATGAGCGATTTTTTCTTGATGGTCGCGTGATTCCTTCGATCTCTAATAGTCGGTGATCGGCTGTCTAGGTCTCTGCGTCAATTACTGCGGTATTTCGTTGCGGTCTCACTCGACATGCTTATGCTTTTTCAACATCGCGACAGACACATGATGACATATCACTTATAAGTATCGAAAGTTGTAATTGGGACCAGTAAAACTGATCGATTGGCAGCTTCACGTGGGCTTTTGTAAATGAGAGGACTGCGCTGCTTTTTTTAGACGTTTGCCGCCATTTTATTTAACCACACGAACCTTATATCGAAAAGACGAAATACTACGACACAACAAAATAATAGTGAGAGAAAAAGGCGCCAAATTAGAAAGCTGTTGTGGATTTGAAGAAGTGCAGTTTTTAATTTTTAGGTCACATAACTGGAGTGCCCCTTTTGAATTAATCATTATTAAAGTTTTATAAACCCGAGGATGACCACATCTTATAGTGTTTTAATGAATTTAGAGCAGCTACTGACCTATTATAGGGACAAGATAGTGAATTTTCTCATCAAGATCTTGTGACACCCTGTAAGCGTCCGATATTAAACAGATTTATAGGAACAATATCGCTGCTAAGACTTCGGACGCAATTGGCCGCATTATAAATTGAATGTTACAGTCATATATATATATACATGTATACGCTTCGGTCTCTGTGAGCAATGAACCTTGTCATAATTGAATTAGATTCTGATTTATTTAGCGGTAATTACTTAGGCCACTAGAGGTGACCATAATGGCATTCATTTAAATACATTAAAGCGGTCAACTGACACAAAACACACTTTGTCCATTTGTATTAAGGATTTGGTTGTGGGACAAAGGGATAGTATCTGGTGTGCCATGAGATGGAAAGGAGAAGCTGCTGAACGAACATCATCTTTATCTTTGATACGCGTTACCCATTGAAAACTCATGGGATGTTATATCCAAAGTGAATACCATAAGCTACACCTACACCATAAGTGTACATTGATTTGATGATCACTGTGTTAATAATGCTGATTACTGCCTGTAGCAGAAGTTTTTTCAAATTAGCTACAGTTTACACTTTGATAAAATAGAAAGTGCACATAAAATATTTACCAGCAACTAAGTATTTACATAGTTTAAGGTTAGTTCTTGAGAATTGCACTAACAATATTTATCATATTCTCAGATAATAAACAGTTTGTTATGATAAAAATTTCTAGCACAGTCCGATCTCAGAGAAAATTATATATTATTATGTACGTTAGTATACAAATATACACAAATTGTAATGGAGCTATTGGTTTCTAGATGGCGCGTATCACTCTATCTGTACAAAAATATACTTTAATACTGTTGAAGTAATTATAACCATCAAAATTTGAATAGAATTTATTTCAGTTGTTAGTTGTAATGAAGATAAGCATCGTTAAAAAGCTTATTCGTATGTATCCGGTATAAATTAACGTTATTTTTTTCTCGTCGATTGTACGGTACATTCAGCCATAAATACAATAATTAGACAGTGATTTGAGCATACTGAACTTCTGACGGACGCGTGTACAAGTTGAGTCCATCATCCATCGCTAAAAATAAGAGGAAGAATAACGCAAAAAAAAAGAAAAAGGAAAGCAAGACGAATATGAAAAAAAGCAAAGGTACCTGTTGCGTTCGGGCACGTTACATATCGTCACGTGATGGTGAGATTAAGTCTTTTTGTTGTCCGAATTTACGAATCGAGATAAAAGAGGAACACGCGCGTTCGAGTTGGCCTGTCTGCTGTTGTGTGCGGGCAAAGGAAGAAAACGGAAATCCATCATTACAATTTTGTGTAGCTGCCTTTCAGTTAATTCTAATTAGCGATATGTCTGTCAAGCGTCAGAGTTGGAAAAAAGTGCTCTACACGAAAGGAGAAAAACCAACGGGCACCACAGGTGTACATACATACCGGACCGAACAAGATCGTACAATTAATTAAATTAAATAAGTCGCTTATGGTATAAGAATTTCATAATTAATTATTTTATTTGAGCGCAATAGCTGGTAATTGTTAATTAATGTACAATATGTAGCTACTATACGATAGTAATAAACTTAAAAGATACGTTGGTACTACCAACCAACTATTTTTTAAAGGAATATATAGATTCCATTGATTACTATGGATTTTTGGGATTGATGCCATAACGGCAAGGAAGAAGAATTAAGTGAGACTTTGGTGTCCATATGCCTCAGTCTATATCACAGTTGATTATACCGCATCAGTAAATAACTAGTTACTAGCTCACTAACTCAAGTGAATTTTTAAAACTGTTTGTGTTTCTATTAGGGAATCATCTGAAAGGGTTTCTTAATATTTTTATATTTTATATTATTTTAACCCACAAAGATTTTGATTCATGACAAAACCAATGAGGGAAAATGCAATTTTTTACCCTGGGTCCTTATTTCCGAAATTCGCAGGACAATACGATCTAAAACAAATCCCGGAACCCCGTGTAATGTGAACAATATCTATCGAGTGTCCACTGTGTCATAAAATTATCAATAGGCATATTACAATGGATGAATTCGAATGTGGTCCACTGTGTACAAACTTTGGTCCGCTTTATTTGCTTCTTGATGGATAATGGGTAGCGAGCGATACGTTGGTCGTGGTTCTGTTCCTCGGAGGCAGCAGGAGCAAGCAGATCGATACCCTGGGGGCTTCGGCAAGCACCTGCTGCTGCTGCTGTTGCAGCCGTTGCTCTCGATCCTAATTAATTACCAGGTTCATGGCTCCCCACGTCAAGGCACCGCAAGGGGTCCGTGCCAAGACCGTGACCGGCTGGCTCTGGCAGGGCACTCTTTCTCCTTTAGCTCGCAATATCTCCTTGCAAGGCGTCCTCGTTTTTATCAAAAATGGACTTATTCACATAAATAGGCACCAAGGTACGGTACACACGCAGTAAACAACAACAGGAAGTCGAAAAAACGCATATGATATGGAATTGCAGTTGTGAGAGGATTATTGACGATTTGAAAAAAAATGCTTTTCTCAATTCCGTAAAGGTAACGGGAATAGTTTTGACTAAAAAGTATAAATCACTACACCATTTTTTTGTATCCTTCTTAACAAATCTTTCAAAGGACATCCCGTATGTTGTGCAACATCATCACCATCATTATAGGGTTGTCAGTCCGAAGATTGGTTGGACATTCACCTTCACTCCTTTCTGTTCTGAGTCAAACTACAGCTTTTTAAAAAAAAAATAACTTTTTTGGGTTTGATTCCCACCAGTTATTCGTGCTGGTGGGCGGGCAGTCCCTTCGACCTACACTTTAGTGCAAAGCCGGAGGGTAAGGCGTAAGGCCCTCATCAGCCTCCTTGCAGGAATCGTGGGAATGGGTGGGTGGTGTGGTTAGGGAGAGAAAGATGAGATGGACGAAATGAAGACATAAGAGAAGTGAAAGATTATCTGTGGAATATTACTGCTCCAGTTTTTGCCTAAATGATCCAAGGAAACCACAGAAAACTTTAGTCCAGAGCAAACGGACCCGGGATCGAACCGGTGACTTCCCGAATGCTAAGCAATGATCTAGAGCACTAGACCACGCTGCTCGGTGCTTTTGAAAAAGTTAAAACAACCCACATTTCCGTTCTAGTTTCCACGTATGCGGTCCTATATTTACATTAAAAAAAAAATAAAAAAGAAAAAAGGAAAATTAAAATTCAATTCATATGTGATTACATCGCGAACGGATAATGACTATCGTGAAATAATAAAAAAGAAAAGGAAAGAATGAGAAGCGACACAAGAGGCGATAAAAAAGAGTAAAAGATTACAAACGATGGGTACCATACGGTTGCCAGAGCAAGCCACGATCTTATTATTTATGATCTACCATAATGAATAAGTTCCATCACCTTCTTGTATTTAATACTATCAAGAACGCATGTAGGTACATACTTCTGGCCGGAATTGATTGCGGCCATTTGTTCGCGTATTTTGGGCGGACTCATTCGAAAAACGTAATTTTTCATTCTGCTCGACTTTTTTGTTTCGCAACAGCCGAATTCATTATTTAGTGTTAATTGCCAACATGCGAGAAAGAAAAGAATGCCTCCTAATGGGGCTAATTGTATCGGCCCACTTGGCAATTTACCATACAAACAGTCCATATACAGAAACGAATTTATAATGATAAAAACAATTTTTATGGAGTAACCTCTAAACAGACGTTAGAACATCTCTTAAACAGGACAAATTCTTGTGAATTAAAATTAATCGGCTTAATTAGGAATACCATTTACAATACAATTACGTATGTTAAAATAATTACGAAAGAACCTATATAGGGTGTTTCAGGAAGTAATGAAAAATTTGTGTCTTATAAATTATATTAAGTAGGAAGTTATATATTTTTTTGTAAAAAGACTTTTCACTATTTTATCGTACCTTTAATTGAGGAAGGGTAACTTCGTAACGTAAAAGCTCAGCTTATAGACTCAAATGCGACTCTTGTGATAAATTCTACATAGGTTAGACGGGTCATACTTTTAAAAAACGAATCAGCGAACAAAATATTTTTTTGAAACAAAAACTTTGACTCAAATTTTGCTAAACACCTGATCGATACGAAACATTCTTTTAATGTAGACTATGATGTCCTGCATGTTGTAAATAAAAGTTATAGGTTGTCTCTTCTAGAATCAATGGAAATTAACAAATACAAAAATACAGGACAACTGTTAAATGAACAAATTGAATTAAATAACTCACCACTTCTCAATTTATTTGTTAAATTATCCCATCCCTAGCCTTAGCTGTATATCTGTATAAATATAAGTCCGATCTGTATTAGTTTAAGTTTATTATACTTCTGAAGAAGCCTAAGTTAGGTGAAACATATGTCAAGTGTTTTAATATATTGTGGAAATTAAACTTTGTGTTTCATGTATTTGTTAAAAGGTCAGATTTAAAACACGTTTAATTGCGGTAGTGCAGAAGCTGGGATATAAAATTGAGAAACTGTATAGAGATTTTTATCAGGCTATCACATGATTAATTGGCAATTGTTGATAGTGTAGAAGCCGCGATAATAAACAAAAGAAAGTCAGAAAACTGCTTAACGACTTTTCAATACTTTATCACACCCTTAATTGATAAATGCCAACGTGTCTTTCAGCATTTTATTTCGCTTTAACCCAACAAATAGTAACATATTGGCTGAGATATAAAACTACGTATAAAAAATTGATACACTGTATAGGCATCGATCTTTATCACTCCATCACACGTTTAACCGACAACCAATTTATTAATCGATTGATATTTCTTTTCTTTTGTAATTTCCAATAGTCGTTCAAAGTTCAAATTTCTCCTTGAGTAGTACTTAATAATGACAACAATGAGCTGTTGGCCCCTTTTATGACCGAATGGGTCATTATACCCGTTCGGTAAATAGTTTTAAAGCGTTTGAAACAAAAAGAACACTAATCAGTGCCAAAATTGTAACGGGCCGACTCCCATTGTCTAATAAATTACGATCTGTATCATTGAGTTCGACTGGGCTTCGATGTCCGTTCAAATACGCTTTTGATGATAGTAATTTGTTACACTAACCATTCTTTAACATTATCTACAATCCCGAAGATGACATTCCCGTCCAGTACGTTAGATAATTTAAGATTAATTTCCTTTTAAAACGCTTCCTTCTATACCCCTCATACAATAATGTACCTGCCTTCATTCTTTTTCTTTTTCTTTTAGTTAAAATGTCATACCTACTTATCTAGTGGTAAGAAGTATATTATGAAAATGAGTTATTGTGTAACATACTCTTTCCTTATCGATATTCGATCGATGTGATGGTTGTGACTGTAATACAATTGTAGGCGTACTTAAACGAAAAGCTATTTTTAAATACCTTTATCGGATCTGTATCAAAATTGTACGTTTCACTTAAGGAGGTATTTATTAACGTGCCACATGATAAATGGTATTAATTGCAGGCATTACAAGTAGATACTAGTTTTTTTTTTTAATTATAGAGGTGTGAAAACGCCATCTGTAGATACTACTTGGTACTTGTGCGAAATTCAGGAATTTTAAACAAGTTTCTTGTTCGGTACCAAAGACCTTTTATATTGTTTAGTTAGTTGTTATATTGTATAAATGTTATTTTTAACTATTTTTAATATTTCGGTATCTTGTAACATGTAAACTTTAACTTGACCCGGTCCGGTATTATTGTATCCTACCATAAAAGCTGTTAAAGGCATTCCTTTGTTATAACATATGTCACGTCGAGTAAACATTGGGATTTTCAAATTAGTTCTTATTAAAAATAAGTTGTTCATGTTATTAGTAAAGCTGCGTGAATCTTCGTACCTACATTGTATCGTATCTGCCCATTTGGCTGGAAACATGTTTTAATAGTTGAAACAGATAGGATTTTCAAAATAAATGTACATTTCTACAGTAAGTTTAATTTCGTTAAAGAGTTTCATCTAGACTCACTGGATAAACTAGTGTAGTCCTTATTCGGGTCTAAAGGTCGTCGTTGGTTGGAATTACCTTCCTAACGTTTCGCTAGCACGAGTGGCGAACTTCTTCAGAGGTCCTTCCATCTTCGACATAAACAGTCTATTATCAATCTTTATCATCAAATTAGAGTTAGCAATCACTATTAGAAGATGAGGAAGTAGTTGAAGATCAACATGTACAAAGTTGCGTGTGGTTTAGATTAAATTTAACATATGTTTTCGCATAAATAAATATGATTTTCCAGAGAATTGTTAACCTCTTCTTCGTTAATCGATTAGAGTTTTGTTAGAGATGTTAACTTTTTGTTATTTGCCCAGTGATTTTTTTGCTCCATTATTATCTTGAGTAAATTCGCATCTTGCATGCCGGTTGGCTTATGAAATGTGTAACGCATCCGGCACGGTAAACGTGTATATGGATAGGAGTTATAGCGAGTTATTCTACATGTGCTTTTACTATGGTTACGAGCGGATTTTTCAGCTGGTCAAGTTCTGCAAGTCTATGGATTTAATTACAAGGAAGAACTTTTTGTAAGCATAACAACCTCTGGTATAATTACCGGTATGGGTAGCTTAAGTGTGGAATTGAGAATTTTAATAAGTTACACGTGTACCAAGTAAATTAAGAGCAAAAACATGACGTACCCAACTATAATAACAACAAATAATGTTAAAAACGAATAAATAAAACTAGCAATTTATAATTTATTTCACCTGATATTGTATGAGATTGCATTTTAATTCGGAAGTGTCAATTTCAAATATTACTAGTCTGTTTTGCTTTTGAACTTTTGACCTCGGTTTTCTAATAAATCATAAGGCTGTTAATTAAAAATTAGAAGAACTAATATATCAATTGCGCCTAAAGGTACGGTGGGTTCTTTATGTTATAATGATGTCAAAAGGACGTCGTATATAAAAGAAAATGTGTAAAATTTAAAAATAAGGGTTCATACTAATGAAATACCCAAGCCATCCGATTACCGTGGGATATTTTTTAACCGTCTTGTTTACCTACGTTCGTCGTTGCAAGCCTCACTACACTTTTCGTCCTTAAACTTCAATGTCTTCAACTATAAAACCTGTACGATTTTGAAGCAACATTTTTTACGCGAAAACGCTTATCAATGTGTATTCTATTACATTCTGTTTCATTATAAACAGTTATTCTCATTAACCAGATTTATTTTAAACATGCTGAAATATATTTCTTTACGAAACTAAACTATCTGAAACAGTTAAGTATTAAGGAAAGGACTGTCACTATCTGCAGATTCATAATAAGTGAATTTAATAATATTTTGTTTTGTAAAACATAACTCTATATAATTTAATTAAACTTTGAAAGATGCACTTTTTGTGAAATTGCATATTAAATAAGTAGGAATTATTAAAACACAAAGAACGTTTCAGTGAATTTAATCGAAAACCTCGATAAATTGTTTCGACCGAATCGGTCATTAATAGAGTAATATAAATATTACTGAAGTTTAAAACTAGAACAAAACTTATCTATGTATTACTACAGGGTGGTAAGAAGGAGGGGAGAGTTGTATAGGTAGTGATATCTCTAATTGATTGTTAAATTATTTTAAATTATTGTTCACGGCTTTTTTAATTACCAAATTTTCCAAAAAGGATAACTGGATAACTGTCTGGTATTTAAAAAAACTTTCAAAATTGAAAGGGCTGTTTTTGATTCTTTTATAATTCCACCTTTTTTGTATTAGGTGTTTAGAAATGAATTTTTTGCTACCAAATGTAGTTTTTTCTGACAAAAGATATTGCTACTACTATAAAGTAATTTAAATATTCGGGGACTAACCGTTGGAAATTTCGATAAATTTAATTGTTTTAATTTCAGTGTGAAAATCTAAGGGAGATAATGGTATGTTAAATAACATATGCACAAGACAATAAAATAAAGCCAATTTAGTTTGTTTGAGGTGAAAAAAGTCAAAAGGAATGGGTACATGTGGTAGAGGGCTTTTTAAAGATGTTTAAAATCAGTAGTAACCTGATAAGAATAAATCTAATTCACAGTGTGGCGAAATAATTATTGTGGATTTACAATAAAAAAGTTTTGTAATCGTTTACTCTTGTTTTACTTTAATCAGTGAGTATTGTTTAATGACCAGCATAACCTTCAGATGTTTTTAGATAAACAATTTTCTGCAGGTAGTGATTCTTTTTCTTGCAGAAACACCTGTTTACATTTTAGATATTATTCGCTTCTAGAGCAAAGAAATAATTTTTTAATTAAAGAGAGAGAGAGAGAGAGAGAGAGAGAGAGAGAGATCGTTTAGTTGATGTGCGGTTCCCATCAAGCAATAGGGACCGATCGGGACTGACTAAGAAATCGGAGAGAATGCAGCAGAAAGAATACGATAAAACAGTACGTATGTTACGATAGCTGGAGATCTAAAAGAGGAAATCATTAGAGGATTTTTTTACCGGCCGTGATTAGGTCCATTACGATACGACGATACGATGGTACGACCGGCGTATCCGTTCATCCGTCCACGTGCGTATCTGCATGCCAAACCGACCGTAACCTGCTGGCCAGCTAACTTGACTGACTGTACGGGCAAAAAATTTTTAATGCCCGGAGAGGAAGTGAGTGCTGTACGTCACACGGCCGTGCCTTCGAGAAATGCCGATGCTGCCACCACGGCTGGACCGTCCATCTCGTCAGAGATATAGTTTACATCTAATTACGCCACTTATTCTAACGTTTTTACTGTTGTTCTTATTATACAAACATTTCTACATAACATACTTATAAGCACGCTTCAGAGCTCTACCAATTCTTTTATTTCTTTCAAAGGTACATTCTCTTAAGATACGTGGAGGAAGCAGACTAGGACTAGAATGGAAAAATGAAAATAAAGGAAAAATAACCGACCCTTAACATTTTAGATATTTTAGGCAGAGAGTGAAATGAAAAATTGAACTCTTTGTATCATTGAAGAACGATGTTGCAATGTTTTATAGTCTATTAATATTTTATAACGTTTCTAAAGATCCAAAAAAGGAAGGTATTAAAATCCCTTTTCGTCTAATTACAAAGGATCGCAGATCCCACATTTGGAACGCGTCCAACACAGTAGGCACAGCGCACCGAAAGCCATATTCCACGATCGGTTTCGATCTATTGGGTGGTCGCCTGGCAGAAAGGCCTTTACAGGATATATAATAACCATAAATATAAATATGGAATCAACAGAAACAACTACTCCGAGGGCTAATACCCCTACTGGCATTGAATTACATTGCAATGTGGCATCTGTGATCCTTTATAATTAGACGAAGAAGGATTTTAACACCTTGTTTTTTTGGATTGTTATCTTCGTCTAATAATCGTTCGGAATCAACAGTGTAATTCAATGCCGGTAGGGGTATTAGCCCTCGAAGTTGTTGTTTCTGTTGATTCCGTATTTATGTTTCTAAAGATCGTTTAAATTAAATTAATGTCTTGAAATGATCAGATTTATTTCATATTTACCAGATTTTTTTAGAGCTTTATTTACGTCTGGGCCTTCCAGGACGTCATTTGTTAGAATTCATAACGTTCTATAGATATTCTGTCCTGTTATAACGTTTTTGCCAACATTCTGCAGCGTTGGGGTTGTAAGTCGTTTGTCAGAATTTCCCAGCTTCTTACTGATGCTATCTTTTAAAATTTTAAGTTTCATTCATTATAACATTACCTTCCTTAATATCCCATCGTTTCATCGTTAATGACCCTATTTCAACGTTTCCTGTCAGAATTTTATGGCGTTTCATTGAAGTGAAGCCGCATAATTTCCTGGCATTTTATCGCTGGGTCATCCTATTGCAAAATTATCAATCAGAATTACGAAGCGTGACTCTATCGATTAGTCAAAATTTAATATGTTATGTTTACAATTATTATCAAAATAGAAATACATCTTCCACTTGCTTTCCGAGAAGTTCATTAGCAGTATTTTCTAAGCAGTACCTTTCCTGATCCTGTCGATGAACCTAATTAGGGTGCTTCCCAAACGAGATTAGGTACTGCAAATTTATCGTTAAAAGCAATTAGGGTGATAATCCAAACATCGTCGTTAAGGGTTAAAATGGCTTAATCATATGGCAAGTGTGAATATTGTCAACTACGATAACTAGTTGCCATCTTACAAGTACCTTAAAAGCTCCAAGCAAATTATATACGTATATACATATAAGTACGTAAGAATAAGAGCAACGTTATTATACTTAACGGTAAATTTAACTATTATGGTACTGGTATCGATTTAGGTTCCTTTAATTACACAAGAAAACACAAGTCATAATCGAATGCTTATTTGGAAGATTAATAAATATATTTTTGCTTTTCTTTCACTAATAACTGTTTATTAATCATTAATAGTGAAATATTTGAAGAATTTTTAGTAGGGGTAAATTTTAAATGCATTAATGCGATATCAATTATTGAATTAATAAATACCCACTACAGATTACCTCATCTGACTGACCGCCCAACCTACATTGTAGTACAAAGCCGAAGGGTAGAGTCTAAGGAATCGTGGGAATGAGTGGGTGGTGTGGTGTTGTCAGGGAGAGAAAGATGAGACATACGAAATGAAGACAGAAGAGAAGTGAAAGATTATCTGTGGAATATTACTGCTCCAACATTTGCCGCTTTACTCGCCAATGATTTTGCTACTAAGCTACACGAGGTGTAAAGAGTAACAAATTTTCCCCTCATTGCATGAGGTATTCTGTAGTGGGTATAAATCAATTCAATAATTAATATCGTATTAATGTAATTATGGTTTATTTAAACGTCTTTAAGTGCTCTTTAACAAACCTCGCATATTCCCTGATTACTTTCTATAGTTTATATTTAATTATTGGATTATGTCACCTATTCTTTATACATGACAGATAAAAAAACTGTATCAACCCATTCAACTGGTCGTTATGGTGTTATATAACAATGTGGTGCGCATATTAGCATATTCATTACCAATACGGCTACATTTTCTGTCGATAATACATTGTAGGTTTACACAGTTTAATTATATGGCCTTTCGAGTGTTATACCGGTTTCTTTGTTTTAATAAATACTTGTCTCCATGTGTATAGTGACTTTTTCTCGCCTGTCTTCATTTTTGAAATTAGCATTTTCGAGACAAAAACATGGCGGTAATAGGAGAAGGACGAATCAAACTACACTATCTATCTATTCTAAGTGGTACTTAATAAAACAGAGGCGGCCTGTTTATAAAAGCTGTGAAGTTTCTAAAATAATAATATTTTTGTAAATGCATTTTTTTTAGTTACCTATGACGATTGTCTTATAACTCGTTTACTGACTAACTGAATATGAATCGTGTATAATCGAATAAGTTGCTTTAATATTATTACGTACGACAGAGAAGGGAGAATTATCATTGGGTTCATTCATTGACAAGCACTTCAAAATTACATTTTGTAAGATCATGTGATGGCTCTTTATGACAAAAGAAAATTGTAGTTCCCTTACAGTTTCTAACTGAGGATGACACATACACATTTAAATGTTATATGTGGAATTTTGGGGTTAGGTTAGGTTAGGTTAGGTTAGGTTAGGTTAGGTTAGGTTAGGTTAGGTTAGGTTAGGTTAGGTTAGGTTAGGTTAGGTGAGGTTAGGTTATTTGTAATTGTACGCGAAGTTGAAATGTTAGCAAAAGAAAATTGTAGTTCCCTTACAGTTTCTAACTGAGGATGACACATACACATTTAAATGTTATATGTGGAATTTTGGGGTTAGGTTAGGTTAGGTTAGGTTAGGTTAGGTTAGGTTAGGTTAGGTGAGGTTAGGTTATTTGTAATTGTACGCGAAGTTGAAATGTTAGCAAAAGAAAATTGTAGTTCCCTTACAGTTTCTAACTGAGGATGACACATACACATTTAAATGTTATATGTGGAATTTTGGGGTTAGGGTAGGTTAGGTTAGGTTAGGTTAGGTTAGGTTAGGTTAGGTTAGGTTAGGTTAGGTTAGGTTATTTGTAATTGTACGCGAAGTTGAAATGTTAGCAAAAGAAAATTGTAGTTCCCTTACAGTTTCTAACTGAGGATGACACATGCACATTTAAATGTTATATGTGGAATTTTGGGGTTAAGTGTTCCATTTAAACATTTATTTAAATAATACTCAAAATTTCCAATGTGGTATAAAGCTCATAAAAGCTTATGTAAAACATAAATTCCAATTCTATCCCAAAAACAAGTGTTCATCGTCATCATGGGGTCGTTAGTCCAAAGACACCACTATTTCCTATCTTGAGCCGTTCTTCGCTTTTCTTTGAAAATATAATATCTTACATCCCTGATTATTTGCATGTAGTAGTTTTTAGAATCAGCTTCTAAATATGTTTGTAATTAGCCCTTTATATCTCAGAAGGTGCCTTACGAACCTACCCCTCCTTTTCCTTATTGACTCATGTTATTTTGAAATAAACACGCAGTTGATAACTTCCACAATTTATTAAATAAACTTGGCACGTGTTTCGCCAACACTGTGTCTTCTTCAGAAATACAAAATCTACTTAAAACTACACAAGAGTAGATGTTTATAAATAAGGTGGTGCATCTTCATTAGAGTGAGGGAAAAGATTTAATTAATAGTGGTGAGAGGTTTATATCTACTTTGTCATTAAGTAATATGTCTGTATTTTTATATTTTCTAATTTCTTTAGATTCCAATAGCGTAAGTTTTAAACATTTATTTTCAATGTGTAAAATTATTAGATTTAAATTAAATATATGGTTATCTTCTAACACATGTTTGTCATAGTTAGAATCGGTTTTTTTGTTTCTATATGATCTAAAATGTTCGTTCAAACGAATTCTAATATTTCTTCCCATCTGACCTATATAAATTTTTGAACAAGAACCGCAATTGAGTTGATATATGTCTGGTTTCGATAGTTTCTCTACTTTGTCTTTATTATTCTTTATGTGTATGCTAAGGTTATTATTCGTTTTGTATCGTTGTCTCTGTGAAATTTATTAATTGTTAGTGATGGTTTCCCTATATATATTAAAAGTTTGAATTTTGTATTTGTGTTATCTTTAGTGAGCGGGAAGATGTTTGAAATATTTTGAGTGTATGAAATTTTCATTAAAAGAGTGTCAATTATGAGCGGGTTGTAATTATTGTTTATGGCAATTTGTTTAATTAGATCCAATTCTTTATTATAGTCTGTTTCTGACAAGGGAACTTTGATTAGTCTTGTGGAAGTTGTCAACTGTGTGTTTATTTCAATATGTTAGACTTCCATCAAGTATCCGCTAATTCAATACAATTTATGCTATTTTGTTAGTATCTGTACCATTTTATTTAATGCAAGTGTTATTAATCAAAAAATAAAATCGAACGCAGGCTGATTTTCTGTATCACAAAAGTATCAAAAACTTTAGAATTCTTCGGTTTAATTCGGCTTTTGTATGATGATTCTTTTCTAAACAGATCTCAAATGTGGCACAATCTTGTTAACGTTTTTCATATTCTCTCTCCCAATTTCGTCTTTTTTTTTCCTTTTCGGTTTTTGTTAATCGCCAATTCTTCTTCCATATCGGCTTTATTCAATGGTCAAACAAAAGGCAGAATAGACCGTTCCATTATTATATTTCTAACGTACATCCTTCTTAACGCGTGGCAAGTGGAATTTTCGCTCACTGTTCGAGAAAGCAATTAAATCAAACAATGGTTTCCGCTCAAAAGGCGCCTAAAAAGAGCCGAGCGAAGGAGTGGAAGAGAGATGAATATTATTCGATCGACAATAACAATAATAGAACACTTTTATGTATGTAAAACGAAAGAGGGAGAAGGTAATCAGGTGTGAACATGCCATACGTGGCTATATCGCAGCTAACAAAAGACAAAAAGCGTGATAATATGCGAACTATACAAAGAATAATAACACACATTAGCCGACCGTGTGCCTTATTATTCAACTTTTTACATCTATCCATGCGGTGTCAGCGCCGGATTCGATATCTTTCTTCTTTTCTTTCTTTTTTTAAGTCTCATTAATACCGAATTAAAATAGCGTCGAAAGCTTAAAACGTTATTAATTTAGGTTTTGGTGGGTCAAATTTAATCAATACATTTTGTATTCGTAATTGAAATACGATTCTGTATTCCTCGAGAAATTTACAAAACAAATAAAATACTTAAAATAAATTCAAGAAAATAAACACTTGGTTTTGTTTCACTATTTTTATTTGAAAAATCTCTAACATATGTTTCGGCTATTATGCCATTATCAAAGAGTTTTAAAGTAACTAAATCAGAATGGGTAAAATTTTTTCTTAAATAGACTGAAATACCTGGATTTTTATTAGTGATAATATTATTCTAAGTCTTCTCTACCTGCAACAACTTTTAATAAGGGGGAAACCCCAAAATCTATTTGGTCGTTCAATAAAATTTGCTATTGTTATTTGCTCTTGTAATTTCTAGGATTTCTAGTAAATCTAATCTTTTACCTTTATTTTGTGTATGTAGCAATTTGAAATTATTTATGTCTAATGTATGATTGTTTTGTACGAAATGGTTTACAAAGTTAGTATTTTTTGAGAGATGCGTTATTGTTTTTTGATGCTCAATTAAACGTGTTTTTATTGAACGACCAGTTTGTCCTAAATATATGGAATTGCAATCTTTACATTTTATTTCATATACACCACTTTTTTCAGTTTTCTCTAGTCGTTCCTTATTGTTTACTAATAGAGAACCTAAATTCTTTTTGTTTACTACTATTGGTCTGATATTATGTTTTAGTAATCTATTTTGAATTTCAGTGCTTACTTTAGGTATATAATTAATAAAACAGAATTTGTTGTCTGTTTTACTTGTTATATTAGGATAGAGTTGATTGTATAATAGTTTTTTCTGTTTTCTATTTATCATTTGTTCGATAAGGTGGCTACTGTAACCATTATTAGCTGCGATCTGTTTCAAAATAGTGGTTTCTTTTTTGAAGGAATTTTGGGATAAGGGAATCGAAAAGAGCCTATGTATAAAAGAGCGAAAAGAGCTAAGTTTTATATTTTGAGATTGTTTCGATTGAAAATGTGGTATTATGTCTGTATATGTAGGTTTTCTATAAATTTCATAACTGAGATGGGTTTCATTTCTAGTTATGGTAAGGTCTAAAAAGTTTAAAGATTTATTTACTTCTTTTTCTACAGTGAATTCTATATTTTTGGGATAAAATGAATTAATAAAATTTAGAAAAGTGTCTAATTGTCTCTCAGTACCTTGCCAGATGCAGAAAACATCATCTACGTATCGGGCCCAGAAAATCCTACGTAAAATAAATAAAATTAAAAAAATCAATTATTTAATTTAAAATCAAACATCTCTATGCCAAAAATGTTTCCTTGTTTTCAAACTGGTCAAAACCAAAAATATGATCTTTGACATTTATAGTTTCGAAGAGGACAGATAGAAACACTTAGATGGGATATTTCAGCCAAAATATTTAAAATGTCGTACGATTTATCTTAATGTAGTGTATTAAGAAAAATCGTGGGTTTTTGAATTCGTTACCCTTGGAGCGATGGGTCAAATTTCTTCATTTATTTTTTCGAAAATTTAACGACAAAAAGTTGTTTTCTTTCACTGAACTGATAATCGTTTTTGTACTGCACCATTTACTTAAAGAAAATTCTTCCTTCCTTATGCGTTCTGCATCGGAATTCGAGAAATGGTAGCTCCATGAAGATATCTTAATGCACACCAGCGTCCAGTCGGTCAGCTATTTATGTCTGATTGCAATGAGGTGTACTCTCTTTGACCAACGCACTGGCTGATCGGTTGGTAAAAACGAACTCGTATATTCGCAGTAAATTGCAGCATATATAATTTTAATAGACCTGTACGTCATTCGAAGACAATTTAATATCAAACATCTTAGAAATTTCCATCTCGATCCCAAGATACAATCCTTTACTATAGAATGAAACTCATACAGGGTGACCACCTTTTTGAATAGCGATATGAGTCAATTATTTTATAGAAACAGGAATTTTAATTAGATTACTGTTCTCAAATAGTTACGAATGTTAGTTGTTATAGGTTTTGGTAATTTCAAAGATTGGCTCACGATAGGGAGAAATAGTTCTTTTCTAAAAATTCCCACAAAAAATAACGATGAAACTTTCATTCGCGCTTTTCAGGTAGACGGACGTCTGGTCAGACAACCTTGGTAAGGGCTAACGTATCGTAAAGATTAGGTTAGGTTTGGTTAGGTTAGGTTAGGTTAGTTTTAAATCTTGTACTGCACCCTTGAAGGAATTATCAAATGTACTGGTGAATACTTGGGGTGTTGGGAACAGATTTTCTTTTTATTTATCTCTTTCCTTTTCGAATTCACGGAACAAGAAAACCAAATGGTAGTACTTAACGTTTCACAGAATTTATATTCGAATACTTGACAGTAATGAAGTCATTTACTGGAGTAATTATGTACATAAGATTATTTTTCGAGGAGTAGTCCAATAAATTCGGTGAAACGTTACCCGTTTTCTTTTTTTGTTCTTCGATTCAAGTCTGCAGTTGTATAAATGTTGTATTTTCAATAGTTTAAATTATCTGAATTTAAAAACATTTTAACACATTTATTGTAATTCTCGACAATATTTCTACCTTATATGGTTATTCTCAAGAGTTTTACAGCAACTAAAATTAAAATGTAACCAACGACAAGGCGAAAGGTCTGTCTCTAGGTCGATATTAACAAACTAGTGAGAGGCAGGGGTGTATTTAAAGTATAAAATTTGGCTACTTACTAATATTCTTATTTGACACTATTGCATTCATAAGTTCTAGATTTTCCAATAGTTTAGGTTTTAAGATTTTCTGTTGGTTTAAATTATACTTTGCCTTTTTCTTGTTAATCTTTTATAATAGAGAGCTACCAACAATCTTACTTTATCAAATTTTCCTTTCTTTTAGTTTCTTGAGTAAAATCACCCTGTATAACAGTACGGGTTTTGCACAAACGTGATCGTGCCGCATGGTAGTTTGCAAGGCAATTAGGCGGTATTTATATAATGTACCTTAAAGCGGGCTCACTTTTGCTCCTATAGCGCGATATCATATAGGAATTCGAAATTCATTCGTTTTAGATTATAGTAGTTAATGTTTTGCTATTAGCACTATTCACAAATAATATCTATTGTTAGAATAAAATTGAAACGTAAAATTTTGTATCGTATGATACCAGAAAATTTGATCAAAATTATTCAAATGGCCGATTATATTACCGAAATACCGTTTTCTATGTAAAATAAGACCCGGAATAAAACAACAAAAAAAAAACGTAGATTTCAACAAATTTTATTTAAAAAATATAACTTGTGACATCATCATCTCTTCGTTATAAAAGTATGGTTTATATTTTGCATGTAAACCAAACTTTTCAGTAGAAAAATTAATAAAAAATAATAAAGAAACCATCGGAATCAACAGTTAAATTCAATGTCGGTAGGAGTATTAGCCCTCGGAGTAGTTGTTTCTGTTGATTCCATATTTATATTTATCATGTAGCTTGTAAAAGCCTTTCTGCCAGCATCCACCTGATGAGACCCAATAGGTCGAAACTGGTCGTGGGATAAGGCTTTCGGTTCGTTGTGCCTACTTGGTAGGATGCGTTCCAAATATGAGATCTTTGATCTTAATATTTAGACGAATAAGGATTTTAATTTCTTCTTTTTTGGATATAAATAAAGATGAAGTTGATAAAACAAAACTGTATTTATATTCGACAAACGGGAAGAAATTTTCAAAAACGTACTTGTGAATATAAATTTTAAATAAAACATAATCCAATTTTGCTAATCATGTTATAGAAGAAGTTCACATTTTTAACGATAATTTAGATAATTCTTACTTTTTGTTAATAAATGTAAACTTGAACTTAGTTGAGAACTTAGAAATTAATAAATTCAAAAATCTCAACGTTATTTTTAAAGGATCAAATAATCGAAATAATTCCCCACTCTCAAATCTATTTTAATTAAATATCCACCCCTAATTGCAGCCTAGGTGTTTAAGATGCTAAGCGACACATTACGGTAGTATTAATTACTAATTTCAAAAGAAACCAAAGTTTGGCGAAAAATATCACATCATATATCTTGTTAAATCAAATTTTGTGAAAATATAAGTTTTTTGGTGTTTTATTTCCGGATTATGGATATTCATTAAGTAGAGGTCGAAACAATTCTAATAAGACACGGATTTGAAAGTTGTCGATAGTGCATGATTGATAATAGTTCTAAAACAAAAAAAAAGGCAGACATCAATAAATTTACCCTTTGATTACATTGGCAATATTTGTTGGCAATTTGCAATTTCGCCGCTTTCATAAAACGGGGAAAAGCGATCAATTAGTAACTAACTGGTAAGAGGTCCTTGACATTATAAAGAGCATATTTTAATATACGCAAGATTGTATTTTATATTTTCCGCTCTGATTCATATCAAAAGCACGCGTTACATTTATAAACATATCGGCACTGTATTGGTTGGTTGGCAATTTTCAGTTCCACTTGTTATTAAATAGGTTACCCGTTTCGCCCTTGAATTTTTTAAGGAAAACCATTACAATATTACATATGTACATGTATGTATGTACGTAATCGGCAGGCTTTCATTTAACTAATAACTATTAATATTCAAATGCATTTTTAGTTAATTGTAAGCAATAATAATCTTAAAACGCATTTAATAATAGTAATAATAATACACTTACGTCTGTAACAACAATAATAATGGTAATTTTTAAAAATTCCTCGACGACCTTTTTAAAAACATAGTCTTCTTAGAATGGGTAGGTTGGTAGGCGTGATGGAGAGAGACAGAGAGATTGCAAAACAAGTTTTCCCTCGTTACGGAGGAAATAAAAATAAATATAATTCATTAAGTAAGTAGAAAACGTTTAAGGGCATGTACGTAAGTACAGCATGCAGGTATTTTATTAATTGTCACTGTTGTGTAATTAATTTATTCTTCTGGCAATTAAATAATTACGATGATATATGTATGTTTATTTCTGGCTTTTTCTTCTTCTTATTCATTCAAATGATTTGTTTGTCAACAAGTTCGGGTAATTATGCACATTGGCGCATGTACTTCATAAACTTTTGCGTAACTTTGCCGTATATTAAAATGTAAAAAGTATCGTAATGGGAAAAGTACTTGTTATAATAAAAAATCATAGATATGAATCTAAATTAAATGGTAATTATGGTATTACACCTGTAAACGCTTGCTTTTTAACTAAACGTATTATTTCACCGCGTACATTAATTTTACTAATTATACTCGATGAAACAGCGAAGATATGCAAAATAAACTTATTATTGTAGTCAGTACATACAAGTACACATAAATGAATAGTATCTAAAAGTGAGAATTTTATATGTTATTAAGAAGTTGCCCAGGGCAGATCCGAACACATTCGAATATCTACGAACGGTTCCGATTGTGACGATTTTATGTTTGAAGTGTTAAAAGTTGAAGTTAGTTCATTCGTATAAGCATGAAATGAATATTATAGTAATTTTCCCTAACAAAAAGCAAATTAGTTGGTATTCGTTGCGGTATTAGTGCAAATAAATCTATAGAAATAATTAAAAGCCAATATTTTGTATTTTAGTTGCATTTGCAGCTAGAAAATAAAAAATCTTCAAAATAAAAAAAATCAAATACGTTAAAACTAATAATAGTCAGATATTTGTTGCAGTTTTACTGTTAGCTTAAACAAGAGATTTTACTAAATTTATTTTCTCATTAAAAAGAGCGAAATATTTTTTACTTTCCCATGCCTTTTCATTCCAATTAGCGTTATCATATACATACCGAAATAAAACTTTATGTGCGAAGATCCATTAACAATAAAATTAACACGACGATTCATGTACTAACGTTGTAAAAAATTAGACGTGTCTTTCCATTTTTTTCTTCATTCGTTTACGTTGCTCTACATTTACGATTAACATTTGACAGAATTAGATTTTTGTGACTGATTTTTTTTCATTTATCGAATGATGTGACGTGTAGATCGCCGTAAAACGTTTATACATACATTTAATTTGCGAGCGCATAGATAATTGGATACAATTCGCCGTGATGGTTGCAATAAATAAATAGACGGGAAAAGGTTCCGAGGAGAATGTTCCTTGCTCATACGATACGTACCCATCTTAATTACGATTTTAATGTATATAGATCATTTGACCTTCTTTAATTAACTCAAATGAATAACTGCCAAGTTTATGGTGATTTTATGCATAAACATGTAAAAATTCGTCGATCCTCTTTATGGCAGGCGCAAATTCTTCACATAAACTACGAGAATGAACGTTTAGATTTCTTGGTAATTTGTTACTTTTAACTGTAGTCGCCGGTAAACGTTTTGACATCATCGTTACGCAAATGTTTTCGAAAGTCACCTTAAACTGTCTAATAAACTGCATCAAATATCAATCTAATCTATAAATAAAAAAACGGTCAAGTGTGACTCAAATTGAAAACGAAAAAATCATATTCATAGTCGTAAAATAATAATTGTTGAAAGAATATTATGATTTGTATTCTGTAATTTGCTTAATAACATATAGTATGTGTTGCATTAGGAATTAGGTATTTATGCTTCTATTACAATAAAACATTTACCAAGTTCAAATTTAAATAGCTTCTTAGATGGTCTGTTTTATGTAAGACTGAATTTGACACGCTTTCATATTTATTATTGACATAACAGCTTTTGTCGAAATGAAAAATTTAAACAGTTTCTCCTATACAGCGTTTCATGTAAATAAAATTGAAGTTGGCACGCATTAATATTTACTATTGAATTATTAGCCCATTTTGAAATAAGAATTTGCCAAGTTCAAATTTAAACAACTTCTCCTATAAAGCATTTCATGTAAATAAAATTGAAGTTGGCACGCATTCATATTTACTATTGAATTATTAGCACATTTTGAAATAAGAATTTGCCAAGTTCAAATTTAAACAACTTCTCCTATAAAGCATTTCATGTAAATAAAATTGAAGTTGGCACGCATTCATATTTACTATTGAATTATTAGCACATTTTGAAATAAGAATTTGCCAAGTTCAAATTTAAACAACTTCTCCTATAAAGCATTTCATGTAAATAAAATTGAAGTTGGCACGCATTAATATTTACTATTGAATTATTAGCCCATTTTGAAATAAGAATTTGCCAAGTTCAAATTTAAACAACTTCTCCTATAAAGCATTTCATGTAAATAAAATTGAAGTTGGCACGCATTCATATTTACTATTGAATTATTAGCACAATTTGAAATAAGAATTTGCCAAGTTCAAATTTAAACAACTTCTCCTATAAAGCATTTCATGTAAATAAAATTGAAGTTGGCACGCATTCATATTTACTATTGAATTATTAGCCCATTTTGAAATAAGAATTTACCAAGTTCAAATTTAAACAACTTCTATAAAGCATTTCATGTAAATAAAATTGAAGTTGGCACGCATTCATATTTACTATTGAATTATTAGCACATTTTGAAATAAGAATTTGCCAAGTTCAAATTTAAACAACTTCTCCTATAAAGCATTTCATGTAAATAAAATTGAAGTTGGCACGCATTCATATTTACTATTGAATTATTAGCACATTTTGAAATAAGAATTTGCCAAGTTCAAATTTAAACAACTTCTCCTATAAAGCATTTCATGTAAATAAAATTGAAGTTGGCACGCATTCATATTTACTTTTGAATTATTAGCACATTTTGAAATAAGAATTTGCCAAGTTCAAATTTAAATAGCTTCTTCTATAATACGTTAAATAATAACATTAAATTTGCCACGATTTCATATTTATTACTAAATTACTAGCTCCTTTTGAAATGGAAAATTTGCCAAGTTCAAATTTATTAACGTAATCGACTTGATGCTTTTTCGATATCAGATAGAAAAGGAAATGAAATTGGCGATTCTGATTCGTTTCATTGTCTGCATGCAAAGAAAATTTGAACATCTATTTACACGAAAAGTTGTAGTAGGATTTCAATATTTAATATTGGATAATACTTTCAATGTTTCTTTCTTACGAAATATCAATTTCTGGTCTACATATTCCATTATTTCGGTACATACCGGAACTTGGCTAAAATAGTCTATTGGTGCTGTTGTAAATAAATCTATTGGTGATACAATTGCAATTTGTCAATTTTTGAAAGTATCCAAGGTTATAAATAAAATTATTCTACTATAAACGTTGTAGGTACTGTTTCAAGTAATTTTTTAACAAAGTTTTTTTTCGTCATATGTATCTAATGTGATATATGCTAATTAGGGTGTATAAACCGCACATTTTGCTTCTGGTTTCTTTTAATCCGTCGATGCTACGCTTTTATGGTACGCCGCTGACATCCATTAGAGTGCGTTTTCAAAAGCTGATGCCCTGTTTTCCATAAAACGGTCATTTTTTCTTGTTTGCGCCGTATTTACGGTGTCATAACTTATAAGAAGCTTAATTTGGAGTGGCATCCCGTCAAAAATCGGTTAATTTATGCGTTATTAATAGTCGGTAATGTGATCTGGTATTTTAATTTTTTAATACGTGTACATGGACTTTAGAGTGACCCACGCAGCTCTTGTAATAATCCGCTTTTTTATCCATCGGTTCTTGTACACTGGAGAGCAACGTTGCGCTGACCGTTAATAGACGCTAATTTTATGCGGTTTAATTGAAATTTTGTGTAAACTCTCAAATCGGATCCAATAACAGCTTCACGGCTTATTTTTTGCCTTACATTTTGTGATTTTAATGTTGCCGTCATGGTTCCATATTAAGAATAAAATACAAAAAATAATAATCAGTCAAATGGAGGCTGGGAACAGGTCGAGAATTGAATAAACGATACTCGAAATAGTTACTAACAATCTTACACAGGGCAACTAAATGAATGCTTTCCTTAATTTTTTTGGGGTGTTTTATTCAATTATTGTTACACATGCGAGAGGTTGGGTGGTGGTGAGGGAGAAAAAGATGAAACGGACGAAACGAAAACAGAAGAGAAGTGAAAGATTATCTGAGGAATATTACATTTGCCTAAATCATCAGAAAAGTCGGAATGTGGTAGACGAACCCAGAATCGAACTTGTAACCTCCCGAATCCTAAACCATGATTTAGATCACTAGAACACGTCGCTCGGTGCAATTAATTTACTGGTTGGTTGCAAACGTAAATATCCGGGGTTCTTTAGAATGGTTTACATTTCTATTTTATTTCATTGTTCGCATGAAATAGCTGTAGTATATTGGCTGGGTCAAAGTAATTACATATAGTATAAATCATTTATAAAACCTTAAATGATTGTTGTTACAATTCGTTCTGCCCATATCTGCATCATTGCAGTTTACAATCGAATATTGGACACTGCAGTTGACAGTTGCCGTATTTTACAAATATCGTCAATTTGATTGGACACTTTACTAGTTTGACTTTTCAATTTTCCCACAAACCAAAGTGAATACAGGAACCTACGACATTATTCATAGATCCAATGTCCATTTGCAACAACAGCTTCAATAGGCAATATTCCTACTTTAAAAAATCAATTATAACAGGTTGATCGATGGCCATAATAAAGAACATAAGTTTCGGGTATTTCCCATGTTGGTTGAACGCACACGTTTTTAAACAACGTTTAATTTTTTACAAGTCCAACGATCATTTGTAGTAAAGCTCAGGCGGCTTGTTGTACCTTACCTACCATCGGGTCGAACATTTTTTCGATTCTTGACAATTAGCCCACGCTCGTGATAGAACTTATGGAGACGTGTCTCCTTTTCATACGAGTGCAATACAAATAAAAAAAATACAAAACAAAGCAAAACCGTATTATATCGGCTGTTAATGAAGAAGGATAGTTGAGAAGAAGGGAACAGTAACGTTTCTTAAATTGTAGGTTTTTAGGTTAAAGTTTTTCTGTTTCTATGGGAAATCGATTGTTGTTTAAGAATTAGAGGGTAACTAACGTCTAAATCTGTAAAATATACAATATGTAAAAGAAAAACATTAAAGAGTTCGGAGTTTCCCAAAATGGAAATAAATTGTATAAGTGATTTCTTGATCGACGAAATGATTTGTTTCTTGTAAGTGGCAACATAATTAAGCAAATAGCAAAATTAACTTATTCACATATAGGTGAAAATGATAAATAATTTATGGCCAGTGAAGTATTTTCTGGAAAAACCTTATCCTCTCAAACAGAATTGTCTTTCAATGAGGATGTACCATATTAGTGTTTTATATTTGTATCTAACATTAACGATAACGTTAAAACATCGACAATGTGAACAGCTGCTGTTTGTTCTTTCGTTTCTTTCATACAATTGCATTGAACTTGGTTCTAAAATTATTTAAATCCCCTCGTATATAAGTCGAAATTTCGTTTGACAAATATCTCAATTTGCCGTCTATGGTCGTCTCCAACAAGCGGTCGTTTGTCAACGGTCCCACAAGTCGTGGTACGGTCACCAAATATGAAGAAAACATAACGGATTGGATTTCTAAGATTCAATAATCTCCGGGACGTGTTCAGGAATTTTCCCGTCCAGATGCGAACGAGCGATAGACCGATTGACTGATGTCGTACGAGACGCGTCTGAGAACCCTTTCATTAATCATAGAAGAAGATTGGGCACTCGAACGACTAGACGCAGCCAATGTGATGACAGAATTTTTAAATATACCTATGTTACCTACATATACAAACCGAGAGAGTCCACAAGTTACTTTAGTTAGATTAGAAACAAAGCTGTTTGGAATATTTGAAAATTTACTACATATTTGAAACTTGAGAAAACGGATCTAGTTCCTTTTCAAAGTTCCTTAGCAATTCAATACTTAATATGAAAAATACGTCATGTCAGACTTCAGTTCAGTTCTCTTCAGTCCCTGAAGAAGATAACATACATACCGAAAAGTGCTCCGGACGTTTAGTATCTTGTTTTGGTGTTGGGGATTGAGCTATTTACTGTGTTGTGTGTTCTACAACACCTTCAAAGTTTCCGGTCATCTTAATTATTTTAGATATTACTTGTTAATTAACAGTTATAGACTTTTACGACGATCAGTTAGTTGTAAATATAAATATGGAATCAATAGAAACAACTATTCCAAGAGCTAATACCCCTACCGACATTGAATTACACTGTTACTGTTGATTTCGATGGATTATTAGACGAAGATATAACATATTCATATTCAAAAAAAAAAAAGAAAAGAAGGTACTAAAATTCTTTTTTCGTCTAAATTTTAAGGATCACAGATTCCACATTTCGAACGCGTCCTACCAAGTTGACCCAGCGTACCAAAAGCCATATCCCACGACCGGTTTCGACAAATCGAGTCTCATCAGGTGGGCGCTGGCAGAAAAGCCTTTACAGGCTAAATATAAATATGGAATCAGATTTCGAAATGTGGAATCTGAGACCGTAAAAATTGAGACGAAAAAAGGATTTTAATGCCTTTTTTAATTTTATTAGTTATTGTATTACCATATGTTATTAGAAGTAAACTGAAAAGTTGACGAAACGTCGGCACATAACAAAACTCACACAGTTAAAGCCCGAAAGATCACTAGTAATACTATTTTGCTTTAGTTATTATTGTTAAGACGTGACAATGTAACATTTGGCGATTATCTTAAACTTGGACCAAGTTCCCTCTCAATGTAATTCCAAGTTATTTCTATTATCGATTATCAACTCGAGAGCTAGGATTTCTAGTAGAGGTGTGGAATAAAACGTTTAAATCTTTACACCTGCACTTGGCAATTCAGTACCAAATACGGCATTTGCCAAGTACACTAATAATCAATATCAATGCTGAGATTGATACTAAACTGTTCGCGTGGTTTGGTTCGTTGGTTTGTCTTTTTATCTTATAAAATTGGGAAAACAACTTGGCCCATTGTCTCTTAACTAAAAGATTCATTTCGTAAACTGCTTATTATCCCTCTACAAACCAGATTTATATTAGGCTCTAATAGTAAAGATTAATTTCGATACATGCACTGCAATCCGTTATGCCGCAAGCAACATAAAATTTAAAAAATGGTTTGTACACCGCCTATGTCTATTTGATTTTGATGTGGTGCCTGCACGTTTGGTCAGCCGTTAGTCCTACCGACTCTTTCGCCTTGACCTTTGTTCCGTTCGTGATCGAGCTGCCGGAATAGCCCGGTAGAAAGATCTCAGGACCCAGCCACCCAATTGATTTATTCTTACAACACGACGATGACGCCCTCCGCAACAATGGTGCGTCGGCCACACCACAAACTTGACCGCAGCTAGTGTTGAACTTTGTACAATAAAAAAAAATCATTTTTTGAATAAATAACAAACTTTATATAAACACTGTATTTGGCAGAGGTTAATTTAACTGTTTTGAATTATTCGAATAATAACTCTTTATTTATTATTTCAACTATAAAGTAAAATTTTAAATAGAATAGGAGCAACATTGACCTATACTGTAGTGCAAAGCCGGAGGGCAGGGCGTAAGGCCCTCTTCAGACTCCTTGCAGGAACCGTGGGAATGGATGGGTGGTGTGGTTAGGGAGAGAAAGATGAGACGGACGAAATGAAGACAGAAGAGAAGTGAAAGATTATCTGTGGAATATTACTGCTCCAGCTTTAGCCTAAGTGATCCAAAGAAACCACAGAAAACTTTGGCCCAAAGCAGACGGACGCGGGTACGAACCGGTGACCTCCCGAATGCTAATCAATGATCTAGAGCACTAGACCACTCCGCTCGGTACATGAATGAAGCAATCGTGACATTTATTCAGCATTTACAAACTAAAATCATAATTTTAATGTTATTGGATTAACAAATACTAAAATAAAATAAAAATGAATGTGAGCTGAAACATCATTAGGGGCTTAAAACAAAACGTTCTGTGTTAACTAAATTAAAAAACCGTTCGTTTAACATACTATGAGTGCAAAATTTGTTTCCTAAATGAATTCCTTTTTCTCGGAGTACAGAGCATTTTATTAAGAAGGTCGATATTTAGGCAGTTGAATCATAAAAATACAAAGTTCATATTTTTAATCAAATCTGTTGCCTACGGTTATTATGAACAAATCGATATCCGGGAAACGGTCGATCAAGTGCAAAGTGGCAGAGAGCAATTATATGCGAAAAGAACAAACACTGGCTGCGGCAACGACAACGGCGACGTTGCTGCTCGCGCTAACAGAAGAGAAAGAAGTAGGCTTGGCGAAATTCCGCTATGTGTATATTTTTAATCGCATTGTTTATTACGCCTTGTATATCGATACTGTTAGTTCAAATTGATTTAAATTGATGAGAAATGTGTATTCGCAATGTGCAACGTGATGGTAATTGCATCAGGGGTGCTTAAACCGATCATTTGATGGGATACTAAATCAAGAAAATTAATAAAGCTATAGATTGGGTTATTAATGGTAAGCAACCTAACCATTATTTTGTTGATTAGACCATAGATTATTTATTATCAGCAGCCGCACTTTGTCCATTACATTTATGAAGCTGTAACACTCATAAAATATTAACAATAACAACTGTATTTTTTATAAAACACCTCGCTTTTATTGTGCACCTTGAATCTCTGCAAAATATGCAGCGAAGAAACTTTTTATCCTTTTGCTCTTATAGGTTAAAGGGACAGGTGGTATAGAAAAATAACCTAACCTAACCTAACTTAACCTAACCTAACCTAACTCAACCTAACTATTATTTTATTGATTAGACCATACATTATTTATTATCAGCAGCCGTACTTTGTACATTACATTTATGAACCTGTAACACTCATAAAATATTAACAACAATAACTGCATTTTTTATAACACACTTGGCTTTATTGTGCACCTAGAATATCTGCAAAATATGCAGCGAAGAAACTTTTTATCCTTTTGCTCTTACAGGATAAAGGGACAGGTGGTTTTGAACACAGACGTATGGTATACAACGCGGCTGCAATATTTGCAGCACACAGTGGGTAGGGCTATCGATGTTGAGATTTTGGGTTGGTTATGTGAAAAAATCAAACTAAACCAAGTACAGTTTTTAACAGAATATAATATATTTTTTTTATAAGAAAACATTAAGTTTTACTACCATATAAAGTGTTAACAATATTATCCAGACTATTTTATAAACAAACATACTTCTTTCCATGTCACAAGACAAAACAAAGACAAATCGCCCTTATAGCACTTCACATAAGTTGCTATATTAAAAATTTAACAGCTAAAATCACAATCACTTTGTTAATAATCAGATTATTTTTTATTAAGAAAGAAGACGCCGTTAATAATTAAATAATTAAATATTTGGAGTTGTTTCACAATTTTTTATTAGTACACTCTATGTATATTTCGCCTTATTAGGGCATCATCACGAGTATAAATATTACACTAAAGCTAAATTATAATGTTACAACAGTATATATCTAATGTTTCAGTCATGAACTAGTTCAGGATTTAAGAGGGGGTTGTTTCCAAAATCAAGCTGGTCATTGGTTAAAATTTTATTGTTCAAAATGGCTTTTTTTATTTCTAAATAATTTAGCTTTAGTGTACTGTTTATACTCCTGATGATGCCCTAATAAGGCGAAATAGACATAGAGTGTACTAATAAAAATTGTGAAACAACTCCAAGTGTTTAATTATTTAATTATGGATTATTCTGTTGATATATTTATTCGTTTTTGTATAACTGAATATTCATCCAACATACAGGGTGAAAAATTCAAATACAATTTATACGTATTAGAGAGTGACGAGTGCATTCTACGTTGGTAATATTTAATACGTAATCGAAAACATTTCTTAAATAAATACATAATTATTATTACGTATATACAGGGCCGGCTAAATAAATATGTAGGTGGAAGTACACCTTCTAATGTCTGAACATAGGTAGGTAGGTAGGTACCTATATTTTTTTACTTCTCAAGCAAAATAACTATTTATGATGTGTAATAAACATCTGTGTACAAAAACTCTTTAAAATTAAAATAAAAATACGAATAGAGTTTACAAAAGTGTTTATTGTTGCCACAATAATTATTTCGGCACACTGTGCCTTCTTCAGGTGGAGAAGTTATATAACTTCTGGATCTAAGATCTAAGTTCTCCAGGCTAGGGTGGAGAGGAAGATTTAAGTTCTCCAGGCTAGGATGGAGAGGAAGATTTAAGTTCTCCAGGCTAGGATGGAGAGGAAGATCTAAGTTCTCCAGTTTATTGATGGTTAATTTCAATTAATTAAAATTACAAAATTAAATTTTGGGCAGGTAGATTTAAGTTAGATAGATAATTTACTTAATTATTTGGTTTGCGAACTTTTTTCATACTGATAAATAAGTTATATAACTTCTCCACCTGAAGAAGGTACAGTGTGCCGAAATAATTATTGTAGCAAAAATAAACAATTTTTTAAACTCTATTCGTATTTTTATTTTAATTTTCTGACTTGATTTTCTTTCAGTTTCAAGTAAGATTGTAAAATTTTGTTGATTTTATTATAGCCTAATATAACGAAAACTTTCTATAACGAATGGAAATTGTAGGTCTCTTGAGTTTCCTTATAAAGGGTTTAGACTGCACTGTGAATTATATTTAAGAAAATACTAAACCAAAAGAGGATTTAGGTAGTTTTATAAGGAGATATCAATGATGGGTCAAGAAACAAACCCGTCGTCAAATACCGAATTCAGATTAGTTACCCTAAAAATATTCATATAAAACAAAAATTGATTCCCTTTTGAAGCAGCTTGTGAACGATTTTTGTTTGATTTGAAACCTAAATTGATCAAATATTCAAAACAGAAGGAATTAAAATCCTTATTCGTCTAAATTTTAAGATCCAAGATCTCACATTTTGAACGCGTCCTACCAAGTAGGCACAACGAACCGAAAGCCACATCACACGACTGGTTTCGACATATTGGGTCTCATCAGGTGGGCGTTGGCAGAAAGGCTTTTACAGGCTATATTACAAATATAAATATACATATGGAACCAACAGAAACAACTACTCCGAGGGCTAATACCCCTACCGGCGTTGAATTACACTGTTGATTTCGATGGACTCCTAGACGAAAATATAACATATTCAAAACAGAAGGAATGAAAATCCTTATTCGTCTAAATATTAAAATCAAAGATCTAACATTTTGATCGCGTCCTACCAAGTAGGCACAACGAACCGATTGATCAAGTTTATTTTTGAGAATTCTTCTGATTTTACATACGAGTTTATATGATGGAGAATTAATGTTAAAAAAGAAGTTCGTTCAACGGCACCGGGAGCAAGTAAGGTGTTAACGACACTAGCAATTTAATGAAAGGTTCACGATATTCATAGCAGTATGAAATCGATATACACATTCTCATGAAGAATACCCACCACAACAGTATCGCGTTACAGACGAAGAAAAGTTGTAATTTTATCTAGACAGACGTTTCATATACACATACATACACTCACACACACACACTAACACGTCCGTAATACTTATTACAGAACGGCATCTATTCATGACAGCATGTTCATATTAATTTGTAAAGTTAATACATTTCCAAATATACAGGGTGATTCTAAAAAGTAATAAATCATAAATGAAAAAATAAAACACGAGAATTTCATTCTCGATGTATTTTTCGAAAGGGAATTCGAATTTGTCTTCAGAATTATCGTAGCAAATTCAAATATACTTATCTCAAGAAATACGAGCTGCAGAGGACCGAAACAAATATTTTGGGACATAAGTAAAATATCTGTATGGCAGCCGTGCAGACGTATTATTTATAATCCCCAATTGTCTCTGAAATAACCATCTACCAGGGGTAGCTTTCTAACTAGCAGCCCCGGAGAAAAACGGACATTCGGTTAGTAGAGTCCTTTCTCACTACCTCCTCCGTAAAAAAGAAAAGAAAGTAAAAACCAAACAGAAGACGAGCTGTTTGTTTTAATGTATATAACCCTATGTGTCCTAAACAAGCCAAATTAGTATTTTGATTATGATTCGTCAAAATTTTTGTCCTTTGACTTCAAGTAGCATTGCGCTCAAAAAGGCCAAAACTCCTGACATACTGACACAATCCTGAGACCAAATTTGAACTCAGCACCGTAAATTACATCATAGATGATCGCCCCTGTTTTATTTTGGTCAAGTAGCAGTGTATGGCCCCCTAGGAATTGTTATTGTAAATATCGTAGAATCAATTATCTGGAAAGCCGTACAATTTGGAAAGCAAAGGCTAACACGGTATGTATTAATTTCAAAGTTTAGGTTGTAAAATTCAACATAAATAAAAAGGAAGGAAGTATGAACGGAGACTGCAAAAAAAAATAAAAAATAAAAAAAGGAAAAACGAGCAAGAGAAACGAACGAACGAATCGTAGCGTATCATGCGGATAGATGGTCGTCACGATCCGCGAGCGAAAACTTATGAGCGTCACGATGAGATCGGTGTACCTCATGTAGTCAATTGTCTATCATTGTCAGTAGGTGCTGTCGCACAGTTGTTGCCCGTGTCGCCGGAACGTGACACTTGCGTCGACGATTCAACTGCGGCGACGGACAGTAAAACGCGAATAAACGGAGAGTACGAACACAAATGTATTATATATGTAACAGGATTACGCATTACTAAATATTATAGCAACCAGAACTACCAGATGTACAAGAACTACAAGATATGGAACGATCTCGTATATCAAATATTAAAAAATGTAAAATTTCGAAAGAAAATGCCATTAAAATCCTTGATCGTCTAAATACCAAGGATCCTTCATACACATGTTATCTTCGTCTAAGGATCATTCGCAATCAACAGTGTAATTCAATGCCGGCAGGGGTATTAGCCCTCAGAGTTGTTGTTTCTGTTGATTCCATATTTAAGGTAGAAGTAGTGAATATTTTGTGAAACTGCTATTTTACGAAGCACAAGAAAGAAATAGAATTATGATAACTTACCGGGCTTTTGGGTCATGGTCTATAGGCTTTTTTGTTTCCTGACGTTTCGTCAGCGTCTGCGGCTGACATCTTCAGAAGCTATAGACGACGACCCAAAAGCCCGGTAAGTTATCATAAATCTATTGACGCTACAAGGAAGAAAATAAAAGGACAAGTTTCACTAAGTTATAATATTTATCAACTCGACAAATTTGTTTCGGCCTAATAAGGCCATTTACAAGAGAAATACAGATGATTACTAATATTAAGAACTACTCGCTGCTATTTAAGTAATTACAAATTGAAAAGTAGAAGGGGGAGATTTATAGGTGGTTAGTTCTAATTTTGTGTTAACTAAGTTAAGGTTATTTAATATAGCTTTCTTAATTTCATAATTTTCTAAAAGAGACAATTTTCTTGATTTGGGAATGTTTGAATGTAGAAGTTTGAAATTATTTACATCTAGAGAATGACCTAACTCGATACAATGTTCAGCTATCCCACTGGAATTACATTTTTTGTTTCTTATAGCCGCATCATGTTCTGAAATGCGATTACCAATTGTCCAAAGTATGTAGCGTCATAAGTGTTACAAAAAACTTGAGAGATATCCGATTTTTTAGACTAGGGAACACTAACTTTAAAATTACATTTCATTAAACTAAGATTAGTGGAATTAGTTTCGATTATACAGTACAGTTGAACATACTTTGTAAAAGAAACTTGTATTGATAGCTAAAATTATTATTAATTCCATGTTTATATTTAAAACGTAAAATTCTTCTGAAAATTCGATTGGAAATTTAAATGCTGTGTTTTTATTATTATTTTTCATGTAAAGTTTATGCAGGGTTGAGTTTATGCAGAAAAAAATATGTTAAAATTACTATGAAGGTTATATCTATAGAATTATACTATATAAAGTTTATATCTTTGATGTTTCTAATCTTATGTGAGTTTATAATGATAGTTCTATGCACCAGGGGTAAGTAGAATGCAATAAGGGCTAATGTTGAAATCGATTTCCTTGATTGGCTTGTGTGAGGTGCTATAAACTAAGAGTCAGGTGTTATGCATAAATAGATAATTATTATTTAATGTATACCGGCTAAATAATAATATGTAAATGGAAGCATAACTTCTTACACGAGTAGATACAAAGTCCAGACAACTTTTCTTCTTTATACACAATTTTTGTACTATTTCTGAAAACGTTTCTTTTCTTGATTATGACGTTCCTTGTTTAAGTTATCGTTCCGAGGTCTGTTACGTTAACAAAATAATTACGTTTATAAAAAGCGAAGCAGCAATTTTTTCTGTCTTGCTCTCTTCTGGTGCACATTATCGTCCGGTAATAAACTTGGCAATTTATCCGATAGCATAATAACGAACACACATCGACTTTTATACGCGGTAATAAAACGTACCTAATGAACCTATCGCGGCTTTTCGAAAAAACCACCGAGAGTCCCTGTTTATAACAATTTCGGCTTTTCGGCGGCCTGGCTGCCTCTTAATTACCGCGTACAAATCGCGCGCTAATGCCTTATGAACCTTTTTAAAAACGTTCGCCTTTATCGAGGCCTTTTATGTCTGCATTAAACCTGTACAAAGTATACGGCGTTAAAATCGGACACGAACAACTGCACCAGCGAATTAATAAACAAACTCATTACAACCCCTAAACTATTCATTTTAACTCCTATTGTAAAACGATAAAGGCAAAACCGAAACAGTGAATATATATAGTGTATCATATGCAAAACATGTATGTGAAAAATTGGCCATCAGACAGGTTGAACCATGAAAAGTGCCAAGTTCAATGTCATGCCAAAAAACGAAATATCACACATTAGTATAGATTCTAAGTATAAGTGTAAAAATTGACTAAGTTCTCGCCATCAAATGTGTTGAAATATACGGACCGTGCCAAGTTCAATGTCATGACAGAAGACAAAATATTACAAGTTAGACCAAAACATAAGTGTAAGATGATGGTTCGGGCTTGTAGGCCGTGGTCGATTTGAACGGTTTCGTCCAGACGTTTCGTCAGAAACTGCGGCTGACATCCTCAGTGGGTCCTGCGTTGACTACGCGGGCGAAGATTATACCTCGAAGTCTCGGCAGTGACAGTCGCAGTTGCTGACGAAACGTCTGGACGAAACCGTTCAAATCGACCACGGCCTACAAGCCCGAACCATCATTCTACTATGAATTCCGGCAGTAAAAGCTTATGTTTTTATATAAGTGTAAAAATTGGCCAAGTTCTCGCCATCAAAAATCTTGAAATCTATTAAAAGTACCAAGTTCAATGTCTAGCTAAAGACCGAAATATCATATTACAAATCAAAAACATACACGTAAAAAGTTGTCGAACTTCTCGCCATCAAAAGTGCTGAAATCCATGAAAAATGCCAAGTTCAAATTCAAGTAAAACGTCTGGGTAACACTATAGAAAAGTATGTTTTATATTTATACTAGATTACAGAATGAAATACAAAATATGCAAATTATCTTTAAAAATTATTTTCTAAAATGTGATTTGTCGATATTCGGCTTTGAACGAAACTTGACATTTTCATATATATAAGTACATATGAACATCTTAAGTGGTAACTAGAACGTTGCGAGCTTTTCGATTTTTTTTATTGAGCAGTAATGACTGCGGACTGTGTTCTAAACTGACAGTGTATCATTTATTGAATACCTTTCCTTTAACTATAAATAAATAAACAGTACTTTGTTTATTATCACTTTTTTATTTACAAATCCTTTTGACTATAGTTTTGACAAAAAAGGTTGTCATTGTCAAACAAATAATTCAAATTGAATGAATATAAACAGATGTACAGTAGTGTTTATAATTTTTAAATTATTCATAATCTAAATAAAGGTTTTAAACTTAATATTTTAGAATCCTTAGAAGTAATAACCTGTTAAACGACCAGGTAGATTTGTACCACTCAGTACTATTCAATACATTTAATAATTAATGGTATTTCCAAAAAATATATATAAACACTACTGTACATCTGTTTATATTCATTCAATTTGTAATCATTTGTTTTGACAAATCTGTTTATATTCATTCATTTGAATTATTTGTTTGACAATGACAAGCTTTTTTGTCGAAACTATAGTCAAAAGGATTTGTAAATAAAAAAGTGATAATAAACAAAGTAATATTTATTCATTTATCTTTAAGATTAATTATCACAGAGTAACGGCTGAATCAATCCAACCTCTCCTTTAGTTTTTATTTAAAAATCTTTTCGTTGGTGCAGTTTAGCCAAGTCCATTCGAAACAATCAGATCGTCTACCTACTATACTCGGCTAATGTTTAAAGTAGAAACATAATTGTGATTTATTGATAAGGCAAAGGAATAAGATAAAGACATTATACGGACTTGCTTATTATTCATTAAGATCGGTCGCAGGCGGCACGATGACACGACCAATCCAATCCAATCCAATCCCATTTCATTTAGTCGTTAAAACATCATGAAAGGCGCACGAACAAAAATTTTAAAATAGTACTTATTGTTATTATTGATACGTCTGTATTCGAGCGTTTTATAATACTCTTTTTGTTATTAAAGAGTCCTGTTAATCGTCACATTGACTTGGGTGAAACTAAAATGTCTCGAGTTTTTTTTACCTTTCGACTTGATTAAACCGATGTTCCGACTTGAATAACAAGATAATAAGCCTAATTTATTTAATTGCTATACGTACCGCCAACTTGTTGAACGTTAAATAATACGCAATGTAAATTGAAAGTATAATTATCACACGGATACGTTACAATAGGCATTAATTTCTTTATTCAACATACACTCCGACCTCTTCGCTTTATCATAGTTGTAATGTGATCCGTAAACATTCCTTATATCCCATAGAAAGCAAGTGTTTTTGTTATGGTGCCAGTGGCATGTTTATTACATATTTTCATCACATATTTAACAGGATTACATGTTTATCACTACCACGAAATTAAAAAAAAAAACCTTAAATGAACCCTTAATTAAGTTTTAATGGTAAACGGAAGCAGAATTGAAAAAAAATAACTAATCTTTAACGAATAACTCAAAAATACCTCACACAGGAAATCCAGACTCCTCTCAAAGCCAAGAAAAGGTAGTAATACTGAATGGAACTTAGATAAAAGTGTCAATTGCGGAAACCGTTACATATTCAAACTTATACATACCGATGCATGATATAAACACTGTTACAATCACTAAAGGTGAATCTTCACCTGAAGAAACTAATCTTTTAGTGAAACAAATCAAAATACTTCTTCAAACATGTTTAAATTAAATAAAAAACGTATAAAAACAACGAATAACGTTTCACCAATATTTGACCAAAATTTGATCAATTGAGTATTTCACTAAAATATTGGCTAAACATTATTTGTTTCTTTTATTTAATTTAAACATGTTTCACAAACGTTGGACTATTGAATCTCTTAATCTGTATATGGAATCAACAGAAACAACTACTCCGAGGGCTAATACCACTACCGGCATTGAATCAATCAACTGTAGTGTTTTTATTATTTTTCAATATTAGGTAAAAGTAATAGTCTTAACAAGGTATCTGCTTAATATATTGAATCGTTTCAGCCGTTAGTTTGTGATAATTCATCTTCACGATAAAGGAAAAAAAACTACTTTGTTTATTATCACTTTTATTTACAATAATTGTAACTATAGTTTCGACAGATTATACTATCATTTTCAAATTGAATGAATATAGAACAGAAGGTACACAGGTATATAAGATAACAGTTTGGGATTGCCGCTAGCTACCTAAATGTCGTAAATAGTTGTGAATAATACAATTCTATCTGGTCATTCAAAATATTATTTGTATCAGTTTTTGAGGCTTCCAGTGATTCTAAAACATTTCTTATTTAAATGTGTTATTTTTAAATTTTCGATCGAAAAGTGATAACAAACAAAGTAATTTTTTGTGTTTATCATTAGGTATCTGATTGTCCAACTGAATCGACGACGCAGTTTATATACCTACGTGATAGACACGTAACCAAACAAATAACAACAACAAACAATGTATTCGAACCTTGACAATATTTCGACATATTCGGTTATTTTCAAGTGTAAACCACCAAAAAAGGATTTAAGAACATTTACCAAGTCGCTTTTTTCCGCGATGGTTTTAACATTTTGATTGAAAATGTAGAAGAAACGTTTGAATGAAGTATTTATCTCTTATAGAACGGAAGCAGTACTTAATTAAGCAATTTATTTCACCATTTGACTCGATACGGTCAATTAAAGTTATGTGTTTCTTTGCAATACATAATTGTTATCATTAGACTGACTGACAAACGCGGAAAAACGAGTAAAAATACATTGACACATTCAACAAAACCAAGAGAAAATATTTTGTAGGTAAATAATATAGAAAGAAGAAAGATCGTAATATAAATATGGAATCAACAGAAACAACTACTTCGAGGGCTAATACCCCTACCGGCGTTGAATTACACTGTTGATTCCGATGGAAAATATAACATATTCAAAAAAGAAGGAATTAAAATCCTTATTCGTCTAAATTTTAAGATCAAAGATCTCACATTTTGAACGCGTCCTACCAAGTAGGCACAACGAACCGAAAGCCATATCCCACGAGCGGTTTCGACCTATCGGGTCTCATCAGGTGGGCGCTGGCAGAAAGGCCTTTACAGGCTATATTATAAATATAATTATAAATATGGAATCAAAAGAAACAACTACTTCGAGGGCTAATAAGGATTTTAATTCCTTCTTTTTTGAATAAGAAAGATCGTATATTAACTTGCGTTACGTGGACAACTTATAACAACAACAACCGATTTTTAACGTTCGGCGCGTGCTCTGTCTGCTCTGTAGCTTTTCTATATCTATATTTACATATATTGTACGTACTTCCTTTCTGCGTGATAAATAATTCTCGTGCCAGTATTTCATGTGTGCCCATAATTAATTAAAAACGTTAGCAAGAAACGCGACCTGTTTTCTGCATCGTTACTCTTTAAACTCTTTAATGATGCTAATGGCGCACTTCAATTTTAAAAGGTAACATTTTTTAACATCTAACGATGCAAAAGAGAAGACGTTACTACTACATTTCGTATGTTTCAATGATAATTCAGAATAGTTTGTCGAATAAAAGCACTAAGTCAGTCGTAAGGCTGACCGTTACTTTTTGTACGTTATAAATAATATAGTTTTGTTGTCAAGTGTTCTCATTAACATAAGATAGGTACACACACACATATACAGTCTACGAAATTTTTCTAAATAAATGTTTTAACTTATGGTGTACTGTAAAATTATTGTGTGATTATATTTACGTCATCAACATAGTTTATACGAAGCAATCTAAAAAGTAATGGTAATAATTACTTATCGAAGCTATCCCCGAAAAATTGTAGATTACCTACATCAATTTAAGTGAACTCAAGCACAGTGAACGTAAGTCGTAACTAACATTATAGATATCATAACATACGTTCCAGTTTATTTGTTCGTCATAATCCAAAAAAGAAGGCATTAAAATCCTTTTTCGTCTAAATATTAAGGATCACAGATCCCATAAATGGAACGTGTCGCATCAAGCAGGCACTACGCCCTCATCAGGTGGGCGCTGGCTGGTTTTGGGTTTTGGCTTTCGGAACTTAGTGCCGGCTTGGTGAGACGCGTTCTAAATGTGGGATCTGTGATCCTTAATATTTAGACGAAAAAGGATCTTAATACCTTCTTTTTTGGATTGTTATCTTCGTCTAAGAATCTTTCGGAATCAACAGTGTAATTCAATGCCAGTGGGGGTATTAGCCCTCGGAGTAGTTGGTTCTGTTTATTCCATATTTATATTTATATTTGCCCGTTATATCATAAAGATAGGATACGTGCCGTATGTCGTTAAATAATTTGGTACAAACGCAATCATTTACTTGTTACCTGTTACTTAAAACTTCTTGCCCTATCTAACAGCTCCTGCTGGTACGTTATTATGCTCATTGTATAATTGTTACCTTTGTTAACGATGGTCAATCAAATGTCTTCGATATTCAGTACCCTTGAATATATAAATTTTTAAATGTCCTAGAGACCGCACTACAGATTTATGACCAAATAATATTAGATGAAATGTAATAGTAATGTCCTTTTGTGGTTATGCTCCTAAATTGCTTGATTGTGGCCATTACTACAAATCCTGTAGAGCTTGAAAAGCTACATGTTTGTAGTTGAGACTAATAAATAAAATATTTTAAAAACACCAATTTCTGTGGACTGTAGATTGGATTAAACCATGGATTATTTATAATATCTAGTATAAGTTATTGATTAGTAATTTATCGAAACCATCACGGCATGGATCGAGATTTCGATCTTACCTTCATCAGTTAGCAGCGATATACTGCCATTACTATACATTATAGTTATGATGATTTAAGGGGTTGCTTCGATTTGGTCAGTGATTTATCGAGACTGTCTATGGCATAGTTTCGAATTAAATTACTAACGAAGAACATGTACTGTTCTCACGGATTATTTCATAAGCAGATCGAAATATCTGCAAATGTTAGTTAATATTCAAAATAAATTTCAATTATCTTGTTGTTGTTGTTGTTGTTGTTGTTATGCCGAGAAGCTATAAATATCAATTTTCGTAAAATTAAATTAGGTAGATAAACGAAGAAAGTAATTAATTATTTTTGTGCGTAGGCTGTCGGAAATTGATAGTAGTAGATACAATTATTGTTTATTCCAAGGTTTAGAAAATGAGCAGATATGTGTGTGTATCTGTGTATGTATGGTATACACGAAGTAAAATTAACAACCTGGTATGAATTCCATTTTACTCGATTTGCTTGGCGCGTAATATCGCTGCCGTTTCATTACATTACTCATTTTAATGACACATAATTTCACTCTATTTGCATGCGTGAGCCTTTTCAGTTTATATTAAAATTAATAATGGAAAATCGCGTTAGAACAAGACGACCAGTATAATTTTAGATGGATCATGCCAAGTTGGTCACATCTACGGCAAAAGATAGATCGGTTGGTAAGTGGCATGTTCGGTTTTGGTCTTTTTCTAATTTTTCCGGATGATTTACTGAGCCATATAGAATATGGAGCGATGTATAATCACGTCTCTTCCTGCCCACTAGCTGTAAGTAGGTACTCGTATACATGAACTTTTAATTACTAATGACTTGGTCGTATAGAGGACGTCTGAAAAATCGACTACAACACCGTTAATGCTATATAGGTATAGGTTTAATTTCACAAGAGGAAAACCTAATATCCTGAAATGTGCGTGTTGCCGTCATAATTACACCGTTCGGCGAGAGAATCCGCTTGTTTGTTTATTTATGGATGTTTATTGCGTAATAAAAGTGCCGACTGCGGAATTGCTAATTTAAATTTCAATATACCATTGTGGGGCCCATAAAGTCATTTTAAATGCTCTTGCGCGGATTATTAGGTGTCGGATACACGCCAACCAGGATAAACTCGAAAAAAGCTCATTTTCGACATAAATAAATATGGACAAGACAAACCTATTATATTAGAAATGGCACAAAAAGAAACATATTAGTATCTAAAACTTGTTTCATGTTCGTATATTCTTTACTTTTACGAAAATAAAACAACAAAAAAGTTTCACGAAAATTGTATTGCTTCGCTAAAATATTGTTTCACCACACAGTGGCATCATCAGGTGATGAATATAACAAACTAGACTTAACTTATCCTATTTATATACAATATGGGTTTGGGGGTTAATTCGTACAATTTATTACAATTTAAATTAAGTAAAGGGGAACTATTGCCTTCTAACTGATCATTTAAAATTATTCCTTTTTTCTGAAATCTATTTGATTCCAGTTGTTCTAGTAAATTTAATTTGAAAGATTTGTTTTGCCTATATATATATATATATATATATATATATACCTTTACTTAATTTAAATTGTAATAAATTGTACGAATTAACCCCCAAACCCATATTGTATATAAATAGGATAAGTTAAGTCTAGTTTGTTATATTCATCACCTGATGATGCCACTGTGTGGTGAAACAATATTGTAGTGAACCAATATATATATATATGCTAACTGATGAAGGTAAGATCGAAATCTCGATCCATGCCGTGATGGTTTCGATAAATTACTAATCAATAACTTATACTAGATATTATAAATAATCCATGGTTTAATCCAATCTACAGTCCACAGAAATTGGTGTTATATATAGATATCACCTGATGATGCCACTGTGTGGTGAAACAATATTTTAGCGAAGCAATACAATTTTCGTGAAACTTTTTTGTTGTTTTATTTTCGTAAAAGTATGGATAAGTTTCATCAAGTACCAGCTACTACCATAAAAAAAACGTATATTCTTTGTTTAAGGGATCTCCAGTTTGTCCAATGTAGACACTTTTGCAAACTCCCTTGTTGGAGATTTTAATAGCACCCCTACTTTTTATTGTATACCTCACTATTAGTATATAATAACTTGTTAACAATCTTAATTCCTGGCTTGAAACACAAAATAACATGAATGAACATCTTGATAAGATTTCTACATATATATCATTAAACAGATTATCCTTAAATGTAGAAAAAACAGTTTATATAACCTTTGGTAATTATTGCGATAGTGTTCTTAAACACGTTAATATAAACATAAAATAAACAGAACTAAAAGGGTTGAGTTAAATATTTGGTTATAAATTTTGATTAAAATTGATTTTAAAATGGAATAAACATATCGAGTAACGTACATTATTAAAAAAAAAAACGAAATACTTAACTTTCATCTTCCATATGTTAGCAAAGACTATGAGGTACGATTTTATTTTAATTTATCATGCCTTCTTTCACAGGGGTTTCAATCTTGTTGTACCACATAATTAGATAATTACATATGATTTATTTTTATGTTTTATTTATAATGATACAGATCGAAATATTTTTTTTGTAAGTTTAACCGTCATATTTATTAGTAAGTAAGTATTACCTGTCCACAAACAGTGAGCACTTTTACTCTACTTGTATTTGTTGTATGTAAATTATGGTTAAATAAATAAATAAATAAAAGTTAACATTATTTCTTCTACCTGGATACGTAAAGCCTAATGCTACTACCAAATATTTAAAATATATCACTAACATATAACTGAAAAATAGCACAAAGCTTTCGTTCTATTAACCATAAACATCAAGGTTTAAAAATAGTTATTCGCCGTACTAACAGTCTGTGTTCACTTATCTGTTACAGACATGTAAAGTGGCTCAATAAATAACGAAAAAAATCCATTTTCCGGTATAAAAGCGTGATCTCAAACGCGACCAATTAATCACCCAGTGATTCAGAACACGCGAGAGCAAAGTGCCGATGTTATTTACCTGTTGTTGTAACGCCTACTTAACTTTGATAGCATGCATTCAATATCGATATTCTTTGCTTCATTTTAAAAACTCATCCATTACATTAATTATCAACAGGTTAATCGAATAAGAAGCTTATAAAAACACCACTTTAATCTGGACATAGAGAAAGTATCGCTGGAGAAAGAAACACACCGTTCTTGCCCCCTTTTAATCTATTACATCTATACATACATATAAATAAAATTGGAGTGTCTGTTTGTAATATTAAAATAACCACTTTTTACTAAATGCATATTTTTGTTTTGTCTGTATGTTCCGGCTAATCTCTGAAACGGCTGGATCGATTTTGACGGGACTTTCACTGGCAGATAATTAATGTAATAAGGAGTAACTTAGGCTACTTTTATTTTAGAAATTAATTATTATTACTAATAAATGGTTATTAATTTCTAAAATAAATAATTAATTTCTAAAATAACAGTAGCCTAAATTACTCCTTATTACATTAGCTATTTTTCAGTTAAAGTCCAGTCAAAATCGGTCCAGGCGTTTCAGAGATTAGCAGGAACAAACAGACATACAGACAGCGCCCCCCGCCACTTAATATCAGAAAGGCTGCCTGTCGCGCGGGCTCAGAACGAGCGAGCGGTTGCGTCTCAACAAAATTTTAAAAATAACTTTTTTGTTAAATTCCACGCGGGCCCAGCTAATATTAATATATCTATACTTATAAGGTCGGTGTTCCAGCAAATAGCCCTATCTGCCTCTCTTTACTACCGAAAAATTATATAAAAGAGCACAATATGCTACATTCCTAACCTGCCAGTCTTCGATCCGTACGTAACAATCTGCTGTACTCGTTAATGTTGAATCCAATGTTATTGTTTAACTGAGAAACAAACGTCCAGTGAAAAGGGAAGGAAGTAACAGTGTAAAATTTAAAAAGAGATGGACTAATAACCCAATGAATTAAAAAATAATCGACTTGCTTTCTTCTGTATCCGCAAAGTGCACAGTAAACTTGGTTTTCTTTACCTTCGAATTTGAAGGGAACTGTCCTAGATCCATAAACCTATCATGCATACACTCAAACGTGTTCATACATATAATGTGCTTACGTATGCGGTCTATTACCGATAACTGGGTTATTGAAATGGTGATAGGCGTATCGCAAACACACTTGTTGTTCGTTCTGTTAAAGTGAAGTGCTTTTACAAACACGGTGTGGTCATAAATAGATGTATACTTCAAATGTATCTAACTGTTTATACCAGAGAGTACTACCAATTCTAATCATAGCCATAGGGAAACGCAACACAAAACAAACAGAAAGAAACGATTATAAAAATCGGCCAACGAACAACGACAGACAGCGTGGTGAATTATGGAAATTCGAAAAACCCTGTTATTAAAGGTTCACTTATGGTTTTTGAAACAAGAGGTTGAATAAAAACTAAAAATTCCAAGTTCCATTGTTCCAATTTTTTTTAAATACATTACAGAAAACGTACTACTTGAATTTGAATTTGTGACGTTTGTTATTCATCATTGATGGGTCTTTATTGACGTTTGAATTTGGTAGGGGTTTCTTTATATTTGAACTGGTTAATGTTTGAAATTAGCGAGATTATACTCATATGGAACATGGACAGTGTTTTATGTTTCAACTTGACAACACTAATATTCATATAGAACAAAGGAGACGTGGTACAATCAATAAAGTAAATTAAAATGAAATTGGAGACTCACCCCCTAATATCACACACTGTTTAATAAACGGACACGTGTTTCGCCCACTTCTACTGTGGGCATTATCTCGCGTTGATAATGCCCACAGTAGAAGTGGGCGAAACACGTGTCTGTTTATTAAACAGTGTGTGGTATTAGGGGTGAGTCTCCAATTTCACTTTAATTTACTTTACTAATATTCATGTTGATTGTTGAATTAGTGACTAGTAGAAAGAAACTTATACATAGTAAAAAGTGAAAAAACAAGAATCATTTATTTGTATCAATCTTCACCTGAGGAAGCTATAGTATAGCGAAATGGCTGCAGTGATATAAATAATCTATTCTTGAAACTTTTCTTGTTTTTTATTTTTTCGCTAATATTCTTTTTTGAAACTTTAAAAGGGTTTGAACTTGGTAAGGTATTGTTATCTATTTGAATTTGAACTTGGCATGATGTGTTTATTTATATCCGAATTGGACGATTTTATATTTGAATTTATTAACAAGACTGTATATATACCCATAATTGGAACATAAAATGTATTACATTGATGTTTTTGTTTTTATTTGAATTTGCCAATTTTTATATATTTATTAAGTTATTTATTCGTATTTCAACTTGAACTTGAATGCTATGTACTGATGTCTGAGAGAAAAAAAATTCTCAGGTAAATATTTGCTCCAAGTATGATATGTGCTCGGGAAGGTATCCGTTTTTCAATGCCTTCGGCCTATTTTTTACATACCTATCTAAAATAAAAACTTTAACAAACGTGCTCTTAATAAAATTAGACATGAATCTGATACCCTGTAATTTTCTTACTTACTGTTCTACAAAGAAATTGTATACCCCACACAATCGGTTGGTGTATCTGAAGATTTTGTTTCTAGATGTGATAGGCGATAAGGCGAACGAGTAATATACATACATCATATGTGTGTGTGTGTGTGTGTGTGTGATTGGACACACGCGGTAGCAAAAAAATATAACCTTACATATGTTAATAACTGTATCTTCTGTTAGAGATAATAATCTCGAATAATTTCGGTCCGTTTTTCTTCGGCTACTGGCCAACTTGACGTTTTCTGTCGGCGATGTAGATTACAGAAAAAGCGAATAAGGAATGCCCGTACAATTAGCATACACTTATACACACATTCAAGTGTTTCGCTTAGACTCACATACAGTAGTATGCGTAGATGTTAGATGGATCGAAGAGATCGGTTTTTTTGTTAATATGATTAAATTTGGAACACATTCTCGTGGTCCATTACACCATCGAGAGCGAGATTACTGTTAGATCGATTAATCCAACGATTATTTCTCGTTACGGAAATGCTGTCAATAATAATTTATTCAGAGAATGTTGTTAAAAAGTCGTTGTTATGTGCGCGAATAATTTGTTAATATTCGATGCCTCCTAACTAACTAACACTGAGAAACTGAGAAATTGGTTTGGATGAAATTAACAGTTTTTTAATATGTGTATGTAGTTTATAAAAGTGGCACACGATAATTATTATAGATATCATTATTATTATTATTGACGGCGTCATATATGTGCCTATCTAGATAAATAGATAATAACAATCTTTATATGATACCTTCCCTTCCAATAAGAGTCGAGACAAGAACACACCATATATAATATAATATTCTAATATCAGTGGTTCGTAATGAAAAACGGTGCAGCTATTTCCTCTAATGACAAGACAATGATTTGAGTTTGTTTTGATTGGGGTTCGACGTCGGCATCTTAAAATTGAGTCATATAGCACCCATCTAGGGTTCCACTAGTAATAGTGATAAGACGCCGGATATTTTTCCAATGTAAGTCAACATTATATTTCGATAAAACCGTTGTGTTTATTTACCCTTTTTTGGCTGCCACTTTTGCTCTGCAAAACCGAACCGACCCTGGAAGAAATTACCATCACAACTATTATATAATTAAATACTAAAACATACGTACAACAAATCTGGCGTCTTTCTTCCGTACGAAGCAACTGATCAGTATTATTATTCGGTACTACATTCAAATAAAAAAAAAGGAAGAAAAGTGGGATCAAGTAGAAGGTAACTGTTAGCATTTCAGAGGCAGATGCGCTATTACATGTCATTAGCTGAATTCGCTGGGTGTAATTCAAAAATTGCACGCAAACTGCCCTTTCGGTCGGTGTAATTTATGAACTTGGGGACGCCTATTCATTTAGCAGTTTAACATTCTTGGAAAACGGTAAATACGGCGACCCGACCACTTGAAGTAGCTTGAAGCGATACCATATAAGCCAATGAAATCGCATTGAATATAATTAGAGAGCAAAAAGGTTTGTTTAAATACTAGATTAAGGGGCTAATTTAAATGAATTAAAAAAAACTGCATAGATAAAAATAGATTAATAGATGAGAGTTTCATATCTATCGGGAAAACCCTAAGAAGTAGATACAATAGTAAGAAATATTCAATAAAGAAGGAATTAAAATCCTTATTCGTCTAAGAATCCATCGTAATCAACAGTGTAATTCAATGCCGGTAGGGGTATTAGCCCTCGGAGTAGTTGTTTCTGTTGATTCCATATTTATATTTATTTCTCAATTTAAATATATTAACTACAAAGTCTTCATTACATTTCTACTATAATACGTAATTACAAATTCTGATCGACTTTTTAATCTTTATTATTTTTGCTTCAGAAGCGGCAAGCTATTTGGCTAGATTGAAAATTTCGAATACATTTCCCTATTTTGTTTTTTCCGTAGTATAAGTGACTGATTGAACGATTGATTTGAAGATGTTTCAACGTGCATCGAACTGTTTTTGTTTGATTAATGGATTCTAAAGAGATCGTAAAACGGCACAAACTTAATTCATTCGGTATATTGTTTGTTTAGAGACATGCACAGAGACCTTTTATGCAGTGCTCAGTTTCCGCAAGATAATCTCGCTGCACTGTAGCCATTTATCGCCACTTTGAGTAGCTAATATTGCCATCAGTCCATTTTACGGTCGACATTGCCGACATATATATATATATACGTTTACAAGTAGCGCATGTTTATTACTTGCCGCCTTTTTGGCCTGATAAAATCACAAAACTTCCGTCGACGCCAAAGACGACCCATCGCCCTCAAAGAGTCACCTTTATGCACCTATACCGTACCGCATATAAGCACTGATATTTATACATATAGGTATATAACATATGTATCTACCTATATCTATGGTATACTCGCGAGTGTTATCATTTAAATTGCGCCGTAAAGAAGAGAAATAAGTCCGACGTACATTTCGCTATAAAATTTTTAACAGCGCACTAAAATGCGCGCTATCGGCCCCTTCGGAACCTTTTTATAATTTCCTACCTATTACCTACAGATAAACACCCGTCACAATAACGACCAAGTAAACCTACCTGTCTGTAGGAAAGAGGCTTTTAATACAGAATTTATGGCTACCAATTTTTAATTTTTCTTTTCTTTTTTATTATTTAGTAGCGGTCTTCTCTCGCTATCTAGTATATAGGATAGATATATATTTTATTTTTCGATCGCATTTACACCTAGCTAATAAAGTGAGCTTTTATATTTGCAATTAAACGGTTATTGTATAACATATCATCTCGAACGAACGTCAAAAGTCGAAAAGTGACGTGAAAATGACGTCGTAATTTAAACGTCTTTGTAACGTCTTTATGGCGTCTTTCCCATAACCAATGACATAATCGCTGTTGTGTAAGTGCATTTACATTTTAGGTTATTTTACAACTTTATAAAGTGATTTACCAAGTGACGTCGTTTTGACGTGATCCGAAATGATGTTTTCTATGTTATGTCTATTTATTACAAAAAGAGAGACTTACCCCTATATACGGACACGTGTTTCGCCCACTTGCAATGTGGGCATTTTCAACGCATGACTCAGTCCACATTGTAAGGGGGCGAAACACATGTCCGCATTAGTGATTGTTTGTGGTATATAGGGGTAAGTCATTCTTTTGGTAATTTATTACATATCACAGTCTCCTTTATTATTCTCTATGTCTATTTATAGTTAGGATTATTAATAACAAAATTGAATCAAACGCTTGGCTATATTTCACTAAAGTTTTTATTAAAACAAAGGCCATTTTCAAGAGTAATTTAACAATACTAAGGGTGTAATTAGCCTAGGAAACTATTTATATTCCTACATACATATGTATGCATGGTGTAAGTAATTGTAATTACCTGTTTACAAGAATCAGATAATAAGGATTCCAAGAAATATTAAATGTGTATAAACATCTAGGTACTGAAAAATTGAAATTAGTTATTGGAAACTTAATAATAGAGGGGAATTTGTTACATATAGTTCTGTTGGTTATTAACTAGAACTTTTTTGTTATAGATGGATGGCATCTTTATTTCATGATTTTCCAATAAGTTCATTTTTATACTTCTTCTGAAGATACCCTTGTAGGGTAAAACGATCGTAAAGAGTTTAATAAATGTATTAAGTGGAAATTAAGTGTGTTTCACTGAATTATTTGATTCAATATGATTCCTAATTTCCATAAAGTAAAGGCAGAAACAATTATTCATTCTTTTACCCTTAGATTCTGTGTGTAGAATATTGACGCAGTCATTATCAAAGCTGCGGTTGCTGGAAATGCAATGAATATAAATATTTTCCTAGGCTAATTACACCCTTAGTATTGTTAAATTAATTGTAGTATGTAGGCTTTCACGACCAGCGTAAATCGAATTAAGATGATTTTCCGGGCTTTTGGGCCGTGGTCTATAGGCTTTTTGGTTGCAACCAAAAGCCCGGAAAATCATCTTATTGTTAAATTATTCTTGAAAATGGCCTTTGGCCGAAACGATTGCTGAGTGTATTTGTTTTAATAAAAACATTGGCAAAATATAGCCAAGCGTTTGATTCAATTTTGTTATTAATAATGTTTCACAATGAATTCATCATACAAACTTCGGAACTTATTAGGATTATTAATATTACCATTCCATTATTACCTATGCATTCTTACCAACATTATTTATAATTGCGTTTTCTGTAGCTTTTAGGACTAATAACTTCTAACGTAACATTCATCTAGATAGGTAATGGATCGAGGTAATTTGCGCCTTCGCAAAAAAAGTTTCAATGTTATAATTTCGCGTAACGACCGGCGGCGATTTTGCGGCAAAGCTTGCTTAAAAACAATTATAAATAATTACGACAATTTGCTTTTAAGCACTCGAGTGCTGGTAGCAATGGTAGAGGGCTTAAGCGTTCAATGATCGACCACAATCGCCACACATCTCCGCTATACTATTCGTTATTCATTCTTCTGCTTCATCGTAAAGTAAGCGACAGCCGCGCTCCAACTGCGCGAGCGACCTGATCCTGCACAGTTCTGTCTCGAAATCGACTAGCCATTCTGGTACAGTTTGATGGTTTATTTTGTAAACCACGCGGGCTAATAACCCAATAGTACATTTAGGCATTTTTTTCTTTTCCACTATATTATTATTATATATACTGTCATACACATTTGAACCATGACCATGGCTAACACAAAAATGAGACGTGGCCCATTATCGTAACTTTGTTTCAGTGTTGATCATTCATTCATCTTAAATTTTGTCACAGGAAATTAACATTGTAGTTTGAAAAAGACCTTTGTAAATTCATTTTAAATTTTTAATATCTAACGGTCTATATTTTCAAACATAGAATGGTAACAAAAACGATTACCACTTATAGAACAACCAGAGAAGCTGCTGGTTGACTGGTAATTAAAATTTTAACTGAAGGATAACGATTTCAGCAATCAAAATTGACTATGTACGTGGATGGTATAGATAAGTAACATATACGTATGGTATACAATATTTACTATCCAACAGACACTATCATGCTTCAATTAATTTCATGGTAGGTAATAAAGAGTGGCGAATAAACGTCCAACGCCATAGACCATCAAACACATCAAACAATTTTGTAACCAATAAACAAGTCAACGGTAAGAGTTATGGATAAGGGAAATTTATGATTTCGTTTAATAAACTATAAACCGTTTCACTATAATTGAACTGGAAACTGGCAACCGTTTTATTATTAACCATAAATAAGTGTTTGATAGGTGTTGTTGAACTGTATTACACAATAGTACTTAAGAAAATACCCATTGATACAGCAGATCTTCTCCAGAAAGTGCGAGTTTCGACTCGCGCGCCGAAGGTTCAGTACGTCACCAAATACATTGTTCAGTACTTACGATGATTAAAATAATTAGCACAATTTTGTCTTGATCTACAAACTTTGGCTTTCAATTGGTACAAAAGCTTATCTTGTTCTGGTAACATTTACAATACATTCTATCATTATCAATTACTTGAGACTTTTCGGTCTGCAAAGGATGTGTATCGATAAGGTTCAATTTTCATTATTAAAGGGTGGGTTAGATAGAGAAGACTTTGTAGAACACTAAACAAGCATTTTCAGATAAGGGCGGAGAAGTGTAAGTGCAGGGGGGGGGGAGGTGAAAACTGGAAATGGTAATTGTGTACATAAGGGAAACATCGCATCATAAGAGGAGGAGGAGGTAGGAATGACCTTGTAGAACAAAGAAAGTGTCTTAATTTGGGAGCGAAGGGTGGAGGAGCAGGGGGTTGAGACTAAATTAGGTTTAACATGACTATATTCAAAATTATGTACTTTTTACAAACAATTCGTCCTGTTTCACCTATAAAACTGAAAATTTCGAAGAAAATATGTCTAAATAGATCTGTTAAACGACACCCCAATCGATTATTTACTTTATCCTTTGTAACTCCTTCCTATAATTAACATGTCTACGTAGAAAGTAAATTTCTAAGAAAAACGTCAGCAATAGACAGACACGCGGGTGTTTTACCGTTTCCTAAGAGTGCGGAACCCTAAAAACAATAACTCTATGATTTTATAAAACAAAACAAATCAACGTCGTTCCTATGCCACCTGTGATGTGGAAAAACTGAAAACGGTTTCGGTACGAGATTAGCCACCTGGTTGAATCCGAGTTGGCGTGGTGTTTACACAACACACAACAATCGCACTCGAAAAGACGGGTCATGCTCGGCCGACTGTGATGTATGGGGTGGCCGAGATTGCGATATTATAAATTGCCTTCACTTGTTCTCCAACGCTATCTGTGATACATCTATATTGAAATGTGTATGCACCGAACCAACGGGATAAAGAGAGCGACGGACGTGGTGGACGTCTGGACCGAAATAAACGGCGGACGAAAAGATAAAATAAAAACAAAGAAATGAAAAACGAAAGAAGAAAGACCAACAACGAGCGGTTCGCATTTGCCGGCGTGGGGCTTGACTTATCACGATGGTCGTGAAAGCTCGTTGTAAGAATGAATTTGAACTTTGTCAGATAAGAAATTCTCATTATGACGGCATAGGCAGCAGATCGAACCATCGTTTTCGGGTGACCTACAGACCCAAAAATCTCCCTTCTAAATGCCCAAAATCAATTATTAACAAGTATTTGCAATGAAATACAGACAATAAAAAAGAATTACTTCTTTTTAAAGCTGTCCATTATCATCTGATAATGGTAACATGACGAGCAACAACCCAATCAATTCCTTTGTAAGAGTAAAAGAACATGAATAAAAGTATTAAGATTCTATTATCCGCCAATTACAGTTTACGCGATGACAAATTGAATTCACAGACTTTTTTCAATAAAAATTAGAAAAGAGTTCAATGAGCAATGAAGCGACGAACCTGAATACCAAAATGTTCTATTTCTTCTTCAATTTTAAATTTCTATACCTACTTTAATTCTTAATTATCGACAATTTCTCTTCCTAAAAGAGAGAGAATCACTGCGCGAAGGAAGAAAAGTACAAAACAACTAAAACAGAGTAGTTATTTCCGAGGAACCTTTTGTCCTGCGACCTCAGAATTGCCCCACATCGAGATTTTTATTTGAGTTACGTTACTTTGAAATTCTGAGGTACTACTGAGGTAATTCTGGAGACAGATTCGAACTATTTAGGTAATGACATTAGCTTCCTGATTGATCTATGTTGGCCAGTGTCAATTAATCAATCAATTCTATAAGTCAAGGAAATTTTCTTTCCAAAATTAATTTTTACCTTAATCGAGCGTTTGTATTTGCTATATTGTTTCCGTTTAGTTAGCACTAGCTGTTTCCACGACTTCGTCCACGTAGAATTTAACAAAAAAATATTGTTAAAATTTTACACGAAGTCGTTGAGACACGACCGTTAGCAATAGCCCGCGCGACAGGAAGACTTTGTGATATGGCGGGAGGCGCATTTACAATTTTTGTCTGTCTGTTTGTTCTGGCTAATCTCTGAAACGGCTGGACCAATTTTGACGGGACTTTCACTGGCCGATAGCTAATGTAATGAGGAGTAACTTAGGCTACTTTTATTTTAGAAATTAAAAATTCATTTTAGAAATTAATAACTATTTATTAATAATAATAATAATTAATTTCTAGAATAAAAGTAGCCTAAGTTACTCCTTGTTATATTAGCTATCTGCCAGTGAAAGTCTCATCAAAATCGGTCCAGCCGTTTCACGGATTAGCCAGAACAAACAGACAGACAATTAATATTTAAAAAAATGTTACTTTAATATATGTACCGTACCGTGTATAAATCGATATGCATTTAGTAAAAAGTGGTTATTTTAATATTACAAGCAGACACTCCAATTTTATTTATTTGTATACATGTATAGATATATAGATTGACCTCTCTTCTATTTTTTCGCTAAAATACAACATGTATAGTCTTGGTCGCGGTCGTAATCTAAACGGTCGGTGATTTTCAAAGTCCGCTGTCGGTTAGTAGCCGCGGGTGTTCGCCACCAATGACGCCGGTATGGTAGCCGCGGATTCCAGTAAATAACAGGACACTCCCGCTGAGCAGGACGAGATGCCGGAAGGGCATTAGACGGATCTCTTCTCCTTCTCTCGCCGCTGAATCGCACGTAATAATAAATTGCGACCACGGTACGCGACGACGCGTTGGCACAGGCGCTAATGTTTCGCGCAAATCGTATCTGCGGACCACGCAAATGACATAATGCGTGGAAGAATGAAGAAAATAAATAAAGCGGGCAGGAGCCTTGCAATTTTTACCCATTAAAATAATTTTTTCGTATCAAAATCACCATCATAACATACTGAAATTTCCAGAGAGAATGAATTAAAACTTCTTTTTTGTTTCACACTAAAATTTATTAATGTCTCGACAATTATTAATAATTCTAAATTTTATATTTGAGATGTCTTAAATTCCAGTGGTCCGTGGTTGGGGGTAGAAACCTAAGTAATTGTCTATTATTAAGTTCTGTTTGAATTCTAGCTGGTCATTAGTGACATTGTCTTTTCTTAAAAGGGCTTTCTTAATTTCCATTATGTCTTTTTCCTTTATTTTTAAAAGGTAATAAATAGACTGATGTTATCAATATCTATTTAGCGATTTAATGTTAATACAATGCATAGTTAACCCTGTGTTACAAATGTTTTTTAAGATAACCTTTCCGTGTTCTTCAAATCTAGTTTTTTGGTTTCTGTCCGTTATATATGTTACGGGTAAAGTTAGATAGGCGAGTAAGCCTAGGTTTACCCGGGTAAACTGCGTAATATCCAAGTCTCTTGGGTAACGTCCAAAATATATTTGGAATTGTACACGTTTCGGGCTTTACCCGGGTAAAGCCCCGTTTTATCCGCTTTCACTTGATTAAAGTTGGATGTACCATAAATGACAAGGCCATTAATGTTTTATTCAAAAAACACATTTTACAAATAAAAATTAGAATTCTAAAACTGTATTCCCTTGAAGGTAATCTACTCACGAGTACTTATTTCTTCAAACAAGACAAGCTGCTGTGACATTCCGAGTTGCAAAGATTTCCAATAGCATTACTTAACCTAACCTAACCTAACCACAAGTACTTTTTTGACAGATTTCAGTTTTTTTGACACCCTTCACACAAGCGCAGATATAGCATATTGAGTTATATGGGTCATTTATGGTACATCCAACTTTAACCAAGCGAAAGCGGATAAAACGCGGTTTAGCCGGGTAAAGATCGAAACGTGTACAATTCCAAATATATTTTAGACTTTACCCAAGAGTCTTGGGTATTACGCTGTTTACCCGGGTAAACCTAGGTTTACTTGTTTGTTGTGACTAATAGTAATCTGTATTTTACTCTTGATAATGGCCGCACTGGCCGAAACAGTATTGTAAAGTGAATATAATATTTAGTGAAACTTGTTCGTTTTATTTAATTTAATTAGTATGTTTCACAAAAAGTGCACCTTTCAAAGTTTAAGTTTTATTAATTTTTTAATTCAAACAGTTCAATTTATAATAAGAGAATTTCAAAAACTAATTAATAATATCTAGATCTACAATTAGGTTACTTAATTCACTGCGTTATATATTATTTATAAGTGTTATTTTTGATGGGTATTTAAAATTTATAAAGCAGACATCTACGTAGGTAACATTATATCGAACGGTAACCGATACGACGCGACGTAACGTCGCTGCATTCGTTGGATCGCGAGCGAAGAAGAGAACATGAAGCAACACCGTATTGCGAAGAAACCCCCGTGGGTAAAAATTTTACTCGGCGACCGAGTAATAATAAACGCGGCGCTGCGCCGGCTGCTGCGCGACTGGGTGTGGCGGCTGCCGGGAGGCGCACGATATGAGCTACCGCAGCAGGAATCGTGCCCAGGTACGGACTCCCATCACTCGCTCTTCTAAAGGAAACGGTAATTTACTTATTACGTACAGGAAAATTATTAAAATAATTCAAGTACTAAAGACGGGAAGCTGACTAGAAAACCTTCGACTGAATGAAGAGCGAAATTGTTGTTTATCTTGAGAATATAATGAAGGAATAATGTAATGCGATATATGTACATAAAAGACATAGCTGTTACTGTAGCAAGTTTGTAAAGTAATTTTGTGGAGCTATTTTCTCTCATGATACAAATTACGTAATTACCCGACTACTAAAACGTCTAATTAAAATATAGATAGCGGTACATATCCGTTCAAATTTGGATGGGTTCAACTAGTATATGTATAATGCATTGAAAAACAATGAAGATTATCTACCTCATTAAACATAGTGTTAATTATTACAAAAGCATCGAAAACGTAAATAATACAATTTCTTAGATGCTGTCTACAGTTACTTGGTTGAAATTTATATTGCACTAACTTTGAATAAAACACTCTTTTATAAATTTCAACAGATTTAATTATCACTTGACAATTGATTCGCCAAACTTTGGCTTCTTCGGAAGTTATATTTGAACTTAAATTAATTTAACAACAAATTGGCTTTTATGCTAGTTGAGGGAAGGGGAATTTTAGAAATTAATAAATTTAAAAATAGCGATATTCTAATAATTAAAAGAAAACAAATTGGAAAGTTTCACCAAATTTTATTGTTCTCGACAATATTGTTTCGAGCTACGTGCTCATTATCAAGAGTAACAAATCGTAGCTCGAAACAATATTGTCGAGAACAATGAAATTTGGTGAAACTTTCCAATTTGTTTTCTTTTAATTATTCGCATTATGTTTCACAAGAAATGCACCCTCGATAGTTTAGATATTCTAATAAACGAACAAATAGAATTAAGCAGTTCCCCATTACTAAATCTTTCCCCTCTACTCCTTCCCTCAACTATCATATAAGCCGATTTGTTGTTAAATTAATTTAAGTTCAAACATAACTTCCAGAGAAGCCAAAGTGTGACGAAACAACTGTTAAGTGATAATTAAATCTGTTGAAATTAATAAAACAGTGTTTTATTCAAAATTAGTGCAATATAACTTCTTTAACCAATTCTATTAAGTGTTTTGGTACTGAAGTTGACACCAAATAAAATGATAAGTTTATAAAATTAGTTTCTAAGAAGGGCATGCTTTATTTTAGCATATTTTTCAAAATATCTTTTTAAATATACTATTTAAAATTGTAAGAAAACTAGTTTTGCATTTTACATATCAAATCCAGTGATACGACGAATCATAATTATAAAATTAAAAAAATCTTCAGTAGATAGTAACCTAATAAGCAGTGCAAAATATGTAGGCGGATAAAATGTGACCATATGCCAAATTGCATGTTTCCACGTTGCATGGATTGTGGGAAAAACAGCTTGACAGACGGACAGACATATGAGTGATTTTATATACTAGCTAAACCCGACTAAATTTAGACGTTGTCGATGGTGCATATCACTCAAATTTTAACCATGGCGATATTTCAAAAGTAAATTAATATAATGACTCCGTCGACAGGCGTTAGCCACAGCAACAGCCATACCATATCCTATATGTATATTGACATTTAAACAACCAAAAACGTCAAAACATTGGTGATTTTTAATTAAAAATTAAACGATAAGATCTGTGATATCGAAAGTATCCATATTAGTTAGTTTTATCCTTTAATTAGATGTATTAATAGTCATATATATAATTATATACATAATATATATATATATATTAAAAGGATCAAGAGACGTCAACGGTAAGTCAAGAAACGTACCTTAAATTTTTTTAATAAATCTAATAAATTGTACTAATTTCAGTTAAACGCATAATCAACAACATCTTATTATGACAGGGTGGCTTACTGATACGAATTTTAATTCTCATATTCTGCCTACGATGTTAATTCTCCCTCAGACGATCAGTAAATGCTGATTTTGATGTTGGTTCTACGCTTGTTATATGCAAAATTGGTCAGGTACGGTCCTGTAGCGGGCTATTAAATCGTGATCAAAGTTAATAATCGTTTATCTAGCGCACAGGTAGTTAGTTATGTATGAATGTATATCTAAGTCATTTTAATTTCAGAACAAATCAGCTGCGGTCTGCGGGGCGTGTTAGAAAAAAATTCGACGGTTCGTGTTCCATTCTGCCGTTGAATGTTTATTTGCGTTAATTCACGGGCACAAGTTCAAGACCAAAATCAATTCGAATTGCTTTATTGAAAGCGGCCTTTGTTGTATTGTATTCCTTAGCATGTTTCACCAATATTCAAAACAATTATTGGCCAATATTCCAAAAAATAACACCTTAGGTTTATTATTTACATAAAAAGTTTTATTTCATTTGTGTCAACTTGAATGGCAGTGGAACTTGAGCAGAAACAGTAGCTGGTGTTATACATATAACCGTACTATGTTCACTTCAATATGGTCTGCCAATTGGACGGACAGACACACAACGCTGCCCAAACCCCGAGCTCCTTTTTATTATTCCTTTGTCGCGATTGCGTCCATCGTTTGGCGGACGTACCAACACATGCGGACATCTCCTCTTCTATCTATTCCTATGTGTGTGTAGTGTATATATTCGTATATGTATAAGTATGTACCTACAATGGTCGCCGCTCCAAATAAATCAGGACTAACAGGCCGTGATGGGTCGGACAGCATAATGCGCTGAATAATGTGACCGACCGATCCAACCTATCGTTCGTTTGTTCGGTTACTCTTTTAAGACTTTGTTATACGTATTTAACTTTTAGTTTCTAGTCGCGCCGCGTCGCCAGTGGCTTAAGGCGACGGCGAGTCAACCGTCAGGACTTCCAGAAAGGATACCGGTGTGCACTTTTGATTTTCTTCATAGTGTCACATTAGTCGGTGACAACTAATCATAAGAAAATAGTACCTACCTTCGCATTTATAGTAAAACTTAATGAAAATCATAATGTTAGGAAGAAATAGACTGAATGCTTGAGATTTTTATTTCCTAAGAAACAATGAAGATTAGTTTATGTTAAATATAAAAATGAATGAGAATAAACACGAAAGTAATGAAAATGAATAGTTTAATATGGAGTAAAAACAAAAGGATTTGGAAATTCAGCTTAGTTAAAAAAATATGATTGCATCTGAAAGAAAAAAATTCAAACAACTTCTAAAAGAATTTTATATAATATTATAGAAATTAATAACAATAATGAATACTGCTAATTACAGTGTTGTAAATGGTTAAATGACTTATTTTTCCTGTTTACTATTCAAAATTTTAGGGTTTCTAGCCTGATCCATCGTTGACATCTTTTCTTAATTTTGTTTAGTTTTGCTAAATACACAACAAATTTAAGGATGCAGTACCTATGTAATGAATAAATATGAATAGGCGATTTGGTTTTCCGGGGTTTGATGCACAGGATGTTTGAAATTATCGACTGTTTACAACAGAAAGAAAAGAACTCTATTTGTTGCAACATAAATCACTTAGGAAAGGAAAATTGTAAAAATATGTATATAGATGTTCTTTTCAAATCGAGAATTGTTATTCATTTAAACCTGCACTTAACATTAAAAGAGACTATCGTTTTCGTGACGTGCATTTCTCCGCTTTTTCTTTATTTTTTTTCTCTCTGACATCTGTTGCTTAGAAGAAAACTAATTATTCCAAGTTCTACAACGCGAGCAAATTATTGCTATTTTATCGATTTCGATAGTGAAGACTATAACAGAGTCCGCACGGAGAGGCAGCTTCTAGTGCGTACCGAGGCAAGTAATTAGAGCCGTCCGTTGGTTGGCCTCTGCATCTCGCTTATTTAAATTATCGTCGCATATTTGCAACAACACACAAGCAGGCCGGTAGGCATTTATTCCTCACTTCCTGACGATTTAAACTAAGAATTCGCTGTAGCTTAATTAGGTGTTAATTGGAAATGCATTGGCGAGATCGATATCAAAAAAGTGTAAGTGCGTGTGTCCGCCTTCCTTTTCTAGTTTTATTCAAAAATTGGCAAACTAGAATAAATTCCGTCGGAATATTTTCTAAGGACGAACTTTCTCTCGTGGGCATTTTCTATTTCTGCTTATATTTTTGTTTTAGAAACTTTGATAAGCTGTTTCAGCATGGATTAAAAATGAAGACTTATCTCAGAATTTCCCTTTTTACAGTAGCCCGTTATAGAAATCATGTAATTAAAATAAATTAAACTAATAAATATGGGCAGTATGATAGTGATCTAATAAATGAAAACTATTTATTATTCATTTATTGGCCATTTCTACAACTAATTGTGAACACGTCAGAGCAAGCTCGCTGTTCATTAGCTTCTTCGATGTCCTTTATAATTAAACATGTTTTTGTTGATACTATTCACGATTTTCTCCATTAATTAGAAAATTTCACTTGCGTATTGGGTGTAAGGACGACAGCAGAACAAAAAAAATGCAAATTAATAGTTATGATTATTCCGTAGCAAGACGTACAATGAGAGTCAAGTTAGTTCCGGTTTTTACAATCACGAAAAAATATTTACACTAAGTTGCTTCCGTTTCTAATGAATAAAACGGGAAATATTTACTACCTACTGATTACAAGTTTACTGATCTATGCTAATGCTGTGATTTCGATCTTATTAATCCTCATCAGCTTCTTTATTAATTTGATTTACGCGCCTATCACGTATCTGCATATGAGCTGCGTCGTTGATTCAGTTTATCAGTTAGATACCTTCGTAATGTCCATGCCAAACATTTGAAATGCTGCAGTTAGCAGTAAACCTTAATAGATGGTGGTATACTGGCCATAACTCGATATTACAGTAAAATTCTTCCATTCGTAAAACAACATTTTGTTAAATTGCAGGCCCGGATTTAGTTCTCGACCACATGTTTTAAAAGATTCCTTTAGAAACACTTTTCAGTTCTCATCATACCATTATAAGATACAGTTTGTCCCATAATCGTTTAAAAGCGAGAGCTTCCGAAGTTCACACGATACGGCAGCATGTCATAAATCGTCCCCACAATCGTGGGGGACCATAAATACTGGCACAACATGGCGGTTGTAGCAACGTACGCATAGGGAAGTTTGGAACAAGCGTTATAACGTCTGATTTATGGGAATTATTATATTGAATTGAGTATCCAGCGAGTATATACCTAGTTAGTGAGTAATGCCCAGCCTTCTTATTACCTTCCTTTTTGAATTTAACGGTTGCCGCCACGGTAGACACTGCAATAGTTACAGATACGTCCGTCGTCAGATGTGCTTGCGGAGTTTTTTTTTGTCTTTGTACATTTGTTAGTTAGTTATCATTGTCTCCTCGTACATTATTCATTATTGACGGCGTTGACGACGACGACAACGGACCAACAAACCAACAAGCGGCTTGTTATATAAAAGACAGTGTGATGACGATCTAGATTGTGTGTTTTCTGCTAGCTAGCTAACAAGCGAGAGGTCGATTCGAAATGCTAACACACATAATAAACCCCGTCTAAATTAAATTAAAGAAAAACGGAAGATATAATGATTAAAAACAATCTGTAAGAGACATTCAGTTTATTGAATCTGTTTCTTGAGGAAAAGTGTATGTACGGTTTTGAAAGATATCTTTCTGATATTCTAAATTGTAGTTTCGTTGTTTGTTGGATATGAAAACTGCACTTTTTAACTATTTATTTACAATATTAATAATTATGTACAAATTTGACAGAAAACGTGTGACTATAAAATTTTAATTAACTATCAAATGATTAAATCTCTTATTACAAGGGAGTTCAGAGTCAGAATCTCTCCGTTTCTATCGTTCCTCCTAATTTTATAACTTTCTTTGAGGGTGTGGTCAATTTCCAATTGGGAGATTTTGCAGAGGATACGTCCCCCGATATTTAAATCTTTACTTAATACAAACTAACACGAAACTACAGTAATGAGAATAAATTTTAGAAAAAGCAATTTACCCAAAAAAGTGACCAACCCTTCATAATAACAATAAGTACCATGGAACAATATAGACGATATGGCTCTCGTACTTAGAAGAGATGTACCCTAATAAACAATAAATTAAATTTGGAAAGGTCTGGGTAATAATTCACACAAAAGTTACAAACCTACAAGACGGAACGAATGAAAATTTCTTAAAATACAAACCATTGAACGAACAAAGCATAATCTAAATTAAAGTGGATATGACTGACACTTTCAAACAAAAAGTACTAGAAATGCAAAAGAACAAATAATGACTCTTTTGAATCAGTTTGTATAAAGCACTTAAATATTGTACATGCCATAACTAATGGCAGCACTAAAACTAGACACTTAAATTTAACATGCTTATTGAGAAGACCGAACAGAATCAATAATAATTCTGAAATCTTTACGCAGATACAGCAAAGCTGTCGAGTTCTATATGCGTGTATTGTCATCATGAAAACTTCATAGGTCTAGTAATAAATCGCAACTCAACAAAATCAGCGTTAATTAGATTAAAAACAGAAGGTAAATAAGAACCATTATTTAAAATAGATTACTTTTATTACGTTGATCATTTCTGTATAAAACTTGTAACGTTCATACTATAAATTAATTTTATCCACATCAATTCTGATCCTTAAAGTATCCCTGATACTCCATCAATTTCTTTACATCATTATTTCTTGATATTATACTAATAACAAAGGAACAGTAGTTACACATTCTATCGGATTGTCACTACGCTATAACTACTAATTTCTTTTATTATTAGTAGTATCTGTATTATAATTTCCTTGCTAATTTATGCTACTTTATCGGCTTTGGGCAGGATTGAACTTCTACCGTTGATAATAAGTATGTTGTATATGTTAAATGCTTCGGCCACTTGTTCCTTTATTTACCTTTTGCATAATGATACACTTTGCGGCATTCTTGTAATTTTTAATGGTACAGATAAAAGATTAATTATTACGAAACGTTATTAGACATTTTATTATGTCCAGAAATACCTCCGATATCCATTACACTATAAAATAGTGAAGTTTACTCGATAGTCCTTTCGGTACGTAATAATACGTCAAGGATATCGCGGACAAAGGGAGCAGTTTTCAAATAATTAACTTTAGCGGTCAGATTTATAACAATGTTTGCATACATTAACTTGTGTGGTAGAGAATTGCGATGGGTCAATTGGGGCCTTAGGGTAGTCACGGGGTGCGCCATAACTACTGTCACTTAACCGCTTATGGAAATCGTTATTAATTAATTTGTAGGTGTGTTTTTGAATATTACACTTTACTACACTTTTAATGATAGGTATTTGTTATGGCTTTTTTATTAAGTAAATGCCAACAAGAATTGAATTAAATCTATTGAAGTATGGTGTCATATAGCCAAAAGAACGTAGAACACTTATAAGGAAAATGTGAACAGAATCGCATCTGTAGTTCTTTTAAGGGTAAACCTCAGAAAAACTTTGACAATCCCTACGATAGTAGAATTAGCATATAGCAAGGAGAAAAAGGTGGTGCATTGGCAGAAGACTACGGAATGAAAATAAATACAAATAAAATAAATGTATTTGTATGCAAGGTAACAAAAATTGGAGATAAAAACTAGTAGAAGTCGCCAATTTTCGATATATAGGAAGTTAGATAAATCAGGACGACAAAAGCGGAAGAGACAAAGTAAACAAGAGGGCAGGTAGAGTCGCTTTTAATAAAAATAAATCACTTCTCTGCTCACGAATGATTTTGAATTTTGAATTATTAATAGAAAAAGAAGATAAATTCGAAAAATCAGAAATATATAAATTAACCAGCACAACATGTGATTAAAAATACATCGGGCAAATGGGAAGAAAAATAAAGCAGCGTTATAAAGAGTACTTAAAATCATATAAACTAAACAATACAGACTCTAATTACGCCGAACACCTAACCAGGAGTAACCACGAACCTGATTCTATTGAAGAAACATACCAAATTCTACTTACAATCACAAAAGGCTAGAAAATGACCATATTAGAAAATTTAGAAATCTACTATGAAAAAATAGACAACAACATCATAAACGTACAAATAAATAACCAATCCGAAGTCTTCCAACCGTTACGAAATATATATATATATATATATATATATAAGCGTAAAACCTGAACCCATTACCACCGAGCGGCGTGGTTTAGTGCTCTAGGTCATTGCTTAGCATTCGGGAGGTCACCGGTTTGAACCCTGGTCCGGCTGCTCTGATCCAAGTTTTCTGAGGTTTTCTTGGACCATTTAGGCGAAAGCTGGGGCAGTAATGTAACACAGATAATCTTTCACTTCTCTTCTGTGTTCATTTCGTCCGTTTTACTTTTCTCTCCCTAAACACACCACCTACCCATTCCCACGATTCCTGCAAGGAGGCTGAAGAGGGCCTTGCGCCCTACCCTCCGGATTTGCACCACAGTGTAGGTCGGAGGGACTACCCGCCCACCAACACGAGTAGCTGGTGGGAATGAAACACAAAAAAGTTTTACCAGATGCTTGACAATGCCGAAAGGCGAAACACGTGTCGCAAACACAAAACATTAAATTCATCTAATTCGGGATAATCAACAAAACCAGATAATATAATGCATATTATAGGCAGTGTTATTACGTGTCGCGGATTTATGAAGTGAAAAGGAACGACACAACATTCAATAGTCGGACACGATATTGTTGAAACTGTGTTGCCGCTAACAGCTTCTTAAAAAACTGTCTGGAATCTGGGCAGACGGTCGTCCGTCCTTGTCGGTAGCGGTATTGCAACGGAACAGTTATCACTCTCGTTCTCGTTTGATGTCGCGATATTCTACTGCACTGGCGCCTCTTGCTTTTATTTAAGGTACATTAAATTGGAGAATTCGGACTGACGCATCATCATTTCTGCGGCACTTTTTTTCTCTCTCGCTCTCTCTTCCTTTGCCTTTCTCATGCCACTCGTCTTCTGCACTTTTACAATAACGCACTGGCAATATTGTTTACAGCAATCAAATTTAAATAATTTTGAAGATGGGTTTCAGAAATATGTAATGTCATATTAGAAATAAAATAGCCATTTGCTTCCAATGAATCCCTACAACCAGTACGTACCTCAAATTATTTATAATTTTTTTAAACTTTATAACTCATGCCTAAATGTCCTTTAATAGGGACTTTCTACATATATATCGTATTTTACATGAACTTCCACCTTCGTATTGCATGAATCAAAAATCGAAATCAAACAGAGTTGTTGGTTTTACATTTTTTTTTTTTAATTATCCTTCAACAATTGCGTTTGATCTCGATTACTGAAATGTTTTACAATTTCCCAACAGCATCCTCCCTAACTGTACTTTATCTTACTTCTGTCATTTGGTAGCTCTTATAGCATTTGTGTCTCGAAATACTCGTTGGTCTTACCATTTTCCTTCAATTCGAATTATGGAGATCCTAGTAGGTATTATATATTATCGATTATAGACATATATGTTATAACCTATTTAAAAAAGGAGGAATTAAAATCCTTATTCGTCTAAATATTAAAATCAAAGATCTCACATTTGGAACGCGTCCTACCAAGTAGGCACAACGAATCGAAAGCCATTTCCCACGACCAGTTTCGACCTATCGGGTCTCATCAGGTGGGCGCTGACAGAAAGGCCGTTACAGATAATTTAATTTAATAGATTAATATTTAGATGAATAAGGATTTTAATTCCTTCTTTTTTGAATATGTTATATCTTCGTCTAAGAATCCATCGGAATCAACAGTGTAATTCAATGCCGGTAGGGGTATTAGCCCTCGGAGTAGTTGTTTCTGTTGATTCCATATTTATATTTATAAACTGTTAAAAATAACATACAATGTTATTATTAACAGTTTATAAAATGTTTTACAAACGTTGCACTATCGAAAGTTTAAGTTTATATTTATATTTATATATGTTATATGTCTATAAGGGATAATTTCTACAATTATTGAAGACTCCTTAATAAAATAAGCGTATGATGCATCATCGTTTGCGTGACTTTTAATTAACCAAATGAAACCGAATGGTCGGTTCGAATCGAGTCGATTCGATGGTTGAAATGTTAAAAACATCCTTTTCACACACCGATCTCTTCCATCTTCATTAAGTAATTTTTTGCATCCCATTCACCTGTTCTCAATCGGCATTCATTGCGAAAAGGACAAGAGCGGGATGCATTGCGAGATAGTGGCCAGCGGAGCCGTTCCGTTGCTCGGATAGGATCATCGATCGGTCCTTCTTCTCCTTGCACTTTCCTGCAATATCCGCAGACGACAAAGATGCTTCTGTCTGGCCAAGTAGATTCGTGTGTGTGAGTATGTGTATGCTTGCTTGCTTGCTCGCTCGCTGTTGCTGCTGCAGCCACTGCCCGATATGTTCGCGTTTAAGTTATTCGAGCAGAATGCGAGGCTGAGACGCGTTAGCAGCAGAAACAATATAACAGTAGCAATTGCTACGGTCAGCGGCGAGATAAAAGGGTTCCCGTACAATGGCCGGCTCCGGCCGCTCAAAGGGCCGATCCCCGGACCCGCGTGTCGCATCTCCATCCTCGGAACGTGTGTATAATGTTTATGTTTCAAAAGGGAAGCCTATAAGCCTCCGTACCACCGGATATATTATTGTAGTAGCTAGTTACGTATAAAGAGCGAAAATATCCTGATCCTGGATCGATATCATCGATTTTTCTTTAGCGAACTGTGATTACTACGGTTCATTAAATGTTTTGTAAAAAAACAAATACTTCATAAGTAGCACATGCTTTGTCAGAAAAAGCATTAAACAAAGTTGCCCACCTACTAATGTCGTAAGGTTATTGGATTTTGGTCAAAACTTGCTTAACGCTGCGTGGGAAGAGCCTTTGGTTGGAAAATATAAATATCGGAAATATATCAATAATAAATAAAATTCCGGAAAAGATTAACTAATTGACTAAAGACAATTAAAATAATGAAGTGGAAATTACAAAATTTGAATTTTGTTCATTTTATTTATTAAAGTTTAATTAGTTATTTTTTTCGTAGAACCTTATCAAACATATTAAACACTGCAGGTAGCAGTAAATATCAACAGATACTGGCTGTAGTATGATACTATGTCAACTTCTTTTTACGAAACAAGTTCGGTTTGGATGATATTTGTGGTGTACTGATGAGATCTAATAAGATCGAAATCGCGATCCTCATCGGGTAATTTCGATGAATTTCTGATCAATAACTAAATGTCTTTAATTTTCTTTTTACTTTTTGTCACGGAACCATAAATATATGTAAATTACATGTAAATATGTTCATTGTTTTAACAAAGTGTGTTTTTCTTTTCAGATTCGTCACAGATTCGGCTGTTACGACGAAATATCCGGTACAGGTTTGAAAAGGGTTCGTCACTGTAACTGGGTACGTTTCGTACGTGTAGCGACCACCTTCAATCCCGCCGTTAATTTCGTAGCGACAAAGGTACGAGGCGAACCCGTCTACGAAGCTGTCAAACCAATACCACCAGACACGGAACTGTTAGTATATTACTTGCCAGAAAGACCGGAAGAATTATTTTTTGTTAGAATGAGGGCTTCCTTGTACAGACAGACGATGGACTCGATTTTGGAAGGTAAATTGCTATTTTTTAACACTTTATTGGCGTCGAAGTTGTTTACAACAATATTAAAACAGACGAGTTTTTTTATTGTGTACTAGTGTAACTAGAAATGCGTCACATTTAATCCATGTGGGTGACTATGAAGGTAAATGACGAAATGGTTTAGATATTACGTAAAAACCGTGCTAATTTTTGCATGGATAATAGAATTTAACAGATGAGTTCCATAGGCAGTGGCTAAATTTGCAAAAAAAGTACTCGAGGGCTGTTTTCCCATGATTAAATATTCGATTCGGCGACATTTTTCACGACGTTGGGACTTTGTAAACTTTCTGAAAGTTTTACACACATTGCTTTAATTAACTTCAAGAGGCAAGGTCAAAAAGTAATTCTGTTTACGGAGGACATATAGAGCAGACAGACATGAGACTTCCTCCTCACACACAACCTACTACTCGAATACATATGGGTAATAAATATAACGATGGATGAAGAGATAAAGTCATCCAGCAAAGTCGTTGCGACCGTTGTCGGTGGAACGGTTTGGGGGAAGGGAGATGATCGGGGGGGTCCGGACGATCGGAATGAAAGAAGCGACGCGATGGGGGTGAGGAAGGAACTCGATCGAGGGAAGGAGGGGGGGCTTTGAGGAGTCGTTTAGGGCTCCGTCCGAGACGGTGTTCGTGTGAATGCATGCAAGTAATTCTCGACTCGTCTATAAATTACGCGTTTTTGCAGCAACGTCGTTTTTAGGGGCGATTTGTTCACAGGCAGTACGCTCAATTATCTTAATGCGTCCCATTGTTGCTGCTACACCACCGTCACTATTAATGCCAACGAATCAGATAAACTGGTTAGCGAGTATCTTCACATAGGTAAACCGGTATAAATTTGCAAATTGTAACAAATAAATAATATACCTAAATATTTTCAATCTAACTTATGAAATTGTCGGAAGATTCTTGAATTGGGCACTTACATATGGGTACATATCTTTTGCTAGCCAAGACTTTAGATTGGTAATTGTAAGAAAAATCGTTTTCGGAATCCAATTTAAGTAAAAACAACAAAAGGGGCAAGATCCAAAGGGAATTTTCAGCTATGGGGCTATTCATAAACCACGTAATGCGTTTTCTGTACTTTTTAATCCCTCCCACCACATACTATGTCACGCCGCATAGAGCAGAGTTGTAATTATAATTAAATCCCACCTAATGAGACCCGATAGGATATGGCTTTCGGTTCGTTGTGCCTACTTGGTAGGACACGTTCCAAATGTGAGATCTTTGATCTTAATATTTAAACTAATAAGGATTTTAATTCCTTCTTCCTTTTTAATATATTTAAAAGAATGTTAATATAAAAGCTTTCAATTCACAGGTATGATTAGCCCATGAAAGGATGAAATTTCAAATTAAAACATATTAGTTTTGGTGCATTGATATTTTTGCAAATTGGAAATCCATTTCTTCTGTCAGGCCAAATTAACCTTCTTCCTTTAGACTTACGATATGTGAAAGGTATTTTAAAGATTATTTTTTCTATTTATCTATTCCATTCGTTTATTCACATTTTCTTTTAAATTTTTCTTTTTTCTTTTTTCTCTAACTTCTAACTAAATATTCAATTCTTTTTCTTTTGAAGGTGTCGGTAAGCGGAAAGAAGGTAGATGACTTTTTTGTCTCATTTTTAAAAGACCATAACGAACAAGTCGTTTAATAAATAGCCTTTAACGAGCGCTGACATTTCGGATTCAAATGCTCCTTTCAAGTGACTTATGAACTCGAACGCGACCGTCCCCATTTATAACATGGTATAAAACAGGATCACCACCTTTTACTTACTTCTATTCGTTCTCTTTTATACATAACATAACATAAGACGTTTTATATTTTCGGCAAGCGAACAACGTCGAGACCTCGCCACGAGATGCATTTCGTTCGTTCGTTCATTCGTTCTTTCGTGCCTTATTGAGATGTAAATGTATCATCCACTTAGCATTCGTCGGTTTCTTTTGCAGATGGTTCCAGTTTTTGAGCGAAGCGAATAAAAATTGCGACGAACGAGTCGCTCTCGTAAATCTGTCCGACTTTTCTCCTTAAATTAGCCATTGTCTTTCGGGACGACCAGGATACGGACTGACTTCTCCTTTTGTTCCGTTCCATTTTTGTTACCTATACTCAATGCTCACTTAGCTATACCAAAAATAGAGGAAACAATGTCATGTTTAATGCAATATAATTAAAAGGATAAAAATCATCGCTAATTAGGACAAACCCAGCGGGTAACTAGAAGCAATGGAACAGTTCTTCGATCATGTGGCGATTGCCCACACATCGCTGAATAACTCCTTAGGGGATCCTAGAAATTTTGATGTCGTCTACAGCAGTCCAAATTTACCAAACTTTATTTATTTATTTACATCTCCATTTCTGTTTCCACTGGTTTCGAATGATTTTAAATCGAATATTTACTTCCAATCTACAACACAGTCTCCTCTTTTTTTACAGACTCGCCCTTAGATCTGTCAATGTCCTTGTTATCAAGGGCGTTATCAAATTCACCCCCGTCAGCTGAAGACGAAAGAAAATCTCTATCTGGAGACAGCTCGGCGGCGAGTTCGCAAGGAGATATTTTGGAATCCAGTGGACCCACTCCGAGGGCAAGGCCAAGGGAAAGGGCACTTCTACCTTGCAGTGTTTGTAACAAAGCCTTCGACAGACCGTCCCTGCTCAAAAGGCACATGAGAACGCACACAGGTAAGTATTCCCAAACTTTCATATAATATTTTCAAAAAAAAAAAACATTTTGCATTTTTTTCTTATACGTCACGGTTAATTTACTATGTTTTATTTGAAGATAATATTGAAAAACACTCATTCCTTCAAATTAACAAACTTTGCAACAAGTTTATCTGACAACTTCCCTTGTTATTTTCACGTGTATAGGAGAGAAGCCTCACGTGTGCATGGTTTGCGGTAAGGGATTTAGTACGTCATCTTCATTGAACACGCACAGAAGAATACACAGCGGTGAAAAGCCACATCAGTGCCCGGTTTGTCTGAAAAGGTTTACGGCATCCTCCAATCTATACTATCACCGCATGACACACATAAAGGTGAGTAGCTAACCGTATTATGTAAGCCATACAGAAATAAGTGACTATTTTCGCTGTACATTTATAGTAGGTATACCTAATAAAAATCATTACAAGATGACGGTGTTATAATCACTTGTCATAAAGTGCTAATAATAGAAAATGGTTTCTTAACCATTCTTATTTTATTTACAGAATAAACGTTCACTACGCCATCTATAGAAGTTTGTTATTTAATCTCGTATTAAGTAGGAAAAGATGTTATCCTTCTTCGGATGTACAGGCCGTCGTCGGTTGGAATTGCTTCCTAACGTTTCGCTAGCACGAGTGGCGAGCTTCTTCAGAGGTCTATCCATTTTCGCTGTTGGTTGTAGACTGTCTACTACAAGAAGTTCGCCACTCGTGCTAGCGAAACGTTAGGAAGCAATTCCAACCGACGACGGCCTGTACACCCGAAGAAGGATAACATCAGTTCGTCAACTGGCCGCAAAAGCCTTAATCAATTTGTAAGTAGGAAAATTCTACAGATGGCGTTCACAACGCTATCTGTACTATTTCACTGAACGCTGTTTAAAGACAACAGGTAGGTTGGTAGTTGTTCTGTTGGAACTGATGAAAAACAAAAAGTTCGAAATCGCGATCCATGTTTTGACAGAAAACTAACCAAGAGCACTTTCGAATTATGATAACTTACAGGGCTTTTGGGTCGTGGTCTATAGGTTTTTTGTTGCCTGACGTTTCGTCAGTGGCTGCGGCTGACATCTTCAGAAGCTTTTTTGGTATGGTCGTTGACATTAGACGTTTTTGAGAAGAAAGCTTCTGATGATGTCAGCCGCAGTCGCTGACAAAACGTCAGGCAACGAAAAAGTCTATAGACCACGACCCAAAAGCCCAGTAAGTTATCATAATTCTATTGACGCAGGTCGTGAAAGCCTTCATACTACTAACAAGAGAAGAGCACTTTTTTTTGTTCTATATAGGCATACACAACTTTTCAAAATTCAAGTTCTTTCACCCCTTAAATTTATCATACTGTTATGATTAATAAAATAAGCTTATTTTACAATCAAAGAATAGTAACTTTATGTTCTTTTATAATAGAATTTCTCTAGCTAAAGCTTCCCTATCATAATAATTATTATTTATATGATTAACAACATACGGTGGACCCTTTGAGGAGTATAATTTCGATGACTTTTTTGCGTTCAGTTTAATATTTATTTTCACAACACACGTCAGTTATATTTTGGGAACGATTTCCGATGGGTCGACTTCCTTTAATAATAATTCACACATGCACCTTACCCTACCGACCATTTATATAAATACCTATGTATGCTATAGATATATATAAAGCACCTTGCACTTTGTTGTTTTTTTTTTCTTTTCAAACGACGATCGAAGAACCCTTAGGTCGATTCCCGTATGCGGCAGGTGTCTGACAATCGTGTAACCCAAAAGGCGCTAAGTCAGAAGGGCCATATTCGCTCACTAACGACATATGGTACCTACGGTATTCAGTCATAATTACAATAATTTCAGTTTTTTATTCGAAGAAGTGAAGGAAACATATGGGCAGTCGACCGTTAAAAAACGGCACAAAACATATTATGTACATACACACATGTATGCAGAAGATACCCATAATACAAAGACGTCACCCGCATTAAGTGGTTTTAGGCCCTTAAAATACGACGATGAGAATGACGGGGGTAACAAAGGGAGGAAATTATAGGTAATCCTTCCCTCTTCTGTGACCGGTGAATTAGACGATTAGACAAGATTTGTCAAATCGTGATGTGGACAGATACAAATGATACAAGCAACAGGTTGAAATCTTTTTTCCGGCGAGCTACGGGAGGTATGGAATTAATATGTTAAAAACCTTTATAAGACCATTGTTTGGGATGCCAGATTAATCTGTAATAGGCAACCGTAAAAAAATACGTCAAAAGTACATTTAACCGACTTAAGAAGGCAACAAACATATGTCGAGAGTATGAGATTTCGAGAATTATCCTTACATACACAAGGGATATCCCATAATCAACGCAATACCATTTTTAGGCTAAAAACGTACCTCTATGCTATGGTATGGTTCAACTTTAAATTGAAATTTGTCATACTTGTTGAACGTAATCTTTTTTATTTTCGTTAAAATGATACAAAATTGGAGGTTCAAAACTGACAAGTGAAGTACGAGAAGGTGCCAATGTAACACCTCAGCCCACACATTTCTATAAGCATCTTGTTTTAGTTGACAAATGACAAAATATGCACTGCAAAATACCACTCTCTCTTTAGCTTCAAAATTTGCAGAGCAAAAAATTTTCCATTCACAGAACCTCATAAATTTTACACAGAAAGTGTAATGACATTTCTAGCATTTATTTATCTCTGAATTGAATTACAAAAATTTTAATGTAACATCCTATTTTTGACAATCCTAAAGGAAGAATCTTTTAATACATTTCCAAATTCTTTTATGAGAACAACCGTTCACAAGATCCCGACCCTGACAGTTATCCTTGAGCTCCGATACTTCTAATAGTCTTCATTAATTTCTACTTAGTATGTACCTTATAATATCTAACTGTACTTAATCGTACTTCAAAAGAATTAGGTGTGCTACAATGGAGTAGTAAGACGTGGGTTAGATTTGCCTGTTTTTGTATTTGTTACGGGTAATGTTAGATAAGCGAGTAAATCTAAGTTTACCCGGGTAAACTGCAATAATGCCCAAGACTCTTGGGTAAAGTCCAAAATATATTTGGAATTGTACACGTTTCTTTACCCAAGAGTCTTGGGTATTACGCTGTTTACCCGGGTAAACCTAGGTTTACTCGCTAATATAACTTTACCCGTGACATATTGATAACGTCGTTTCTGCTTCTGGGTGGCTAGTTGTCGGTATTTAGTTAAGCACCGATCTTGCTATACGCTTTCACGTTTTTTTAATTTTTATATGATACGATGGATAACAGAGAATTATTGTTGATCGAGTTTCTCCTGTAATTCACTAATCATTTTTTAAAATTAACTTCATAATTATTAGTAATTAACATTATCATCTTCAAAGAACAATTGCTTCTTAAAACAGATCCGTTTAACTGTGAACATCCTTTACGCATTCAATTGGTACATGAAATATTAACTTCTAACAAGAAATTGCAGTACCTAAAGACATTTATCTTTGCAGGCCGATAAATCAATCAATAGAAAGTTTAAAGACAGCGTATCTTCGCGGTTGTAGGTTGCGTTATAAACGTACAATTATCGTGAAATGGAGTGGTTAAGAATGGGGTTTATCCTTGAAGAAAACGGTCTCAACCACCCAAGTAAAACGGTTCTCACGGACGGCACTAGACCATAACCCAACCTTACCACCGCGCCGTTCTGTACATATCTTTATCTGCATACACACATTTATACATTCACAGGTGTATCTATCCGCAAGAACACTACGCCCTCCTTAAGTGATTATTGTAGACATACCGACAAACAAGTCAGTGGAACGCTTTTGTACCATACTTATTTGTCCTGTTACCAAATTCCCATAACTCTCGTTGTAAGACTCGAGGATTCATGTGTTGTGGTACCACAACTCTAATTATCGCTTGATATATCAACCGTTTTCGTTTTAGTTCCATTGAATAGATGCTCTGTACAATATATATTGTGCAGATAATGTGGGAATTGTTTTTACTTGTCCTATTTGAATATAGAACAATATCATGAAGTGCCTCCCTAAAACATATTCCTGAATCGATAAGGAATTTATTTTCATCCGCAAAAATCATCTAGGGTAATTCTATTCTTAAGAAATATATTCACGTTTTGACAATGAATCAATAAATAAATCAAAGCCAAATAGCCAAATGAAACTACAACATCATGATTTACAGAGTTAATGTGCCATCAGGAAAAGCAAGGACAAATTAAACAAGGCCATTACAACAATTTCACAACACAAATGGAATCTCGATATCCTCAATATGGATCTATTTTCCAGAGTGAAAATCATTTCAATTCCAACATTTGAAAGTGTAAAGTAGTCTTTGTAGTATTTGCTGACCATATCGATGACAAACAAAAAGACAAAACAAAAACAAATTCTCGCAAAGGCGGTCTCTTTAATGGTACCATTTTAATTGGTTAATTTAAACTCAGTCCAATATTTTATCAAAGCAAAGAAGTTTATCTCGGTGGCGCTTATTTCGCTCACGTTTTAGCAAGGATACAAATCAGAAACCAAACGAAAAAAAAACAAAAATGGTCGCATTCAGCTGTTCGCAATTCACCAGTACATTAGTACCTTCCCTATACTATCTCTTTGGTAACGGTAACTGTTGCATTCAGAAAAGGGAAATTTATGAACTAAAACAATCGCATCGTCCATCTCGAGTGGTCGTCCTCATACATGACTATTCAATGCTACCACGTAGCCACGGGACGTGATGAAGGTACACTAAATTTATGCAACACACACGCACCAAATGACAATTGTTTACGACACGACGTGTACACCAAGAAGACGATTCTCTTTTCACGTCTGCTCTCCTCTCGTGCATTTGTCTGTTCGACATCTAGTCCGGGGATTGACGCGTGTCACACACACGGGACGTGCTGGATACGTCTTCGGATAGGGAATGGAATATAGTGTAGAACAACAACTGATACCAAATACGCAACAAGTACTCCTACATATACCTACATAGCTAGCCTACACATGTCCATCGTTTCAAATGAGCTGGATGCGTGTGTTTAGACACACACACAAAGAAACGTTTTAAATATCTCTACAATTAAAGCGAACTTTACAAATATAAATATAAATGTGGAATCAACAGAAACAACTACTCCGAGGGGTAATACCCCTACCAGCATTGAATTACACCGATGATTCCGATGTATTCTTACACGAAGATATCTCACATTTATATTTATATTTATATTTATAATATAGCTTGCAATGGCCTTTCTGCCAGCGCCCACCTGATGAGACCCGATAGGTCGAAACCGGTCGTGGGATATGGCTTTCGGTTCGTTGTGCCTACTTGGTAGGACGCGTTCCAAATTTGAGATCTTTGATCTTAATATTTAGACGAATGAGGATTTTAATTCCTTCTTTTTTTAATACGAAGTTTACAGTTTACAATTATTTTGGTTTTGGTCAGAAATTTATCGAAACTACCAGACGGATCGCGATTTCACTCTTGTCAGAAGCTCATCAGCGTGCCATACGCAGTCTCGATAAATTACTGATCAAGCCGAAATGTTCCGTAAAGAAGAGTTAATATAATAACATAGAGGCAATTGTTGCCATCTAGTGGATTTTAGCTGTATTTAAACTTGTCTAGTTGAATCAACAACGCAGCCTACATACGTGAATTCAAGTAAAATCTTAACAATTACAATTATTGTAATTAATTGTATCAGCCTCTACTTTATGGAAATTTAAATACATATTTTAAATTAATAAAACACAATTTCCACTTTTACCCTACTAGGACATTTTACATCGAATTTTTGCCTTATATGTATTACTACTATCTTAGTCCTAGAGTGGGGAGAAATTTGTACTATTTTGTCTAAAATTATTGAATTGTGGATATTTTCAATTTCATTAAGAATTCCTCTGTTATTTTTAATCTGTTGTTATAATTTCTAAAGTTTCTAAAATGTCTAGTTTTTTACTTTTAGTATGTTTGTGTAAAATTTTGAATTTTTTATTGTAGTTTATACAAAAAGTTAACATTCATGAACCACATTGAAGACAAAAAACATGAATTTAATTTAGAACAAAATTTCAAAATTTTACATAATAAAAGTAAAAAACTAAACATTTTAGAAACTTTAGAAATTAAAAAACAGATTAAAAATAACACAAGAATTCATAATGAAATTGAAAATATCCACAATTCAATAATTTTAGACAAAATAGTGGAAATTTCTCCCCACCCTTTAGACTAAGATAGTAGTAATACATATAAGGCAAAAATTGTAACATTCGATGTAAAAACTTCTCCTGAAGATGCCCTACTAGGGTGAAACAATTGTAGAGAAAAATAAAATAAAATTATAGCGGAAATTGTGTTTTATTAATTTAAAATTTCAACAATTATTACGGTTTTAGTCAGAAATTTATGGAAACTACCAGACACGGTAGGCAAGTTCAAATACCTCAGCGAGACCTTGTCTAGTTTGATATCTTCTGTAGCAGCTAAAATCCACTAGATGGCAACAATTGCCTCTATATTGTTAAATACACATAGTGTGAAAACGAGAAGCTTTCTTAACGAAACGTCAAATTTATACGAATACTAAATTGTTATATTGAAAGACAGACGGTTTTTTCATTTATTTTGATGTCAACTGTATACACTAGTGTTTGCGGCAACGATTGTACTTGAAAATGCGTTAGCAGTGTCACTTGTGAACGTTGAAAGAAGAATTCAACAGTGGAGATTTACTTCGAGAGCTCGGAAATTTAATGGCGCCCCATGACTACTTTCTGTACCGTCACCCAACACGTGTCGCATTGTCTTGTTGAACACGCGTAATTGAAAATAAAACCTTAACGCACTAAAACCTTGGCAAAATATCCATAGTACGTATATTCATGCTAAGTAAGCGTTTTGAAGGTGATAGGGCGAAAACCAGTTTATTTGAAGGGTTATTAAACAGACATAATTGATAAATTGAGCTATACAATATAGAATTCGAAGTTCATTGTCCAATAATACAATCTTAATCTTAAAACTGAATAATACTTGTTATTCGGGCTTGATGGCCGTGCTCTAGGATTATTCTTCCTTCGGTGAGAACACCGATGAAATTGTTTATCTAACGTTTCGCCAACTGCTGTGGTTGGCATCCTCAGGGAACGTAGCGAGGACGTAGATTCCATCACTGCGGTTGTACTGATACCGAGTCTCACTGAAGGAAGAATAATCCTAGACCACGGCCATCAAGCCCGAATAACAAGTATTATTTAGATAACGCCATCCGTTAAAGCCCAAGCCACTGCACTAATCTTAAAGCTTCTTCAAAATTTTGATGTGTCAGGGCAATCCTGAGACCAGATTCTAATTTACCGAAAAAAGGATACCTCGGAAATGACTATTTACTCTTGTAATTGTTTTGATCTTTTACTTTATGTAGTAATGCTCGCAAAAATAAGTATTTTAATTAATTCTTTAACTAACTAAATACGTGGACTATTACTTCTGAAGAAGCCTAAGTTAGGAAAAACAATTGTTAAGTTTATTAAAAAAATTTTGTGGAAATTTATAGTGTTTTATTTCTTATTAAGTATTAAAATGAGAATTTTGTTGGGAGAACTTCAGATCCGAGCTCAGCAAGTTTTTGTTGACCTTCCTAATTTAGTAATTAACTTTAAACTTGAATAAATTACAGATATTACATAAATCTAAAGCAAAAATGATAAACTTTTATCTACAATTTTCAATAGTAGAACCACTACATTTTGTGACATTTCAATATTTTCCTATTAAAGGAATAAAAGCACCAAACAAGTAGATTTTCACAAATTTTATTAAATCATTTAACATGTTTCGCCAAACATTGGCTTCATCAGACTATGTGGTTTGGTGTTTTTATTCCTTGGACTATTGATTTTCATCAAGTAAAAGTCGAAACTATTAATTTTCTTATTTCCTGGACAACCTGACATTTTAGAAAATTATAAATTTTAGAGTTTCCGAAAAACAAATAATGACAAATGTTGCCTTCAAAGGCGTGACTGATTGACCAACTGACTTACTTACCACACGAAAAATAAAAGAATAGAACACGATCATTTATGCCGGCGACCAACAAGAAACGCAATCATTTCGAAATTAGTGAAGACTAATAGTACGGTCCGCAATTTCCTATTCAAAACCTGGAATAATTTCGTCAAATTGGCCGTTCTAGGCAATCGAGTCTACCGTTTCTGACCGTTTTCTAATAAGAAGGGTGCAGTGTGGGAACACGTCTAAGAATGCGCTCCCTGAGGCCTCCCTCACGCGATTAATATCCGTTTCCTTACAAGAAACCAAAACGAACAACGCCATAATATATGTTGCGAAAGGCATGCTTCGTTTCTCTCTTAATCATGCATTTTGTATATCACCACTGATTATATTTAATTTGAAAATTGATCAAGGTCTTTGTCTTATAACTAACACTTGTAAATAATCTGTAAGAAGGTAAAATGAGAAAGAAATTGTATGGATTTAAACAAATCTCCTCTAATAAGTAAATATTTAATATGGAAACGAAATAATAATTCGATGCAGTTTTGACTAATTAAATGGGGTAATGAATAGTTGCTGGAAATGTGTGAGATTCGCTTATAATGAATTCATATTTAATGTCAATCCGTTTATTATGTTGTAATTGGATTAACTATGTGGTTTGGTATTCATATGTGTAAAGAAATACATATTTCAGTCAGAAAAACGTACTCAACCGTTTACAATGATATACTCTTCGATACATTTATTATTTTAACAACAATAGGGAAAATTATTTTTCGCTTTTCCCTTGACCTCAACAACGGTCTTTTTTTGTAAAATATTTCGTTTATTTATAGTTCCAAATTGACCACCTAGTGTTGCACTTGACCGTCTTATTTTCGAAAAAACTGTCTACTTTTATCCTGTAGAGTAAAAAATGTACTGATGAACATGATAAAGGAAACACTAAATAAAACTCAATTTGATTTTTCCACTGTTTATTATCAATCTTGACAATTGTTTCACCCTACAGGGGTATCTTCAGAAGACAACTGGTTACGTTAGATAACTAATCTAAATTTATACTAGTCTTAGGGTAATTGGAGGGGGTACATTCTACTATTTTATTTAGCATTGTGGATTCATAAACCTTTTCTATTTCATTTAAAGTTAATTCTCTATTTTGGTTTATCTGCTTTTTGATCTCAAAGGATTCTGGTATGTCTAATTTTTTGCCTTTATTTGATCAATGTAATTGTATTGAGTTCGTATTTTTTTATTATTTACATAGTTCATAAAAGCCGATTTATCTGCATAGTTTTTTATATGTTCGTTCAATCTTTATTTGAATGTCCTCCCTGTCTGTCGTATATATGTTGCGTTGTGTACATGCAACGCGAGGGGGTACCCCTCCAATTAACCTTAAAACTAGTATAAATTTAGAATAGTTATCTAACGTAACCAGTTGTCTTCTGAAGATGCCCTTGTAGGGTGAAACAATTGTCAAGATTGAAAATAAACAGTGGAAAAATCAAATTAAGTTTTATTTAGTGTCTCCTTTAACATGTTTTTCCATAAAGTAAAGGCCCAAACAATAGATTATGATGAACTTGAATTATTCCACAGACTGATGCTTGATAACACAATGAAATATAAAAGTAAGAAGCGCAGTTTCAGGATAATGAAAAACAAGCAATCAACCTTGCATGGACGACTGAGATGTTTCGGTGGTATAAAATCCTTATTTTAAAAATTTTCACGTTCTTTTACATCTGCTGATGCTGACGTCCGCTTAGTATAAGCCGATACCTAGTTAAAATTAAGAATCGTTTGGTCTGCCCATTTAGCTTTATAAATATTAGCTACTGAACATGAATATAGGTACAATGTAGAAACGGTTTTGGTCAATTTTTTTTTTCTTCGAACCAATCCGTCAATTTTGTAACTAAAAGACGTTACCGTTGTGTTATGTATAATAATAGTTGTGTATGTGTAGTTTTTGTGTGTTCGCGACGCACTCGTCGGCCCGTTCGATTAGTACAGCTCATCAGATAAAAGAAAACTAGTCGATCGTAGTGGTAGTGGGTACCTACTACACACGATATCGATGTCGTTTTGTTCGGTCACGGTGGCTTGATGGACTGTCAGCCGTTGAATGCCGTTCGACTTCCTATACGGCTACTTAATGTATTCCTCGCACAATGGACGTGCTATTACAATCAATAAAGCGGATCACAACTGCAGATAACAATTTTACAGATGTAGATGTATTTTTATTGCGTTGCTCACGTCGAACGTCCATTATTTGATGTTTCGTTTTCGTCTCGCCGCAGTCACCGAACAAGAAGAAGAAGAAGAACGAACGGGTTACCACTTACACACTCACTACCTACTACGATAATACCATTTCACTTTGTTGAACGTCTGTCGGTTGATTTCTCATCATTCCTTTGCTCGCACTCTCGCTATTGTTGATGTTGGTAGCCATGCGGCATGTTTTGTTGATCGAAAAAGTCCGTTACCGTGTACTAGAGTTAATGTTATTGCTCCAATCTTTGTGGAAAATAAGACGTTTACCAACTGTAATTGTAAATTTGTAGACGATTGCGGAATATTAACAATGAATTGTTGTGAAATCTTCTGGTTTCCACGCGAGTCACATCTCTGTACAATGATATGGTAGCAGACAAATTATTCCTTCAACCTTGTTCTCTAAATTTCACTTAAATAGGTAATCGATATACCGAAACAAAAAAAATTAGCCAAGTACAAAATATTTAATGCCAAATTCCTTTCCGGTAACGTTATTGAGTATAATACATACTTAAAACGATTTAGAATCCTTTGTTCCTTATTGGTATCAAATTATAAAATGAAAGGAAATATGTATTGGTAAAATTTTACTTAATAAGAAATTGTTTTTAGTTTGGAGTAAGTTTTGTAGGAAAATGGCTGATATTTTTTCATACCAGCATTTTTACGGATTTTGACATGCAACACACTTTAGTTTATTCTAACAGGCGGGCTGAAAAGTTCGTAGGCTAGCATAGAAAAAATTATTATTTTTTTTTTTGATAGAATTTGATTTTATTATTCAATATAGTTCCCTTCGAGGGCGATACAACGATTATGGCATTCACGTCATACAATTTGTCGATACCATTTTTATAATACGATTTGTCTTTAGGCTCAAAATAGGCTTCAGTTTCGACGATTACCTATTTATCGGCGCGAAATTTCAGTCCAGCGAGCATCCTCTTGAGGTCTGAGAACAGACAAAAATCGCTGGGGGCCAGATCTGGAGAGTACGGTGGATGCGGAAGCAATTCGAAGCCCAATTCATGGGATTTTGCCATCGATTTTATTTATTTGTGACATGGTGCATTGTTTTGATGAAATAGAACCTTCTTTTTCTTCAAATGAGGCCGCTTTTCCGCGATTTCGTTTTTTAAACGCTCATTGAAGCGCTACGTAATAGTCGCTGTTTATGGTTTCTGGTATCAAATGTGACTAAAAGATAATGTTTTAAATAAAATCACTGTTTAATACAATAACATTATTGATTATAATTCTTGAACTGCAGTGTCAGATTATATTGCCTGGATATTTCAGGTTACACCGTAATATCTAGCTACTTTTTCTCTAGTTTAGACCACTCTGATTCAATAGTCGAATTGAGAATGTTCCCTCTAGAAAAAAAAGACTTCTCAACTAAAACGCCTTTGGATATACTTTCATTCGCATGGCTTTTACGTTGCTTGGTAAACAGATAAATTGTCCGATGATTGATTTCGCAGAAGTGCCCGTCCGTCAGTCAGTTTACCCAGTCGTTCTTTCGCGTCTATTCTACCATTGCAATCAAATTAGTAACACTTCATTTGTCACCGAACGACCGACGCGACGTACGGATGGACGGACGGACGGGTCAGCTGGAGAGTTACTCACTCATGAATCGGTTCAAAATCGCGATCGATCATTTCGTATGGGACGTTGCTGCCTCAGGTTCTTCTTTCTTTCTTTCCTTCTTTCTTTCTCTCTCTTTCTCTCATTCCCTATTACCGAATATGAAATTAGGATCCTGTTGCGGCAGTCCTTGCCTAATGAATGCGCGCAGGTGCGTGATATATCCACGCCCGAGCTTCTTCAGACAACCGAAACAAATTCATGTTTGTATTAATTTTTAATCTGTGGTAACCGTGGATGAAAAATGTACAACCCATTTTACGTCGCTTCTAAGATACTAAGTTTCAGTTTCGTTATTGTTTATTTCAGTTTTAATTAGTTTGGGGGTTCCATTATATTAAGGCATTTTACACGAAATGTTTTAAGGTTATTTATTAGTTTCTCAGGTGAACAGGTCTTTCATTCGTTTTTATACGCAAAACCCTATTTTTTAACATAAAAACAGAAGTTTAATACTACAAATTATCCTAAATTTACAATGAAATAAGAATGTCCACATCTGTAAATTAACTGAAAAAGACTGAATCTAAAATACATAGGTAATAGAAAAATAATTAAAGATATTTCAATAATATACTCTGCAAATTTTTATTTTAAAATTCATAATAGCTAACGTGTGTTGTATTATTAAACAATTAGGATTATTTTACTAAAGATCTTTTGACTTTTCTTATCTCTAATTGTCCCATGTGCTACTCTAATAAAGCACCCTGTATAAATGTTAATTCACACTCCAAATAAATAAAATAAATCCACCCCTAACTTTTAAAATTACACTTGTCTACTTTAATAAAATAATGATAAACGTAGTTTTATTAAATGCCTAAGTACGCACTTAAATTTTGTTTAAACTAATTTTGAAAATTTCTGTTTTTTTTTCAGGATAAGCCCCACAAATGTAACCTCTGTAGTAAATCATTCCCAACCCCTGGCGACCTACGATCTCACATGTATGTTCATTCTGGTTCCTGGCCTTTCAAATGCCACATCTGTTCAAGAGGTTTCTCCAAACACACGAACCTCAAGAATCATTTGTTCCTCCACACTGGTAAGTGAGGACAAATAATATCATACATTTTTTAAAATCAATAATCTATTAATTATTATTTTATCAATCAGATAAATACCTACTAAAACAATTAACCTTAAAAATATTTACTATATTCAACAATTTCTTGTTTATTGATTCTATAGATATATTGTACCTACTTAAATGTAAGTACATTATTTTGTTATTTTTTTAAGAACTATAACTGTACTACAAAAGATTCCTTTACAAATAGAAAGTAAAATGTGGAATTAACCTGACGTATTATTTTAATTATCGTAATATGTAACAAAAAGTTTAGAAAAGCACTTTTGATAAATTGAAAAGAACTAAAGATGAATTAAAAAAGACTTTCAGTGTGATTAAAATAATTCAAATTCATTTATAAGTTTCATAATATCACCATTTACACTGAAAATTTAAACTCATGTTTTCTAAACAGAATAATCTTCGGGTTCGTCACTTTACTGCTCGTTGAAGTCTCTTAGAGTATTGGTTTTAAAACAGTTAATTTAACTAAACCAAAAAATTTGAATTCAGAAAATTAAAGGATTCTTAACCCTTTATATCACAACAAACTACCAGACTTACGCACGAGTCCTTTGTACACTATCGTATGTGAAATAGCAATCCACAATAAGAAGTTAAATTAACCAACTCTCCGAGGGCTAATACCCCTCCCGGCATTGAATTACACTGTTGATTCCGATGGATTCTTAGACGAAGATATAACATATTTGATCTTAAAATTTAGACGAATAAGGATTTTAATTCCTTCTTTTTTGAATAAATTATTATATTATCTAAACCAACTCTGGGAAATTAGTATTTAGTTATATAAAACAATTTTATCGGGTTCTGGTGAAACATTCTACAGTGATGACTCGTGCCTTTAAGTAAAGAGTTGTTTAAAAATTTAGAATTAGGTAGAGTATACCTTCGAATATCCCCTCAGAATATGTGCCAGGAAATGTGATGAACAATATGAATATTTCCATTTAAGCGTAGGTATAGATACTAATAAGTAACCCCGAGATTCCTGAGAGTAAAAAATATAGATAATACGCAGAATACACACGAACAACTACATACCTAACCACAATCGTACACGTACAAAGAGCATGTAGGTACAGTAGATCTCTTCCCTTCCTATTCGAAGCCGGTTGGGAAGGGCTAAGTCGGAAAATTTATTTTACAAGGACTACTTAAAACATTAGAAAGCACCCTAATCAGGTACAATAAATGATTTTATGTACTTTTTTAAACCAAGTTTCTTCATTTACCTAGAAATTACATTTATTTTGTGAGAGAGATAATGTCGATATTACCATCCACAGCCTCTTCACCTACTTCACCTGAATAGTTGCTAATGTTATTCCGACATCTCACTGCTTATTGTCTACGATTTCTTTTTTCATTTTAGTTTTTATTTACTTTTCACCTTCACCCTGTATATTTCGACAGTAATCATTAGAAACCCATAGATAGCACTTTCGAGAAGAAAGATCTTGATAAAACGTTAATAACTATCATTTTCTCGCGCGTAGATCTAATCAGATCCTCTTTCTACTTGGGACGTCTGCCGAATTTTAATTATCAACCTACCGTCCGCGTCCGCTCGCTTCGAAACGGGGTTACAGGGATAGAACGTGATTATATCCCACTGTACCGTCAACCAATCACCCACGGGATGCAATCTCCTTATTACCCTGTCAAATACGTAGATGTCGAATAGCAACACCAGATACAACTTCACAAACGTATCATTATTTTCTGAGTTAGATACTTATATAGGACTCTCTTCTCAAATTCTTAAAATTAGTTACTACTAACCGAGTTATCGCAAACGTTTATAGAAAATCGTTACCTCCTGCTCTAAATAAAATATTACTTATAGGTAGGTACCTGCATGGTGCCCACGGTTTTGTAGAGAAAAGCTCTCTCACTTTCCGTTACCATTAATGCAATTTTCTCCTTATCAATAATAAAAATATTGCCAAATTCATTTTTATTACAACGAGAAATTAAGCTTTTTCTTCTCAACGTTAGACAGGGTGTCTACTGTAACAACTAGAAATATTTTCCTTATTTATCCCTTATCATTTCCTCAAATTTCCACTTTAAAGATTTTCTTTTCAATTTTTCACAAATTAATAAAGAATTTCATAAATTTAACTTTTTTTATATTTTGCAATTGAAACTTCTCCTTTCTTCACATAAAATATTTTGTAGTTCTGAGATAGGTCCACTTTTCCTTATTAAACACACAAGATTGTTTTATAGAGCTCAAATGTGTAACAAAAACATAAATTAAGACTTGTTTCGTATAAATTAAGGTAACAGTTATAAAATGCGAAGAATAAATACATAGGTATAAAATTTCAACAAAAGTTTATTGTATCGCCAAACTTTGGCTTCTTCGGAAGTTATACAATACTTAAGACCTGTAATAATTATAAGTTTAAGTCTTGTATAACTTCCGAAGAAGCCAAAGTTTGACTAAACAATTGTCAAGTTACAATAAACTTTTGTTAAAATTTTATACTTGTGTATTTATTCTTCTTATATTATGAAGTTCAACCAAGTAAACGTAGACATTATCGTATATAGTTATAATATGATCAACAAACGATGTTCTGGGGTTATGACGTTAGAACAGCCTGGATTTGATATACTTTGATATTTTAAATATAAATATAGATATGGAATCAACAGAAACAACTACTCCGAGGGCTAATACCCCTACCGGCATTGAATTACACTGTTGATTCCGATGGACTCCTAGACGAAAATATAACATATTCAGACGAATAAAGATTTTAATTCCTTCTTTTTTGAATACTTTGATATTTGTTTTTCGTATAATTTGTTAATCCTTTTACATATGCAGTTTATTGTGGTCATTAAATTCCCTAACACCTGGCCACCTTGAGTTTCCCTAACTTTCATACCCTATCGGAATTATTGCATTATATCATTAATATAAGACACACCTTTTTATATCAGCACTTGTTATGTGTTTTGAATCTTTCATATGAGATATCACTGCCTGTTTCCCATATTATTCAGTTCAGTTCACAACAGGTCCTGGATATTATCAATACCAATCACCACAAATAATTTATGTCAAAGGTAGAAAACATGTTTTTATTTTCTGGTAATTTATTGATAAAGGCAGTTCCCGTAATTACCCGCTTTATGAATTTCCGTAAAAGTGCATTTAACAACAAGTATTTTATGCGTATGTTGGAAATAAAATTATTTTTGATGTGCTAATATGTAAGTCGATGATTTTAATGTTTACGACGTGTTGTGACAGAGAAAACGGATCGTAACTTATGATTTTTTCCGTCATTCTTTAACAACCTGCATACAGTCCAGAGCGTTTGTATTAAACAGTTTTCGCACAAAATTAAGAAATGTAAAAATGAATTTTATGTTGTTAAAAATACAGGTTTTTAGTTTCAAAATGACAAATAATCGTTGAATATTTAAATACAAATTATGATCCTGAAGTTTTGTTAAGGTTCTTCTAACACTAACTACTTGTCATTAAAAAACCCTCAATATGCATTTTGTCCTGACACCCTGAACGAAAAATTCTGTTATCTACCTAATTATCACCCTACATTTGTGACATGTTCTGTATTATAATTTTTTGTAAGTTTTATAGGAAAAAAATCGCCGAATGAATCACCACAGTGATTTCTTATTATCTAAAACGCTTTTAATTATACTTCCTACAGTTTATATCGCGTATTAACGTTTTACTTGAACTAATTACGGAGTTGGTTGGCTGGCTGGTCTTCTAACGCACGTACCTTGCACCAATTATCAACTCAATAACGCAATTCATCACAGGTAATTAACGAAAGCCACGTACGTAATAAGGTTAAATTCTCGGGAAGATCGTTTTATTTAATGTGCTTATTTGCGAACGGTCAATTACGTGATAGATAGCAATAAATTTTTCGTGTTTTTCCGTCATCATTTTAATTTACATTTTTCAAGCCCCTGTGAGCAACTAATCAAAACAAAACGGGCACTTACGATTAGAAAAATGAATAAATTCATAATGAAAATATTAAATTAATTACTCATACAGTAGACGAATGTCGGCTTACTGTATTTTCTCAAATTTTGCGTAAAAATGAGGTACACGAATTTAGAACGTGCAGCGCAGTAAGAAATCAAAGTAATAAATCTATTTATTGATGAGGGTATCGCCTTGTAAAGAAAAAAGAAGAAGATAAAATAAAAAAGGAACAGGTTCTTATAAGTCAATCCATGTTTAATTAGTATCGATTCACCTATTGCGTCCCTTTGACTTGTTGATTAATGAAGAGACGAAATGTATAAGGATTGCTAACGGTCCTTCTAATTAACATATAAATTTCTTTTATGAAAAAAAAGTCCTCGGCAAAGAAAATGTAGGAAGCAAGTTTCGATTATTAATAGTACACTGTTTCTTACCAAATTAGTTGCTGATGATATCTTTATTGGTTGCAATACGTTACTTTAATCGCTTCTTTTCTAAATATTATTTTTAATTCTACAGCATAACAACGTCAGCTACAAGTGTAGTTTAACACGTTGACTCTTTATCTCGTACGTAAATATGCTACGAGTAATGTCAAAACGTGTTGACGTTTAAATGAGTTTATAAATTTTAGTTTAGCTTTTCGAACTTCTTGTTAATTAATTCGGAATAAACATTAGATATACTGGTGTGATTTTTTTTCCATTTTCAGTTATTTATTGTGGACATATTACAAGTGTACCTCTTGTACCTCCACTCCTGAGCCAATCTGAGCATTTATTTAAAACTAGAACATTTTATAACCATAACTACGAGGATGGATTAAATATAAACGAGACTTTGTTTATAAAACATTTATTTTGAAAAGTTTCACAACAACACAAATTTCTCTATTTTTCGACATATCCCCCTTGTTTGTCTATACATTTTTCTCAACGTATTGGTAGTTTTTTCATCCCGTTTTCATGAAATGAATCAGGGCGGGTGTCTATTCAGTTGCACACAAACGCCTCCACCTGTTCGTCGGTCTGAAATTGCATGCTCCCTAGTGATTCTAGGAGGGGCCCAAACATGTGGAAATCACAAGGGGATAGGTCTGGGCTATATGGAGGGTGTTCCAGCTGAGTCCAGTACATTTCACCGATCAGGGCCTGCATTAAAACTGCAGTATGAGGCTTAGCGTTATCGTGCAAGAGTAACACGTCACGAATGGGGTGCGTCCTCCTTTATCAGCGATAAGCAAGTTTTATCTGACTGAGGACTGAGAAGGTTACAGTAGTAAGCTGCATTAATGGTTCTTCGCTCGTGCAAAAAATCGACCAACCGCACCCCTCTCCAGTCCCAAAAAACCGTGGCTAAAACTTTTCCTGAAGACAGAAGTGTTTTCGACTTCACTGGGTTTGATTCATCATTGCGCCGCCACTCCATGATTGCTCGTTTTGATCTTGAAGTGTAATAGTGTACCCACGTCTCATCGCAGGTTACAATTTTGTGCAAAAAAAATCACTTTCCTCTCTAAATCGAGCGAGAAGCGCCTGAAAGATGCGAACTCGAGCAGCTTTTTGATCTTAACTCAGCAACTTTGCAATCCAACAGCTGAGATTTTTCGGAATCCCTAGTTTTTCGTTATGATTGTGTGGACACTCCCATAGCTGATGCCGAGTTCACCAGATATCTAAAGCATAGTGGCGTGGCGGTCCCCTTCAAGAAGACTTCTAATGCGTGCAATATTAACCGGCGAAATGCTTTACAGGTTCCACACAATTGCGTCCATCGTTAAATTCGTTGTACCAAACTTTCACACGTGGCCACGAAAGCGTTTCATTTCCGAATTGTGCTTGCAATCTGTGCAAAATTTCAGCTGATTTCACGTTTTCACGTGTAAAAAACTTAATAATAATTCGTTGCGCAACACCTCTATGCCATGCAACTCTTTCTCACTCATTGTGATAGCTATTAACCAAGCGAACGCAGAAATACGACGCGTCGTTTCCGTGCCACCTAATATCCCTACTTCAAGTTCCTAACGTCCGAAGCGCCTTGAACAACTATATCCGGCGTGCATTTTAAAAAGGCTCGTTTATATTTGATCCACCCTCGTATTTGCGAACAGTAATCTACTGTAGGCCTTCCTCTTCCTTGTTTTACTCCTATTTCTGCCTCTAGTATGTCTCTAGATAGCCCTTCATGCCTCACTATTATATGGCAAATTTACTGATAAATAACACAAAAACCCTTTTTCCCCCTTTTTTAAAATTTAAAATTCATTATTCATACAAACAGTTATCCAGTTGACGCTGTGCTCCGTATTATTAGAAGGGCAATAAAAAAATCACAATCGATAATATCATCAACTAGTAGCGTTTTAACCGGAGATATTAATTAAGGATCTTCGATTCGTTAGATGTTCCGATTACCGCCCGTTGACGGACGGATATCTCTGATTTATGAATCCATTTTATGTAACGTAGGCCATTACACGCGGAATATTTTCACCTTGTAATTGGCATTCCCCACATCCGAACGGAACGTTTCCTCTTTTCTTCCGCATCAGTAAATAAGTAATAATAACAACAATTTTAAAAAGTCCAAGAGATCGAACGCTCGGTAATATTCGAGAGAGAGTGTGTGTGTGTGTGTTTATTACGTACGTACGTAAGTTATTATAGAGGTTTTGAAAAGGAACACAAGCTACCAACTTTGTCGATGGAACGTCACTAGGAGAGGACGTGCTACCGTTTGACGCGGATAACTAACTAACTGTATCTTAAGTGTATTAATGTAAACCTAATATTCGATGATATCTTGCGATGATGGTAATTGGCAATAAAGGAAGTGACGTTTTTGCGCCTGAGTACGTGTGCCCAAAGGAGTGTGCCCGACATTCGTAAGCATGTGCGAAATACATCTACAGGGCATTTTATACCTATTGACAACTAGGTAAATTAACAAATCGTATTCTATTTGAAAATTAAAAAATTATTTCCGACGTATATAGTTTGCCAGGAATGAAAACACCAAACAAGTGGATTTTCACATCTTTTATTAAATCCTGTAACTGGTTCGCCAAACATTGGCTTCATCAGACATGCGAGTATTTACTACTAAACTTAAAGTGTCGCGTAACAATTTAAAATAAATAAATAATTAATTAATGGGGGTGGTCTAAATACATTTAAAATAAATTTAGTAGGGGGGGAATTATTAAGACAAAGTTGTTAATGAAAAATGCTCTGGAGTTTACAAGTTAACCTATAGATCTTGCCCCAAAGTATATATTGGACAGACGGGGAGGAATTTTTAAAAACGAGCATTAGTTTCCTTAAAAATAAAAAAATTTTGCTAATCATATAATAGAAGACAATAATATATTTAATGATAAGTTGGAAATTTTACACAGTTGCCGGAAATTTTAAAAATAAATAAATTCAATTTTTTACTGAACGGCCAAATAGATGGTAATAATCCCCTCCTACTAAATTTATTTTAAATGTATTTCCACCCCCATTAGTTAACTATTTAAATTGTTACGCGACACTTTAGGTTTAGTAGTAAATACTCGCATGTCTGATAAAGCCAATGTTTGGCGAAACATGTTACATGATTTAATAAAATTTGTGAAAATCTACTTGTTTGGTTTTTATTCCTTGGATTATGGATTTTCTTCAAATGAAGGTCGAATGTTTTAATAGTATTAATTGTATACAGTTTGTGATACTTTTTTAAAAGTATTCTAGTTTTCAAAATAACGTCAGATTGAAAAGAAAACACATAAAAGAGGATAATAAACTCGGACGGCAAATTCGAATCTGGTTCCAGAATTGCTTTTAATTTCAAGATATCGTAGTCATAGAACCAAACCAACCAAATTCGCATGTTAGGGTAAGTCTGAAGCCATATTCTGCATACTCTGATTTTTATTTAAGCCAAGATTTTGTTGGCATGTGTTAATCGCAAGAACCATAGATTAAACTACATTTTTGGTTTAGAAAAAAAAAACCATTTAAAGTTTCGTTTATCTGAGTTCGATCACACTGACAAGAAGCAACGATGTCGAGATTTGATCATGTTAATAAAATGGATTTCTGAATTGTAACCGTGTTTTTTCCTATGAAATAAACATAGCGGACCATAGTGACGTCACCGTGAAATCCCCATAAAAGCAACACGGTTAGAATCCGGAATCCAGTTTCTTCAGACACTAGCCGTTAAACTCTAAATGAACTTCTATTTGATCATGTTGTTCAAAAATATTCATATCATGACTAACATAACACAAATGACGGAATTTTGAGAAATTATCACTTTATAATAATAATCGATGTATCTACCAATTAAGCAGTTTGTAAGATAATTTCGTGGAGCTATCTCATCTTATGGTACAAATGTATTACCTCATTATTAAAACGCCTAACTAAAGGATGGAACTAACCAACTTGTCTATATTCAAAATCCAGGGTATTGTCGTTTAACAGAAGTTTTTAATTAGAAACATGCACTTGTGTCAATGTATTTTAAGTCATAACTTGACCTACTATAAATTATTTAGATGCTGAATTGAATTTAAACTGAGTTATATATTTTTATTAATTCGTTTGAAGAAAACATAAACAGTAAAGTGAATTTTGAAATAGCAGTATTTTAGTAATAGAAACCTACATTATATATTTGTTTAAATTTTTCAAATGGTTTTTAATATCTCAATGTCTATTTTTTGGATAATCAACAACTGCCCATTCTTTTATTGAAATTTATGCACTTCTGTAAAACCGATTAGATTAAAAATTCCATCCAATTTATTAGGACGTTCTGTTAATAATAATAATAATAATAATGTAAGTACTAACATAAAATCAAGGATGTTAGCACCGTTATTTTAAGTAAATAAGCAAGAAAAATTATCTCAAAGGCTGGACACGTTGTTCGAGGAAATTACCATTTAAATGCTACTGTCATTTGCAGAGCTAATCATTGTATTAGTTTCGTATATATACACATGTGTACGTAATAGTAATAGTTAATAGTACAACTAACAAACTACTCTTTAAATGAAAGCAATGTCCTGTCCAGCATTAACAAACTGTAAGCAAGCAGGGAAACTCGTTTTGTTATTATCTATAACACGTGGAAAAATAACGTTACATTGGAATCAACGTAAACTAATTTAATAGATAATAATTAACTTGCACCAAATACGAAGCAATGTTTCCTACAAATCTAAATTATTACCTCTTTATACGAACGCAATTTAATAAATTCATTATTACTAAACAAACTGCGTAAGAAAACAAACCGTTTCTATGAAAAATTTGCTGCAACATCAAAAACATCAACAACATTTGCCAATAAATTAAAGTCGAACTGAAAACAAACTAATTAAATGAGAAAATTCATTTTCATTTTATTTTAATAGCTCTTGATGAATTATAGAGAATACTGAAAAAGGGTATTATGTTTATACAGCGATAAATGTTATTTCTGAAAGTAATCAGGCCACACGCTCTTGTGTGACCACTTCTGATATTCTGATGAATATAGGAACATATGCAATTATCATGATATATTTAAACTAAATTTTTAAACACAAACAGTACAACAGATTGAATTGATTCAAGGTTAGGTTAGGTTAGGTTAGGTTGAAACTAGTTTTATGTGAAATTCAAACATATACAGCACTAAATTCTTGTTATAATTAGGTAACTCTAATTGTAAAGATGGTATGGTATCAACTAGTTTTAACTAGAGAAAGCGAATTCAAACTAATAACGGATTTTTGTACTGTAATATATAAAAGATTATTAAAACAAAGTGGTACATTAGACGTTTTAGAAAAAATAAGCTTATTAAAGATTTGAATTGATTTTTGAAATAGGGGCTTATCTAGGATAATATTTTTATCTAAGATAATTTGAACTATCTGCTGCTTTCGATTATATCGGAAGTTGATGTCAACTTTGTTATCTTAAATGAAATGGTAGCACATGGGCTGAAAGGTCTCGGGCCTAACAAAGAAAACACGTTTTTTGTTGTTCAAAATTAGCTTTATTCATGAACGTAATCTCCATCAAGAACAACACAAATATTCCAGCGCCACCTCTTCATTCGAGCGAAATTTCTTGTCGGCAAGCATTTTTTTAAGGTCTGCGAACAGCCAGTAGTCGCTGATAGTAGTCTCCAAATCTGGAGAATACGGTGGATGTGGGAGCAATTTAAAGTTCAATTCATGTAGTTTTGCCATTGTTTTGATGACAAATGACTTGTGAGACTTGTGACACGGTGCCTTGTCTTGATGAAACAATTTTTTTTTATTGCCATATGAGATTGTTTGAACGGTATTTTTTCCCATCAAGAAGCAGTGTAAAATTAAAACACGAAATTGTTTTTGATCCATTGTTCAGAAAATAAAATTAGCGTCACTCTTAGCACATTAACTCACAAACTAATTAATAGAATATCATAAAATTTTAACAGCTCTCTTTTGAAGATTAGTACTAACTTAAAAAGAGGTGAATGTGATAAGACTATCGCCATCTATGTGTTAGGCCCGGGACTTAAAATTTTAAGGTGACTTTAATGACCAATTCTATAACATAACTACGATGAATATTTTCCGAGATAATTGAATTAATAGAAAAAAGATTGGTATTGATCGGAACTTTCTACGGCGTGGCGTGCTGATGAGAACCAATGAGTTCGAAGTCGCGTTCATGTCTGACAGTTTCTAACATGTTTTATACGATACATTGGTACTAGTACTGATACTGATTTGGAACGCCTTCAACCCTAACTAAGCATTCTTCGTTTTTTGGTCGTGCTTTACGACCAGAATGTTTAAATTCATTAAAACTACATTGGGAACGAACACTTTTACAACTGCGCCCTCTCAAAGGCTACTTATTATCGTATTATATCAACGAAAAATAGAGAAGTGTTTTACCCATAAAAAACTTCAGTTGAAATATAAAAATAAAAGTGGTACGTCGCTCGTTAAAATTTAGCTTGCTGAAATTGAAACGCTCTGTATACAAGTTATGTAACGTCCATTAAATAATAACATGTAACAGTTAAGTCAGTCAATTACATTAACATTTCAAGATCGTTTCCAGGAAGAAGAAGAAGAGGCATCATCATTACTTTACATACAACTGGATAAAAACACTCAACCGGCAAAAGGATATCGAAAAGACTCGTGACGATCCGGTTAAACAACCCTGTTAATTATCAATTGAATCATTTATTGTTGACCAATTAAACGTCGCCACACTTCGACAACGCTATTTATTTATACGTTTTCCGGTAAATGCGAGCTGATCTTCGCAAAAAAATGTAGCATAACCTATATTATTTGTTCTTTTTTACCGGTAAATAACGTTAGACGGCTTGCGCGCTTCCCATCGTGAATTAGTAGGCCTTGACACGAATAAATTAATATAAACAAAACGGCATCGTTACTTAACCCAAACTAATTTATATTTAAATAAATACCAACTAATAAGTATATAGAGATATTAAACGTGAATTGATGATTAATTAAAGTTGAATGCAAGATGCAAGAGAAGGTGTTGTCCGTTAATTGTAAAGAAAACAACAAGTGCTAATTTAACATCAAGTTAATCACACCCTGTAACCGTTAAAGTTGACGGGGTATTTTGACAGCGTCGTAATTTCATTGGCAAACTTAATTGTTACCGTTCCATCATTATCATGCTCATGATGATTGGTGGATGATGCGTTTTACCTGACCGCATGCGGTAGCGGTTGTTTTTAACAACACTGAAATCCGCTCTCTCGCCCATCGATTCGCGGCGTACGCTATGATTAGTTTTAAATTAAAAGACTGGAAGCAGGGGCAGCAGTCTGATGTTGCACTTACGGAACGGCCCAAAGTTGGCAAATAAGAGCAAGAAAAGAGGCGAAATCGAACGGTGTGACGGGTAGATTACACCGCAGCATCCTAACGTGTAATTACCGGACTAGCACGGTAGTGGTTCTATGCAAGTGGTAATCACAGGCTGCGCCCTCTGGCAGCTGCCGATCGAGCTACCGTTCTGCAATGCATCGCCAACAACATTGACTGACTAACTGACTACTTACTGATTGTTGTTCGCTTGCTCACTTTGCTTGCCGAGCCAATAATGAAAATTGCATAATACCACCACATACACGCGATTCTCTAAAACACTCACAGCAAACAGCAATTTTAGTTGACACATCCATTATCAGCCCCTAGTCACACTATTTCTTTTCTTCACCACTCTTCTTTTTCACTACTGTCATGAAGGCATAGGCTGTTACTGGATGTAAAGTTTCTGGCCTTTGACATTACTCTTTTAATCTCTTTCTTGAAATGGGTAGCATCGTCATCTAATATTACCTTTTGGATTCAGACTAATATCTTCGTTGGTCTCATTATTTAGATTTAGCTTCGTCAAAATAGGACGAAAAATTCTTACAACTATTTTTGCCAACACAGTAAAAAATTTGATTGTACCTTCACCCGGTATCATTAAAAATATTTTAAGTAGCACAGTCACATATCGACCTCTGATCAAACGCATTTTTACATTACTTCTTTTTGTTCTCTTCCCTGAAGGTACTTGAAGTCATAAACATACCCTTACTCTGGCTGCTCTAGTCCAAGTTTTCTGTTGTTTCCTTGGATCACTTAGGCAAATGCTGGGGCAGTAATATTCCACAGATAATCTTTCACTTCCCTTCTGTCTTCATTTCGTCCGTCTCATCTTTCTCTCCCTAACCACAGCATTCCCACGATTCCTGCAAGGAGGCTGAAGAGGACCTTACGCCCTACCCATCGGATTTGCACTAAAGTGTAAATCGGAGCGACTGCCCGCCCACCAGCACGAATAACTGCTGGGAATGAAACAGAAAAAAAAAGTTTTTTCATTATTATTGTCCAAAATTAGACTTCAACTTTTCATTATCACAGAGTCGACTGATTAGTTACGCATCTCCACTTCTTTCTATCCTGAGCCAATAGTCGCATTTCTCTAAAACTAGATCCCTCATTATTTCCGAACGGTAATCAATTGTAGATCTTCCTCTGCCTTTTTCTTCTTCTAACGTCATTCACGTCTTAGAAGACGTCTCCTATTCCTTATCGACGTCCGTACCGCTTTCTGTTCTACTACTTTTTATACCCTTTTATATTTACGGTATTTTTATTGGTCTCTTCTCACTTCCAGTTTTTACTTTTCTTCATTTTGCACTACTTCTACAGTCTTCTCTGAATAAGGCACAGAATGTTACAGAGCATAAATTTTACAAACGTGTATTCCAGAAGCTTTTAGAATACGAGTCACAATTTTAGGATAGGTATATCCTGGACATTCCTCTTTCTTGAAATGTCCATTCAATATTTTTGAATTTCTCTGAACATCTACTTTACAAGTTTCGTCTCTTCTATTATCCTCAATCGTTTGTAATGTTACCAAACATCAAAACTTATGTAATTAAATATAAAAACAAACAGAGAAGCTGGAACTGCTTCGGATGGATATCTATATAAAAATCTCACCGCGCTACTATCACTAAATTACCTCGCCAACTCGAAGTTAAGCCCTTGCTGAAACAATTCCGATTAATTTAGATCTTCCTCAGGAGAGAACATTAAAAACCGCGCCTATTCACACCCCTTCGGACGTAGTAACAAGAAAATTATCACAGCATCTTCAACGTTCAGTTTAACACCTATGCCGGCAAACAATAATTATTTTTGTAGTGGTATAGACAGAGAACGAAAACATATTGCCTCCTACCTAACATACAAACAGTAGGGACGGGTGGATGCATTGTATATAATATGTGTGGAGGTAAAACATAGCATGTATGTCTTCTTCTTTTTCTATTTGCTGCTGTTACGATGAGCCAGGCTATTACTTTAAATCAACGGGGCGTAAAAATAACTCCCGCTGGTTTTCGTTCGATAATAAAACGCTGGAGCGGAGCGCGGCCGGCCGCGATTTTTGCATCCGGGACGCTACCGTCTGCGATATTGGAGCATGAAATATATGGTAATCGACCGATCAAAGTTGGCTTCGATCCAGTCGCTTATGAATTTAATGAGCGCTTATCTTCGCAAACGGGTAATGAGCGGCCGCACGGCAGCGCCAACGACGGCGCATGCCCCGGGCTACCGCCATCTTGTGCCGCCACGGCCGCCTCTGCGCATTCTTATACTCGCATACATCATTATAGACACGATCAGTGTAGGCACACCAATAATAACATTGTACCTACCGGACACTATTTTAAACGAACGGACAATTGACACTCAAAATTAACGCATATATGGCGTCAGCGACGAATCCGATTCGTATATTGTTGTTAGAAACCAATATGGCGGTCGGAAGCATCTAACCGACAATGGGAACGTCCGTTCACATTCTCGACCGCTTCTCGAAGAAAATTGAAAAATTTAGGAAATGAAAGGAAGAACTTACCGAAAAGAACGAGGGATGGGATGCCATAATCCAGTCCTCTGGTCCATCCCTGCAAACGAAACAAAAAACAATAAGAATTTACAACGCTTAAAAGTAATTTGTTTGAAAGTGATGAAAGTAAATTGTCGCAAACGGATTGACAATTTGACTAATGTCCAAGTACTACTTTAAAAAGAATAACCAACACTTAAAGATAAAGTTTATATCGTAGTACTATACAACCTCAAAAGTATCTATTTTAGAGTAAAAAGACATTCATAAAAAAAAAGGAAATATATTTTTATTGTAGGGTGCACTGTTCCCGAAATATTTAATAAAACGTGAATTTCAATGTGGTGGTCTAACTATGGTAGACGTGAAAATATTAACTACCCTATTTATTCACAACGAAACCGCACCTGGGGGTACTGAGGAATACTGAATAGCGTCGATACTTTTCAGGAGCGTAGCTAGCGTAAGATGATGGTACGAAGTATATTTAACCTACGGATCCATTTTATACATTAGTCCGTTTAGATTATAGAGCGATTTTATAAACTGGTAGCATAATAAACGTAAGCAATTAAATCGTTATTATCGATCGGTTAGATACTAGCACCAGCATGTCGGCAGACATCTACTACCGAATTACGATCGATCTATCCCTCGAGCTGTAATAAAACTCCATATACGATGCGAATTTTTACACACGTAACATAATATAAAATGGCGCAATTTATTACAGGTTACCATGTACGACACGTATATATACTTATGTAGCTATATAAATGGGGCGTAAAATTAAACTAAAGCTAAATCAATCACAGACGCCGTGGAGAACTCAATTACCAGATTTTGCTGTCACCGATGGGAATCCCTTAATTATTAGGAAAGGCCTCTGTCAATATCCATTATCAGTACATAGTATTGACAACTGTCAAACTTTGACTACCATAATGTCGTTATATCCGAATTAAAAATATGGAATCAACAGAAACAACTACTCAATGCTTATCAAAGTTATCCAGGGCCACAAATTTTCGATTCCGTCCATATATAGAATGCTGTGAAAATGAAATTAACCTCTACTTAAAAATTCTCCAAGTATTTCATTATTGTCAACCTTTTTGCTATTTAAACAGAATTGAACAATCCAAAATAAGAAGGTATTAAAATCCCTTTTCATCTAATTACAAACGATCATAGATCCCATATTTGGAACGCGTCCTACACAGTAGGCACAGCGCACCGAAAACCATACCCCACGACCGGTTTCGACCTATCGGGTCTCATCAGGTGGGCGCTGGCATTAAGGCCTTTACAGGCTATATTATAAATATAAATATAAATATGGAATCAACAGAAACAACGACTCCGAGGGCATTGAATTAAACTGTTGATTCCGAACGAGATTCGTTCATTATATTTATAATATAGCCTGTAAAGGCCTTAATGCGAGCCTTAATCCGGTCATGGGATATGGCATTTCTACTGTGTAGGACGCGTTCCAAATATGGGATCTATGATACTTTATAATTAGGCAAAAAAGGGACTTTAAAACCCTCTTTTTTGAAGTTTCAAATTTTAGTTTAAAGGTCTTACAATTCTCTACATATTATGTCGTTGGGTCATTACTACTACGTTGATAGTTTTTTGAGATAAATGCGAAAAACTCGACAAAATTGTAAGTGTATGAAATGTTTGCACAAGTTTGTGCGCAGGTGGTGATAATAGCGCGAGGGTGGATTTCGGATCAGTCCTAATACTTACGCCCGCGGGTTTTTCAGATACATACGTTCCATTAGCGACTGCTGATACTTAAAAGCACACACCTGTCTTAGCCATAGTACACATGTAAACAAATACGAGTAAATTGACGACTAGAGCGATAAGATTTTTTCCTCTAGATGCGAAACCCCGCTTCCGCGAGCAGATAACGCGTCTATAATATGATAATTCCGAAACGGTATCCGCCTTAAGAGCGTCGTAATGCCGTCCGCGTCATATAACGCAGCCGTGTGATGTCCTTTAATATTGCGACAGTTAAGTCGAAAGTTTATCGTCTAAAAGGCACACGGAACATGTTCAACGAGAGAGAGATAACACCCCGACTGTGTGTGCTCTTTATCAACCGTAAAAATCTGAGCGAGTCGGTGTATCGGTGTAGTTAAAGCCAAGAATCACTTGCTTAGAATGAATCGGACAATCACCGGTGCTACGCAGGCTTTAACGGCTTCTAACACGACCACTTTACATGAAAATTGTTAATGAAATTCTCCTAAGTACGCTACTGTAAGCATGTATATCTCGGTGTTTTGCAAACGATAAGTATTAGATAACAATTCTACTTGATTCAAATAATCGTTAGATTGTATCGCTTATTTTGTTTATTCATACAAACAATCAGCCAAGTTTACTCAGTCAGATTTTATCATTTCTATATAAAGTTCAACACTTGAAATTATTCTATTTAGTTGTAATAAAAGAATCATCAAACATTAAAAACATTCCTATAACGGGAATCTACTTCTAACTAAAACTCTTTAAAATTCAATTGTAACACGATGCCCTTTATGATTTAGAAATCCTGAAAATCTATTAAAATATAACATTGCTCGAACGAATCTTCACAAATCTATCAATAAAATACGTAAACAAATACAAAATATGCTTTATAAAACCGATAAAAAGACTGCCAATTCAGATATCTTTTGCTCTATAAATTATATCAAAAATTCCAGTTACAAAATCAAAAACCGTCTGAGCAAATTCAACATAACCACAACAGAAATCAATAAATTCAATTTAGGCTCCTTCTTAATCAACAACAAAAGAAAATTAGATAACAAACAAAAAGCGGTGTTTACCAACTAAAATGCTAAGATTTCGATGCTTTATACATTGGACAAACTGGTCGGTCTTTGGAAGTTCGTTTTAAAAAACACCTAGCGAGTATCAAGAATAAAAAACTTGTAACGGGTCTGACAGAACACTGTCTACAAAATAACCATCAATTAAACATCAACAATTTGAAATTGCTCCATTGTCAATCTGAAAGTATGTAATTAATCTTATTGGAGTTTTTAGAAATTAAAAAGGCTTTGACAAGTAACTGGAATATTCTAAATAATCAAAAATAATTGTACATGCTAAACACCCCACTCCTTCTTAACCTATAATGTACCTATATAAGCTGTAATTTTCACACTTTAAAATTAGTATAGTTTATTACTCTAGATAATGGTTATTTAGCCGAAACAATTGTTGAGAATTATTGATATATACTTGTTGAAGTTCGTTTGTGTTTTGATTTAATTAATCTATCAAAGATAAACTAACTGCGGAACAATTGTCAAAATTGCAAGGATTGAAGAATTGAGTTGATAGATAATGAACCAGACCTCATCCTTGTCAACAGGATAATTCTTGTGGTGAAAATGAAAAAATGGAAGGAAAGCCATTGAAAATAAACTGGAGAATGATTGGCAAAACCAATTAGGTGTATTAACAATTAACTGATAACTGAGTCCCCATAGACAAAAAAATAACCAGCTCAACGTTACCATCAGGATAGCAGTTACATTAAAATTGAAAACTATAAAAAGGATTTAAGACTGTTCGTCCAGTTTAAATCAATAATTTTCCATGAAGCCACTTTAGCTTCTTGCTCATTACCATTATTCTTATTAATATTTAGTAACACTTGGTAATTTTAATTCCGTCAGGTACCAGACTTGCCTGACATATATGTAGAATATCGCAACGAGTAGCCAGTGCCCAATGAGTACCATTTACGAAAAAGGTAACAAACAATTAAATCTTCAGACGTTCGATTCTTCTTCTTGTCATTGTTTTTCTTTTTGTTTCGGTTTCTTACCCATAGTTTGTTTCTTTTTTTTTATTACTTTTTTTAATCTTACGCTAAAAGGCTGTCGCATCAATCTGAGATGCGCTTTCGATAATGGCTGCCATATGCTTCGCCAACTTGATTATTTCGATGCAAGGTAACGAGCAGTGAATGACGCAGTCATCGATAAAGGGTAATTACTCCTCTAGTCCGTCTCGAATGATTGATAGTTTAAACGGGCAATTCTTAAATTGTTATTATTATTATTTTTTTACGGTTCCGTATCAAAAAGGCCAAAAAGAACCCTTAAACACAATCTATTCCCGATCAAATAAATCAATACGAAAATCAAAATTTAAAAGTGGGACACCAGGGAGCAGTGCGGTATCATATAAAAGATATTTAATAAATAGTAGAAATTGAATTTTCGCTAATCTCTTGGTGAAACATTTTAATAGTTAAAAAGTAAAAAACACTTGGTAATTGTTTCATAAAAAATTTATTGGATTTTTCTAACAATTGTTTCGGTTATTACAGCATTTTCAAAGAGTTACTTATCAACTAAAGGTACATTTCCAGGTAAATCTATTTATACTTTTTAACCTATTGTAGTTTCAAAAGGAGGGAATTTCCAAATTCTATTTGGTCGTTATTAAATGGTCTTCCGATCACTAACGACCAAATAGAATTTGGAAATTCCCCCCTTTTGAAACTACAATAGGTTAAGAAGTATAAATAGATTTACCTGGAAATGTACCTTTAGTTGATAAGTAACTCTTTGAAAATGGTGTAATAACCGAAACAATTGTTAGAAAAATCCAATAAATTTTTTGTGAAACAATTACCAAGTATTGTTTTGCTTTTTAACTATTTAATAAATGTTTAGGGTAATTGAAATTAGTTGTATTATGAAGAAAGGATGTTTTATGTTCATTAATTCTTACATGTTTTGGTAGATACCTGACTAATTTTTATTTGCACTTATGTCTTTGTGGTTTTGTAGCGTAACGCTCTAACATTTATGGTTTATACGATAGAATTGCCCTAAATCAATTATTTTCCATATGATTCGAATGGCGAAGTGGTCGTTGCCTTGGACGTGCCGTCGGCCACATCGTCCTTTGTTCTCGTTGAAGAATGCGGTCCACAATTCGATGAGATAATTGGTATAGGCCACTAAACAGTAGCGTTAGAGGAGCCGCGGGCGCACGCTTTTAAAAACCCAGTACTGCTGCTGTTGCCGTTGCGTTGCTGTCGTTTCATCTTCCATCTAAAACAACCTGACCAACCATCTTCTTACCCGGGAATCAAAGAGAGAGAGAGAGAGAGAGATTGAGAAACAAGAGAGCAAGAACAAAAAGGAAAAAATAAACGACAACAACGGCGGCGAAGTCATTTACGGTATGGACCGCGAAAAAAAATCCCATCCTTTTGAAACAGCTAGATCTTTATCCGATGAGTTATTTCACTGTAATTTGTCCCTTTCACATCGATAAAATTAACTTAGGTAGATTGTAGTGGTAGCTGGATTATTAACAGCTTATTCTATACCCTACCTGAATTTTCTGAGGGCAAAGTTAAAAAGTTTGACTGACCCATCGTAATTGTTTACTAAAACTTCTCATCAACGATTTCGAAAGATAGATACAAACAAAGAAAAACGCAGGGTCGAGTAGCTTTAAAAAAAATGAAGCACTTCTGTGCTTACAATCGGTTTGTTAAAAGTGTATGTTTGAAATGTGGATTGAAAAAAAAAGATGGAAGCGTTTGAGATGTGGTGTTATAAGCAGATGCTGAAAATACCGTAGATAGAAAATACTCGAAATGAGAAGATATTGGAAAAAGTAGAAGAAAAATAAAAGACGCTATGAAAGTAAATAAGGAAAAGGAGAAATAGAACGAAGGGCTAGTTTTATAAGCGGAAGCAGAAGGAGACCTAGATTAGATAACTGTTCACAAAAATAGTAAGAGATATGAAATGTTCTAGTTTTTCATAATATTTACAGCAAGTTCCATGTTTATAATAAAACCTCCTGCGAGAAACAAACGGACAAAAGAGATGTCCTATAAATGTTCCGTGTTTTTTTTAGAGCTAAGGAACTCAAAAAATATGTATATAATATAATCAGACCCACACGCACACACACAAACACACAGATAATAAATTAGTTGCCAACAGTAACATTTTTTCTTCGCCAAGTTGAACATCATCGTCATTTCTCCTTCGATCCATCCACGGCCTTCTCCGTTCTCTATACGAGCGACCGTGGATGATAAGGGCGGGTAAAATATTGCCGCGCGATTAAATCTGACGATTGGAACCGCAGCAATGTAGATTAGAAGTTGGAACTTTTATTCGTGGCTAATTGAGAATGGAATATTGTGGCGAGTTATCAGGGCTACCAACCAACCAACCAACCTACCTACCTATCTACCTACCTACCTACCTACCTACCTACCCACCACTTGATTGCTACTGACGAACGCAACGCGAACAGATAGATTCGTATCGACCGGTTTGATAAATCGCTTACAAACTACTTACATTTACTATTGTGCACACTCAGAGTGAATGTAAATAATAAGTATTTGAAACGGTGGGAATGTTGTGGAAATTTAAAATAGTGTCGAAAATTTGGAAAATAAAAAATGGACATAGACAGGTAACAGACCAGAAAGAGGTGAAGGAACATTTAACTTTTGAGATACTGATAAATTAATACACGATTGATACGAAATTCACGACCGGCGTAGATCTTTTGTTTTGTCGTGTTCAACGGAATTTCTCTGTTCTAGACGTTTCACCGTCCTTCGATGACGGCATCTTCAGTGGTGACATAGGGAGCCTTGAGACAAGGGAGGAATGAGACACTTGATTTATTTCGTGAAATCAGTTATGTAATGCCATCTGGTATAGTAATCCAAGCTTTGCGTCAACTGTAATACTGCTAAGACACTGAAACTACAGTCGGTGGTTTACAAGACGTGATTAATAGTGCATGTGCCAAATTGTTGTGAAAACAAAAATATATATCTCACTTTCGTTGTTGTTTGAAGAAGATTAACGTAAAAGTTCGAACAAATTTTCTAGGGATGACAATATTAGATATGTTTTGAATTAAACGTACACCACTTAAGTAGATTAGATGTTCCATAAAAAATTTAAAATAGATTTTTTTGTAAAACTTCACTTATGGACGTATGAGACAATTGATTTGGAGAGCCGTGAGACGTCTCAAGTCTCCCCATTTAACAGCATTGAAGTGTTTCAAAACGCCAAAAAAGTTTTGATCTATCAGCTGAAAGCAGCGAAGATAATTCAGATGTCGAAATCTATGAAAGAGAATTGCTTCAAATTAAGGTTCTTGAAGATCTGAAAACAATTGAAGCTGAAGACTTTGTCTTGGTCAAGTTTGCCACAAAAACTTCAATTATTTTTTATTTGGGTAGTGTACTTTCGAAGCAACAAGATGAATATGAAATTAAATTTCTACGTCCCCAAGGATCAACTTACAAATTTGTTTATTCAGAGGTGGTAGATATTTCTACTATCCAGGAACAGGATATCATTTTGAAACTACCATCCCCAAAAAGTGTAGGCGGAACTGAGAGAACAAAATATACCTTGACTTTTGGCATAGACTAGTTATTTTACGTTGAACTATGCAGTATTAATTGTTTTTGTCTGTATTTTAAGAACAGTACATAGACATAAATGAGTATTTTAAAAATATATGTGTGTGTCTCAATGCTCCCCCGTAGGTATCTCAACTCTCCCCCATTCAGGGAGCTTTGAGACGGTATGTCCCATTCATAAAATATTATTTTGAAATAATAAAACAATATATAAAATATAAATAAAAGGCACCATTATCGAAATCACTGTTTACAATTTCAGTATTACATACTGCTAACATTTTAATAGACAAAATATATTTTTTGTCTCAAACTTCCCTAGTCTCCTCTAGTTGAGATCACCACTGAAGATGGAAGGATGCATGAAGCAGAAGAATGATTGGAACCGATCTACGTTGATCATGAACGCCTCAAAACCGTAGTAAAAACTTCATTTTTGATAGATTTTACAAGAAAGATTACCATTAAATGGATGTTTTGCGTGACAGGCTGTAGATGGCAGGAGTATGTAGACCTGCTTATACCTAGACGGTCATACAGAAGCTATCTAATTTAAGAAGAAACATGTTGTCAGACAAATTAATCTCCAATTCTACAGTTGCATATCAAAGATCATTACATCCTATCACCACGATGCACTTCATTACAACACATGAAGAAACATTGCATGCCAAAGAGTTGGCATTATTTCCGTGGAAATTATCTCAATTTCGATTACGACGAAACGTAATCATTATAACAAAAACTTGTTTATGATCGGATAGAAAATGGCGTTTATTACTGATAGGTAGCAAAGTAGCGCAATCAATCAATCACAAAGGGTGTTTGTTCTCTTTCTTATAAATTATTGTTTTTTTTTTAATTATTTTGAATTGAACTAATTTGTCTGTTAATTAAGTAAACGCTTTTGAAGAAGTATGCGCCGAAATTTTCTGGGCCACTAAAAACATACCGGTAGATAATTGTGTATGCAAATATTGCCAGGCAAGAGTTTTCTTATAGACCAAGAGGTAATTACTAAAGGACAAAAGAACTTGTTCACATTTAATGTGTGTATGTATCTATCGTACTAGAACGGATGCCTTCGGAAATAGAGCATCGTACAATTTCCTCATTCTATGCAATTCAAAGAAAACAGATCCCGTTACAAATCCATAAGAAGGCGGCGTAAATATTAGTAGCGATCGATATTTCTGATCCAAATGGGCCGCATATGTGTATGTAACATAATTACCTTACTTTTTTATTTACAACATTAGAACTTTTTACCCAACGTATATGTATACCTACCACGCCATAAACGGTATGTATCTAGAGGGCAGGCAAACAACTACGTATTAATCGACAAAACTATCGTTAATTGTAACACATTTACACATGAATACCCGTTCACAGAAAAAGTTAGGTTTGAATTTTGCTTATAAAAGGAATTACTCATTAGGTGAATTCATAAAAAATAAAAAAGAAAAAATTAAATAAATACAAATTATCAGGAGTCTATAAATTAACCTGTGGGTCTTGCCCAAATGTTTATACAGGCCAAAGTGGAAGTAATTTTAAAAAACGCCTTTCAGAACACAAAAATAGTTATGTAAAAAATAATACATTACAGAATTAGGTCGCAATTTCAATGATAACTTACACATTTTACATGTAAATGACGAAGGATTCAAATTAGAATTGTTAGAACAATTGGAAATTAACAAATTTAATAAACAAAGGATACTATTGAATAACCAATTAGAGTTAAACACGTCAACTGTCCTAAAATTATTTGAAAAATAGGTTGTACCCCCACTCTCTCTTTAGTTTGTAACTATTTAAGTAATGATAAATAAAGTAAACACAATAGTTTCAAGAATTTAATGATAACAATCACTACAAACTTCACCTGAAGAAGCTAAAGTTTAGCGAAACAAATGTAGTGATCGTTATCAATGAATTCTTGAAACCATTGTGTTTACTTTATTTGTCAGTATGTTTAAGTCTCAACAAATACCGGCTTCCACAATCGATAATTTATTAAGTAATTATTCGAACTGTGTTATTTTGTAGTATATACTCATGCCTGATGTATGGAGAAACATATGTTGCATCTCTTCCATAGTGTTATTTAAAACTATTGGTTTCTAACCTAGAAATAATTGACACACGCTATGGTGTCATCCAGGAATATTGAAGACCGATTAGCTTATATGTACATTTACATACGATGGCACCAATTACTGCAGAACGTCTTGTTTTTTGTCGGTGTTCGACAGGAAAACGGTTTAATTATGGACTGGACAATTAACGCTGGCAAACACAAATTAACACATCGGCAATATCTTAGCGTACGGACAAAGTTGCAGAAAACACGTAATGGTAAAATATGGAGAATTAGGTCCGATGGAGATGCAAAATGACTTAATAAACTGGTCTTTGCTTTTTTTGTAGTTCAGTTCCCTCATTTAATGGCAACAACACGAACAATTTTAAGTCGTCTCCAAACCGAAATATCTGTCGTAATGCTAATCCCAAACACGTTTTCCTCACAATCGGATGAACTAAACAGAATCACGAAACAATATAAATATAATTAATAGAACCCGTCTAAAGTTGAATGGATGGGTAGCGTAGCGTTGTTAATAGTAGAACGACCGCCTATTGTAATATTTATTGCAACTGCGAGAAGAAATTTGCAAGTTGATTAAAAATGTTAAGAAAAAAAAAAATGAATTCCTTATTTCTACAAATTTAAATGCTGTTGTGATATTTCCGTGAAACATTCTTTTTATACTCTTTCTCACTTAGTAATAGAAATAAACAACAGAGTGCAATTAACCCCGTCCGTCAAACGCTGATAAACACTGCCGACTGTCAACATATCTCGGGCATTTGCATGGCAAGCCAGTAAACTGCCCGATGAAAATGAGAACTGTTATTAATGCTCCGGGTTCCCTAAGCCGTATATCCAGTTGTTGGTTTGGTTTTCGTCCGCATGCGACAATTTCTGCACGCGAACCTGATCAGCGTGAAAATCGCGAATGATCAGCGTGAAAGGTATAAGTCGTTTCACGTGAAACAGCATAAGTAGATTATGCTGTTCGGCGTCGTCGACGCGTCATCATCCCAAGAAATAAATGACAAAATGAATCGATCGAGTTTGATATACATCTTATCTATAGGTACTTATTAACCAGTGTGACCAAAAGATATATCTATACAATAAAATTAATAAGACACACTTTTTTGAGTTTCAAAATTTATTTGAAAAAGTCCACGACTACTGTTTCGCCAAACTGTCGCTTCATCAGGTGGATAAAGAAATGATACCAAATCGATAACGATAGCGGTTTATATATTAGGTGGTAGACAGGTATGTTTAAGGAGTGGGAAATTTTAAATTTAACAATGGTGAGTTACTTATATCTATCTGATCATTTAATAAAATATTATTTTTAACAAATTTAGCATCTTCCATTCGTTGACGACATATAATAGTCACATCAGAGTCTGAGTTATTTTTATTTAATTTTCTACCACCTAATATATAAACCGCTATTGTTATCGATTTTATATCATTTCTTCATCCGCCTGATGAAGCCACAGTGGGGCGAGACTATGGTCATGGACTTTATCAAATGATATTTGAAACTTTTATTTGTTTTATTAATATGGAGTTTTCAACATGTATCAACCAGTACTATTCGATATTCGAAATAAAAATTAAATATATAAATAACACAGAAACGATAAATGAATAAACAGTACTTTGTTTATTATCACTTTTTTATTTACAAATCCTTTTGAGTATAGTTTCGACAAAAATGCTTGTCATTGTCAAACGAATAATTCAAATTGAATGAATATAAACAGATTTGTCAAAACAAATGATTACAAATTGAATGTATGTAAACAGATGTACAGTAGTGTTGATATATATTTTTTAGAAATACCATTAATTATTAAATGTATTGAATAGTACTGAGTGGTACAAATCTACCTGGTCATTTAACAAGTTATTTTCCGAAATTTTGATGCTTTATATATTTCTAATGATTCTAAAATATTAAGTTTAAAGCCTTTATTTAGATTATGAATAATTTTAAGATTTTCTATAGTAGGAAACTGATGGCCTGTTTCTAAAAAATGGTTTGCAAAATTGGAATTATCTTTTCCTAATCTAAATGATCTATAGTGTTCATTATAGCGAGTTCTAAATGACCTTCCAGTTTGGCCTACGTAAACGGAATCACATTCTGTACATTCTAGCTTAAAGACTCCAGTTTTTTCAAAATTAAATTAAATTTGAATTAAAAAGTATGTGTTTCAAATATGTGTTTGTCTTAAAACTAACAGTTAGGTTGTTTGCAGATAGAACATTAGCGATTTTTATTGATATATTACCAAAGTACGTATTAATTTACATATAGTAAATGTATTTGCATTCTTTGTTTTTTGTGTATGGATATATAGACTGGCATGCTATTTTAAATTGTTTTTTACGTATTAAATTTTGAATTGTTCTTGGATCAAAACCATTATTTTTTGCAATTGTTAGAATTATGTTTAGTTCATGTTTTAATTTTTCGTTTGAAAGGGGGACTGAAAAGCTCTGTGTATCATAGATTTATATGCTGAAAGTTTGCGTGAAAGAATTAATTATCCCACTACAGATTCCCTCATATTAATGGGTACAAATTAATTTAACAATTAATATCGCGTTAATGTATTCAAAATTTACCCGTATTTAAAATTCTTCAAATATTTCATTATTAATCGAATTATTATACCTTGAAGAGTTAATTTTACAAGAACATCACGTATGCTTAAATAAACGCACGACTCAATGATCGGTTTGTGTTCCTCAATGGTAGGTAGTACGTAGTTGAAGAAGCCCAGAAGCCAATAAAAATGATAACCATCGTCCCCGAGTTTTCCTCTGATAACGGCAGCGATAAAATCGGTAGTTACTAATTTATACGATCGCAACATGTACATAGGCAGAACATAGATCTAGACGCGACGCGGCCGACGCGACGTATATGTGAACGGTTTGTATGCAGATGTTAGTCGAAGGATGGGACCACCGGCTTACCGATCCTAGCAGATACCGCTAATAGCCGTGCATGCTAAGTATCATCCGAATGGATAAAAGCAGCCAGGGTGCGCCGCATCAATCACGGGACGTCTAACATGGACGACAGTGCCAGTATTGACGATCGACTGAATAGGTCCACAAAACATCTCTTACCGTATATTATCAGTAGAATCGATAGATAAAAAATTATCGAGTTTTTACGAAATATTTTCATTTGTTGTTATTACCCAAAAATAGATCAGAGAAATTTGGTCCTTCGAGCCGAATTCTTGCAAAAGAGCATTTCGTCTCGTTTTAAAAAGTCTTAAGTAACAAGAATGATGGAGATCTCCAGATCTGTCTTTTAATATTTGCAAAAGGATCTTCAAAAATCTTTTTAAACCCCTGCAAATCTGAAAATCGGCAGGATAGTTTTCAGATCTACGAAGATCTCTTTAAATATTCACAGATCCAAAACTAATTTTTAGATTTTATATATTGTTACTCTAGATACGTGTCCCTGTACACCTTGTAAACACAATTGTAGTCGTCCCTTTGAGGAGTTCAAGTAGCAGAACGATGGCATTCAACAACCTGTTAAATCAATGTTGGCAACCTGTCCGTTGAACATTGCGCGACAGCTTGAATAAACGTTACCCTTCTAATTGCCTTTAACACGGTTAGCGGAGCATAAAATTCGGGGGAAATAAGCCCGAAGGGCGCTAAAAAACCCCGACGAACCTTCTCGAAAACGTTACCAAATACTGACTGCACTGTCGGACAATGATAACCTTCGGGCCGTTTTTATGACAGAGAACGGTATGGTCGTCCTTCGTAAAATGTTTAAGGGACCCGGAGGGACTGCGCTGGGCGAAAAGGAGTGGCAACTAAAGTAGAATGAACGCAATAAACGAAGATAGGCTCACGCACATAAAATCAATTAGACTGGGAATTGCTTCAGATAACGACCGGCGATAATCCTTCTCAGTAATAAACTTGTTAATTGCAAGAGAACCAATCCCGTCCGAAGACGCTTTGCCGAGATCGTAGGTAGCTAGGAGGCAGACGTTTCGCTGCGGTGGACCGCTTCATAATATACTTACACACACGTATTATGTATGTCAGTGTAGAATAATTGCAATTTTACATGAACGAATATTTTTTTATTTTCCAAAGGTGATTGTCGATATATAGTGTAGACAAGCAACAATTCCCTAACAATCTCCTGACTTATTCACAAAATTTTATTTTTGTTATCAAAAACAAGTCACTGTGTAATGTTACATTAGTTATATGATATTGGTAATACACCGTAAATTCTCTATAATGAAACTCGAGGAACGAACCACTTTCTTTCGTTATAGAAAGTACAGGACAGTACAGTAGTAAAGAAAATAATAATAATAATTTTAAAATACAAGGAGGTAGATACATTAAGGATTGCTTTTGGTCGACGCTGAGTTTCAAAAGCAAAATATTATTCTAAAGCTGAAATTTGTTTTGGCAGGTTTGTTTAGGTAGACGAAGATAAAGACTGATTGGACACGCACATCCACCTCCATCCCTTCCTTCTTATCCTGAGCCAATCTTTGCATTTCCCTAAAACCCGAATATGCCACATCTCTAACTATTTGCAAACAGTACCACTCTAGCTAGTACTACTCTTTGATAATGACGGTCTCGTCGAAGTAATTGTAAGAGTTTTTCTTTAAATACATTGTTGAAACTTTTCATATTATTTTTATTAGTACCGCTCTTCCTGTTTCTCTTTCTGATATGTCTCTAACTAAGTCTTCATGTTTCAGAAGCAGTCCTACCGTCCTATCTCACCTTTCTACTCTTTCCAATAACATTAGGATTACTATTTCTAATCTTTTCTATCCACGATATTTTTACCAGTTTTGGCTGTTTATGGAGATTTTCATGTTTTATGATTTGTTTTTTAAAGATATACGTCATTTCTGGTTCTATAGCTAATTTCGGAGCTCCAGGACGTGGTGCAACTTCGATGCTTGTTCTGCTACACTTAAATTTATTTAGTCAAATTCGAATAATTTCATGTAAAGAGCATGAGTCTCCCAAATGAATTTTCTTCGCAGTTTTCCTCTCCAAATTCGACATTTCTTCAATTCTAACTTTGCTCGAAATATTTCTATTTAAACAATTGGCAAACAACAAATTATTATCAGACTGATTTCAGACCGCAATGTATTTATTCACTGTGCCGTTATCAGTGGTGCATAGCATTTACATTTTGATCATGACCATCCTCCATAGCACTTATCACTGATGTACAGCAGCTCATCCTTGTTGCATAGGCAATCACAGAAACATACAAATTACAGCCAACAATTTCTACCAGAATTCGTAAGCTGCTAATAAATAATCTACTAGTATGTATTTACTAAACTGATCTCGTATATGAGTCATATAGCAAACCAACCAAGGTCAAATAATGTCTATGTTGTAGGAAAATTTTCATAATAAATGATTTCGTTATAGAGAGAGTTTACTCTGTACCGTTTGAATATATTCCAGAATTGAAGAATGTCATTACAGTATCGAGTTGCTTTAGACGACTAAAGATTATGACAACGCTTACCGTACAATTACCGAGACAAATCGGAAATTACGTTGCATATTGCTTGCGTCCATTGGCGTCGACCAAGCGACCGTTTTTGCATGATAAAGTCGAACATATTATACGCATAGGTAGAAGAAGCTTGTACGTGTATACGGATGCATTTTTAATATTCTTCAGATTGGTCCATTAATCAAAAGACTACAGAGCCAGAGGTAGCTAAGCTAATTAATCGACTTTAATGGCAAGCAATGAATTACAAATTCGATGGAACGGAACCCGGAGTCGATGGAGACCAACACGGCACAAACTGAACCCCTACGTCCTTCCGTTAGTGTTATTTTGCCCAGTGGCGCACGCTACGATGGGTAAAACAGTAATTGGAATGGGCATGTTTACCAATTACCCGGTCGCGGTTCATTTAAACGGTCAGTTATAAATGTTAAGTTAGTAATTTACTGTACCAGCGAACTCACATTTGCTGGAAGGGAAGTATCATTACAAAGAATGAGATAATGCAATTTTAACATAGCCAATGTAACACCATTTAAATTTTTGGGATAATTCACTTGCAATTATCCAGTCCGCGTAAACATTTCCGGCTCGAAGGACCAAATTCTGAATTGCCAATCTTACATTCAAATCTCTGCAATTACCTCTAAGGTTAGCGTTCTTATTATAAAATCTGAATCCTACTTCTAATATGCATCGCCCGCTACTTACTATCGCCTATGTTCGATTCGTATTTTTTTTAGAACTTTAGGACGCTTCAATATCAGATAAGAAGAGCGGGCTGAGGGAAAAAAGGCATTTTCATTTATAATTTGCCCCTGAATACTGCTGTTATGTTTAAACACCTCAACTATAAGTATCGTATGTGAAAAGTCCGGCTCGAAGGACCACAAAATTATGTTGTAACTACACAGTACAATTATATGTTACAGTTTCTTATTGATAGAAATTCCTTACATTTCTCTAGAATGGCCTTATTCTGTTAACTAACTTATCCAACCCTAGATAATTAACAATAAGTTACACTTTGACATGCAAGATTCGCATACACGGGTTTTCTTAATTAATTCATATGTGTTTAACGTTCAAGTAATCTCCCACTGTCTTTTTGTAATTACTCGTAGGTTAATTGTTGGCAACAATCGCGAGATTAGTAGGAAAAATAAATTATACATAAATGTATATTTTCATTGGACGGTTAGGCCAAAGTAGCAATAATAAGCAAATACAAAGTTTTTAGAAGGTCTTTGGCGACACGGCTTTATGATTTTGCACTCGCAACGAGCTGTTTACCGGTAATTATAGATGCTAATCGGTCACATTTTTAACAAACAATTACTTCACAGTTCCAGTTCACTTGTCCGCCTTCGACCGACATATATTAGTCATAAATAAATAGGCATGTTATCAAAACTACTGCGCGTTATTGTTACTTGCTAATTACGTTTTATTTTATTAATTAATAAGCGCTCTATGCTATTGCCACTTAATTCCTTTGTTTTACGGCTTTTGCACATGCGAACACGCACCTGATTGTTACAAAACTCATACTGTTCACACACTATTGTTGTGGATGTCTTTTTTATCTCTCCTTGAAATTCGAAGGATAATCAAAATGTAAATTGATTAATTATCTAACCTAACAATGTAAGCGTTATTAAGTAATGAATCCGGCTCGATGGACCAAATCATAGATCACATTTTTAAAATACCTTCTACATTGAAAAAAGTTTATAAATATAGAATAAACTAGAAGAAAATGATGGGAACGGTCAGTCGAATTGGTTTTTATTCAAGACATACAACCAATTAACGAAGATAAGAACAGATGAAAGTGATGCAAACGGGTATTAAGACATGCGGCCGCTGTCAAACATTTCCATATCCGATCTGACCAACAGCAATTATGGTTTTACGAGGAAAGATGGCATTTTATGGAAACCGTCCGTCGCATAATAATACATGATAATTATATTAGCTATATAAGTACGAGAGCGCGACAGCTAGTCCGAAGATCGTATAGTTCATATACTGGGTGATTTTTAAGCAACTGTTCTGAATGAAACCACAAAATAAGAAAAATTGTTGAAAAATTGAGCATTCTACCACTGAATCACCGATGCTTCACTTAAAGTGCATCTAAGTTAATTTAAATTGAATTAACGGCAAGATACAAAAAGTTTCTTTTTTGTTTTGTGCTCATCTGTGGCACAGCGCCTTTCGAATACTGTAAGTTCAATTCCCTTCTTTTTATAATTAATACCGAAAAATAACATATACGATTTTAAGGTTTTCTGATACAAATTCAACGAAAACCTAATATATTTCACCTCTGTTTAAGACAGAGATGGACGCGCATATTCGGTGACCATTTACATTTTCCACCGTTAATATTAGACAGTATACTTTCGCAGCTGCAGTGGCGCAACATTACGGATTTTATCACAATTTTAGTTCAGTTACAATTTTCTAAAGATAAATGTGACTTCTGTTCTTTCTACCTTTTCTTGCGTTTTATCTATATGGTTCATTTTAATATTGATAAATAAATTTATAGATTATGAGGCAAAATAAATCCAAAAAATAAGTGTTGTTTATTTAGGATCTATTTAGTCCCTTAACCTACAGCCACCACTGATTTCAGGCAATTTGCTTACGGTACAGTGGCCGGCACGTAAGGAAATTCAGCGACGGTCAGATTGACAGGTAGGTAGGCGGAGACTTTTAGCATGGCAATAAATGAAAGAGCCAATAAGAATATAGCTGGACCTAAACGTCAACTTGTAGTTCAGGGGCGCGTATCACTGAGAGAAAAAGTACTGAACACGGAACACAAGTGAATTCATTCAACTGATTTACTTACCTTAATGGGGTTTTAATGATGTATGCTAAGTGAACAATTAAATTTTAACTATCATCATGAACATGAGGAAAAAAACCGGTTATAAGCACCTAATTATATAAATCTAGGAGTAATATAATAGCTAATTTAAATATTATTAGGTATGCATAGGAATAAGTTGTTGACAAACAAAATAAAGTCGAATGAACAAAACTTGATAATATGAATTGTGTAGTGTATCTTATCCAGGTCTCTTTGTTAAAGCATTTGTTAGAAAACTTAGTTTGTACAATCGATCTTTACATTTGTTATTTTTATATTTCGTAGTTTCGTTTATAGTTGTACGATTTGCGCATGTACCAGAAGTCATAAATAATGTTGTTTAGTCTGGGTATCAAGTTCGCTGGCAGCGATAGAAGAATATCGTGGTTAGTAGTTGTAAGTATATTATTTCTTTACAGACAACCACTTCTTTACTCTGTTAATTTGAAACTGTTTGCCATTACGCTACTGAAATTTGCTGAGCAGTTATCATTCTGCCCTAAAGGGGCTAGACTTTGCCACTGCGCATCCGATGATTTATGGCTTTTGAAACTCGTTACGTGCCGGCCACTGTACTTCAGCTCCAATCAGTGGCGTAACATGAGGGAATTTATCATATTCACAAATTTATCAAATTCTGATTATTAAATTTTATAGACATAACAAGCAGATGTGTGGACTACGGCGCAAAATAAATTCTTTGACACCTTTCAGATTTATTCCGTCCCTTACCCCTCCAATAAGCACATCAAGATTTGCGTTGTTTATAGTTGAAGATACACCCTGTACATTACGCCGTGGCGTCGTAGAGTGAGCGCTCACGTGAAGACGGGCCCGTATATTATTTTATATTTTTATGTCGGTAGTTAAATACTGTCGCCCCGATATGGTTCCGTTGGCCACAACGACTTTATAGGCAATGCTGGCGGCGTAAATTTTAATTTTTATTCGTCCCTCGCTCCTAAACATGTCGATAAAATTATTAAATTGCAATTGTTGCGAGCGCTCGGCCACGAAATGCCCGACATAATAATCACGAAATTACGGCGCGCGCGGCATCGCATTCGCATCGGCGACGTGCCCTTCCCATACATACAACCGTCGGCGACAACGATTCTCTTCCGATTTTTGCATGTTAATGTAAAAACACGCGCGAGGCGGCGGCCGTGCGGACGGCGGAATTTTTAAATTGTATAAAATTAAGATGTGCCAAGTTTTAAAAAGCGACCCCGTAACGACACGACCGATGCGACGGTCGATGTGGCGGCGCATCAAAATGCGAACTTTATAGGATCGCAGCGAGCGAAATTCAAATGCCGACTGACCAACAAACAGCCTGAGAGTGCAGCAATTAACTATAACACGTGAAGGTATATTTTGTGCGAAATTAACTGGTTACAAACTGCATGTGCTGCATTATATCGAGAAAATAAACATAATATCCGAACATAAACTAAACTAATTGGTCACCTAGTTGTCCTCAGGATTGTATCATCTGAAGTTACATAATTGTGTGTCAATAAATATGTTCAAAAATTAAAGAAACCTAATTTGGGCTCTTCTGTTATTGATAGGTGATCTGAAATAGAAGGACACTTCAAGGGCGGCCTTGTGTTTTTTCCGAGCCCTGATCAGATTATGTCGAAGAGAAAAAAACTAATTTCCCGAAAACCTAGCGAGCTATAAAGCCATGCTCATACATATAATGTACCGAAATGTTTTGATAACAGGCAGGCTTACACACACGGGTCTGTCTTTCAATGAAATACTTTAATTAAAATAATTTGCACAGTATAAAGTTGTTAACATCTTCTCGAATGTACGCTGTCGTCTTTTTCATCAATCGAAACTGAATTAATTGTAGAGTATGGGGTTATCAGGTGACTAAGAGCTTGGGCTTAAGAGATTGTATCTCCTTCTGTCTATCGGCATACACTAGAATGAGTAATTATGATTTCTGAGGTATGAAAATCTATAACTAGGTCGTGGTGAACCCTGGATTCTATTATTACTACTTTAAAAGTATTAGTTTTTCAGCAAAAGCAGGAAAGTGTCATGTATGAAGTTCTCGTTGACGATATAGCGATGAATGCATTCGTCACCAACGAGAACGCTTCGACCACGCCATTGAAGATGTCTTCCGCAGAAGAAGACGAAACGTCTGGTATCATTAACCAACCAAGACCACGGCAACTTAGCCCGGAAATTATTTCATCAATTAATATCTTAAACTATCAAGCTGAGGTTTCAAAAGATCGAACTAAAAATAGTATTCTGTTTATTTCATTAGAAGAATAACAATTAGAATAAAAATTTTTTTTGTGATAATAACATTAATTATTTTACTTGTCACACATAATTTCGTTTAGAATAATAATAACCCTCTCTCGGCTTTTTTATATACTCATATGTTTAATCATAATTTTTTCTTTCCAAGTTGACTCTCTCGATCGTTTACTACATAAAATACAGTAAGGCTTCTTATGATCAAATTCACTGGTTAAAGTTACAGCTGTTTGGATGAAATAATAATTGTTCCAAACAGAAGAATGGTTATTGGTTTTGCGTATGTGGAGGAAAAATGTTATTCTCTTATCTCTTGTAGTGTCTCTTCACAATTACCAAATATAAAAGAGATAATCTTGTTGTAGAATGTGTAAACGCCCATACGATGACCAAGTGGTCATAATTCCTTTCGCGCCATCCAAAGAAAGTGCAAAATTACTATCCATTACTTTCTACAAGCAGATATTTTATTAGATAAAAGGAACATTTCCAATTTCTCTATCGGTCTATCGTAACGGTCACTAGGTATTAACTTATATATAATACTTTCCACTTTTATTTTCATTCCTTCCTCCTCGTAACGTTCTTCAACAGTTTTCTTGGTCGCCTTCCATTAAGTGTATTATCTGCAATCGGTTTCCGGGGGACGATTTGCCTTCTGTCCGTTGCTGGGTTGATTTTAACGTTTTCCATCAACCGACTACTCAGGTGAAACATATGCCCCATCGTCGCCCGTTTTATTACAGGTGCACGCGCACCTGCCCGCACATACCTATATACAAAACACATACATACTAACACAAACACACACAGACAAACACACAATCGGCGGCAATTGTTGAATTGCGTGTGTATTCGTAGACGTGCAATAATAAAACAACTCCTCTTCGAAAGAGGATCGAAGATATCTGTGTCTATGTATGTATGTATGTTGGTATGGCACGCGGGGTAGTCGTAGTAGGCAGGTAATGCTACTTAACTTTTTCATTCTTCTTTTTTTTAACGTTCCGTTTGATACAGTTCACCTGCTTGACCTCGACAAAGTTGATTAGTTTTTAATGACAGCCGTTACACTTTAATTTTTCACTAGATTTCCAAAAGTGCGCGTTAAATATTTTGTAATACTTTGAGACATATTTTCCTATGAAGTTTTCTGCGAGACGGTAATTATTAAGAAAATAGTGAAATAATTAACTAATATTCTCTTATCTAGAGCTCGAGAAGAGTCCTCGAAGAAAAACGCTGACATTGAGAGAAGTGTATAGTGGCCAGTAAAGTCTGCAGTTCCTATGATACAGTTGATATAAAACAAAAACCTCAAGAAAAAGTAATGCCAATTTAGATAGTAGTTACGAAAATTCTTGAAAACTAAATGTTACAGAGGTTCGTTATTTGAATTAACTTTCTTCAAAAGTTGATTGGATTAAATTGGTTTTTATAACCCAATGATAGTACTTTCAACAAAGTGAATGCTGTCGGTTGGAAATTTACTAACATTATTCATTTCTTTCACATGATATAGTTAATACTCTATCCAATCATTAGTGGAGTAGATTTACTTGTGACGGTCTACCAAATGTGAATGTGTACCTTACAGAAACTCATTATCAAAAATTGTAAACGAAGCTCCCATAGTTTTAGTATGTCTGTCTGTCCGTCTAATACTCATTCCCAAGATAGCGAACAAGAGAGTTGATATTAATCAAATTAATTAATATTGATGAAACGGACGAATGAATATGAAACATTTTTATAATAATTATGAACCGAGAAAACTTTGCAGTATACCTGTAAAAGTCTTGATAAAGACATAAAATGTCGAAACATTAAATTCTACATATGTTTAAAACCTTTTGTAACAAGCTTTTTCTGTTTGTCGTAATTATTAAACAAATTAATGAAAAGGGTGAGTTACCCCAATTTGCCACAACGAACTTTATATAGTGGACACACACACCCATCCATTTCTAGGTGTCTTTTAGTTCACATATCAATAAGAACCAGGAAACTAAGACCAGAGATGTCATTTCCAACATTGTTTGCAATGCTGAATATGGTTTCAGAATTACCTCGGTTGATGTTCATTTAAATATTGGATTGTGTAAGCAGTTACTTTGTGATAATCAATCATCATCAGGAATTTAACTAAAACAAACACTAACTTTCTTTTTCTATTACTTTATTTTTCACAGATTTCTACTATAGTTTAGGCAATACAGTTGCCATTATCAAGCGATTCGATTAAAATAAACGTGAATAGGGAAACCTATTGTAAATGCCTACATTCCCAAAATACAGATGTCACACTCTATTCACATTTATTCTAATCGAATCGCTTGATAATGGCAACTGTGTTGCCGAAACTATAGTAGCAATCTGAGCAAAATAAAGTGATAGAAAAACAAAGTTAGTGTTTCTTTTAGTTAAATTCCTGATGATGTTAATTTAGCTTGTTCAATTTTGAGATTAAGACAAATTTTAATTCGCCAAGGCAACTCTGAGTTCAGATTCGAGTTCGCCGTCGAAGAGTACAACGAGAATGATGACCATCTTTGCAGATTATTTTATCAACTCCCCCAACGATTATTTTTTCTGCTAATAAGTTTTCGTTTTTTGATGAGAAAACTGCAAGATTATCCCTCCCTCCCTGCGCCAACATTTTCATTTATTATTGCTCACTTCAACTCTTAATTCCTCTCAGAGATATCAATGCTTATTGTTTAATTAATGCAATTCTACTTTATAATTAAATTGAAGTCATATCACTAAAATTAATTGCATTATTCTCACTGACCGATGTGGACTCTAACTAACTATTCTTTTATCAGCGTCCATAGGATCAACCCACTTTTATTACGATACTTTATATATATATATATATATATATATGATACATTATTAAAGCGCGAGTACTGCAGTCCGTTGTTCTCTACACATTACACTTGGCAATTTCTAACATAAAAATAAAATACATTCATTATAAGTATAGATATGTAAAAGTACAATAATATAGCTAATAGTAATAATAATAATAATAATAATCATCATCCTAAGAACTGCTCTAATTATACTTCACTATAAAATACAGTTACATTATATACCTTCTAATTGTTTTAATTACCTACCGAAGTTCTTTTGTACGTTTTTCATTCTCTAACTTGCTAACTTGTTCCCGTTCTTTTTTTTATCAACATCTAAATACACAAGGCGTAATAAATATAAAATGTTCACTACAGGTAGCGCAAGTAGGTCTTGCGACAATTTCTTTTTTACGCTAAGTATATATAAATAATAATCAAGAAGCGTGTCATAAGAATTATTTCTTGCATAAGCAATCGATACAATTTCCTCAAACTAATTACACCCAAGTACGACTTGGTTTATTAATCATTTTGCGGCGATTTCCATAAAACAATTGACAATACTCGACGGAAACAAACATCAATTAAACTTGTTCGATAAACAACAGAGAAAAATTTACCAATAGTTACACAATTTCTAGATAAGATCGATTGCAAATAACATTAAAGCATGTTTTCGTGTCTTTTACGGCAAAATACACTAAAAAATCTAAAAGAGACATCAACGGTGTATCAAGACACGAACCTGACTGAATAGTTCGCACAATTCCCACGAATTTTAATGATGGAAGTTATAACAACATACTTCTATCAAAAATGTGTCAGAAATTTTAATAAAGCAGTAAATTACGGACTACAACAAATAAAACAACCTTTTTACAACCTCTGATACAGTAACGAGAATTCGTCTATATTAATTTTATCAATGATCATAAATCGCAAACATCTATCACATATAATGATTTTTGTAGCTGTATATTACGTTTGCACACATTTGCCAGACAGTTAACAAAACACTTACATACAGAGCGTTTGTTTTCTAGATAAAATAATACGATTTAAAGAAATAAATGTAAATAATTTTACAATAACTGACGATAATTTCATTGATGTATCTTATGAAACCTGGAAACGTAGACCTGATTTGTACTTTATTTAATCAAAATCGGTGAGGTAAACGCTAAGACAAGCGATCTTAAGGAAATCGATCTTCAGATGTCAAAATCGCAGGCAAAAACTATTCTACTTTATTCAAAAAAGAAGGAATTAAAATCCTTATTCGTCTAAATTTTAAGATCAACAAGTAGGCACAACGAACCGAAAGCCACATCCCACGACCGGTTTCGACCTATCGGAATCAACAGTGTAATTCAATACCGATAGGGGTATTAGCCCTCGGAGTAGTTGTTTCTGTTGATTCCATATTTATATTTATATTTATTCTACTCAAAGGCATATTAACTATTAAAAGACATCATAGTACGATAATACATTAAAAATACATTTTGTTATATATTGTTAAATAAAATATTTGTGAACGGCACGACAAAACGGACGTAGGTGCATAAGCGTAAATCACCCTGTATACCGTTTTATAATATTAATTTAATTGAGTTGTAAAGGAAGAAAAAATAGCTCTGGCACATCAGAATTTTTATGACAAACGAAAAAATCGGACGAGGCGGACAGAGCAAGGCGCAGTTTATGAGTTAATAAAACTACAAATCTTGACTGTGATTTAAACATTGTAAAGTTGTTAGATGTCGACTGTTTCTAATAAACTAATAAAGTCTTCTCAAATGGGAAACGTTTCCCATGGAGAGAGACCTTGATGGATACATGTTTAATTGCTTACGGAATTGGTCGCCAACAAGGTATTTTACATATTAGGTACAAGGAATGTTTCGTCCATTTTTCTAACGAAATCGTTGGGTTAACGTTTAGATAGTAGCTACAAAATAAAATAAGTTCTATTTTGCAAGGTAAATCCCTCGTTATCTTCTGTTATACGTATCACTATATCATAATGTGCCACTTTTCTATGGTTCTAAAGTATAGGTAGGTTTGTAAGGAAATTTCGTGGAGCTATCTCTTCTCATTATTTAATTTAATCGAAATTTTTAATTAAAAACAATTAACGTTTTCAGTATGGAAAAACGGGCGTAACCGAAGGTGCCACCAAATTATACCTGACCAAAAAGGGTCTTTGAAAAGGTACAACCGATTGTGCCACTAACACCTAATAGGTAGAAATAATTCTAATAAGAAAGAAAAATACTTTAGTGATATTTTATGGCATTTATTTAACTATAATTAATAAGGCATTATAAACACATACATATACATATATCAGTCAACAATTTTTTCAACGTAAATTTGATACACATTTTATATAGTTGATGATTCGATTCCATGATAGTTTTCAATTACTTCCTACGGAGGCATCCTTAATTGTGAAAGGTGTTTTTAAACTTTGAATCTTGACATAAGTGTTAACTTCAAATTTTTAACTTCTCGACAAATATATAAATATATATATTGATGAATGAGCTGTGTAAAGAGATTCCTTAAATTTTGAGTGAACTGATTCCCACGCGTTTGTCATTTTCGTGACTCAAGGATCACACTCCTTACCACTACCTCATCAGGTAGGTGAGCACCCTTTTCTCTAGTGGCAAGATTGGTTGTTTACTTTTAAAACCCCAATTTTATAGCAGGTAGATCTTTATTTTTAGTGGCAACTTCGGTCCCACCGGGAGAAACGTTATGGTTAAAATTCACCTTCGACAACGGTATTCAAATTTTATTTTGACTGGTTCAACTGGTATAATAAAATGGTACTACTACTAAATATACTTTAATTACATTTTATTAATATTATTCTTTAGACATTTCTTCGTTATCCCCAATATAAATATTATCACGACATCCTTATTTAATATAAGCGATTCATCGAAACTGCCTGTAGGTTGTTGATGAGGGCTAACGAGGTTTCTATAAATTTCTAACAATGCTGAGAGGGTCGCAACCTACAACGGAAGGAAATGATATGTTTGTTCTGAGTTTTCTAATCCACATTACCAGCCGGTTTTTTACTTTTATAGGCAAATTTAATTTCTCGATTTTACTACATACTTAATCCATCATTGATTGAGATCTCCTGCATTACACTTTTACAATGTACGCAATTTAATTTACATTCCTTTTGTTATTTTTGTGTGAGAACAAAATTAAGAGATAAATTTTCAAACGGAACGAACGCTGTAGTGGTCGGTGTTGCGAAATTCGATCGTCGAACACGCGATAGTATTAAGAAATGTCGCGTTAATTTCCGCCCCTCTTGCGTCAACCCCTTCGTCGAACGTGTTAATTCGGCCGGTACTACTACAACAGCCAGGCTCTGATTTCCATAAAACAAGGTCAAGTCTTAATTGAAGCATTCGCGTGAGTGTACCTCTTATTATTATTATTACTAAGGACGAAAACGATCCAGTGAGCAACTTCGATGGGACAATAGAAAATTCCACCGATATTCAATTATTTATTAATGACACTATTGTGTTGAATGAAATTTCTAGAAATTCAGCTTGAAATTCCAAATATACCACCGACACATACAAAAGTGCCATTAAAATTGGAAATTCATTAAATATTTATTTATGTCTAGACGAAGAGAGATCTGTGTCGTAAATTTTACAATTTGTTAGTAATAAATAACACAATTGCGAATTATGACCTACTTAGAATATTCACAATTATTCATATAAATATGAAATCAACAGAAACAACTACTGCGAGGGCTAATACCCTCTACCGGCATTGAATTACACTGTTGATTCGGGAAGATTCTTAGATGATGATAACAATTCAAAAAAGGAAGGTAATAAATCCTTTTTCGTCTAATTACAAAAGATCACAGATCCCATATTTGGAACGCGTCCTACACAGTAGGCACAGCGCCCCGAAAGCTATATCTCACGACCGATTTCAACCTATCGGGTCTCATCAGGTGGGCACTGGCAGAAAGACTTTTACAAGTAAATGGTAGATTCAATGTTTTAAATAAAATGTGCAGGAAACGAAAGTTGTATCTTCACTCTTTGTCAATCAAAAGTTACAATAACGAAACTTTCTAAACTCTGCGAAAATATGACATAATAGAAAACTTCATCCCCCGTTTTCGGTATCATCGGGTTTTTAGTAATACCTCTTCCAGTATGTAATCAACTCTACAAAGGTATTTACGTCGAAAATTTTGACCCTTTACTTGAGTTTGATGGGTACCGTCAGCGGAAAGAGCATTTTCTCATATATAGTGAAATGTCTCAATAACGGCCAATAAAAATTGCACGAAAATGTGACCGTTCTGTTGACGGACAACAAATGCTCAGTAATTCAATCATAACAAGGTGGTCAGGTGGTCAGTTAAACTACGACATTCCACATCTCTAACTATTTGGGAACAGTAATTTAATATAGATCTTCCTTTCTTTTCTATCAACGGTAATTTCAGAGTTCGTACAGAAACTCTTTGAGAATGACATCGCAGTCGAAACAATTGTAAGAGACCATCTTATCCTCCTATCATACCACATCTCGAACGCTTGCAACTTTTTCCACGCTTCGCACCAATACAATGCCGTGCTCCAAACATACACCTTCGATAATTTTCTTCGAGTTTCCAATTGAACCGATCGCAAGCACAACAGTGATTTATTTCATTGTCTGTGCTAGTTATCCTTCGTTTTATGTCTCTACCGCTTTTTCCACCGTGAGTTGCCTAACTTTCTAGATATCGAAAATCGACTCCAATTATTCTATTAGCAGAAATCCAATACATACAATACATCTATGTATATACAGTTTAATTGTTTATATTATTTATTATTCGGACTATATAACGTGCAACGATGTAAAAGAAGCGACGGGAACTATCGCATTTATTGCAGCAGTAAATCGCTTCGGCCGCTATAAATCGTCACCGCCCGATCGCGTTCTAAATTGCTACTCCGCGGTTGCGTTTCGCGCGCTCTCCCATCCGCGCATTATTCCTATGCCGCGACTCGACTCTGCTCTCCCATAAACAAACCGCTCGATTTGAAATTATGATTTCTGTCTTCGCCATACAATCATATATGCCCTACTGGTCTGCGTATATGTGTATACGTTTATATGTCTGTGTAATTTAGTGACTGAACGTTGTCGCAGCTGCACCTTCACGTATATGGCAACCGACCACGCCATCATTATAATCAACACGAAACTAACACGGAACTGGACACTGTCGGAGAGGATTAAAGATTCGATTTAATGCGAAAAAGGTCTTTACACTAACGCAACGAGAAAAGCAACTTCTTTGGACACTGGGTTAGTGTCTGTTATTTAAATAATGTCGAATATAAACAATACAGTGCAAACTAAATAATAGGAGGTATGCTTTTTAAGTAAGTGCGGTTTTGAAATTAATAAACAACGTGCAAAGATATCTTAATTATTTTATTTTTACATGAAAGCCTATACCTTAATCTACTTTTCTACATAATTTCCTTCAATATTGAGGAACTTGTCATAACGTTTGACCAGTGACCAATTTTTGAATACCCTTCTCATAGAACTCTTCCGGCTGACTTGTTAACTGTTAACCACTGCATCACGGCTGTTTTGACTTCGTCATCATCTTGAATACGCTGACCGCCCAGATGTTTCTTCAAGTGCAGGAAGAAATGGTAGTTACTGGGCGCCAGATCAGGGCTATAAGGAGGATGATCTAGAGTTTCCCGGTGAAAAGATGTGATCAGATCTTTGGTCCAATTAGCTACATCTTTAAATGCTCTCACCCACTTCCTTACCATTCCATCACTCATAATGTTTTGTCCGTAAACTGCACAGATCTCAGATCTCACGATGAATATCAATCGGTTTTAGTCCTTTAGCAGTAAGGAATCGTATAGTAGCCCAAACTCACGATTATCGGAGACATCTTAAACATTTAGTAAACAACGTAAACAAGGGCGAATCAGACTGTAATGGCGTCCGTACGTAGATGAGAGATGTATGTATTCAGTGTGCATGCGCGGAACGCTGACCGCAGCGCTGCGGCGGCAGAATTTCAAAACGGTATGTTAAGTAACTGGCTACCTCCAATAAAACCGCAAATAGTGACTAGAAGATGACATTGTGCTCGTAAATTACCAAATTTTCACGTTCAAAAATCCCTTTAGTTTTATTTTTGAAAGCATCCAACAGGGATGCCTCGAACTTGCGATGTACGCGACGCGATACGACGAGTCGGCCATTACAGGCGATGTTGAGACCGCAGTGGCGACCGCGACGGTTGCCACTGATGTCGATACCACGGACTCGTTAGCGATTATGAGTTATGCTCTTTTTACGAACTATAAACAAGCACTACTTAATTTCGCAGTGACATTATGGCCGCGATCGGCCGGCAAAACCGAACGATAATTTATGAAAAATAAACAGGCTACGGACCACGACGAAGACGACGATGACTACGACGGTCGCGCAAAAAATCGCTCTGGTCCCATTATGCATATTTCAACACCTCGTTTTCGCCGTCCCCATCCGTCCGTCCTGATCCGCAATGCGTACCATTCGAGACAAGACACAACGAGAAACAAAAGTGTTAACGGAGAGAGAGCATTGCTGCGGATCCAACTCAATAACCGCACCGATCATATATATTGTATATGTGAATATACGAATACGTACGAAGGTGTACAAGAATTGGCTGTTTTTATCTCTTGCATAATAACATAAACTAAATGTTCTATGATATTAGGCATGCACATATAAAATTAATGGATAAATGTACATAACATACCGTTTATTTACAACCTGAATAGTTTAAAGAAGATCGTAGCACAGGGATTTTTAATGAAAGCAATGTCAAATAAACAACATTAAATTTACATTTGGTCTATACTGAAGACGTTTGCTTAAGAGTGAAATTTAATTTATCCATTTTTTCAAAGTAACAAAAGTTCTTTCACAAAAAATGCTATAACTCAGATACTAATAGTGCAACAGCTGTCAAATTTATACACGCGTCTTTTGAAGGTTAGGGCTAACTAAAAATCGTATTTGATACTAGTAGCGCCATTTATGGGTCAGCCTACGAACTTTTCAGCCCGCCTGTTATTTCAATAGGTTTAATTTCAAACTTTTGTTTTGAATGTGTAGAATCTTATAATCTAAATTGAAATTGTTTTTCTTTAAATAAATCTGGTTCTATATTACTGAAACTAGCCCAATGTTCTTTTATACGAATTTCGAATGATCTGCCGGTCTGACCTAAGGGGTACATGTCGGCTGTATTTATATGTTTCTCTGGTTGACATGTGTGAAATGCTGTGTAGCAAGGATGAAATGCTACGCACTAGGGAGAAATGCTACGTACTAAGGGTACAAATTAGGAGTACTGATGGAAAAGGTTGCCTGAGTAGTATGTGTAAATTGATATTCACAAGGGATTAGATTAGGGTGCGGTATGGAAGATCCTCGTGATTATTAGAATGTAAATTTAAACGGGTTCGACTAGTTATACATAAGGTATATTAATGCCACCCCCTCAACTTTTTCAAATTGTCGTTTTGTCTCGATAACACTCCGGCATCTTCTCAAACACCGCAACGCACCGGTTCCAGCAAAACGATATATTACAGCTTTATCAATAGTGCCCTGTTCACATATGAAAGAATGCCTGCCTGCTGCCTACTTGGCTACTGAATTCATTTGAATATATATCAGCCAGGACATTAATCAAATAGTAAAAACAAAACGAACTCATTAGAAAAGGTACCAGCTAACGTACGCTATTACCATCTATATAATCTATATACACACACCCACACACACTCATACATATATCTAAACAAAGATATAAAACACAGAAACGCACAAACGGTCGAGTCAATTGGCATTTGTTCTGAAATGAAAATAAAGAAATACGAGAAAAAAGTGAATGAAAAAACATTCAGCCAAGTCAGTCGTCGGTAAGAACGCTTTTAATACGTCACTTTTTGTCAAGCGGACCGTGGCCGTACGTAGAGCAACAAAGGGCCCCTGCGCGCACATGTTAATGGCAATTAATGAATAACAAAAACGGGGAGAATGGCGTTTTTTTGCCGACAAAGACAATAGCAGATAAATACGTCTAAATATGCGAGATGGTCCGTTCGTTTGTTCGGGCAGAAGCAACGCAAGTACATATGTGTGTATCCCTCTACCTACCGTTGTTTGTAAAGGTACATTTATATGGATACTGTACGGCGTTTGTGATTTAAATATCGAGGCGGCCGCGAGCGCGGGAACCGCACATTATATTCAAATCGGAGACCACCGGGTCCTCTGACGTCAGATGTCCATCAGACTGACAAGGAAACCTTTGCCAGTTTTTCTTATTACATACACATACATATACACATACACATACACATACACATTCATATACATACGCACTCCCGTATTCTCATGATATAAAAGCACCTTATGCTATTTTCGATCAAAACAAAACATCTACCTACGCCACTGTATAATGAATATGGAGAAAATATTCGATGGGTCAAAGGGTATTCCAAAATGTATGCGTTTAAGCTATTAAAGATAGACCAATTAACGATAAATGAATAATTTATTATCACTTTTTTATTTACAAATCCTTTTGACTATAGTTTCGACAAAAAAGCTTGTCATTGTCAAACGAATAATTCAAATTGAATGAATACAAACAGATTTGTCAAAACAAATGATTACAAATTGAATCATTTAGATTAAGAAAAGATAATTCCAATTTTGCAAACCATATTTTAGAAACAGGCCATCAGTTTCCTACTATAGAAAATCTTAAAATTATTCATAATCTAAATAAAGGCATTAAACTTAATATTTTAGAATCCTCAGAAGTATACAAAGCATCAAAAATTTCCGAAAATAACCTATTAAACGACCAGGTAGATTTGTACCACTCAGTATTATTCAGTACATTTAATAATTAATGGTATTTCTAAAAAATATATATAAACACTACTGTACATCCGTTTACATTCATTCAATTTGTAATCATTTGTTTTGACAAATCTGTTTATATTCATTCAATTTGAATTATTCGTTTGACAATCACAAGTTTTTTTGTCGAAACTATAGTTAAAAGGATTTGTAAATAAAAAAGTGATAATAAACAAAGTAGTGTTTATTAATTTATCGTTAAGATGAATTATCACAGAGTAACGGCTGAATCAATCCAATTTTTAGACCAATTAACGATTAAAACGTCAGCTACACATAGAATTGCATTTATGACCTCTACTTAATTCTAACGTTGGATATTAATCCGAATAATACATTGCAGATATATATCTATTTACAAAATTTGAAATAAAACAACTTCGAAAACTTTCACTGTAATTTATTAACTAAACTCTATACGTATTATTTTTTTATATATTTTTATTTTTATATTATTTCGCCTTATAAATTACAGAGAAAGTTTTCGAAGTTGTTTTATTTCAAATTTTGTATTATGTTTCACCAAGTGATAACGGCGAATATTTTAAATTTATATATCTATTTATTAACCTACTTACTTACTTATTCTCACCCCCCAGACAAAACGTACTGCTTATGAACACACATAAGCGGGTAACAGTCATTAGGGTGTGTTTATTCATTTATTCATTAACACAACAAAAAATAGAACAATGCAGAAGTCTGTGTGGTAAATTAAATAGAATAAAATCAAATATCACTTCTGTTGTGAACATTTAAAAAACAACTTTAGAACCAGTCTCGCGTTGATAATGCCCATAGAATAGAAATGGGCAAAACACGTGCTGTTATTTTAAAAAATATTGTAGTGTACAGGGGTGAGTTGAACAGATTTAAGGTTCTTAAGTGTAGGATGAAACTTATTAGCGCTGATATTACTTTCCCAACGAAAAATCTTTGTCATAGCATTTTTCCAAAAATTTATTTCAATTAATGTATCGGACGATTGCAAAAACCGCGCAACACAAATGGCTTTAATTATTTATCGTTAATACCAACGTAAGATAGAAATCGAGGCATATCAATAACTTCACTTAAAGCTGTCCAAATGTTTTAATGAAGTAAAAATATAAAATTTGGGACGAATTTCAAAGACATTTACAAATTTTTAACAATGTTGAGGTAATTCTTCAGGTAAAAGAATAATATTATTCTATATAACATTGTGTTTGTTTGTTCTGTTATTATGAAGTTACAAGAAATTAAAGTCTCGCCGATTCAATAAATTTATTTGTTGGTATATCTGCTTTACTACACAACCTTTTCATATCAGCATGGTTACCATAATCGAGTACAGAATCATTAAGATAAATAATTAATCTGGTTGAGTTTGGCTCGTCCAAATAACGCTAAGATATTATGAAGTATTAGATATTCTTCTAAGTTAGCAAGTACCTTAAAGTTCAATCCAATTGTATTTATATCGAGTTTTTGACCAAACCACAACATTTTGTATTGTAAATTGGTTTAAAAAACTGATAATTAAATTCTTGAAAGGGAAAATACAATTATCGTCAAGTTCTCATCTTATTCTCTTACTTAATACCATCGCACCATTCGTGGCGGTAGAGTGTGTAGCGAGAACCAGCTGAATTTTATTCTTCCTCGTAAATTATTTGCCAATTTACCGGAGATTGTTACGCGGTGTAATTTACTTGAAGGCATTTTACGATTTTATTGCCCACTTGTTATGTTACAAGTCGCTTCTGAATTAAGATTGCCTATCATTTATAACGTCCATTGCCGCGAAAATTGACATATACCAAGAACCATTTCGGACGATAGATAACGGCCTTAATGGATTTATATAAAAGGTCTACTCAAATTTGCAACGACAGAAAGACGGGACGAAATGATCGGAAATTTTCAACATCAGAAAACAAAATACATATTGTTTTGTTTTAGTTCGATTTGTTATTTTATTGGTATAATTATCTCGACAGCTTAATCAAATCCAACAGATTTCACTATCGATGTCTCATTCATCGCAAATTGTTTGTTCATTTCCTGCCATCCCGTCTATACTTTTGCTTCAAATTCAAATACCTCCTCATTTTTAACGCTTCTAACTTTGATCGTTCGGTTCCTTTAGAAATTCAAAAATATTTTAAATTTAACAACAATAACACCACAAACGATATGCAAAATTTTTTACGATCGGAGTCAGAATGGTAAGCCAACATATGTTACAATTTTTCTAGTGACTCTACGTATTTATCCATATTAAGTCCCCTGACTTCCTAGATAACGAAAATCGACGAATACTCCTACTTTTTTTTAATTAAATTAAATTTCAACCACCTTATATATACATTAATAAATACGTCTATATATATATATATATATATATTCCTTTTTATTTGTTTTTTTTTTCGTCCAACATTTCGGCAAGGTTAGCACCCCGTACCGTAAGCGGGACGTCGCGTCGTAATTTTCGGCGGACGCGACCGCATGATTTAAAAGGTGTGCGTGATTATGAAGAGAAAGAAAGAGAGAGGACAAAAAAGGCGACCGGCAAGCGACGATAGCACGCAAGAGATGTTAATTAAGAAATGAAGCTACCGGACAGACGCTTATAATGAGCCGCCAGACAAATTCAAAATAGCCGCCGATCTCGCTAAAGTCCCATCGATAATACCAGATCCGACAATACAGATCGTGAGTATCACACCATTTTTATCGTTTTCTGTATTGCCGCGTCTACAAAGTGTAATGTCGTTTACATTAACGATACTCTAATGATTAGGATAATTCTGCAGCCAGATTCGAATTCGCGTTTGAAAAATATATCTAAAATGATTACAAATACAAATAAAACACCAAGTTTTAAGTTACAAAATGATTTATTGACTACAATGATCATTTCGCCACACCGTGGCTTCTTCAGATGGAAGAATGACTAAACTAAAATTATTTACAAAATCATTATATACGTACCTACTAACTAAAATTAAATAGAAAAAAGGAGGGGGGAGGGACAAAGAATTTACCTTGGATTAATAACATTAAGTAGTGGTGAAAATTATAGGAGTTATAAATTTAGAACAGGTGAATTATTAACGTCAATTTGGTCATTTATAACTTATTTAATTTATTTATTTCTAAACACTCTAATAGATTTAATTTTGTGCCTTTCTTTTCAATATGTAAAATCTCGAAATTTTCATTAAATTCATGTGTCTGTGATAATAAATGTTCTGCGTAAGTAGAATGGGAAGATTTTTAATGAAACTATTTTTATGTTCAGAGATCCTATGCTTAAAGGCTCTACCAGTCTAGCCAATGTAAGCTTTAAACCACAATCTGGCACTTACAACAAAGCATTCTTCCATCTGAAGAAGCCACGGTGTGGCGAAATGAACATTGTGGTCAATAAATCATTTTGTAACTTAAAACATGGTGTTTTATTTGTATTTCTGAATATGGAGTTACAACAATTAAAAGCTTTCTCGATTGAATTTTTAAAATGATTACCTCGTGATGTTCCATATTTGCAATCAGCCATGGTAGTGCGCACTGTTTACGATTAACCCTCTTTTTCGAGGGCACGACTATGGAAGGTCGAAAAAGGAAACTTAAAGAAAGTAATCATTGGCGAAGAATATCTTCTGGAGCAATTTCGAGGCCATATTCTAATTCAGCGACAGTATCTTTGTCAGAAATAGCTACTGAATTAATTAAATTTCATTCAGTCCAAAGTTTCTGACAAATCATTCAGCTCATTCTCATTATGGAATCAGATTTTGAGCCTTTTTTTAAGTTAAATTCATTAAAATTATTAGAAGTAGGTAGATGCTTAAACGTTCTTCTAAATTCCAGTGCTCAATAAAAAAATTCGCTGAAATTTTACATTTGATGTTTATGTCCACAAAATAGTGAATTAGTATTTACACCTATTTAATTAAAAAGTCATAACTTCTTTTTAAATAATCAATAGTTGTAGGCGTTACTTGTTAAAACTTTATAATCAAATATTGAATAAAAGGAACATAAATTTCAAAAATTATTTTAATAGTTCAACGGTACATTGCCTTCTTCAGATGGAAGATAGGAATTCGTGAAGTGTTGAAATGATTTCTGAAACTTGTGTTCCTTTTATTCAATATTGCATAATTCCTTTTTATGTAAAACAGAATAAATATAAATATAAATATGGAGTAGTTGTTTCTGTTGATTCCATATTTATATTTATATTTATAATATAGCCTGTAAAGGCCTTTCTGCCAGCGCCCACCTGATGAGATCCGATAAGTCGAAACTGGTCGTGGGATATGGCTTTCGATTCGTTGTGCCTACTTGGTATTGGCATTAAATTACACTGTTGATTCCGATGGATTCTTAGACGCGTTCCAAATGTGAGATCCTTGATCTTAATATTTAGACGAATAAGGATTTCAATTCCTTCTTTTTTGAATAAAACAGAATAATTTGATTTACTTATAGTCAGTCATTCACCGAATTTCACAAGTTGTTGAATAAAAATTCACGTTTGTACTTTGGACAGTAATGCATACATCCAGCTTGCCTACCAACCAAACTAATCCACAAAACACTTTCCATGAATTAAGAATAAAAAAACATATTACAGTATACGAAAAAGTAGCTACATGGTACATACATTACTTTCTACTGATCAAATTGGAGCCAAGAAGATTTATATTATGTTTTTTCTATATTTCTGAAACGTGCACGCAATAATTCTTAATTACAAATCGTTTTAAAGAAGAATAGGTTATTCGAAAAGTTCTGGTATGGTAATTTAGCTACAAAAGAACCTCATATAATTAAACTTTCTAAGTATTAACCCATGAAAATGTAGTTGTGTATGCTAATCCGTTTTCGTATCTTTCTACCAATCACTAAATAGGTGGAGTACTTGCACAAAGTAAAAGGTATTAACTTAAGTGGGCTATTGAAAGGTGAAAGATTTTTCTAATTGTATCCTAAAAAATTGAACTTCTAAAAAAATTTAATGAGATTTTACCCGTTCGTTTCATAAACTCTAGATTTTATAGAATTACTACATATGTTGCCGGCAAAATACGTGTAATTCAGGTATTCCATAGAATACCAGGGAATTCCATATAATTCCAACATGAGAATTAGTAATGTGTAAAATAAAAGACAATTATACTAGAAACAAGATTCGAAAAGACACGAGGAAGGTAAGGCAATTTGGTAACTGTATAACTTCAACCAATATTAAGACACTTTAGAATCGTACTACTATCTTTTGTATTCCATCCTCCAGTAAACACGACCGTTTTGATCTGACCACTCAGATGGTTCATTAAATACAAGAATATGTGGTGTAGTCACTAGGCGCCAGATCGGGACTATTTGGAGGGTGATCAAATTGTTATCGTTGTTATCGTTCTGCTTTATCACAAAAATCCCTTCCACTGGCATCCAATCAAACTAGTTGGTTACAGTTATACTCAAACTCAAATCAGGCAGCAGGCTTCTAAGATTATGTTTGTACGATGGTTGTAGAATAATATAAGTATGTATCGCAAAGGCTTTAGTGTAAAAATCAAATTGTTAAGAATTCGTCCTCTTGTTTTGTTGTTTTTATTTCCAAATGGTACTTCAATTTAATCATCGTGATTGAATTGGGTCTTATATTATGAGTCGAACCGTACCTTCACAAAAGGAGTTAGCAACTACAAGAAGAAAACATTCCTGAAATCCCGTGGGTTCATTTGCATTTCGTTTTTGCTCGAGTTGGATTAACGAATCTATGTCATCTTCATATACATATACATATACATATATTATATGTGTCGATTCGACCGTCTAAAATGTACATCGACAGGCCAGAAAGTGCTGCTACCGGCTACCGTGCACTGTTTGCTCTGGCTAAGGAATGCGATTGGATATTGTCGGCGTCTACTTTTCTTTATTTGAACCGTTTTTCATCATTCATCCATTCCATTCTTCAAAATTCTTCGGACGCGCCGATAATATTTAAACTAGTGCAACCCTAGTCATAATGCGAAAATATTTTTTATTTACCAACACGTTATACGTTATCTAATATAATTTTAAGCCCTTCCAAATCAATATAAGTGTTTTTTGCTATAAGTACCTAACCATCATCATATGATCGTCACCTCCGCTCCTTCTATCCTGATCAAATCTTCACATTTTCAAAAACTGGAACAACCCACATCCTTAACTATTTAATACAGGTATTCCTCTACCCCACTTAATTATTTTTTCTGCTTCTAATATGTCTCTAATTAGCTCTTCATGTCTCAGAAGATTTTCTACGATCATATCTCACCTTTTTTTATTCACTTCCAAAGCGCCCTCTGTTCTACCACTCTTTGTAACACCACCATATATCTAATCGTTTCTATCGACGGTATTTTTATCATCCTCCTATAACACCACATCCATCTCCAACCCTATTATCTTCTTTAACCTCACCTGTACACTGCCGTTCTCCAAAGATACACACACTTCATAGAATATTTTTCTAATTACCAAATTAACCGTTAACCTAACTTTGATTTTTATAAGAAAGTTAATGAAAAATTTTTCCCAAATGCCTATAATTTTCGATTTCCGAAAAATTTCAAACTGATCAGCAATTTGCTTGTAGAACGCTGTCATCGTTCATTTATTACCTACCTTGAACATTCACGCTATTATCGCTTTTTGAGATGGGTTTGGGTCGAGCAGCCAACTTACGTATATCTACGTAACTGCTTATATGAGCGGCTCATTTTTTTCGAGATAATTAAAAAATCGATCCGATCATTATTGGTTCGATGATTAAGAATTTTAAGCAAGATTGGACCGCCATCGCCACTTGTATACGTTTATAAAGGCATGCATGTAGGTATTAACGCATGTGTGTGTGTGTTGTTTCTATCAGACGACGTAATAACCCGCGTCCATCGTCGTCGTCTAGATCGCCGCCTTCGATTATCGAACATGACGCTGCGTTTATAGTTCATTGTTTATAAAATATTGAACGTCGTCGTCAACGTGACTGACGTATATTGTCAGACCGTTCGATTTTTAACGATAATATTGCGCTGACCAAGAAGGGTAGACGACAACCAATAGAAATGTGAACCGTTTTTATATGAAAGACTAAATAAAAGTCCATACCACACACGGTACAGCCAAGTTCAAAAGCATTGTTACTCTATGTTAAAAGATTTTATTTAATAAAATAAAATAATAAAACTTTCTAGATCTTGGGATTGTTCATTAAACCTTCTCATGGCTTATTAGAAGCACTATACTCATTGATACACAAAATTGAAGTGGCGGCTCGTCCTACTTTTTAAAAGTTAATTCAACCCTACGACCCTTAACTTTCATCAATTATATTATGAAAATGTTACGTTTGCCTAGCACAGAAGCAGAGCATATTATGCTTGTCTACAAAGTCTGCATCGATTGCAGCTCAATTACCCGCTTAAATTCGCTTAATGCAAGTAAATATGGGTGCTGAGGGGAGTGGGCACAATTCCAGTGGTACACAGAACCTGTCTGGTAGCCCAGTTAAGTATACCGCGACGCGCTCGATTAAAGATTCAGAGAATTCGTTTGGTTCCCTACTCTGCAGGCAACAGCCACCCCTGCCCTTTCTGTTAATGCATCGCCGTGTGAACGATTTTCTAATAAATTTGTATAATTTGAGCTCGATTGAAAATCTTCTATTTTTCATACACCAACTTTTTTGAAACAACTTTTTTTTGGCGTTTGAAGGGAATTAAATGAAATACTAAATTTGTCATTGCTTGCACAATCCTTTCGGTACTTGTATAGAACTGAACAAATAGCCAAAAGAAAACGTTGTAAACTTTTCGCAATCACAATCACAACAACAATAAAAGAACCAACAACAAGTATAACAATTAATTGTTATTGTGCAGCCGTATAACGTTGTCGGTCCGGATCTGAACGTTTAACATCGTTTTAGCGGACGTTAGAGCAAAACGCGATTTATGTTTATCGCGCGACGTCGCTTTTTACACACAAGCCGACTTCGTTATTATTGTTTTCGCACAATAAATCAACCGGTTGCTTTTACGTTGGTTGGTTGCATTGTCGGAGACCGTTACATGCGAGAGAAAAAGAAAAAGTGGAAGAAGGTGCATTAGATAAACTCGAAATCTGGTACGTACAACTTGGACACTCGACACGGACTTCCCGTCCGTCGTAATGCGATGATTTACTCATATTCGCTTTATTAATATATGCGATCGTCAATTATTGTGCTGGCATTGTAGATCATTAAACGTGTAATTTTAATTATCGTTAATAGATTACCCTACATTATTATATGACAAATGTATTTTATTACACTTTATAGTGTAGGCATAAGCAATCGTTATGTGATATAGAATGTAAGTAATATTTTGCACATTTGTATAATAATAAATATTACTCCTATATAAATACCACTTCCTCTTAAAAAAAATCGAAATTTCTATGGTAAATATTTCTATTTTATACAACACATTTATTTACTTGTATTCTTGTAAATAATTATTTTAGTAATCAAACTTTCCCTGTCCATCCTGTTAACTAAAAATTTTCTATTAAAATAAATGAAATTGTAACATTTTATAAAGAAAACGTAATAAATTCCAAAATTAGATCAAAGATGTTGTAGTAATTTCTAAAGTCGATTAAAACCCTTCAATAGCTGACTTATTTGAACTATATATAGAAATTGGCTAATTATCGTAAGTTTCATACTTTTCTTTTCACTTCTTGAACGTCGCCATGATTTGATTTTGAATCAGGAGAATATTCCTAAACAAAACCTAATTTTCATATCAATTTGGTCATTATATAATATATTTAATCCATTATATTTATTTATACATAAACTTTCTGCAAAATTTAGCTTTAGACATTTAGTTTATTTAAGATTTTAGTATTGTCATTAAAATTGTGATTTTATTTTAATAGATGTTCCATATATGAACTCCTTTTATGTTCGAGGATCCTTCAATTGAAAGATCTTTCCGTTTGTCCACATAAACATAATTACAATTCCCGCACTTTAACGAACAGCCTCCAGATTTTGTATTTGTTCTGTTTAATAAATTTGTATAATGAGTATTTACTTTTGAACGATGTAATAATATTATGTGTTTTGTATCAGCATTCGACTAATTTTTTATCATATATCGTATAGAACGGAATGGGTATCAACAGGCCATTACGCAAATTAGTCCATTTAGAACGAATATGAGCGTTAAAAAATGTTTTCAATTGAAAAATTTCAATAATAATAATCAGTGTCATTTTCCGCAATTATAATTATCTAGAAAGAAAATAGGAATCAGGATAAAGTAAATTATCGATAATGATCGGTTAAGTACATAGAATAGAATTAGTGGTACGCAAGTCATAATATCATTTTGCACCGGCTAAATACCGGCAGTCATCGGCATCGGTAAGAATGGGCGCCGCCGCAACCCCGTCGCGGCTACCGCGATAAAAGCGATAGTCGTCCGAGGCTGACTGCGACTACCGCGCGCGATAATTCCGCAACGTATCTAAATATTAGTATCGCGACCGGTATCTTGATCGGCCCGTCCGATCGCAGCGGCCGCCGTGCAATTATAAAAAAGGCCGCGGCCTGCTACGACTTAACGCAACGAACCGCGGCACAATCGAAGAAGCCTGGGAACGGGATTCAACTACCCATGACTATACCTCCAAACGGTACCATGAGATATACATATGTGCCTACCAAATAAAACAAAAAGATGCTACCCCCATCTCAACATTTACACGAAATGTTTTGCAAAATATTAAATTACTAGTTGAACCCGTCCAAGTTTGGACGGATGGGTACGTACCGCTGTCTGGGGATCTACAATTTTTTTGAACCGGGCCAAAAACTTAACATTGGTGCCCCTCGTCCCCAGACAACGCCTTTCAGAATGCATCCAGTGAAACGAGTTGTTGTTTTAATATTTGAATTTGGCGCTCCTTTAAATTACCGCTCGAGGCAAGTACCCCGGTTTGCCCCCTAGATCAGAAGCTAATGCTGCATAGCACCTATATTTGAACCATGGCGTTCCTTTATACAGTAACTTAATAATGCTCGAATATTGACATTTAAGCCTAATCTAACCATGGCGTTACTTCATACCGTAACTTAATAATGATCGAATATTGACATTTAAACCTAACCTAACCTAACCATGGTATTCCTTCATACCGTAACTTAATAATGACCGAATATTGACATTTAAACCTAACCTAACCTAACCATGGCGTTCCTTCATACCGTAACTTAATAATGATCGAATATTGACATTTAAACCTAACCTAACCTAACCATGGTATTCCTTCATACCGTAACTTAATAATGACCGAATATTGACATTTAAACCTAACCTAACCTAACCATGGCGTTCCTTCATACCGTAACTTAATAATGATCGAATATTGACATTTAAACCTAATCTAACCATGGCGTTCCTTCATACCGTAACTTAATAATGATCGAATATTGACATTTAAACCTAACCTAACCTAACCATGGCATTCCTTCATACCGTAACTTAATAATGACCGAATATTGACATTTAAACCTAACCTAACCTAACCATGGCATTCCTTCATACCGTAACTTAATAATGCTCGAATATTGACATTTAAACCTAATCTAACCATGGCGTTCCTTCATACCGTAACTTAATAATGATCGAATATTGACATTTAAACCTAACCTAACCTAACCATGGCATTCCTTCATACCGTAACTTAATAATGACCGAATATTGACATTTAAACCTAACCTAACCTAACCATGGCGTTCCTTCATACCGTAACTTAATAATGATCGAATATTGACATTTAAACCTAACCTAACCTAACCATGGCGTTCCTTCATACCGTAACTTAATAATGACCGAATATTGACATTTAAACCTAACCTAACCTAACCATGGCGTTCCTTCATACCGTAACTTAATAATGATCGAATATTGACATTTAAACCTAATCTAACCATGGCGTTCCTTCATACCGTAACTTAATAATGATCGAATATTGACATTTAAACCTAACCTAACCTAACCATGGCATTCCTTCATACCGTAACTTAATAATGACCGAATATTGACATTTAAACCTAACCTAACCTAACCTAACCATGGCATTCCTTCATACCGTAACTTAATAATGCTCGAATATTGACATTTAAACCTAATCTAACCACGGCGTTCCTTCATACCGTAACTTAATAATGATCGAATATTGACATTTAAACCTAACCTAACCTAACCATGGCATTCCTTCATACCGTAACTTAATAATGACCGAATATTGACATTTAAACCTAACCTAACCTAACCATGGCGTTCCTTCATACCGTAACTTAATAATGATCGAATATTGACATTTAAACCTAACCTAACCTAACCATGGCATTCCTTCATACCGTAACTTAATAATGACCGAATATTGACATTTAAACCTAACCTAACCTAACCATGGCATTCCTTCATACCGTAACTTAATAATGCTCGAATATTGACATTTAAACCTAATCTAACCATGGCGTTCCTTCATACCGTAACTTAATAATGATCGAATATTGACATTTAAACCTAACCTAACCTAACCATGGCATTCCTTCATACCGTAACTTAATAATGACCGAATATTGACATTTAAACCTAACCTAACCTAACCATGGCGTTCCTTCATACCGTAACTTAATAATGATCGAATATTGACATTTAAACCTAACCTAACCTAACCATGGCGTTCCTTCATACCGTAACTTAATAATGACCGAATATTGACATTTAAACCTAACCTAACCTAACCATGGCGTTACTTCATACCGTAACTTAATAATGATCGAATATTGACATTTAAACACGCTCAACCTAGAGCTAATAGAATAAAATAGAGCCCATCGGAAAAGATACACTTTCTATCTATTGTTATTTTAAGCATTAAGAAAAGATAGAGATCGCCATAATCATCTCCTCTTTTTCCACGCATTACCTCCACTAGCAGGACTACATAGTCCAATAGCCAGGTAAATCAATAATTTTGTATCATGAGAGGAGATAGCTTCACACAATTACTTTACACTAGCACCACAGATATTACCACACTATTTAATAGTGATTTCAAGGAATCGATCAATCTATTATGAAATGGATTAAGTACAAGTAAGCGTCAGCCGAATTGATTATTTCAAACAATCGGGCGTTTCTTTGCTGACTTTCAGAATCTAAAATAGTCACCCCCATTTACCACACAAAAACTTTAACAAACGGACAAATATTTCGCCCACTTCTTATATAAACATTAACAATAGTCTTGCGTTTAGTTGTATTACAGTTAGAATACTAGTTTACGATAAATATTTATTTTTGCGACTCACCTGCCGGACACTATTACAAAAGAAGTTCAGGAATGTATATCAATCTTCCACATTAGTTTTTAATTTCAAACCAAGTAATTATTACACAATCAATTACATAAGAAGGCATTTCAGAAATTCGCAATCGAAAACGCACATTTATTTACTTCGACGAAAATTTATACAAAATGTTCAATTTAGCAATATATGGTAGTATAGTATTCAGTAAATAGCACTTCACAAATTATTTAAACTGCCTATGGTGCAATTATGATGAAACATTTTTAAATATTTTAATAAAACACAAAGAAAGTTTCAACAATAACGTTTGTTGATCTTTTATGTTCGTCTAATCTGTTTTTAGGGCCCGGCCAGTCTGCCCTATATAAATAGCATCGCAACTATTACATTTTAACTCGTAAATGCCATTTAATCACTATCTAAATGATATAAATGTAAAACTGCTACACAATTGTGTGAAAAGTATGAAACTAAGCCTTCTCGAAAATTTGGAAATTAAGTTAATAGTTAATAACCACACTGAATTAGAGACCAGCAATTCACCTTTACTTTTATACAAATTGTAACTGGTTTTACCAGCATCTAGAAATTTCCGTATTACCCTCATCCCTTTATATTGATCGGCTGCATTTCTGTATTTTTAGTAACAAATCTGTACTCTTTAAAAATGGCCCGTTGGCCAAAACAATTGTAAGAGTTTAATAAACCTTATTGTTGAAACTTTCTTTGTGTTTTATTAAAATATTCTTCACAAATTACTTTACCGACGCACTGATTTTGTAGATACAAAAGAACAAGATTTAAAACGCGATTTTCCGGTAAATTGTTACAAATGTAATATTTCCATTAAAACTTGAGACCACATAAGCAATGGTTCGATTTCAACTAAAGAATGTAACTAACCAACACGTGTTAGTGTTAGCCTAGCCGATACGCGTCTTATCTTGAGGACAATAAAGACAAGCAGTTTTTGTACATCTGTTTTTCTCCGATTTATCATACTGAATCTCATTAGATAGAGCTAAGAATGTGACTTTACACCTACTTAGAATGGATGTGTTATTTTTATTAGAATGGAACTTTCATGGGTACTTAGAATGAACTCACTACAGTTCTCTGATACAGGATTTTACAGAATCAAGAACACTTAATGTACCTATGACCTACAGTTAAACCATTATCAATGAGTACAATAAATCAATACTAAACTAAAAGGTTACGACTACCTCTATTTAAGGGTTTACCAGTCAGGTAATTGGAGAAAAATATAAAAATATTCAATTCACTATGGAAAAGGAAAAGGATAACTGTCTGAATTTCCTTGATTTAACACTAACTAAATTAAATAATATTAGATAAGCATTGCAACCTATAGGTGAATCAAAAGGCTTTTTAGGCGAAAATAATAGTTGTTTAATCAATTTTTATTGATATTGCGTTTTTTTTTTCTGTATACCACATTTTTTTTATAGAAATTGTAGATTTTATACCTCATAATCAAACATATATATACAATATTATATAATAATAAAATTGAAAAGGAAATAAAATACAAATATACAGAAAAATATGTACAAGTAAAAACAATTACATCAACTTACCAACTCGTTGTCTTCCTAATGCTGGGAGTCCTGCTCTCCATGCTCCTAAACGACCAAAATTTCTGGATTTCAACATCTGAAACAATATTTCCATTGTAATATAATCCGACTTGTGTTATAAGTAAAAGAACAAATTAATATTCTACTAGAAAACGTTAACACCTAACCTCACATTCCATACTGACAACAATACCTCTGCTTTACTATTAATAATAATATACTTCTTAATTCCACAAAAAAAACATTTTCAACATCAAAATAAAACAGAATACGTACCTCAATACGTAAATATGATTAATAATTAGAAATATAATCACTTCACTACACCACTCATCTGCACTATGTCACTGCATCACACCGAATAACAATAACCGCATCTGCAATGCCAAATTCGTCCTGTAGTCTATTCCAACGGTCACTTTGTGCAAATTAAATATCCCTTTTAATTAATATATATTACATTAAATTTTGCCCTAATTATTAATTAATACAATACTAATAATCATAATGTTACATATTAAAACTATAAAACACTGTAAACGATCTTATTTTGGTAATTTTTTAAATAACAAATGTTTCAGTAATCATTATCAAGCTAGCGTTTTTAGGTTTTTCACGTTTTGCTTCGTGCAGTAGCCATCGCCTTGTTACAACTCTAGCGTGACGTCATAAGAAAATGAGGATTTATATGCAAATAAAGAGTGTAAAACATAATAAGGAAATAAAATTAATGACCAATTAATTAATAATTATTGCGGTATTACTGTACTTACTGATATATATGTATAACATAAAAAATTAACATGTGAATAACATACGTACTGGCATTGTGAAGTATGTTTAAAAAAAAATTATCCGATTATTTACTGCATGAAAACGTACTTATTAACGTACAAATTTAACAATTATCATAACACTACAATTGGAGGCAGGACCGTAGTAGGAAAATTAAGAAAAGTCTTAACCAAAATAATATTTAAAAAATAATGGAAAGAAACATACACTTGGTTACTTTTCACGCAAATTTTGTTTTAACAATTTTTGAGAATACCAGGCTACTACAGTAAAAAAAATTGTCGATTATTTTTCAATAAATTTGTATTAGAAGTAACCAAATGTTATGTTTGTATCTTTCTAATATTTTTCAAATATGTCTATTCACAAGTCTTGCACCACAGATAGTATAAATTACAATGCAAAAAATGTATACTCTTTTCATGAGTTCTCTTATTATATTTGCTGTTATTACATTAATTATTTACGTTATATGTCAAAAAAAATAGCAAATACGCAGTGCTTTTGGTAAAACGTACAAATATACGTGGTTCTTTTCTTATATCGCATAAGTGGCTGATGTAATGTAAGTAGCTATAAAAATTCTGTTTGCAATTCATGTTGAACTTGGCTTGCTCCCGACATTGTAATATTCATTCGTGCTGCCGTGTGTTGAACTGTCGATGCACATTCGCATATACTTGTTCGATTTTATTTATGCGCACGCACATTTTTATAATCGATGTGGCAACACGTAGAGCCGCCTTTGATATCGACCAAATGGTCGCCATTATTCCACCGTGAATTTCTCTATTACACGTAACACTTTGGAATAGATATGTACATGGACTTTTGTAACATAAAATACACGACTTCCCTTTAAAGGCGTTCCTCAAGGAAATCGAAATTGCTATTTATTATTGTAGTTTAGATTTAATTTGTCAATAACTACCCATTACCCACGGCCTACTTATCATACAGTAGGTACATATACAAACGTAATGTTTAATTGAATTGTAACCTTACCGACGTAATCGTGACGCACTGTACATGTGCCGATTGAAGTAATCTCCAATTCGTAATAATAAACGATTAAATCTTTTTGCTAACTAAGTCTGTATAGTTAGCTTTAGAACACCCTGTACATGTCTAGAACAAGCTTTAATATCCAACATAATCCATCTCTGTTGAATGCACATTACTTTCCATCATATCGTCGTATTATGCAAAGTTGTCACCGTAGGATACCGTAAATGATCGAGGATCCTGTTTTTGAATTAAAACAACCAAACGAAAGGAAAAAAAAATCCGTCATCACCGGTCGATGTGAACGGTCGCTTCTCAAGGGAGTCGAGAGGAAGATTTCTTTGATCAGATTAATTGGCGGCCATGCGATATCTCGACTGAAATTGATCGTCTGTTATCGATATCGAAACCTTATGCCAGTGGAATATTGGACGGGAATATTTTTAACGATAGGTACACATGTAAATGCACACATATACATATTATATACGTGTATGTTATGTAGTAAAATTAGACATTTTATAAAAATCGGAGCTTTTTTCACTACTTCAGAATATTGACGCACTACAATATAAATTTTTAATGTAATATGTATTCACAGAAATAAAAAAAAAATTATTGCTCTAAGAAAATATTTGTCGTACGAAAATATCATGACAAAACACGCATTAAAAAAATTGTACATAATAAATTATCATACCATTTTAGATTTACACACCAGGAGTATCCCAACACTGTTCCCTAAACAAAAAAGTACTTGCCATGTATTGCTTATTATTACGTAACCATTAGCATAAATAAAAAAACTAAAAAAAGTTCTGTAGGTTTGGCAAACGTTCAAACATCTTGTCATAATACGTGAATAGTGGCGACGTGTGATTGGCTCACACCGTTGCCTGGAACGATTGACGCAGACGCAATAAACAAGGTGTTGTAACTGGAAGGCATTTGAGTAACGCACAGTTGCCAAGTATAAGAAAAAAAAACACTACTTATTTATTTATTAAACGTTTATTATTGTACATTACCCAAAAAATTACATTTACGTAATTAGAAATATTTACAAACATACATATTAAAAATACAAAAAGAAATAGTTGTCCGTACAAATTACAAAAAGCTTAGTCATATACAAATAAAAAAAATAGTAATAATAATAAGTACTTACCAATTATTTTTATTTAAAGTTCCACAAAAGCTAAACGTTATCACAAATGGCAATTATTTATCGACTCATTTTGTTACAAATATGTATTTTTTTCGGTCGTATTCCACAGTTTCAAGAACTTTATTATAGAGTTCAATTTTTCCTTCCAACCCTCTATATCCGCTTGGGTATCTGCGGACAAATAATATTCCACCATCTTGTAATACCCCATTTGCATGTTGTTTTTCACCAAAGGCGTCAAAGTCCTCGGCGTTTTGTACGTCAGTTGTTCATCTTCAACTTCCAAATGGAGAGTTCTCGGTCTCGGACATTGGCATCTCTTAGCAAAGTCCACAGGATTCGACAGGATCTTCCTCATATCAATAGAGATAACCGGAGGGTTAATATGTTCATCTGAAGGGTAATTCCAAAACTTCAGATTGGGCCCTTTTATCTTGCACCACATTCTGTTCCACACGATGTTGTTGTTCTTCGGAGTTCCCACAGTTAGGAAGCCGCTGCGGTTAGTGTTGATGTCCATCTTAGTGACTGTGACTTTGAGGTCAGTCGTTCCGGTCAAGGGTGAATTTCTTGGCAGTTTGTCCAACTTCAACGAACCCCTTTTCAAGTCACCTATTTGCACCTGAATGCTTCCGCAACATGCAAACGATGACGATAGAATTTCAGTCTCCACAACGTTGTATGAATACGAATCTTTGTACAGGACACGTCGAGGGGGGGTGCAGCAAGCCCGGACTTTCTGTAATTAAAAGGAATATTTTAATAATAATTTATATTATAACACATTTTGCAATTTTAATTTAATTTAATCTTAAATATTAAATAAAATAAAAAATAACGTCACTGTTTATGTTTTGATCGTCACCTAAACGTTTTACAAAAACAAAATCATGAATGGTGCTCAGAAACATTCTAATAGACATTCAAATGGAATTTATTTTTTGTTTATACCTTTTTTCGTATAAAATTAATATTTTCCATTCACATGGTTGCATTGCAAAAAATGTTTACTCGCGTTTAGCATACTATTTTAGAGAAAATATTTTTAGATAAAAACGAAAGAATAATAAATTGTCTATCAGAAATATTTTAAGCAATTTTGTCTTTGGATGCACCGTTCACGAAAAATTTCGAACGCGGTTAACATTGACGTACCAATTTATATAAAAATATTAACTTTAGGGAAAAGTCTCTATAAAAAAACAATAGACAATTTAATTGTCTATCAAAAAGATTATTAACATTTTTATTTTAGGATGCATCGTTGTTGATAATTTGAGGAGACTGTTACGGCATGTAATGATAATGATAAAACCTAATCGTCATTAAACCCAAAATGAAAAATTATTTAATTATCAATAGTAATAAAATTCAACGAAAAGTTTCAACAAAATATTTTGTTCCAGGAATAAAAACACCAAACATGAGGATTTGCACAAATTTTATTAAATCATGCAATACGTTTCGCCAAATATTGGCTTCATCAGACATGCGAGTATTTACTAATAAACCTAAAGTGTCGCGTAACAGTTTAAAATAAATAGTTGACTAATGGGGGTGGAAATATATTTAAAATAAATTTATTAAGGGAGAATGTTTTAATAAAATATATGAAAATCTATTTTTTTGGTGTTTTTATTCCTTGGAGTATGGATTTTCATCAAGTACAGGTCGAAACTATTAGTTTTTTTAATATTTTGTTGTTTACTTACATTAAAACCAAATTTTCCATAACTCTTCCTCAGTTTGAGGAAATATACGTTCACTTTTAATATAAATTCAGCATCGAGATAATCAAAACCGAAAGTTTGATGGAACGTGATCGACTTTTGCCCCGGTTGTGCCTCCACCGTTTCAGTCGCATAAACGGTTGACCCTTGCGAACAAATACAAATGAAGTAAAAGTTATGATTGTCGTCGATAACGTTATTCTCCAGGTTGAAATTCAAACCAGATATCGACAAAGATGCTGTGTGTCGTTCCTCATTTTCCCCAAAATTTTCGTATTGATTCTGGCGGATCTCTTGCAATATTGCTTCATGAGTATAACCTAAAAAAGGATCATATAAGTCCGTATGAAAGACAGTAACACGACATCTAGCATTCAGATAAAGTACTGGAGTAAACAATATTTACACTATTGAATAACTTACTTGATATGAGGAGTATCTTTTCTGCCACAAGTTCTCCAGGAGCTGGCTGATGGTTGTTCTTTTTTCTTAGGACTGTCAGTGCCGAAGAGGCTTGTTTCATTATATGACCCTGAACGTCTGCCCTTTGCTTAAGTTCTGGGAAGAGATCCGTATTTTCCTTGTGACTGTTATTTTCGGAAAATCCAGAATCTGTTGACGCACTAATATCCAAAACTGCATATTCCTAAAAGAAAAAATTATTATATATAAATAATACAAACATAAAATGAGAAACTAGCGACTTACATTATCTATATTGTTTTCATAAACGTCTCTGGATAAAATTTCCTTATTGAATTTCTCGTCAAAACTTTTCACGGGTAACCTGTCATTATGGACATTATTTTGACATTTTTTAGGAGAAACAACTATGTCTTCCTTGTTATCCTGTGTATTAGTGTCCTTTACTGTCCTATTCTTTTTCATAGGAACAGCATAAATAGGTTCTTCGTAAATCTTCTTGTTCTCCATGTTATTGTCTTTATTTTCTGGCATTCTGCTTTCGTACAAATTTACGACAAACTTCTTTGTTATTTCGCGTTTTGTGCTTCGTAAAGAATTTCTACGAACAAAGTCGGATTTCTTGTTAGAACCGTTGTTGAGTCTACACGACTTCGATAAAGTGGAATGTCTCATGAAATTCTCCTTCTGTTCTTCAACCGGAGTATTAGTTTTACTAACGTTATAATATGTTCTGTCCTGGTCTGATTCGTCTAGGTCCTCAAAGGCTGTATAAAAATTTGTTTCCTCATCGAATATAATCGGACTGTCATAGCTCGGTTCTTCACTGGCCGCAGATAAGAAAACACCGTATGAAATAGCAGACTGGTCGGAAGAATTCAGATTATTGTTTTTTTTTGGATGAACAGCGACAATTTTCGGTATTTTAGGAGATTCGAGGGTGGCAATTTTCGCCCTCAATGGAGGACAGATTGCGTTTCGTGTAATATTTTCATCTAAAACAAAAAAGTATAGATACTAACCAAGAATTCTTCAAATATATAAAAAAAAATATATGAAATTTGGAAAACAATTCAATCTATTTCAGTTCGAAACAAAATTAAATCGCTTTTCTTAATTTTTAATTGCCAATTAATAATAATTGAATGTAGCCAACAATAAATGTACTCAGCATCACACCAATGGGTGCAGAAGAAGTAATTAGTGGAGAATTCTAATTAGTAAAATAGCATTTTAATTATATACAACATCCTTTTGTAATATGAGATTAGCACAAAATTGGCTTATAATATTAATAAGATGTGATTAAAATTTAATTATCTTAATATCAATAAAGATATTAAAACTGTTATATCAAGTAAAATAAGTTCATTAATTTATTAGAGTACAACATGCACCGATTGTGGAACATTTTTTAATAACTTAAACTAAAACAGAAATATTTGGTGTAAGTTTCACAAATTTGTATAAAATAAGTATGTTTAAATGGTACTTTTCATCAAAAGATAAACGATAATATATAGCAAAAATATATAATGATTGATATGATCAAAAGTTTGGAATGAAATCTAAAATGTTTTTATCGAAGGCTTTCGGTTTTTAATTTTCTCTGTTGTAAATTGAAACAACTTACCAATTCTTTGAAGTCCACTCTGCCTTTCAATACTATGAATCAATTTATTTAAAACACGAACTCTCTTCGGATCACAGTTCCCTTCATTAATCCACTAAAAAATGAATAATATAAAAACACAATTACACGTAACGTCGACAATGACTATTATGAAAAACAATACGTAGAAATAAATTCACGAAATACATCTCCTTTTGCAAATATGTGCAGTAATTACTATTAACATTCTATCATAATTAAACAATAACAACAAGCAAATTTGATTATCAAAAATGTAAATATTAATTTACTTACTTTCTTAATGTTGCATGTCCAACGTTGATCCTGATCCATTTTCGCTTTTATCAATAGAACCATACAAAAACAGCAGACACACACAAACACACTTGTTATTTATTTATTTATTTATTACTTTTACCGGCTTTATTTAAATATATCTCTCAAAGATATTATATTTATCCACTGGCGTCAGTAAATTGATAATAAAATTAGCAACTGCTCAGATTTATTTATATACTGGCTATCAGTGATAAAAGGAGGGTGGAGGGTGGTTTCTAAATTTAGACACAAGTGCAGTATATATATAAATATATATCTATATATATATATTACGTATAATGTAAAAGCTTATTAAATACGTGTTAGGATTAAGGGTGTAGAGATAATTAATACCATAAACCTGTATTATTTAAATTTCATCTCCGTGCTCATTACACCCCGCTGTGATGACAAATACAACTTTAGGGTTGTATAACCTACAAGAACTTATTTGTGTAAAATTATTATTACTTTTAGATTCTGATTTTATGTGGTCATGAATATAATTCACCTTTTTGTAAGTTTGTATTTCTTATTCAAATTATTATGGGTAATATTGTATCATACAATTCAATTGTAAGACCTATTATTATTTACAATTCATTGTAATCTATATTGGTCCCCTTCAAAACAATTTGTTTATTGACACATGCAATTAAAAAGAATTATTAAAAACGACCAAAATAATGCGGTACATCCCTTCAAATTACCTAAAAAGGATCAGAATTTTAATGGAATAAAATAAAATGAAAGTAAAAGTTTTACCCTTTCGTTACATTTATCTTCAAAAGGTTACAAAAAATGTTGTTTTTTATTTTATGTCTCCAGGTAAATCAAATTACATATTTCGTGAAGCTTATGTTTTTAATCATTTGTTATTACTTATTTATTTCAATAACTGTTTTGTATTTTTTAATTTATTTAATCTATTGTATAAACACACAACATTATATAAAATGAATTTATTCACCTAAGGTGTTATTCCATGTTATTGGAGACTTTGATTGTATCATACGTATTATCTGACAATAGATAAATAGAAATATATTTTTTTGTTTCTTAAAATGATTACTTATGTTAATATTCTGTAGAGAGTAAATTTAATTTTATATCACCCTTTTACCTGATTCTGAATAAAACAAAGCAAGCTGTTTGAAACTTCACATGAAAATAGTAAACTAATTATATATATACTTCTTTGTATTACCATTGTTGTCAGGGTCAGAAAATCATATATGGAAAATCCAATACATTCTATAAATCTTTCGATTTCAAGAAATTTATTACACCCACAATATTCGTTCCTATACAATAATAATATCACGTACCCCTTTTCAGTAGAAATTGGTTTATCTTTGGAGGGTAATTATTGTATTCTTAAAATTATTATTTTATTTAGGGCAAGAACAAGAAGAATATTTTTATTGATATTAAATATACCACCTACCTTTTCAATATTTTTCTTCATACTCCAACTGTTGCAAAATTCAGAGGGTGGAAATTTATGCATCTGTAACAATATAATATTTATTGTTAGTTAATAAATAAACCAATAGATTTCAAAATTATATTAAGAATACAACAAAAATGATTAAATTACGGAAGTAATTCGCCATGGACTCTTGGTGAAACATTATTTAAACAAAATATGAGTAAATTAAACACTTGGAGTAGTTTCACTTTATTTTATTGATTACTCTAGCAAGGCGAAATGTACATAGAGTAATCAATAAAATAAAGTGAAACTCCTCCAAGTGTTTAATTTACTCATATTTTGTTTAAAAATGATTACCTACATTAGTACATAAATAAAGAATACCATGCACTAGTATTTACAATTGGATGTTAACCATTATCAATAAGTCATAATTTTTGTGTTAATATTAATATTATTTATGTTCTATACCATTTTTATAAATTCAGTATAAAATTAAAATTATATAATTCCTTAATACCAAAAATGTTTTTAAATAGAATTTTTAAAAATATAAAAAATACATTTTGTTTAATTTAATTTTTATTTTGATCATATCATTCTTTTATACACTAATAACGATGAATGTTTTCTAATTTGAAATTCAAAATACTCATATTTAGAAGTCATGATTTTTTTAAAGTACCTATTATGTATATATTTGGTGTTTCCAAGCTACCATTTACATATATTTTATTCAATGGATTAAACATAATCAATAACAATTTAGAATTATTCAAATTATTATTAGTAAATAATATTTCTAGAACGTCTTTTATACATTTCATTTCATCATTAAATCGTAATAGAAGTTATAAAGTCTCGTTTCAAATAATTTTCTGGGGATTTTTGTCCAGGGACATTGTTTCCAGAAGCATTTTCCCCGGTTTTTCTTCGAAGGGATTTGCTCTCTGATATCTATTAATAAGTAATTTTTACTTTTGAATAATAAATCTACTATAACGTTTATTTTTTAATTGAAATAAATTCCATAACGCACGTTTTGCCAAACTTTGGCTTCTTCAGATGGTGAATACTTACCATCTGAGACTAAATAAGTAGTTTTATTATTCAATTTAAGATGGATTTCTATCAAGTAAGAGTAAAGTCAATCAATCAATAAAAGCCATCAACATTTAACATATTTACGGGGAAATAATTTCCTAGTTACTCTTTTTTGGATGAAAAAATGCAGCACTACTTTCTATTATTTATTAGAAAGGAAATAGTACAAGATCCGCTACAAAGAATAGAATTGTGAGAGTGAAGAGGTTACGTGGTAAATATTGATTACGAAGATCGAAGAGGCACGTACAGAATCCGAAATTAATGGTGTCTGCGAGACTTTTTGCAACTAGATAAGATCCGCAAGGGGCATAGTATAAATATTTCATAGTGTTGAAAAGAATGGCCAGAAAGTCGGGCAGTTTTTCGGCCCTCACAAAACCGGCCCACTGTCCAACTTGCAGACGAAACAGATAAATATATCGCGACTATACAAGCCGCCCCCCGACCCCTCGCCACGCCATACACCCCACAGACATTCGCGACCAAAGACCGCATCTGCCAATGCAGTGCAGATTTGTCGCAAAAATCCAGCACGGGTGCAACAAGGTCAACGAACAAACTACATGACCGATTGTTTTATATCTACGTAATGTCTTCTGATTGGATAATAATTATTATGACACAGGAATACTTGTTCTTTATGGCTACCAGATCAATTTGTTAACGCCCCATTGTTCTTGTCAGTTTCACGAATTAACTGAGGGTGTTCAATTGCTTTTTGTCAACTTATCAATTAAAAAAAGAATATTAAATTAAAATAAAATTACTAAACGTGCGGATTTTGCCTGGTTTAATAGCTTTAGGATTGAGAAAATTTAATTAAACATTAGTATCACAAAGTAGTAATTCAAAGCTTCAAAATAAAAATATAAAGAACTATATCCAACTATTTTTGAAGAAGTCTGAATTTGACAATATGACAATTTTTTGACGTATTTTTATCACTAAATTCGAATTTGGGTTTATAATTGGTCAAACACATCAAGATTCTGAAACATTTTAACTTCAATATCCAAGTGGTTGTAATTTAGTTAGTCAGAAAGGGGTTAGCGGGGCTTAAGAATATGTTATGGGTCCTGGCTGATTAAGGTTCTGTCAACCCATAAAGAACCTCGAAACAATTTTTCCTAACATTTTTCTAACCCTACATACCCTCATATAAGTATTTATATATATAATTAGAAAAAAACAAAATGATCTCTCATATTTTATTTTTTATTAGGCCTCTCGAATTTTTCTACGCTTTCATCGTTATTGTGGGTGTTTTATAGTTTAGTACATTTAGCAGGATAGAAGAATTTAACTGAATATTTTACAATTTCAAATAAGAGAATAAAATCTAAAAAAGATTCCGTAATATCCCGGCATCCCATAGCGATCAAACAGTAAAAAAACTGCTCGAGAAGCCTAATTAAAAATAAAATATGAAAAAATCATATTTTTTTTATTATGGGATATATATTTAGATGACCTGCATAAGGGTTATAAGTTGGTAAACCCTGAGTTTGTCAGGACCAAAAACATGTCCCTAATCCATATTGTTCAGCCTTATTTTTAAATATATAATCAATTATTGAACTGGTTGGTTCCTTGTGAAACATTATTTTAATAATTGAAGGAATTAAAATCACTTTTAAATGTTTTATTGTAAACTCTACAATATTGTTTCGACATTACAATATCTTTCTCAAGAGTAACAGATTAGTATGATCTGAAATTTAGTAAATCTGTTACTCTTGAGAAAGACATTGTTATGTCAAAACAATATTGTAGAGTTTACAATAAAATATTTTGAAACATTTAAAACTGATTTTCATTTCTTATTAATTATTATTTTTAAATGTTTCTTCTCTTCTATTAAGTTAAATGAAAAGAGAATTACACGGAAAGTAGAATATTCTTTATAGGCGATTTTAATTGTCATGTCCTCTGACCATTGCGTAGCGATGCAACATTGTATCCTGTATAGACATAACGTCAAATTACCGATGGCATTTTTGTTTTCACATTTATATGTGTTTTTCGAACGTTGTAATGCAATCGATGTCGTCGATACGAACGATTACTGTCCATCATCATATTGAGATCGATTAATATTGCATGAAGGTTCGCTCAATTCATTATTCATATTTCGAATTGTTCGTCTTTCAAGCAGGTGTTTTATTTATTATGGTTGATGAGGCGCGTAAATGTTATTCTACGGCAATACTATCATGGTTCTCACTTTTAATACACTTACGGTGGTATAGTAAGTCTAACTAACGTCATTAAATGTTAAGTATAAATTAATGTGTGGTATACACTTTAATTAATTAATATAGAGTTGCATTGGGGCAGCTTTAAAAGTCCTTGTGCTTCTGCACATCATGCAGCTCATTAAGGAAATCGATTTTTGATCGGTGGGTGGTAACCAATGTCAACTTGTTTTGACAGGAATATTTATATTCCTAGCAGATATTTACTCATTCCTTTGTTTTATCAATTCACAGAGCTGCCGTTTTTAATAAACATAACATATACAGGATCATACAAACTGAGTGCTACATTAGACGTTTTAGGGAAACTAAGCATGTTACAGATTTGAAAATTTGGGATTTGGGAGTAGGGGTTATCAAGGATGATCTATTTAATTAAAATAATTTCAACTGTCAACTTTCTTATTTTAAATGGAATGATATATTTTTTACGATGAATTCGTATGAAACATAAAATTTTAAGGTGATAACTAACTTGTATGCCTAGGATGAATAGTTTCTGAGATAATTTAAAATTTAAGAAAAAAGATTGCACCGCAACCCAAACTATAAAAAATCATAACTTCCATAAAAAACGAAATGACTTAGAATGTTGAAATTTTTATTAGTTATAGCCAAGTCATAAGGCTAACTTCATGCCAAAACGAAGCTTTATAATTTGTACCGGGCGTTCAGAAAAAACATCCGAAGTTTAAAAACTTCGAACACGAATAACTTCATTTTTTTTTTAATGGCACCTAGCATATTTTATATTGTCATTCGATTCCATTTTTTATCCACTTTCGATACATTGGATGTTTTCCATTCACATTCACATCTGTTTGCTATGTCAGTATCAATGCTATAGATAGTATTAAATGCTATGTTTATAAATTTATGCTCTAAGGTATTAACTAACTTTATTCTAACATGAGGCAATACTGTGTCAATGTAATAAATTTCTACACGTATTCTCTGTTAAATTTTCGGAATTAGGGATCGAGTGATACCTTCCTGGAATAGAACCATTCCTAGCGCGCGGACATGAAAATGACCCGTTTTAGCAACAAATAGTATATTTAGACCCTCATCTAACCTACCCTAGATCTAACGGAACCCAACCTAACCTAGGAGCATTACCTATGCCAACTTAGATCGAACCTTGACTTTATCTTGACTTAATAAAACCATCTTAATCAATGTGTTGAAATAGATTAGGTTAAGTGACGTTTAGGTAAAGTCTAGGCAGATTAATATTTGAAGGAAACACAAAACGTTTGTTTTACATTTTATTAGAAATACTCTAACAATTGTTTTGACCTAGTTATTTAGTAGTTAATACTAGTTTCTGTAGTTACTCTATGAATATGACCGAATAGGTCGAAACAATTGTTAGAGTATTTCTAATAAAGTGTAAAACAAACGTATTGTATTTCCTTCAATTATTATTCAATGTGTTTTACAATTACCTTACCGCTAATACCATTATAGTTATTAACTAGACAGATTAAGTGAGATGCTCCAAATACAGTATTTGTTGTCAAAATGTTTCAAAGTTCAACTTTTTCTCTACGCGCTAAGAATGGTACCATTCGAAAGGTCTTGACCTAAGCTTTCCAAAAAGGAATGACATGACCCCCCAATTCAGTGGGTCCGTTTCGGAAGATTTCTTTCTTTCGTTGCAAGATGCTTTCGTTATATAGAGTGCAAATAATAGTTTGACAGTAACACAAAACTGTCCATATATTTAATTGAATCTACATTTACTTGATGGAAGCTCATTTCACCGTATAAATAAAACCATTTAGTAATTTCCACAATTGTTTATTCACTCGACGATCGTTTAAACACTTTGTTGTTTCTTCAGAAATTACAAGTTTCTTCTGAAAAAGGACAATTGTGGAAGTTACTAAATTGTTTTATTTTTACAAGGAAAATTGTCCATGATAGATTGAGACTGAGTAGATAATACAATCTTTTTAAATATGTTTTTGATTTTATTAATATCTCCCAATTTTGTTGTAGAACACTAACATATGAAAAGAGCATAGGTCAGAAAATTTGTAGGACAATATGACGACTTGATTTTAGAAATATTAATTAAACAATAGTGTGCAAATCAGCTAATTAGTAAATAAATTTTAGACTGCAACATTTTGAAATCTTCCTGTGTTTTTGTAAATTATATGGCAATTTAAATAGAAAACGAAGTATTAGGTATAAAATTTAAAAAATCTTATATATCTAAAGGGGATATATTACGTAAAATTTTTATTTTCCTTTTATTGGTTTTTTAACTGGTACCTTTTTTCAAATTTTCTTAAAAATATGTACCTATAAAAATAATAAATCTGTCTACTAGAAAATCATTTTTTGTTTTAGGTGATAAGCCTCACGCCTGCGACCTTTGCAACAAGAAATTCGCTCTTGCCTGCAACTTAAGGGCCCATATGAAAACGCACGAAGGTATGAAATTTATATACTTATACATAATTAATATTTAACGTTACATAACAATATTCTGACATATATTATACAAAGTTGCAAGAAAATAGAAATTCGCTATCATAACTGTACTGTCAATTAAAAAAGTTCTCCAAAATATTTTGATAACTTTTAACATATATAAGACACAAAAAATTGTTGGTATGCTGTAAAATAGAATAAATTCTGTTCAAAAAAACTAAACGGAGTCACAAGCTGTATTACCTGTTACCCTCTTACGAAATAAAAGGGACTATGTATTCAAATCGGTTTCATTTCTCTGACCCCATATGTGCGCCACTGCACACTGTTAGTCGTAGTCGCGATACACAGATTATAGTACATATTTACAACAACGATATTTTATCAGTAACGATTATTTACTTTATAATTGACCGACAACTTAACTAAGAACAGGTATAATATGCGAATTAGTATGCAGTGTGCACCTTTATGGAAGTCTCGTTGCGCCGCCCCTGTCCGTCACGACAGGAAACGGCCAAGCAAACATAATTTAGAAGCACAAACGCTAATGCTGTAACATCAGCAGCTGCTATCGTGTATAGTTACCAATCTATTTCTATCGCTGGGACTTATCGACAATTAATACATTCTCGATGTAATTACGATTGATTATGGACATTTTCTGGAAAACTGGAATGTTCATGCAAACTGTCCTTATCCGCATTAGCATCCGCTTATCGCAATCCCGATTAACAAGGTGAATGACAAGGAAACAGAATAAAACGAACACCTTATCATTTCTTTTTTTTTTTTAGTATGACGCATATTTACGACAATTCTGAGAAAAATATATTTTGCAAAAAATGATATGAGAAGGTCATAAAAAATATTTAGTAATCGTATCTCACGGGGGTTAATAATTATGGTATTTAGAGAGGTTGCGGTTAGGAACTTATAAAACATTTTTAATATATTCAAAAAACAAACACACTTGTTCAAAGGTTTAAAAACTTTATTAAGAATACTCTTACAATTGTTTCGGCTTAATTAGGCATTTCTCAAAGAGTCAATTAGAAACTAACTAAAGATAAACAAACATAACTATTTATACCTCACATGTGGGTGGGGGAAGTGAACCCACTTACAGCTTTTGAAAACATGCACGAAATATAGGGCTATTGTACCCTTTTAATATTTTTATTTAGAAAAAAGGCTTTTTGGATTTCTAATTTTTCTAACAAATTTAATCTTTTGCTTTTATTAAGGATATGTAAAATTCTGATATTATTTTCTAAGTTAAAATCATGACCATTTTCAAAACAATGTTTGGAAAAACCAGTACTATATTTTTTATCATCGATTGACTTTTTGTGTTCTTTAAACCTAATTCTAAAAGATCTTCCTGTGTGCCCTATATACATAACATCGCAATCGAACCGAAAGCCATATCCCACGACCGGTTTCGACCTATCGGTTCGTTGTGCCTACTTGGCAGGACGCGTTCCAAATATCAGATCTTTGATCTTAATATTTAGACGAATAAGGATTTTAATTCCTTCTTTTTTGAATATGTTATATCTTCGTCTAAGAATCCATCGGAATCAACAGTGCAATTCAATGCCAGTAGAGGTATTAGTTTCAAAATACAAGAGAAATATACGGGAGGTACAGATGTTATGAAGTCCGCCTCTGGTGGTTACAAGAAAAAAGAATGTAATGAAAGAAAAGAAGTAAAGTTTCATATGTTTTTAGCTATCTGAATCTCACCCGTGTCCGCGGGGCAAATTCTGTTTTAATAAACGGCGTTCCTTCGAAGTCATCAGAAGCAACTAACCGGTTAATTAGAACATTATTCAAACGAGTTGTAAAAACACATGAACGCAGTGGTAATTACCGGTCGTTGCGTGTGTAAACCGCAGAGTTGCATTAAAATATGGATATGGCTGTAGTGTGAATTACAGCATTCGAAGAATCTGTATAATTTCCACTAACAGATATGAAGCGAAATGTAAAATGAAAAACCCGAGAGAAAACAGGAAAGAAAAGCCAACCTATCATTATTGATCCATGAATGACTGAAATACACACAACTGTATCACTGTAAGAGGCTAATAGCCATATAATGCGTAGCTTTTGCTCTTTTGCATATAAAGGTAAATAAACCTCCTAAGGTCTATAACGAATTAAAAAGGCGGAAGTGTTGATATGAAAAAATGGAAAATAATCAACAATTAATCTAGATAAATAAATAAAAGACTTAGTTTCTAATAATGTTGGTCGATTCAGTGGTGGAATGATTGTAAAACATTTTTTAATATTATCAAAACTATAGGAACACAAAGTTAATGTTATAATATTATGTCTGTAATAAAGGTAAAAGATTGAACTTAAAAATTAATAAATTCAAAAAACTCAACATAATCTTAAATGGTTAAACAGAAGGAAATGATTCACCACTCCTAAATCTATTTTAATTGAACATCCACCCCAATAAGCTAGATGAGGTGCATACTTGATGAAACATTTTATATTCTAAATTTTTTAAATAATTTCGTTGAAAATCTATTTTTATTGAATTTACAATCCACTTGCAAACTAGGTATTTAAGATGTTAAACGACACTTTACGGTTAGTAGTAAGTACTCATGTCAGAAAAAGTCAAGGTTTGGCGAAACATGTTACATGTTATATTTTATTAAATAAAGTTTGTGAAAATCTACGTTTCTTAGTGTTTAATTCTTGAATTATTTCCAAAAAAAACTGAAAAATAGTTATAACATTTAAAAATAAATTGTATGTCCTGTCACGTTTCGAAATTCATGCATTTCAAAGTATCTGCATGAGTTATGCTGATCTTAATTATGGTACCTTTTCTAATATATAGCTTTCAACTGAGATGCCTGAAGCATCCACCAAAACCTTTTGCTTTTTGCTTTTTTCTTTTTTAAAACCTTAATTTTAAAGTCAAAAATGATAGAATGTACGGTTATTATTTTAGAATGAAAATTCATCTGTAAATACGTATTTCAAAGCAACCCAAAACCAAATTTAACCATCTCTAATACGTACTTTCTTAACGTGCCTGATCATCCTGTATATTAATTTTGATAGTATCCGCGGTAGGGCAATTGTAAAACATATTGAATAATAAAATAAACACAATGATGAAGTTTTACACTTTATTTAGAAATATTTAACAATATTGTTTCAACCTTTCGGTTATCTTCAGAGTAAAACTATATAGAAACTAACTTAAAGATAAAATCGTACATCTATTTATATCTATATCACTAATAGCTTTAAATATAAGGCTATTGAGACCTTCCGTGTATTCATTGGTCAAATTCAATTTCTTATAAATTGTTTTTTGGATTTCAAGTTTTTCTAAAAAGTTGAGTTTGAATCCTTTATTTTCAAGATGGATAATCGAAAGACTGTCATTGTTAATTGAATGGTTCATAGTATCACAGTATTGTGATAATCCAGTCGAATGTTTTTTATCGTTTACTGATTTTATGTGTTCTTTGAGCCTGACTTCAAAATTTCGTCCTGTTTGCCCTAAATATATAGCATCCAAAAAGCAATTTATAAGAAATTGAATTTGACCAATGAATACACGGAAGGTCTCAATAGCCCTATATTTAAACCTATTAGTGCTCTGCCCAACATTAGCACTTAGATATAAATAGATGCACGACTTTATCTTTAAGTTAGTTTCTATATAGTTTCTCTATTAAGATAACCGAAAGGTTGAAACAATATTGTTAGAGATTTCTAAATAAAGTGTAAAACTTCATCATTGTGTTTATTTTATTATCCTGTATATTTATAATTAATTAATATCAAAAAGGTACCTGCTGTCATTAAACCATTAGGTATATATGTGACGGTGGCAAAACCCAATAATATACAAATTACAGCCCTGTTCGCGAAGAAGAATTTAATCAAAGCCAATCATAAAAAACGTCGCTGGGTATATACCTAGCTATAAGTAGGTAGGTAGCTGAAAATGATTTCGTTTCTTTGCCGATACGATGAAATGCGATTGTATCACACAACATTAAGTTAATATAAGTTTAATGGGGCGACACGGGGAAAATTAAATGACACCGTTCCGAAGACGGTTATTTGGAAGGAACTGGTTGGTTACAATTACGTTACCGGGTAACGTGTGGTTACATGGAATTAGTCCTGGACCAGTCTAGTCGCTTGGCATTAGTCCTGTCTCCGATTCTAGCCTACAGGGACTCTCCCCTCAATTTATACCGCATCAGCTCAACTTCATATGACGAAACTAATTGCTACCTGCGTTCTCATTTCAAACTATACACGCACATTGTAACCACTTTTAATGTGGGTACTATCTGTACGAGTAATGATTAAAAAATAATATGATATGAATCTCAATAAGATGAAATTGTTCCACCATAAACATCACAAAATAAGTTGATTAAAAAAGAGTTAAAGAGCCTGTCTGACACGCACAACCTAGAATCTATAGTCGTTTATCAATTGCCACTAAATTACTCTGAATTGTTGATGGTAGAAGCTAACACTTGTTGAAACTTATCCATAATGTAATAAATTGTATAATAAACACAAAGTTTCAAGAAAAAAATTTTTAATGTATCACTACAGTTGTTTCACCACACAGTGGATTTATTTTATTGAATTTATAACATTATTCTGAAGAAATTATTTACGAAATCTACAGAAAACTCACTACCACAGATACAAACATTATGAATATGTGTTCAGATTTTTATCAAATTCCCTGTGACCCGAATAAGGAAGAGACCGTGGCGGGTCGAGCAGGCTACTTCACCTGCATGTATTCTACACTTATTTTTAACTCTAGGGAGGTCTTGGGGATACTTAATATATATACCTATATTGATATTGTTCGGCACATTCCCTAGCACATATTACGTAACAGTAAAATCTAATAATATACGAGTAAAGATATATTTTGATTTTATGTTATTAATAAACCATAAAAAAATGTGTGAGTATCTATAGTTTGTCATTTTTTTCCAGGAGATCCACAAGAGGAATGTCAACGCTGCCACAAAATGTTCCTTAGCACAGGTAATAACAACAAAGATGTATGTTCCAATTGCAAAATACAATCAGATCAAAAAACTCATCCCGATTCTGCGGAAGATTCGTGCGGTACACAAACAGAAGATAGCAACGGTACTCCCGAATAAAGAAAAAAAATCAAAAAAGGCTTTGATACACGCAAATATGTACAGCGACGTTCATTAACAATAAACAAAAGAAGGAACATTAGCAATTAACCATTAGAACCACTTACGTTGATTGCTACAAATTTGCTTAATACATTCTGTAACTTCAATTATTTCAGTTTTTGAACGAAACTGTTTTAATTTTATTAGTATAATGGGTTGCCTAGCTATCAATTATCAATGAACATCACTGTACCTATTGAAAATAATAAGTAAGTATGCCTATTTTTGTTATGTGAGCGAATTGTGTGATTATACGTACTATTGATCTACAAATTATATTAACAACAATGTATTTATTATTTTAATTAACTAATTAATTGATCATATTGTTTAATACTACGGCTGTAAATAATTTTACCCCTGACTCTCTTAATTCTATCGCGTAATATACCTAATATGCTTTTCATACGTACTCGTGATTGTAACGTTAAGACTTGATAAGAAGATTATTATAAAATTATAATGGACATAAATGGATTGGTTCGAATATATCTATAAATACATTTCGTATTTCGTAATATAAAGAAATTGTGTACTACCCGAAATGTACGAATTATTTATTTATTACCTAACGAAACTTTTGTAATTTTATGTAAATCTTTTAGATACTTTTACCTAATTGGTTTTAGTAATAATTAATTAATATTTGAAAATTATAAATTTTAAGTGTAGTTTATAGATATCTATGCTTACTTCCATCATGGTACTTTATATACCTACATAGAGAGCTACCTACCTACTAATTTTACAACCAAAAATATTTTTATAATCCCGTACTTTTAACTGTTGTGATAAAAAAAATCATGAGCAAAACCAAAAATAGCTTTAAAATTTACAGAAGACTAAAATTCATAGTAGACAATCATTAAAATAGACCAACAGGTAGAACCATTGGGCACTCCTAACGAAAATTAAGGCAGGGCAGAGCGTTTTCATTGAAACTAAGTACTTTTTTAGAAATATATGCAGGGAAAAAAGAATTGAAAATAATTTTTAAAGTTTTTCTTATCATTAAATAAATAACTTTGTCAATGTACTAAGACTATGTGTTCAGATATTTATCAAATTCCCTGTGACCCGAATAAGGAAGAGACCGCAGCGGGTCGAGCAGGCTACTTCACTTGCATGTACATTACACTTATTTCTAACTCTAGGGAGGTCTTGGGGATCCTTAATATTACTTCTACCTATATTGATATTGTTCGGTACATTCCCTAGCACATATTCTGTGGGATATTCGAGGATATACTGTACATAATTTTAAATTTAGTTTTTCTCGATTTTTGCAACTCTTCGCCTAGTTTTGAAGTTTTTTAAAAATTAATATATTTTTATTTTAAAAGTTTTATATAAATCATTCTGTTTTTCTCTTCGGATACAACTCCCAAAAATTTTGATAATGCCACAGAACGTTGTACCAAAATGACACAAATGCTGTTTACAATCCTTTTACATTGATCACTCTGTATACATTATATAAAGGATATAGTTTTTTCATCTTTAATGAATTCCATTACTAATAAATAACAAAACTATCGTTTGTAATAATAATAATAATAATAATAATAACACCTAATGGTAATCCATACGTTTCGTCAAGCGTGCCAAAATGCCCTGATAATTTTATTCTAACATCAATTAATTAACTCGATGTCCATAGCCGATAATGTGGCTGAGTGGACTTAATCCGACGCAAGTCCAACTGGAGTCCAATTAAGACCCGCGAACATCAGAAATCTTTACTCAATAATGCATGTGGGAGTTAAAAAATAATATCGTAACACTAAAGTTATTAAGCGGCAAATACAACATGAATATCATGCAACTATTTATGTGACAATAAAAGCCATGGAGACATGGACAGCTCTATTTTTACATTATGATCAGTATCTTAAATTAAACATTTATCTTTATTAACTGATTGCAAAGTTAAACAATTATCACCGATTACGTAATGAATTTACAACACTACAAAAGTTTCTAACAAAGAAGAAGCAATACAGTGATGCAAGGATTAATAAAAAATCGAATCAAAAAATTATTCAAAATTATTACATGTATACAAATTTTGTTGTTGTTTAAAAGTTACCAATGATTAACTTTTCTTGTCAAATAAAGAAAGGTTAAAATAAAATATACGATAAAGATTCCACATATTGGTAATTACTAATTATTTAATTAATAATTAATTAATAATTGTATTAATAAACGAATAATTTTAAAAAGTTTTTGTGATAATTACAAAATTTATTTGTGTTAATGCTAATTTGATTACAATTAGCTTAAAAATTGTGAAAGCTAAAGAATAATACTCCTGTTGTTTAAATCCATTTTTCCTAAAAAAAAAAAAACGTCCACCCTGTATATGCCAACGTTTAGATTCAATATTTTATCAAATTTTAGCTATATTGCAAAGTAAAAGCTTTATAACTGTGAATAATTTACAGAAAGAAACAAAAATATTCATTAAAACAATATATTATATTGTTTTAAGGTAGTACCAAGATGGCGGATTTTTCATGTACTTCTTTTATTTATATCTAGAATATCTATTTGCATAATAAACATTTGTATGTGTTTGCCGCTTCGAAAAATAACGATCGGATAGTGCAACGAGTTGTTGTGTTTTGAAGTTCGAAGGCGTACGTGGTTTTTGTCCGAGTTATGATAATCCAAGCGGTGTGACAGTGTGACATGACATCCGCCATGTCACAAGACAGATCGCGCTAATCATCCATTAGATTGTCGAGGCCTAATCTTTCCTCTGAACAAACCAGTTAAAGCGCACCAATCTGTTACAAATATAGACTTAATGAAAAAATTTTAAGCGCCTGTTGTCCATTACGAATCCGTCCATTAAGCTAGTTTATAAGTTCAACAATTTCTTATGATGAAAATATGGCAAAATTATCAATGCTAGTATAAAATATATTATTTGTTGTTGTTCAGTTAAAACTTAACAACACTTTAAAGGTAAAAAGCTAATAATTTAGTTGAATATTGCATCTTATTCATTTTCTTTTTTACAAATGACGAATATTATACATTAGGTACTATTTGGGTGCTTTGATATTTAAATTATAATTCTCGTTCCTTTGGATTTTTACCCGAATTAATTGGATAAATGCGTTTGCGCACATTTTATTGGCAATTTAATGTAGGGCTATTTATTAATAAATCATATGGTAATATTAGTTTACCTATAATTAATTACTTATTAATCTGCTAATCTTGATTGGAACACACTGTGTATATAATTTTAAATAAAATAAATTAAAAAGTAGGGTAGAATGTGCGCAACCCGCAACACACCACTGTTCTAAGCGTAAGCATGCATTTTTGTAAGAATTTTATGAATTAATATTATCTATCTACTTAAAAAGAAACGTTTTCTGACATAAAAGCTATTTTTGTACTTCAAATTTTGATAAAATATATACTTTTACCAGCTATATAATGACTAAACTTTACACTCATTGTATTTTTTGTATGTATCATTAATTGTATTTGAATGTTAATATTTTCTATTTAACCACTACAAATGCTCAATTATATTGTTTTGTCATAGGTGTTTATATATAAGTATGACAATTTCTTAGAATATAAATTACACAATTACGGTAATTCGTAGGTAATCAGTATCAGAAAATTTTGTAAATATTTTTACTACATATCCATAAGATATAATGATATTATTTTTGTAAAATGTTTAGGGGAATAGTATTATCTAGTCACGTTTAAATAATGTGCTTTGTATTTTTTATAATAAACGATTTTTGCTTATTCTGTTTGCTTTAAATTATACCCACTATAATTAGTAATAAACTAAGGAATGTGTAACTCAGGTTAATATTAAATGTCAATCAGTCATATTAATTACAATTTCTATTTATAATTTAGACATAAATTTGTTACTTTGAAATAGTATTAATAAAAGAACCTTTCTTGGATATTTTGCTATTAATAAATATCCAACTCTTGCGTTGTTTATATAAAAAAAAATGTAAATAAGATGTTAACCTGGGTTATTTCAACTTTTATATCAGAAAATTAATTTAATAAATGTTACAGCAATTAAAAAGCTTAATTGGAATCTAAAAAATACTCATGCCTTAACGTACTTTGCCTTCTTCTTAAATTTCACTCCAAACACATGCACTTACAATCATTAATTTTTTATTCATAATAAATTTACAAATGTGAAACTGCTGTTATGAACTTTAGGTATAATGAAAATTTGGTCTTCTGCACATAAGAAATGTATAGTGACGTTTACATAACCTTGATTGTTAAGGAGATAATATCAGTGATAAGGTTTGAAATAGTACTATATTGTTTAAAAAGTAATATCAAATATAAACCAATTTTTGTGTGAAATGGCTCTTTCAAAACCAGCATATGGCCTCCTCATTGCATATTTGGAACAGTTGTACAAAAATCCCATAAGAACGAAAGCATTAACTTGGTTTAGTAACCTAATTTTGTATGTATATATTTAAAAAAGTAATGTGTTTTTATATTTTCTAGTTGTGCTATTGCAGCTACAGGTAATTTAGCTGCTCAATACATTTCCGGAGGTAAAGAAATTAACTATGATACTGTAACAGCCTATGCATTATTTGGGTAAGCGTGCTGTTTTTATAGAATTTTTTTTTATAATAAGACAATTGTATTTAGGCTTTTCTTTGGAGGAACTATTCCTCATTATTTCCATATATGGTTGGAAAGAGCTGTTCCTGAAGAGAAGTCCTATGGGCCTTTGAGAAAGTTACTTATTGAAAGATTAATTTTCACTCCTCTTTATCAGGCATTAACTTTGTACATGATCCCTCGATTGGAGAAAAAGGATCATAAAACTGCCATGAAACAGCTAAGAGATTTATATTGGACTGTTATTATACGTAGTTGGAAGTACTTAACACTCTTTAATTTTATTAATTTAACAGTTGTTCCACCAATGGTAAGAATATTTAATATTTAATATTGCAATGGTAAATAACTGTCTATTTGTAGTTGAGGGTGGTAATGGGGGCCTTCATAGGATTCTTTTGGATTATTTATTTGTCAAACCAGCGGAGAAAATTCCAGAAATCAGAATAATTTAATTATATGGTATGTTTAAATAAAACATTTATCTTTGTAACATTGTTATAAAGATAAATTGATTTATTACAGATAATAATTAACAAGTTGGTGTACCATGGTGCCTTATTTATTGTTTATACTCGTATTTAATTCCTTATTTGTTTTTCTTTATAAATTATAAAATTGGGGAATTTATTTACATATTGTCAGATAAGTGGTGAGGTGGGTGTTTTATTATATAATTTTAAGTACGTACCTATCTGTTATATTTTTAAGAAAATGCATTCCATTGCTCAAATTATTTAAATACTTATTGTTGTTTTTCTTACCGTTAATAAAACAAGTAGTTACTAAACAGTTCTTTTATTAAATTAATCACAATAGAAGTAAATGAGTTTTAAGTTAATTTTCTAACTATTAAAAGTTGTACATCACGTTTTGTGTAAACATTTAATGAAATCCATAAAAAAAAAATACAATAACAAAATACGTGTATAAATAATATCACTATAAGCATAATTCGACTAGAAACGTAAAAATGCACGTTTGTAATTATTATATTGCTTTTTATAACTAAATAAATAAGGTCAATATCACTGATTAATAAAATTAGTGGCACTATATTATTTTTGTACAGAAAACGTTACTATGTATATTAATTTACTATAAGACAATAAATAAGTGAATAAATAAATAAATTAAACTATAGGTTTAATATATTTACTGGAAAAAATCAGCAATTACATGTAATAAAAGTTTTTTTTTTGCTATATGAAGCTGCAGACACTGAAAAAATCGTCCCAGTTCAAATATTTACGTTTGTAAATGTATAATAGCGTATATGCCTGTTAAGGTTTAATTATGATCTTAAACGTTTTTGTTTTTAAATCTTCATTCCCAGTAAATTTTTAAGCCTTGAACTGCAAAATATAATTTTAATACTATTTAATTTAATATCTTGATCGTCATGGATTAAACTATTTCGATAATACAACTATAAAGATATCTAATCAATAAATTAATATCAGTATCTTAACTCTAAAAATAAATAATATAATTAATTAATACGATTTTAATTGGAACGCGATAAATTTGTACTAGGTACCATTAAAAAATAATAATTAGATAATCTGTTATTATAAAGCACAATGCTCGTTAGTTACTTACGTATAATTTCGTTATTTTGTCAATCTCATGTTTTAACAAGTAACAGTAATAATAAGAACATAATGTATATTTTAATTAATACTGTTACTTTTCTTTTTAAAGTGTACCTTCGTACGTATTATTATCCACAATAAAACGGATTCTTTGTTGAGTGTTACACCTTTGACTAGATTTTTTCGTTTTATGTACAATTCGGTTTACAGCATGTAATGAACATTCTTATAACAATTTTTATTGCACATTATTTTTAGGAAATAAAGGACCCAAACACATTCATAAATAATATACCTACATAATAAGTACACAAACGTCAATTACTCTTTTTCTTATAATATAAGAATGATTAGCGTACATATACTTGCGTTTGAACAAAAATTATGGTAAATAATAAACGATATACCTATAATATATGTATATTTTTATTCTGACCAAAATATGTCACCCTGTAAACATTTGGGTCCTTTAATTGAATTAAAAATTGTTTAACAAAGATCCAGTAATGTCATCGTGAAATAATTATTTGCCAAATTATTTTTTTATACTATTATTTGTCTTAAAAGTTCCTGAAAATATCGTTTTGTTTTAATATCATAGAATTTCCAAATTTTATCAGTTTACTGATACTAAATTTTGGCTTCTTGGTAGTGACAGCAGTACCATTCTACAACATTGTTAGTTGAATAAAATATTGGTACAATTCTTTGTAGTACTGAAACAATGTTGTAAATTTGTGTTATACGGAGCGTTATAAAAAAGTGTACCCAATAATAATTTGACGACTATGATTTTTGGTTTTTTATTTAATTCCTTGTATCAGTTTTTATTTATAGTTGTTTGGTAGTAATTCCCTGTAATTAAATCATTTACATTGTATACGCGCATGTATAAGTCAAAACCATTAATTATTAATTTCTTTTTCGTCGTATAGTTTCGTTTTTTTTTGGGTCTAACTTTTTTATAAGTACCCTGTATGTCATACCACTTCTACATTCTATACATCCAAAGGAGATTGTCGAATTTGGAAGATGCCGATAACGGACCGGAATTTTCAAACTCAAAATTACCCTTAAAACTCACCCTTGTTAAGGGGTAGTAGTTGCCGATTTCGATCGCGAACTCGAAATGGACCTGGAAGTCCTGCTTTGTGAATTTCTGCTTCGGCTGCGACTAGTCGTGTGACGCCTTGTATACCAAGGACTATCACTGTTGTAACTGCTGACTGACGACGGAGACGAGGGCGTCGGACGATGATAAGGTATCGGACGTTTACGAGCGCTGTTAGTTTGTTAGTAACTTTTAGTAACAGTAGCCATTCCAATTATTATTGGCATTGCAACAATAACAAGTCACATACAGAGTATTACCAAGCATTAACTGATTAATTATATACTAGAAACGTGTGGTTAATACACAACAAATGTATTTTACCTAACATAAGAAGAAAAAAATATTACATCGGTTGGAAAACGAATCCGGCCTTAACAGCAACATAATGTTTCTTATTTTAAAAAAAGTACCAGTTTTTCGAAATTCACGTATTAATATAATGATTACATAAAAATTTGGTAAAATATGTAGTTCTTCGAGTGTATGTTTATTGACGGGACTGGATGTGTTTTAGTATTGACTTATAAGTGTTAAGTATGGCAAAAGCTATTAGTCTATTACAATCTAACACACGATAAGCAGCAAAATAAACTAAAAAAAATAAAATATAAATATACTTACTCTTAGCAAGCATAAACACATGCCTTGGTGCACAGATAAATTAACTACAAAGAAAAACGTCAACGTGAATTAAAATAAAAACCTAAAATAAGGTAAATAAAGATTTATTTTCTTCTACAAAACGTCTCTATACAATAATAGTAAAGATTACACGTCGAAAAAATTAAGAAAGACATCAAATTACATCTCATCTCATTGCAAAGAAACAAAACCAAAAAAAAAATCAAATACAAATCACTCTTCCCTCTCGCTTTCTCTCTTAATGTAACGACTAAAAACTTTCAATTTCACGACTTTTTGGGGCGCATCTGAGAAGCAATGGAGTCAGTCCTACACATCGCGCCTACGTCTCACCTTGTTATACGGCGTCTGTCCAAAAAACTAGGAGAGCCTTTGCGTCTGGGAATAGAAGGGGACCTGGACCTTGATGAACTGGAACTTGAAGATGACGAACTACTTCTCGAACTGCTCCTTTCTCTTGATCTAGATCTCGATCCGGATGCGGAACTTGCTGAAGATGATCGGCTACGACTTCCTCTGGAACCACTAACACAAAAAAAGGCTTTATTATATTTTAAATTTATTTTAAACCAGTGCCCAAGTATGGTTTCTTTACAAGAGGGAGTATAAGTGTCTTGGTTTTAAGGAATAGCTTTGGGATACCTTTGAAATGTAATTATACACTACTATTATCTTAAAAGAAAATTGAAAATTCAACTGTCTATCAAAAAAATTCGGATCAGCCTTTTTTGCAAAATTTTGACATTACTTTTAATTCACAAAACACGAGTAGCATAAAACTATTCCTTAATAGAAATACACACACCCTACCTTGTATATCTTGGACACTGGCTTGTAGTAAGTAACGTCTTATACCTGTAGGATCTCGAAGAACTTCTGGATCTCGACTTGGACTTATTGCTATGTTCACTGCTATGTTTAGATGGTGACCTGGACCTGCTTGTGCTGGCACTGGCACGTTTTCTTAAACTGCTCTTGTCCTTTTTATAGGGCACAAAATCACTGCTGATTTCGTCGTTATTTAATTTTGATTTGTCTTTTCCAGGTGTTAAGTCATCAACCGATGATTTAATGGTTATTGGTAACACCTTGATGTCGAAAGAATCGGGATCTGGACTTTGCCCTTTCATCATGCTACTCCTGCTCATTTTCAAAACACTTGAAACTTCCTTATTGTTTACCATCTTTGGAATTTTCTTTTCTAGTGATTCCTTAGCTTTTGCAGCTAAGTCGGACTTAAGTAATTTTAGCATTCGCATTTCCTTTTCTTTTTCTTTTTCTTCATCTTCACTATGTTCGTGTTCGTCATTGCTTTTTTCGTCATCACTTGGAGATCTCAGACGTACCACTGGCATCTGTTGGCGATTTTTCTCGTCTACTTTCTTGTCCCGTTTAAATTTGTTTTCTACAGGTGGTGTGTGATCTGGTTTGAGTTTAATTTTGGGGCTCCTTATTTTACTGTACGATGGGCTTCTTCGGTCAGTCTTCTTCCTTTCTATTGATCTACTTCTGCTACGTCTTTCGTACGATTTACGTTCATTTCGTCGTGGACTTCCGGAAGGTAAATAATCATAAGAACGAGATGAATCTTTTTTAACTGCATCTCTTTTCTTTATAGGAGGTGACGGTGACGCATGTCTATCATTTCTCACTTGGTAATGATATTTACTACGTTCAATCTCTTTGCTGTCTTCTTTTGTAGAGTAGTATTTTTCTTTTGGTAGTTCTTTTGGTGTTTTCTCTCTACTCCTTTCATATCTGTCAATCTTTTCTGAAGATCTACTACAATCAGGGCTTTCTTTATGATCAAAAGGCTTTGACTTGGGAGATCTAGAACGTGAAGATGATCTTTTCGATTTCCAAGATAGTTCTGTTAAATTTCGTGACATTTGCTCTTTTGGTTTTTCGACTCTTTTATTCGGTGATGGTGTTCGATACGACTTTCGTTTTGGTGATATGCGAGATTCTGTATCTCTCGAATGGGATCTCTTTTTCTTGAGCCAACTATTTTTAGAATATTTATCATTACGATTGACTGAATCCACAGATCGAGATCTTTCCTTTTTTGATCGCTGTGTGCCAAAATCTTTGCGAGTATTTTTGGAAGAATCTTTCGAATTTGATCTTCGATTTCTACGATCTGGTTTTTCATTCTCTTTTCGCGTATACTTCGCAAACTCCTTTGATGTAGATCTTTCCTTTCTAGAAGTCTGTTTTTCGTAATTCTTTTTCTTGTGATCGACAGAATCTCTGGATCTTGACCTCTCTTTTGCAGGGCTTTTGTTCCTGTATAGAGGGCTTTTACCTCCTCTATTTCTACTATTGCTACTACTGGTGCCATAATATTTATTATTTCTATCTTCATAGTCTTTTCTAGATGCAGATCGTTCTCTTTTTTTTGGAGGTGATTTGGATCTGGATTTTTGCTTGTTCTGCGACCTTGTTTCATGCCTGGGTGATTTAGATGGAGATTTGATGGACGACCTTTTGGTAGAATGTCTTTCTCGGCTTGGAGAACGAGAGGTGTCTCGTGTGGGTGAATATTTTCGACTACCCTTAATTAATCTCTTACGATCTTTGCTTAAAGATTTTGATCGTCTAGCTCTTGTACTGTTACTTGGAGATCTGCTTCTAGAATGATTTCTCCTTTTTGATTTATCTCTTCTAGTTCTGCTTAAAGATCTCTCATTTTTTCTACGAGACCTTTGTCGGCTTCTTGAACGTTCTTTCTCTTCATGACTTACTGATCTAGTTTTACGTCTCTTAATTCGAACTTCTTCGTTTCTGTCCACACTAGATGCTCTATTTCTGCTTCTTGATCTACCTTTTCTCGTCTTGCTAACAGATTTGTCCCTGCGATTCTTTTTCTCTTTGCTCAATGACTTATCTTTGCGAGATTTATGTTTCTTGTAACTCCCACTCAAGGAGCGACGTCTCGTATCTTTTTCTACACTTTTATCTCTTCTTGATTTTCTTCTCTGATAGGTGTCTTCGTTATCTTCTAGTTTTCTTTTGTTGGATTTGTTCTTTTTTGGAATTTCTTCTGCAGAACTATTAGTACAAAAAATTAATTCATATTAATTAACAATACAGTAACCACTACAATAGCGAAATTTTATTTCGTACCTTTCGTGGGAATCTTCGCTCGAGGTTCTTTTCTTTTTGGATTCGACCTTCTTTTTCTGTACAAAATAAAAAAGAAATTGGCATCACATGGTCCAGTTTCAAAACAAGCACGTTCACAATCAAAAATACAAATACATAAAATATGTGTTATTAATATTATTAATTATTAATAAAAAGTACTATATTTAAAGTACCATTGTGTGAAGAACAAAAACAAACCTTGGCAAAAACATCTCATGCAACTATTATCTAGGTAATATTTATTTTTTTAATTAAAAAAAGTTTTATTAACGATTTGTATTCTTACAAATATTTATTATATTACTTAACAGAAAAAATCTGAGGCTGTAGATAAAATATTTTTAACAACTGACGATTTCTTCTCAACGTTGTTAGTGATTTAATATAATTTTAGAAATTATTTTTTCTACTAGGCGCATTTTTTCCTTTTATCACATGCAATTGGATTAGCCGGTACTTACTAGATCTAGATGTCAGTTCGTACACATCCTATGTTGCAAAGAGGTGTCAAACAGAACAAATTTACTTTTTAACATTAGATTCTTTAGGAAATAATTAAATTTCTACACCATTTTTTTTATCATTTGTCGTCCTACATGTATGTAGAAAGAAAAATAATATACTTAAAAAATATATTAAAGAAAAAAGGTCTAACCTCATTCTTTTTTGTTTTGCGTTTCTTCTTCTTTTTCTCGCTCTCACTGTCGGTATCCTTCACTCCTGAGTCTGACTCTGAATTTTCGGAAGACGAGCTGGTTGAACGGCGTTTGTGCTTTTTCTTTTTCTCCTTTTTCCCTGATCTTCAAAAAATAAAAAACACTCCATTTTAGATTATTTTGTTAAAAAACCAATCTACACATTTCGAAATATTCAGTTTGAGTAACAAGTCTAACATTTTTTTCGCCAAGCATCCAGCAGCATCCCTGAGTGATGGCTTAAACCACGATAAAAACAAATTTAAATAGGTACTGAAGAGAGAAACCTGTGAGTTAATAGAAATGGTTAAAACGAATTACTTTTTGAAATAATTGGGATTCTTTGGACACTTGGCTAATTCCCAAGTAAAAAAGGGGGATAAACACTGCAAGTTTGTCAAACTGAATTTTTTTTAAGTGATTCAAAGAAGTGAACATTTTGAAATTCAGGTGATGATAACGCACCTTCGGTTCCAGCCTAGGTTGCGCTATACAGATTTTTCAATGTAAAAAAAATGAAACAGTTACAAACTATAAACGAAACCATACCTTTACCTGAAGGCCTCAATTCTTTACGCACGGCAAAAAATATATTACCATTACATTAGTACGAGGAAATATAATAATTATTTGTCATTAACAAACAACACTTAACAAAATTAAACAAATAATAATAACAATTTGCACACAACTACGAAAACGAAACAGTTGAACAAATCATAATAAGAATGAACAAGTTGTACAAAAACGAGTCTTATTATTTTTGTAATTGAAAAGAAACATGAAAACGACCACTAAGTGAGCGAAACAAAAGTAATTGTGACATCAAACTTACTTTTCTCTTTTGCGCTTCTTTGATTTCTTTTTCTTTGCCTCATCGATTAGCTGACTGTAAGGAATTATGATTATTATTCACCGGACAAAACGGCAGATACATATGAATATTTCTCTTATCTCATTCTCTGAGTGAAAGGGTAGTTTTCTTACGTTATCTTATTCTAGGAACGGGGACGGTTTAAAATGACTCAAATGTATTTACATATTGATTAAATTACCCCTTTTGTTGTAACTGCAATTTTATTTTAACAGACTATCTTTAAAAAAATGTACTCCTTTATTTTTGAGTTGGGGGGCGGAGAGAGCCCTTACCTATCAGGAATCCCTCCTTTACATATACACACGCCTAAATGCTCGAAAAGCCTATAATTTAATTTACACGGAATAAAAAAACTTACTTTTCCTTTGATTTGCTGTGTTTTTTCTTTTTCTTCTCTTCAGCCGCAGCAGCTTCCGGTTCCGGACTCGGCGTGTGAACTAGTTCGTAACGTGATGCATGTGCTCTCTCTAACTCCTTTTCTTTCTCCCGTTCGAGAACCCTTTGTCTTTCCTTTTCTTTCAAAGCCTCGGAACGCGCCAATTGCTCTCTCGCCTCTCGATTAGGATCAAAACTACTCCCGTCGACAAAATACTCCGATATTCCAAACGCTTCCCTCAAACGCGCGTTTTTCTCTTGTTGTGCCTCGGCTACTTGATGTGTCTCGGTTACACTGCAAAGAAAAAAAGAAATGGCATCCATCTGTTTATTCATTTACAACTGTGCAATTATTAACCCTATTTTAATGCACTTCTCACCTACTGAAAGAGCAAAAACTAAGAAAGAATTTATATACAAAACACATCTTTATATCATTGCATTAAAAAAAACTGAAAAATATCATAATCTGATAAAGATGGACATTCGCACAACTATTGTACATTTATTTTATTTACCTTTGGTCGCTATTCATGCTAAAACTATAACAAACCATTCTGAACACCTGTGCTAATTACTATTTAATAAGACATTGCGTTGTTAAATGTCATGAAATTATCACCATAAGACACCACACCGAATCAATTACCGGCATTCTTATTTACAAATATGATAAACATAATTTAATTCCGACAAATTAAAAAAATAATAATAATTTAATAATATTTACAGAAGCCGCAAAAAAATCGGATGTAACAAGAACAGCGCATAACTGAATTGTATAGAACAGTACGGCCGTAGTTGGCATATGACAATTCTCGCACGAATATAAATCAATAACAACCCTAGACGTAAAGGTCGTGGAAGTGGGGTAGTGTGTAGAAAAAACAAGAGAATAGGCACACCCCGTTCCATATTTTAGCACGTGAATAATTAATTTTAGAACACCTTATACATAAGGCGGTCAGGGTAACTACTAAATAGAATTAATAAAAATTAACATAACTGAGTAACACTAAAATACAATTTTTTGTCCTTTTAAGCGTGACTGTACATAAAATAATATACAAACAAAAAACAGAAAATCACGCTTAAAATCCCATTAGCCGAGAATCAATGCCTGGAAATATTTATCGGAAATGTGGCGCTTATCAAAATCGTTAATCACAAGGTTTACCCAATAATCTGACAGAAAACACGAGTTTAAGCTTTTTAAGTCAATTTAAAGACCCAGACGAGTTAACCTTTTTAAACGTTTTAATACTTTTCAGATGGGTGTTAAATATATAATTCGTGGTTGATTTCTATAAAAAATTAAATACTATAAATTGGATAATTTATGTATTACATACAGAGACGCCATTAAAAATTCGTCTAACTTTATATATTAATTAGCTACAATAAAAATTACCTTACAACAGACCTCATACGTTGCTTATCAGCGACATTTCGTAAATTGGGACTGGGGTTCGGTACGGGCCCGCAATGGAGACAATGGCAACAGCATTGTCTCCTGAGTCCACCCCTGGGTAATACGTGGGTTCCTACTGCTTGGTAAAGGGCACCACGCCATAAACGCTCGAAAATAATTCGTTCATCTACACTGAATCGTGGTCTCGGATGACCACTACTATTAGCATACATAATTCAAAACAAAAATATTTTATTTCCCACTTTTTTGTAGCTTTATTTTTAAATTTTCGTCCCCGCATTAAAACGCAATCACTGGAGAGAACAAGCACATCTTTTTACTTTAGTTTAGCATTTATTACTGGAAAAACTATTGTAGCAATTTTCTTTTTGTTAACTTTACCAGAATAAATTCAATTTTGTACGTGATTATTTTCGAAATTAGGCTCACATAAAGACAAAAAAATAAACACTTATTATATACACAATAACGTGTTGGAAGACTTGGATTACTTAAAATTAAACCATCCCCTACATGGTAAATAACGGGGGTGAGGTTGTATGGAAGACGTATTTATCACTGTTATGTTTTCGATTTAAGATTCACATTTTTATTCGCTACATTTCTAACGGGTATACTGATTAGCGCCGCGACGTCCAGCGTCTATGGTGGCATCCCGTTATAGGATGTTTAAAGGGGAAAAGGGGAGAGAGATACGACGTAACCGCGCATACGAAAAGCATCCCTAAAACGGAACGCAAAATAATCGATTGTGGACCTAGCAAAATGACGAAATTGCATCCTTTGTTCTGATCCTTCCGCTAACGCCAATTTTGTTTCCGAAGATATTTGCTAATTTTACAACCCCTCTTTTCAGGAATATAAAAAGATATTTCGATTCATTTATAAATATTAATAATTTTTTACGAAGAATATGTTAATATATATTCGAATCAGTAATTACTGTATTACTTAATTATGTGAAACATGATAATATGCATCCAAATATCGAAAAAATATAATACACCCAATTCTGTTTTTTTAGTATAGTTACGATTCCAAAGATATGATATAAAAGAAATATATTCTATCTATAAAATAATACAATTAACCATATGAAAACTCGCGTTAGAATTTTAATGTTTAAATTTAGTATTTACATGACATGCAGGATGTTCCTTTTCCTAGTAAAACGTTTTATCAACATGACATTATACATATTTATACATTTTTATCTCTTTATATTATTATATATTTATACAAATGCCCCAAAAAAATGTAAAAAACTGATAAGGAATATAATTTGCTTTGATAATAATAAAGAAAATGATAAATTCTTTAAATGGGGCTAAAATTACATAATAAATTAATTAATCAACTTATGTAAAAGTATTACAAGAACATTTAGATTAACAGGAAAAAAAATGCTGATTTTGTATTGGGGACAGAAAGATGTTTGTTCTGAATGACTTCAATTAAAAAGTAATCTTAAACTAGTGAAGATCATGTTTATCATGTTAAGCAAGCAAATATTCAAATGTAATTAAACATTAAAATGAAATTGGATTGAATTACTGCAATTTGTAAAATGCAGTCACTTCGAAAACTAAATGACACAAATAACACAAAATTATTTAAAAGGTGATTGTATTGGAGAGAATAAGTTAATTATTTCTATAAATGTTGGCATTTTAAAACAACTACTATAAAAATAATTAAATAAGTACAAGTACTTACTTGATTCTTCCCCACTTATCAACAGGTTTGTCTAAATCAGCGTTGTGACCCATAAGCATGTTTCGATAGTTGTTAACCTTGTTAACAACAGTCTCTTCGTTAAATCTTAAGAAGTAAAACAAAAGTGTTAAAAATAAAATGCTATATATGTAAATATATAGAAAACATACCCTTGTTCTTCTAATATTTCACCAAATTCTGCACATTTCAACTCAATTTTTCGTTTCTTTTCGTGGTCCAAAATTTCCTTGTTAGGGGGCCGATGACTAGCAACATCCAGTTTCGACAATTCGTCTTCAGTTTTGTAAGTTTGATCTTTTACCCTCGGTTTTACCAAAGCCCAATTCCTCTGAACATGTCCATTTGTTCCTGAACCCCTTGGGGTAGGAAGACCTATCCCGTTATACATTTTCCTTCAACCACCTATCTAGAAAGCAGACCTACAGATATCATTTCACCATTTACTGTAATCTACTTCGCCTCACCAACACTTTTAACAATCAAAATAAATCAGAACTCTACATGCTACAAATTATAGCAATAGTTAGTTAAATACGTATAAACATTATTAAAACTGTCTAATTAAGTAATTATATGCCGATTATACACGTAGTTTGTTATTATATTTGACTTACTTTTTTTCTACATGCGCCAAGCACCACTTTACACCCACCTTTCAAGGTAATGACTAACATACCTAAATAAAATACATACCTACGCGTTACTGATATTGATAAATTAAAAATCTGTATTAAGAAATGTTGTTAAGTTTATAATCCATATTAATTCAAATTAACTCCGAATACACAAAAATAAATGAATTAAGAATGAAAGGAATTACTTTTTATGAATAAAATAAAAGTGTGGTCATTTGCAGTGACTGCCGATGTATATGTAACCACTACTAACACAAGTATACAAAAGTTCGATATCTGATATTACGTAGTACATGCGTAAGTCGGAACTTGACAATTAAAAGGGGTTGTGCAAACTAATCCCGACATACGTACTCTTTGCCACTGACATTGATAGATGTCAAAAGGAGAAACAAACAGTAAAATATTAATGGTAAAGAGTAATCAGTATTAAATAGCAATGTCTCAGTTATTAAAATTGGCCGAAAAGTTTAATTGTTTCTACTTATCTGGTAAGTTATTTAATTGTTTATTTTAAAACAATATTTCGTTTTTCATACCGACTAAATTGGATAAAATTGGTTTTGAGGAACCGATCAATTTCGCATAGTTTTATTATTTCATGAATTAACTATTAGTTTTATCAGTTTTAACATTTGTTCTTGTTACATTTCTAACAAGTTATCTCTTAAACACTAATACTATTCATCGTATATTTCCACTGTTATTGATATTTAAAAAAAAGCAGAATTTCTAGTGAATGTCTATACTTTATTATTTATTTGAAAACGACCTCGTTCTGTTTAAACTTTAAAAATATTAAGTTAATTTGCAAACTAACAAAATTATTGTTCATTATTTTAAAATATTTTAATTACTGCTGTTAATAATATAAATAATAATTGTCGCAAACGATAAGTTCGTTATTTCTTAATTTAAACGAGTGTAGATAATGTTCTGCATAAAAGATAAATCATTAATTTCTTTCGTTCAAAAATAATCACTTATCTAAATATGTTTTGGCCCACTTTTTAAAGTTGTTGAATGTACTTGTATAAATTCTAGTTTTCAAGTTTTCACGTATAATATATTATGCGTATATCGAATAGGCCAGTATTTTAAATAAACGTAAAGCTTTATTGTTATACTTAGCCCAGAACAGCGAAATTTAATTTATTCGTTCTTCAGTCTGTTTAGAAATAAATATAAAAGGTAAAACATATAAAATATTATTCACTAAACTTTTTATATGTACTCATTTTCCTATGTTCAATGTTAAGTTACATAACACATCAAACATTACCTTAAAATGGCACTGTGAATAAAAAATGGTAAATATAAATAAGGATTTTTTAAATTTTTTGATAAAAAATGGTAACTTTATTTTTTAAAAAATACCACAAAACTGAAAATCTTTTATAGCCTCTGGATACAAGGCTGAATGTCGACCTTTTATTGTGGAAGGGTACCAAGTGGGGCTAATAAGATCAGACGTTGTCACTCATTTACTCAAATATCCTGAGGTAATCTTTTAATCGCCGATTTCTGACGAAAATTTAAAATACTCAGATTATTTTGAAAGGTTTTTAGAGTGACAAACGACTTTGTCGAATTAAATCCCGCATTTCGTGATTATGAGGAACGATCTGCTAAAATGGACGACGTTTTGCGAAAACTAAAAAAAGAAAAAGTTTTCGAAGTTTTGAATGGATGGAGAGAGGAGGTAAAACTAGAATCAATATTTAAGAAGAAAAACATTTTTTCCTTGACGTTGTATTCGTTTTAGTGTTACGAAGTAAAAGTAGAATTTGCTGGCGAAAAAATTATGAAAATGGAAAGGGCTGCGACCTCCCTATTTGGTATCAAAAAATATGGGGTTTCTATTAATGGATATGTTCGAGATCCAAATCGTGGATTATGTATATGGTTACAACAACGATCTACTACTAAACAAACATGGCCAGGTATACAGGGTGTCCCATTATGATGTGGGGAACCAAGAAAATCAAAAACTTTGCATTAATAAGTTGTTGATTTGGACTTATCTGCCTTCGACTATTAATCGTTTCCAGATATACTGGAAATTAATACTTCAAATAGAATATGGATTTTTTTAATTACAGATCGAATAAGTTAAAGGTCACTTTTATAAAATTGATTTTAGGAGTACTGTTAATAATGTGACAAATGAAATTTCGTATTTTAGAATGTTAATAATGCAAGCCTAAAATATCGAATGCTATTTTTAAATTTTCCATAATTACTATAAAGTATTCAAGAAATACATCTTTTTGGAATACTGTTATAAAAGTATTGTCTCATTTAAATAGCTTTAACTTTACCATAGTTTGGTGTAAAGAAATTTAACTTCATATAATTTTTGAGAGATTTAAATTCTCTATAAAGTCAACTTTGTAGTTTTTGAAATACATATTGAATAACAAGTTTCTTATAAGAGGATTTAATTCACTTCAAACCCACAAAGTCATTATTATAAAAGCAAGTTTCCGAGATATAAAATATTTTTAAATTAAGTTAAATACAAATATTTTATCTAGGAAATTACTGGAATAATGACTAAGCAATTTTGTAGAGAATTATATTCCCTTGAAAGTTATCATTTGGTGTTTTTTCAGATAAGTCTTAATATGTTTAATAATTTTTAAACTTGATCCAATTTCAGATAAATGGGATAATATGGTGTCAGGTGGATTCTCAGTAGGCTATGGTATTCGACAAACTGCACATAAAGAAGCTGGTGAAGAAGCTTCGGTACCAGACAGTATTTTAAAGAATATGATAAGTGCAGGCAGTGTATCGTAAGTGCAAACAACTAACTAAATAAATAAATATGTTTGCAATCTATATGTATAAAAAAGGATTCAGATAAGAACTTGTTGACTCAATTTTACAAAATTTTAGTGGAACGACAATTGTTTCGTTAGCACTGTAGTTTTATCAAGTGACATTATAATTTTTTATTTTATTTATATCTAAAGTAGTTAATTTGGAGCTTTTACTAAATTATGCAACATTTCAAATTCAGAATTAAACTTGTGTTAAGTTTCTAACAAAGGATTAGAATAATTAACATTTTGTTTTTTATTTTCAAAGCATTTAAAATACTCACTTATTCTAGTATTAAAAGCTATATCTGTCAGTCCAATGTAGCATTTGTTAAGTACAAGAACTGTAGTTTAATTTATTTGTTGACGTAATTTTTTAGGTTCTTCTTTGAATCGTCGTTCATTGGTTTGTATGCAAACACTGAATTCGTTTTCGATTTAGAACTTCCGTTGAATTTTGTTCCAATCAATGCTGACGGAGAAGTTCAAAAATTCGAACTATTATCAGCCAACGAATGTATAGAACGAATTATAAAGCCCGAATTTAAAATTACAAGCGCCCCTGTGATTCTAGACTTTTTAATTAGAAAAGGCGTCATCACACCAGAAAATGGTAAGAGACAAAAATAACTTTTTTTGTGTTTTTTTTTTTTTTAATTCTACAAATACTTTTACGTTCCGTATTTTTACTTATGGGGCGTCTGTATTTTTACTTGCTTGTTTTTAAACTACAGTGCAACTATAAAATTAAATAAATAATTATTTCTTTATGATCAAGAATGTGCCAAAAATCTATCCCCACCTTATTTTCGAAATTTGCAGGCACTGATATATTTAAACTCCATAATCAAAATTCGAAATAAAACACAAGTGTTTAAGAGTTTAATAAAAAAAAAACATAACGATTCTTCGTGATATTTGTTAAACTCTTAAACACTTGTGTTTTATTTCGAATTTTTATTAAATAAATTATACACGGAACTTTTAGAATATTTATAACAGAATGTCAACCACAGTTTTTAACATAATTCATTGTTACTGATAAAGTTAAAAAAAAGGTGATCATCATCACTCATCTTCCTCTATTTGTCTTTAACTTTTTTATTGAAAATCAAGTGAGTAACAATACCAGCACTCACTCCATAATACATATCTAATGTTGTGAAAATGTTTAATAAAAACACAAAACGTAAATAAACAATTTTTTAAGAGAAATTGATAGATAAATGTATTGATGTTAGAAATTTTTATGTTTCAGAACCAAATTATTTGAGATTAATAGAATTGTTACATGTACCACTCCAGTCGTTCTACAAGAGACCCTCTTCAAAACAGAACGGCACCCATGCCAAAATACCAGATTATAATACTTAAAGTATTAAATTATTTATCAAATTATTAAAATCAAATTTAAGTAATAATAATAATGATGATAATTTGTTGCTTTTTATAAATACACACATACACAAAAAGAAAAAAGAAACGAAATGTCTTCATGTTTGATACGAAGTAGTTAGTAGAGAATACTTGAAATAAAATATTAAAAAGTTTTTATTTAAAAGCAGTCACTCTGGCGTTCATTCGTTTATAAATGATTAATAACATACCTATATTAATTAATTCGTTTTTAAAATACCTTAATGTGTATTATTTTTTTATCTATATTCATCTGCTTGTTTTTTGTTTCCTTTTTGGCGATAAATTAACTGCAGTTTACGGGTAGTTTATAAAAATTCTTATTATGTGATATTTATTTATGTAATTAATTAATTAATATTTATTTCACTTTGTGATGCTATCAGTATGATATACATATAACAACAGTTTAAATATATTATATTTGATTAATTAATGAATGTACTTGGAATAACGTAATTTATTATATTTATTAAATAATTTACTCAAGTTTACTTGATGTTTTATTTGAATACAATACCACCTACAGACTGGTTTTAAAAAATCGACTATTGTTTTGCATTGTCACATGTTTAGTAGTTGTAGGAACAGGAAATAAGACGGCTGTTATAATTTCAGCCATTAACATTAATATTTAGTGGTTCGTGAACGAGGAATTGTTGTTAGTTACTACTGAATTTTGTTGCTCAGTAAAAGTTATTCAAGGTTAATGTTGAAATCATGTTTCTTTTTATTAACAGGGAATCTACAAGACTTATCACTTGCTTAAGTTTAAATTTAATTGAATGACATGATTTTAAAACAGTTGAAATGCTTTACAAGAAAAACAGAAATTTTGTGATAAGTCCAGTAATTTAGCTGATAATCTGAACTGAACTACAAAATTCAGAAATAACTAGAAAAAATTATGATGTTAATTGAATGTAAAATGGAAAATTCTGTTTAGGAACCAATAGATATTAATATTAATGGCTCAAATTTTAGCAGGTGCCTTATTTTCATTTCCTATAACTATTAAACATGTAGCTTTGAAAAAAATTGTTGAATCAGTCTAACCTACATATACAACGGTAACTGCTTAAAACAATACAAGATAATATATTAATTAAGTAAGTACTTTTATTACCAAAAGTATATATTTTGGCAATTATTCTTGTTCAGTTTTGTATAAAAAAGCGTATAAAAACTATAAAAAAGTGTTACTTAAAATGATACCATAAATTACTAAGAATAAGGGGTTGTATAAGTCATGATGACTCCCTAAAGGAAGAGTTTGTTGAAGAAAGACAACTTTTATGGCAACAAGACAATCACTGTTGATTCCAAAGATTAAGACATGTCTAATGGAAATTTTTCATATAAATAACATAAGATTAAGGTACAAGCTCTTGAAATCAAAAATTAAGAAATATGAGGAGTAAAAATCTGTATCAATTCATTATTCTAAACTAAATATCTTCCAAAATAGAAAATAGTATTTAATTGCTATAGCTACTTAAAAAGTATTTTGAAGTTTGTAGAATTTAATTATTTATAAAATGTAGTACCTGTAGTAGAATTGTGTGCATAAAACAATATTTTTTTATGTTACTCATATGGAAAATACTACAATCCGATGACACACGTCTTAATCATTAAACAAATCTATGAACTGAAATTTAAATAAGAAAAAAGTAAATAATTTCCTCTTTTGATTTTATCTTGGTAAGTACGTGCTTGAAAAAAATAATTAAGAATAAAATAATAAGGGCCAAGTGTTTATGTGCGGTGTGTCATAAATTATGTCCCTCTAGGTGTTTATGCTATTGCAGCAATCCCATTCTTTTTTATCTTCGGGTTATCATCACATTCTATATCACTACCAACACCAGCTGGTATAGTATATTTCATTTTGTCATTTGCCAAATTTATTCTAAAATAAATTAAACAAAAAATAATTTTAAAACATAACATATTAAGTTCACAAGAGAATGTCTTACTTACAAAAAATTGGTTGTTAATAAAATGATTTGTTTTTAAAACAAAAAGTTTTATTGAAGTTAAAGAAATGGCTAAAAAGTAAAATAAAAACAGTTACGAATATAAAAAAAAAGGATATAATCGAAAACCGGAACTTCGGAATTAAAAATAAAAAATAAGTATTTTACAAACGTTAAAACGATTTTGAAAACGAGAGACAAACTCGTGTTTATATTAAAGTTTTAAGCACCAACTTTTTAAATTGATTAAAATTTTTCTTACCTTTTCTGGACAAACTTAATGAGAAAAAGAATAAAAAGTGGAATTGGTGTCATAATAGCTACAGCAACGGGGGCAACTAAAAAAAATAATCAAAGCAAATTATATACCTACCACTTAGTTTTAGTTATTTACAACAAGAAATGAACGTCTTACTTGTAGTTATATCGGCTTCTGGTTGAGGTAAGGAAAACCGCAACAAAAATATTGCAATTCCAGTGTTTTGAAGCCCAACTTCAATTGCAACAGTAAGGCAATCACTTGTTGGTAGATTAAAAACTTTGGTCAATAACCAACCTACCAAGTAACCTAACCAGGGCAAACCCATGCCTGATAATATTATCTAGAACAAAAAGTTAGTTAGATGTCAACCTAGAAAAGGTGAAAATATCAATGTCATCTTATTCATTTCACTATTAAAAAAAAAAAGATAAGATAAATAAAAAATATTTACCCTCCAAGAAAATAATTCAAATAAATATAGGTTTGCAACTATGGCGAAAACGATTATAAAGACTATCAAAAACCCAGAAAATCCTTTCAAAGTCTTTCTCAAAAAGTTTGCACTTCTTGTCGAATATCTTTGTATAAGATAGCCAATCATTAATGGAATTACAAGACCTATGGCATATGTTGAAATATTTCTGTAACAAAAAAAAATGATTTAGTTCTGGGAACTTTAATAAGGGAACAAAACTATATTATACCTGTAAGGTATTTCTAAATTATTGTTATCAAAAATAAGGGCACCTAAGGTAAATGTCCAGAATGGTATCGTTGCGAAAGCTATTAATGTGCCTATGGTGGTCAGAGCTATGGACAGATCTATATTACCGTCTAATAGGGCTGTCCATATATTAGAAGCACCCCCACTGGGGGCACAGCCTGTAAAAAATATGCCCAGTTGCAGTGCTGGATTGTCAGGGAAAAGGGCATAACCAATTACATAACTTAACTGAAAATGTAAAAAAAAAATAAAAAGCTAAAACAATTTTTTTTTAGAATAAAGATTTTTACCAAGGGCATACAAATAAATTGTCCAGCAAATCCAACAAGCAGCCCTATAGGTCTTCTAAACTGTGATTTGATATCTTCGATTTTTAAGGCAGCCCCAAAATTAATGTAAATAATACTAACAAGTACTGCAACTGATATACTAAAAATTTTATCAATAACCCTGTCTTTCCTTATCACTTTGACTTTAACATTTTCTACTTGAGAGACAGAAGTGGTACAGTTTCTTGCCTTTACTTCAACAGAAAGATTGGCCGACCCTTAAAAAATCTGAATAGAGAAAAAAATCATTTTTATTTGTTTTTTTTTATGTATAAGTATACCGAGAAAATTTCCAAAAACATCAAGATTTCCTGAATTAGTGTTAGTTGTGATGTAAATTTTTTTATCGACTGCAATTATTTTGGGATTGTTGTTTTGAATTGCTAAACAATACGATCCGCCAGGGTCAAGTTCACCTAAAATTTTCAAAAATCTTCATTGTTCTTTTGTCATATTTTAAACATAATTTGTACGTTTTATAAATAAAAAACTACAGGAAAAATAATATTTTTCTTATCGTATTAACAAAAGAAATAAAAACAAGTATGATATTACAATAAAAATTGATTAAAAAAACATACATTCTTTGTAAAAAATATATTTAAAAAAGTATATGTACATATAAAATTTAAAAAAAAAATTGACTTACCTTCGATTGTGTAATTAAGTTTCGCGATTTCATACATTTTAACAGTAACATCTTTAGGCTGTAAATATAGAACTAAACTTTGTGCCAAAGCTGTACAACAAACCAGCAAGAAAAAAAGCATCACAAAAATTTGGGACACAGCTGATAAAGGACACATCTGTAAAACAAAACAAAATTAATTTAATTAATAAACCTATACAATTCATTAATTTTGTGTCACACCAAAAAGAGAATAATTAAGTAGTTGATATATTTATTATTAATTAAGTAATTATATTATTATATCACGTCATAAAAAATCGAATACGAATCACATTAATGATTGTAAATAAAAGTAATTGGCTACAGTAATAAACGCGTTGATTTTGTAAAACAATAAATAAATAAAGATAAAAATCACTGTAAAATTATATGTATTAACAGATGCCGTTTATAATTACATACAAAGGTTAAAAAAAATAATTAGAATTGAACAACCATCTTTTTATTTTATTTTTTTAAATTCGAAAATACAATCGATCCGTTTCCAAACCAAATAATTTTCATTTACTTAAATTATTTCACTCTATTTTCCAGACAATTTCTTACACCCAAATTTCGCAACTATCAGACGTTTTCTGTTTCCTACTTGATCTTGTGCGAACTAATAAAAGCGCAATGAAATGAAAACTTTCTTCGGACAGAACGAAATTTGTATTTCAGTTGAGTTCCTTGCTCCAATCGATAGAAACCGATCCCGATCCTTATTTTTCCTTACATAATCTACCACTTAACAATTGTACATATTACATACTGATAAGCCAGAACGAACGATTAAATTGATGGAATATTATGTACACATACAGGGTGATTTATTACTGTAAGCATTAGGTCTGATTGATATCTTACATTAAAGTCTTTAAGTCAAAGAATTGATGTTTGCTTTGCAGTGACCTTATTAAATAAGTTTGTGGCACTAAAGAAAGTGCACGATGGTTTAGTAAACTTATAAATAAATACCTATATAACATACAATTTCTTTATGTAGTAAATAAACAAAATCACATTTAAATATTTAAGAACAGAATTTATTATAACTTTGTTCCGAAACATCTAATCTGATTTTATTTATTTACTATATTATTCAAAAATGTTTAATAAAACTCCGACCAATATCAGCCTTAATAATATACAATTTTTATGCCAATACTTGTGTTTAGTCGTTTTAAGAAACAAAATAATAATTATAGATATTCACGAAATTAAAATCTATCATCTAAATAAAACGAAGTTCACCCTACAGAGCACCACGGGTGGCTAACTCAGGTATAAATTACTTTACTTTTTTGTGTTTCATTCCCACCAGCTACTCGTGCTGGTGGGCAGGCAGTCCCTCCGACCTACACTGTAGTGCAAAGCCGGAGGGTAGGGCGTAAGGCCCTCTTCAGCCTCCTTGCAGGAGTCGTGGGAATGGGTGGGTGGTGTGGTTAGGGAGAGAAAGATGAGACGGACGAAATGAAGACAGAAGAGAAGTGAAAGATTATCTGTGGAATATTACTGCCCCAGCATTTGTCTAAATGATCCAAGGAAACCACAGAAAACTTGGACCAGAGCAACCGAACCCGGGTTCGAACTGGTGATCTAAGTAATGATTTAGAGCACTAGACCACGCCGCTCGGTATGCAAGTTTAATTGTTATAAACCCATTGGAACTGCCTCGATGCATATGATTGGCTATTACGTCGGCGGTCATTTTGATTACCGATTAAAAACTAGGTCAAAGTCAGTATACATACACATATCGGGAATCTCCTTCAGAAAATAGTATTAGCAACAATTACGGTAGGAAAAGCATAAAAAGGAGTAACTCAATTGTTCCTTAATCGATCTAGATGCATTTTCTACTAAAATTTAGGAAATTTAGCATTGTTTAACGCTAGCCAAGAATTCAGTATCTAACATTGGTGCAATCAATATAATTATTTAATAGGATTAATGAAAGTTATATACCAATTTTCGTTTCATTTCTATGTATTAATATATGTTATGTACATGCTGCAATTATTAGAACTGTAGCAAAGGACAATCTATTGAATATATCTTTTTGTATGTACGATTGTACGAAAGTCATAAATTTGGAGAATAATAAAAATTAGACATAATTTCATTACTTATACATTATACCTTACAATGAATGAGGCACGTACAATTTTCCTTAATTGTTTCGTAACCTAAGTAGGTAAATAAAAATTTATTAACACGTAACACGCGACCAAATACACCGGTAGGTATATAATATAATTAATTATAACGGATGTTATTATTATATAAGTCTAACGATATTAGAATTAATTTTTATAAACCATTATTGTATTTTATGGGTACATCAACTAGAAATAAAAAATCATAATTTTTAGATGGGAAAATAAAATAAAAATATTAAGATCAAATAAGTAATATGTATAAAAATTTCGTCGTTATTTAACACTTTTTTAATTTTAACTAATATTTATTTTAAAAAATTCAGAAATACCAGGGATTTAAATATTACTTTTCAAGCCAAAATTACATTTAAAAAATGGTACCACTTAATTGATGAATAAGTATGTTTACTTTCTGAACACACACAAACACATGAAACTATAAGATCTTACGAGATCTAGTGTACACCTGTAAAAGCATAACACACAGATCTATTAACGAATCCGTTTTTCAAGGAATTTTATTACTTCTTTTCATCTAATAAAACGAATAAATAAAAAACCACAAAAGTTGTTCCGTGAGTATTAGCCACAAAACCACATAAATCAGTATTTGTTATCTGAAGACATAGTTCATTCAACATAGATTAAAATAAATAAATAAATAAATAATTAAATAAGATAAATTAGAAAATGACGAAAACAAAACTTTTTTGTTAAATCACTTAAAGTATACAAAAAAATAAGGTACTTTAATCTGCAACCTGAAGAAATTATTGTGTCTGAAACGGTTTTAATTATAATTATATTATAATAAGGGGGTACACCACTGTGGCGGCCATGACGATTTAAAAATATTCGTTTTTTTTGCACTTCTTGAAAGTACTATTTTTACAGATATGTAAAAAAAAATAACAAAATAAAAAATCGAATATATATATATATATACGAAGGTAGGTAAATATTAAAATTTTACTGAGTATTATTTTTTGAGCCTCTAGAATAGTAATTTCAGAAGTGAGTTTTTGTTTGAACATTGGACATTATATGTTAAAAAAAATTTAGAAAACGGCTGCGACTAACAAACATTACTGTTAAAAAAATGTAGTTTTTACTAAAACCATCAGGAAATGGGGCCTTTTTCAACCCGTACAGTGGTGTCCCCTATTAAAACAATTGATTATTCTTTTTAATTTTTGTTATAAATAATTATATTTGCTATAAAGATGCAAAGGTCTTCTTTATTTATTACACATGTTAGTAATTTTTCTTCTCCATTAAATTGAATTTTTAAAAGAGCAAATTTATTTACTTTATTTCAAAAATAAAAGAAACGTTTGGCAGAACACAAAAATAGTTATATTCAAAATAATACAGATTCTACATATGCTAATCATATTATAGAAGAAGGGCACTTATTTAACAATAGTTTTGATATTTTACATTTAGAAAAGAAAGGGTATAAATTGACATTATTACAGATTTTAGAAATAAATCAACACAACAACTAGGTGATTTGCTAAACGATCAAACAGAATGTAACAATTCCTCTCTTCTCAATTTGTTCTAATAACACCACCACCCTTAGTATTAATTCTATATAAACACCCACGTTGTACATTATCTTCAGTAGTAAGCAGTTTGACGAAGCCAATGTTTAGCGAAACAATTGTTACTGTGTCTAATAAAAGCATGTGAAAATCTTAAGTCTTATTGTTTTATGGTGATAATGGATTTTCATTAAGTAACAGTCAAATACATCCAATTTTTATAAAAGAAAGACTTGTTGAGAATTTCATTTCAACAACACGACTGATTTTAATAATATAAAGTACATTGGAAGTTACATTAAAAATGTTTATGTTTTATTTTTTTCTTTCTAGAATTTGTGTTTAACAATGACACAGGATATGTGTCAGCATTTCATAGGATGTCAGCATCATTTCTACCTTTAATAACTTGTTATATCCATAACACTAAACATATTTTAAATTTATATATAATTTCAATTGAATTTGCGGTAGGATATTTGTGAAACATCGTTTAAAATAAAATTAAACACACAAAACGCTTTTAAATGTTTCAATTTGAAAACATTTGAAACATTTAAAAGCGTTTTGTGTGTTTAGTTTTTAATTTATATATACTTTGAAAATTCACAAAAATAGACAGATTTGTCCAGATGAATTTTGACTAAAATCCAAAATATTTATATAATTTTAACTAGTATCAATTTTTATGTACTTATTATTTTATCATTGTAATATTATTATTTTTTAATTAAAGTATTTTAATTAATAGTACAATCAATTTAACCCATATCAATTGAACTATTCTAGTGTTAGCAATAACCAAACAAGTTTTACACAATTTCACAATATTGTTATCAGTAATTTCATTTACATAAAAAGCAGTAAGCAGATTATATGAATGTGCAAACGATAAGAAAAGAAGTGTTTCACATATTTCTTTCTAGATGCGCAAATGTAAAACATATTTGTATGCTTTATTAATCTACTGAATGAGTTTTCAAAATAGTTGTTTATATATTTTCACCATGTCATTATCATCCCGATAGCTATTCAAAATAATCTATAAAAAAATTAAATATAAATATGGAATCAACAGAAACAACTACACAGAGGGCTAATACCCCTATCGGCGTTGAATTACACTGTTAATTCCGATGGACTCCTAGACGAAATTATAACATATTCAAAAAAGAAAGAATTAAAATCCTTATTCGTCTAAATTTTAATTCAACGCCGGTAAGGGTATTAACCCCCGGAGTAGTTGTTTCTGTTGATTCCATATTACATGTATATTTATAATATAGCCTGTAAAGACCTTTCTGCCAGCGCGCACCTGATGAGACCCGAAAGGTCGAAACCGGTCGTGAGATGTGGCTTTCGGTTCGTTGTGCCTACTTGGTAGGACGCGTTCAAAATGTCAGATCTTTGGTCTTAAAATTTAGACGAATAAGGATTTTAATTCCTTCTTTTTTGAATATATAAAAAAAATGTTTATTGATCATCACTGTCACTTTACAATAAATTAACAGACCAAATTTTATTTTTTTTTTGAGCGAATTTGTAAAGATACACTTATCAACCGGATATCTACCAAGTTCTTTTCCCAGCAATCATTATCTCACGATATGTGTAATATTCGTTTGTATTTTACGTGACCTGATTAAATAAATTGGCCTTGAACTTAAACTAACATGTCGTTATCTATACAATTGCAATTATTTTTGTAATATATTCAGTCAACAATTATGATAGGTCGTTACAAATATATTTATACTATTTTAAAATAGATCAAGGAGTATATTAATCTTGAGATCGTGCATTCGATTACCTATGTAATTCTTTTACCAATAATAATTATTAATTATTTTAATATTAGGTCAGTATTTAGTCATTAGTTACTATTGATCTTTCGAGTTTCAATGTCCTGAGGTAGTCAACTGCAAACCTGTCGAAACGTAGCACAAACTAACTATTATTGTTACTTTTATTTATTTTGAAGTAGGTACCTCAATCAAATTAATTTATTGATTTTTTTATTATTATTATTAGTCATTTTTTTAACCATTACTTTTTAAAGTAATATAAATAACAATTATAAAAAGCTACTTTTACTTTTAACACCCGGTGAAAGTTACAATAAAAACGGCCCAACACAAATCTTTATATTATTACAAAAAATGTTTAAGAGTAAATGTAAGCAATGTAGGTATCTAAGTTTATATTTTTAGTAAGTTATATAATACCTACATACCATACTGTAAACGTTAATGGTAAAGTTTCGCAAAAAATATATGCACTTATTTTAGCTTACACTGTACATAGTAAAAGTTATTGGAAGCAGTAAGACTTGTGTGCTAAATAACATTTTGTATGTACATATGTCTGTGTTCAAGAACAAGGTCAGTTAGAGTTGTTGGCATAATAACTTTTAACTTTACCTTTCACCTTCATCAGAAAAATAAAAAATTTAACGCCCGTAAAATAAGAAAAGAATAAGGTTTAACATACAGTATTATTTACGTTAACTAATTGAATATAATTTTAGAAACATTAAAAACTCATTAAGTTATTATTCTTATCATTTTTAAACGTATTGCGATTATAACGTTATAAGATAATTTATTTTATTATACAAACATTTTGATTGTGCGTAAACGTTACGTTCTTTTAATATCTACCTGTGTCCAAATTTTAACAATTCAAATAATTCAAAAATTAAAGTAATAAACAAATATCGTTTTGATATTAAACTACATGTAAAATTGATATTAAAATCGTTATATTTAACTGATTTTTAATTGAATTCATTTTTTACGTAATCAATAGCCAAAATTGGTAGGATCTAACGAAAAATGTTAGATAAGAATCAAAATATTAAAAAAGAAATAAATCCCATTAAACTCCTTCGCTGATTTACTTTTTATAAGATCAATTTACCTATATAAGACTAACTCAAATAGGTACATAAATACATGCATGAATAAAAAGTTAATTAATGCTCACCTTTTCACTAATGAATTTAATAAATCCTGGAAGATTAAACTGAGATCAAACTAATTGATGGTATCACTGTATGATAAAAAAAGTTTTAAGTAATTTAAATAATACAATCACCACTTATGTTTGTTACAGTGTAATTTTTCGTAAAATTATGTAATCTATCAACAATACTCCATTCGCCAGCTGCACTGCTTGATTACAATTCTTTCCCGATCACGTTTTCAAATTTCCTAACTTTCCCCTACTCCTTCCTTAATGTTTCATATACCATTGGATTGTCTTTTTTTTATACCATCTAGTTAGGAAACTTAAGCGATTTATTTAGACTGGTATATTTTCTTATTCAATGAAGAATTAAAACTACTCAAAAGTTAATAAACATATAAATTTATTTAAACAATACAATGAAGTTTGGGACATACTTTGAAGTGTTGTTATTTATATAAAATATGTTATACATAATCTTGACCTTGTATAGGTGTAGTCTACGTATTCGTAAATTTTTAGTCGTTTCAATGGCGTAACATTTAAATTCGCTGGGAAAATTGAAAAGTTATTTAATAAAATTTATAAATATAAAAGAAAAGATGTTGAGAAACGATAAACAATTTTGATTTATTGATGAATAGTTTTTATTTCATCCTAAAATTATAAAATATGGAATTGGTATCTATCATAATTATAAGAAAAGGATAAGAAGAAGATTATGACACTAAAATTTTTGAAATAGAGAAAAGAGATGCAAACAGGATTTTGCAGAACAAGATAATAACATTTATTAATTAATTTGCTACTATTATGTTATCCTCACGCCACTGTATTTAATTCAAACTGCATAAATATATGTATTTTAGAAATATTTACTTATACAACCATTTAGGCTCATGTAAAAGTGTTTGCATACCTGGATTTCTAAGAATATAATAATTTTATTTTACATTTACGGTAACTTTCTTGTGAAACGTTTTTTAAATAAACAAAAATTGCTTTATAATAATCCAAAAAAGAAGGTAATATAATCCTTTTTCGTCTAATTATAATGTTTCAGTTTTAATAATAAATTCTACAGTTGTTTCAACGTTATAGGTATATTATTTATATATACTATTGAAAAAGATGTAATGAATCCAAACAGTTGTAGAGTTTACTATTAAAAATTTTCAGAAACATTACAACTCACTCTTTTCATTATTTATGCTTCATAATTTCTAATTTGAATTATTATTACTATTTATAAATTATATAGACAACCGGTTACACAAATATAACAGAAGGTTGCATAATCTAATATACCAAAATTAATTTATGGTATTTATTCCTTCTTTCTGGTATCTGTAGGATCGGCTGTGACTGTGTAGTGGACAGAAAAAGTGAATTAATATTGTTTATGATTTATCTAATTACTTACTAAATATCCGATCCCAGTATTGTGATTGAAAAAGTGCAAAACTGTTGTGCAACAGATGAGATCGTATATTTTTTTGGTAAGTGTTTTATTTTATCTTTAATTAGTTTGTTTGCGGCAATTAACATATATACAGAGATGGTTTGACAATGTTATCATACACACGTTAATCTTTATTTGTATTTGGTTGCCTATATTTATTATTCATAAATGCATGTTATTTAATTAGTACAATATGTGATGTGTTAATCGTTTCCAATATTTTCTCTTTCTGCACTGCTATTTTACAGGAAAAATAGTAATAATTAATTATGATTGACACGTTAATTTAACAATAATTTATTTTAATAGTATTTTTATAAAAGGCTTGCAGAATTTTTAATCGCAAATCGTTTGATGATCTTAACAAAAATAAACATCGACAAAATGTAAATGACAAAAAAATAAACAATTTATTTTTACAAAATATCCTACATACAGTTTCGTATAATAAGTATTAAAATAACTAAAACACTTAGTCTATGTACAATTAATATTTTTACTAATTAATTTGTACGTAACAAATTAAAAAAATACGCAAATATATCACAGAATATTCCTAACAGTAAATCTTATGTTATATTGTTTGCTTTGGGGAAACATAAATTATTTATCAGTCAAAAAAAGTTAAGATGAAATGATATCACCAGGGTCTCCAAATATGAGAATCTAATTCAATTTTGTTAGTAAGTTCTTTTGAATTATGAATGAGGTCAGTAGATGGTAAAAGGAAAATAATGTCCCTGTTATCTAGACGAGTCGGAAGAAGTCTCATCTGGGTCCTACTAGGATTTACATTTTCAAGTTTAGCCAATTTGTTTTGCAATTGCTGTAAATATTTAACCGTCATTTCTAAAATGTCAGCTTTTTCCAATTTTGCGCTCTTTTGGCCTGTCTTTTTATTCGTTGTGTCCTTTAAATTTGTCGTAGTGGCAAGTAGAATTTGTTTCAAGGATTCTAGACTGTCATTTATTCTAGCTCGTCGCTTTTTCTCCATCAAAGGCTTTCGAATCTATCATAAATCATAAATATTAAATATTAAATATCTTTAAATTAATTTATTTTTCGTAGTAATTTACTCATTTCAAATTCAAAAAACTTTTCAAATCGCCTAAAAATTTCTCCAATTTTCAAAAATTATGATTTCATCATTAAAAATAAAAACACAAAAAAATGGTTACAAATAAACAATAGGTATTGAAATTTTCTAGTTTGTTTGCAAAGATTTTAATGTATAATTTACATATTTAAAAAAAAAAATGATAAGTAACTGAATCTAAAAAAAAAAATAAAGTAACTGAGGCTGACCTTTCTGCTTTCCATGATAAAATGTAAAAATAATACCAAGGAAACAATCACTGTATCGTAACAAACAAAACTTTCGAATCAAAGTCCTGAAGGACTATGTACTTATAACAACTGATCACTTCGAAATGTCAAATCAATCGAGTAGCCGGGAAAGATATTTGGGGGTCTTAAGATGTACGATTATACCTGTGCCCCACCACACGGCTACCTAAAGGTAACACCCATTTTCTAAACCCTAAACCATCATATAAATGTCTCTCTTATCTTCTAAGTATTCTTCAAAAGTTTTGCCAACCGGAATTCAAAAAAACTATCCCACTATAATCTTTGTACACTAACTACCTATCATTAAAGTTGGTAAACGATAAGCGTAATAGTAAAAGTAAATGGTGATAATAATAAGGTGACCTCAAGCTTTATAAAACTAAAAATTATTTTATTTGGCAAATAAATAATAGATTAATAACAAAATGCTGGTACTGTTTTAAATAACACCGCTGATTGTAAGATTAAAGATCCGCAAATTAAAAATAATTGTAAAAATCTAAAAAATACGTTTGACAATAATTATAGGTTTTTATTTTCTATAAATTCCCTACCATCCAAAAATTATTATATATATTATAAGTACAGAAATCTCTTAGGTACCTATAGGAAAGGTGTTTTGTATTACGTATTTTTTTAAAAATAAACACCGTAAATCGTTTCAAATAAAGAAAAGATAGATCTTAAATTAATTTAGCCACTTTCTATGATTTTACAATTAAAATGTTTCTGTAAAAGAAGCTTGAATTCAAAGCTAAGGTTGTTAATGAATTTAATATTGCCAAAGATACATTTTTGTTGACAGAAGGGGCCGTTATTGTAAAGTAAGGTTACCACCTGTTTTTGTAATTTTATAAATAATGTAAGGTGAATAACCGTTTAATATGGCAATATACTTTATGTTTTTTAATTTTAAATTGAAGTCTGAAGTAGATAGGGGTATGTTAGTAAGTCTATGTAAAAGGAATTACAGTAACGTCAAATTTGTATAAACGGTAGGTACATATACCAAAATAACATTTTAAAAATTCTGTCTGTCTGTTTGTTCCGGCTAATCACTGAAACGGCTGGACCGATTTGACGGGACTTTCACTGTCAGATAGCTAATGTAATAAGGAGTAACTGATACAACTTTTATGTTAGAAATTAATTATTATTATTAATAAATAGCCTAAGTTACTCTTTTTTATATTAGCTATTTGTCAGTGAAAGTCCCGTCAAAATCGGTCCAGCCGTTTCAGAGATTATCCAGAACAAACAGACAAAAATTGTAAAGGCGCCTCCCGCCACTTAATATCACAAAGGCTGCCTGTCGCGCGGGCTCAAAACGCGCGAGCGGACTATTGCTAACAGTTGTCTCAACAACTTGGTTTAAAATTTTTAAAATAACTTTTTAGGCACAGCTGGTATTTGATATAATCATGCAGTTTCACAAAAATTGCACCTAAAATAGTTTAAAATTTATTTTACCGATTTATAATAATGTAGTATATATACCTCTGTATTCTTGTATTGTTTAGCTTTTGAATGTCAGTTTACAGTCCATATAATTGTTCACAGCCACCCTGTTAGCCATCGATAAAAGCGACACAATGAAACTCATAAAATTCAACTTGCAACGTTCAGACCACTTCATTTCTTTTATTAAAATTCTTTTTATAGTGCAAAGTGTCCGCCAAAAGACCATATTTTAAAGCAATTTGACCATATTAACGTCAATTGATTTCGAGCACAGCTGCTCACCTATGTCATATATCATTTGAACGTAAACGACGAAAAATTTCCAACTAATTGTTCACAGACCTGCCTTCTGTCCATTTATTCATTCATTCTTTCATTCAAAAGTCTCTCTCTTTAAGTCAATGAAAGGAGTCGAAAAGTTTTTCGTTGGCTATTCGGTTTTGAGAACCTTCGAAGCGTGGCACGATTTTATTTACAATTTGACTTCCCAAATTCGCATTTCAAGGTCTAAAAGAAAAATTAGATAATAACATAACACTTGTAATTTCCACAAAATTATTTATTTCAATTAACATATGTTTCACCACGATGTGGTTTCTCCAGAAGTTACAAATGTACTTAAAGTGACAATTTTCTGTTTTATACTTATACATTAACTAGTTAAGGGTGGGTTTTAAGTAGATTAAATTACCTAATTACAGAAAAACATAATTTAAATACAATTTTAAAATTCTACATACTGAAAGTAAAAGTTATAAATTAAATCTATTAAAAACCATGGAAATTAATAAATATAAAAATACTTAATGACCAATTAGACATAAGTAATTCTCCGCTATTGAATTTGTATCCACACAAAAGCTCACCCTTAACTACTTAAAACCCACCCTTAACTACTTAATGTATAAGTATAAATACAGAAAATTATCTTCGTCATTTTAAGTATATTTGTAACTTCTGAAGAAGCCACATTGTGGTGAAACATACGTTAAGTGAAATAAATAATTTTATGGAAATTACAAGTGTTACATTATTTTCTAATTTTATAATGACTTTCCATCAAGTAAATGTAGATTCAATTAATTGTCTAAAAGAAAATATTGCAACCAACTAGGTAATTGAGTTGGCTTTATACTTGGTGAAAATTATGATCCATTGAAAATAGATATAAATAATTCAGCATTACTCAATCTTTTCTGTAAACTCCCCTACCAACCCCAGTAGTTAAGATAAATATAAGCTCAAATTCTTGTACAGTATTGTGGTATCTACCACTATCACTTGAAAGAGCTACTGTATAGCGAAACTTAAATTTAAAACTTAAAAGTTTCGTGTATTTGCTCATCTTCAAAAAAAAAACATGAAGCTAGCTAGTTAATTAATTATGCAAAAATTAGTAAAATAGAAAGGGATGTGAAAGTAGGGTAAGAGGTAATATAAAAATTGACACGAAAAGTTAGAAAAAGTCACCAATTTTGGAAATATAATAGAAAGTCAAATAACTCAAGACGGAACAAGCACTAAAGACATAAAACAAAGAATTGCGTTGGGTCGAGTTGCTTTTACCAAAAAGAAACCACTTCTGTGCTTTACAAAGGTTATTTATTTAAATAAAAAGTTAGAAACGTTTGAGATGTGGTGTTATAGGCGGAAGATGAAAATCCCGTGAATAGAAAAGATTAGAAATGAGGAGGTATTAGAAGGAGTAGGAGAACAAAGAGAGATAGTTTGGTAGGACATCTTTTGAGACATGAAGGGTTACTTAGAGGCAGAAATAGGGGTAGAAAGAGACAGGGAAAGGCTAAGATTAGATTACCGTTCACAAATAGTAAGGGATGTAAAATGTTTTAGTTGGAAATGGAAATAGGAAAGAGTAGAAGAGTATTTCCAACCAGTCTTTCGGCTGATGATTCTAACACATGGGCTGAAAAGTTCCGGGCCTAACAAAGAAAACACGTTTTTTTTTTGCCGGCAAGCATTTTTTTGAGGTCTGCGAACAGCCAGTAGTCGCTGGTAGTAGTCTCCAAATCTGGAGAATACGGTGGATGTGGGAGCAATTCGAAGTTCAATTCATGTAGTTTTGCCATTGATTTGATGACAAATGACTTGTGACACGGTGTGTTGTCTTGATGAAACAAAATTTTTGTGTTTGCCATTTGCAAATTTCCATTGTTTTGAAAATAACAAAAGTAGCGTCACTCTTAGCACAATAATTCACAAACTAATGAATAGAATATCATGAAATTTTAACGGCTGTCTTTTGAAGGTTAGTACTAACGGAAAAAGAGGTGAATGTAATAAAACTAGCGCTATCTTTTCAGCCCATGTGTTATGATAGTGAAATGGTATATCTTGTGGATGTTTCTGAATACACCTGATTAAAAGAAAATTTTAGTTTAGTAATTCACTGCTTAAGATTCTCTTCAAATATTATTGAATTATACAAAGACTGGACTTTTTAAATTATGCACTCGAAGGCTATGAATAAACTAGATATTTGTACCCCAAAGAAAAAAATTATTACCTTCACAAAACGTTCATCTTGATTTCTAGTTAACATACAAATCTATCTATTATTATTTTCTAAGGAAAAACGAACATCCACAATATAATGCACCACCGATCGTGTTACGTTTAAAAAATCGTTGATCAATAAATAAAAGGTATGCATAGACCAGACGCCTTAGATCGTTTTTTTTCCCTGTTCTGTTCTGTTAGTGAAAGTAATATAATAGACACGCACAACAAACGGTCGCACAGACGTACGCAAGTGTATGTAGATTCGGCGAAATAATAATAGTTGAAAAGCAAAAATCGTTAAAGATGATCATCGTAGGTTCTTTGAGCAACAATAGTGTTCCAACGTATGCGCAACAAAGAACAGGAAGAGGGCGGTGTTGGGATCACGAAACAAGTGAACAACACTTTTTGGCCTGTGCTTCTCGAAGAAACGGGCCAAAGGCAACGTGATGCCGACGTACGTTCTGCTTTTTCTCCCATGATAAAGACATCACGGAATATCTCTTTCAAATGGAAAGTCTTTTGCATAGAAGGAAAACCTGCTCGCGTTCAAAGGGAATAATGGAAACGACATTTCTTAACGTTACGTTACAAGCACGAATGGTTTTTATTGTAACCAAGCAACAACAGCAGATGATAACGCACGTCGACGTGCGAGCGTGGTTGTACGGATCGCGCGATCGTGTAATTTGCGGTAAAACGTAAAAATTGTAGATTAAGTGGTCACTTTTTCCATCTTACTTAAATATGTCGATTTAACATAAGACTGTAGAATAACAATAACTCGCATGTAGAAGTTGGAAGCACTCGCGAATGATTGATTAATTATTTATTATTAGTGTTTTGTAAATTGAAAGGAGTATAGGGCAATGTTTACACTACTTTCACATTCGATATATTCGACCAAATTTGTTTGCCAAATACGTGGGATATTGACCGATGCGATGCGTAAAAATTTCGATTTTAACATATGCGGTCATAAATTCGAATACCAATAAAACACAACTAACATCATGGAGCTTATTTTGTCAATATTTATTTATAAAAATATACATATATAAATACATTGTTATAAGAAATATAAAAAAAATAAAGAAGTATACATTATACACGTGAAACGCTTTTATAAATACATTGTTATTCTTAATCTACTCTAATAATATAAGACATTTTCTTTAGAAATAATAATCACTTTTCTTCTTTTGAACCGTTGTCATCATCTTCATACCATTTTGTCACCTTTTCAATCCTCTCATCCAGGTGGATGTATTTTCTTTTTCGCTTTTTTCCGTCTAAATTTAATTCCAACCTCATTATTTTTTTATCAGCTTCTTCGGCTACTTCCATAAGTGTTTCAAGAATGGTTTTAAATCTTGGATTTTGGAGTTTATTTCGTGATTTATACCTTTAGTTGCACCAATAATCTAACATAACTTAACCAATTTTAATATAACATACTTATTCAAAACGGGCCACAATGATCACCCCAGAACGACGATGCCTCGCTATGCAATTCTCACATTGAAAATTTCAATGTTTCCCATTGTCATTCAAAGTGGACATCATTAAAACTTGATATGGGTCATCATATAACAAAGGATGTTTTGTGTATGGACGATTGTAATAGTATGTTGGGAATAATGCAACAAATGGTACATTTTCAGAAGTTTGATTTTGTTTTATCTAATTGTAAGTAAAACGAAGTTTTGTAGAACTTAACTAAATAAAACAGTATAACTCAAAATTGTATATAAGATAATTTAGAACCCAGTTATCATGCGTTTCAACATATAATAGGGTGTCATACACAGTCTGTTACAAACCGTAGATGAAATACAATGTACCAAGAAAAACTGCTATGCACCAAGGGTATAGGTTAATAGAATACAGTTATAAAGATTTATATAAATATAGAATCAACAGAAACAACTACTCCGAGGGCTATTACCCCTACCGGCATTGAATTATACTGTTGATTCCTTGGTTTCGAGGATTTTAATGCCTTCTGTTTTTGATATGTTATCTTCGTCTAAGAATATTTATATTTATATATATCATATAGCCTGTCCCAATAGGTCGAAACCGGTTGTGGGTTTGGCTTTCGGTTCGTAGTGCCTACTGTGTAGGACACGTTCCAAATGTGGGATCTTTGATTTTTAATATTTAGACGAACAAGGACTTTAATGCCTTCTTCTTTGATTAGGAAACATTTCTTTAATTGGGATATGTAAAGTGCTATGCACCATGATTAATATATAACATTACTGCTATGCCCCATCGACAACTGTACGCATTCGTCCAAATTTGGACGGATTTAACTAGTTACTCAATAATGTTACTGTAGGTATCGTATTGAAAAATCTTCTTCGTTAAAATGAAGTTAATCAAAACATTGTTGTCGTACGATACGCGTGAGTGAGACACACGTCTGTTCTCACTTTTTATACTATAGGTACTATGAAAAAGCCATATCCGTAACGAACTTTTGTCGGTGTTTTTTGTTTAATACCCTTTTAAATTATTTCCTGCAAACTAAGTCACTTGATTTGACTAATTTTTCACGGTTACATCGCAACTATCTTTATAAACGAAATAGAGTACATAACATACTTGTATTACCCAAAAGCTGTAAAAGGATTGATTACCTATAAAATTAAAAAAGTTTTTAAAACAATTGCGTTCAGCGCAAAATTTTAATAGGGATTAGTGGAGATTAAAGGAATCACTTTTAATAATGGATTTAAAAGAACAAATTTTCCTTTTCAAACTGGGATCTTGATAAATAATTAATTATATGAGCCTCTACTTTATGGAAATTTAATTACATATTGAAATTTTAAATAATAACTCGTAAATACTTCTCCCGAAGATGCCCTAGTAGGGTGAAACAATTGTGGAGAAAAATAAAATTATAGTGGAAATTGTGTTTTATTAATTTAAAATTTCAATATGGGATTTTTTTACTAAACTTTTGTAGGTTATGTAACAGAACGATTCAGTCAGATTCGACTATTTTTGAGGAAGGAAATATTTTAGTTTGTGAATTTGTTATTGTTGTTATAATAATCTTATACAGGGTATTACATAAATTAGAGTTGACCTTGCAATTACGTTTAGAGGAAGACAAGGACAGTTAGAAAATTGAATTTTATGTTTGGTAAAGCTCCTAGGATGTTAAAAGTAATTAGGAGCTAATCCACATTAAAGGAAATTTAATTTTTTTGTACATTACTCTTCATTAGTTATTTTTTTTTTAATGTTAAGTACCTAATGTATAATATCTAATATTTACATTTATGAAACTTCAAGTGTAAAAACAAAAAAGCAGTATTATTTATTTCCTTTCTTTATTTATAAAATGTTTTACAAAAATCCAAGTGCGAATACTATTCAAGCTATTAAAAACATTTAAAATCTAAATTTAAAAATATAGTATCCACTCACAAATTCTAAAGGACGTATGATAAGGTACAGCTACGTAATTAAGAATATAACATAACAAATATGTTGAAACCTTTTAATTTCTAGTTGTGGCACCGAATGAATGCCAAACTATTCAAAAACCACGGGTCTTTTTCTAATTATCACATTTAATTTTCTACGTATCCTTAGGACTTCCAAACTTAGTTGAAATGAATTTACATGTTATCATTTTTAACGGAGTATTAAAATATAAATGTTTTTTTTTCCCCGGTTTCATTTAAAGCATTTCGTTTTGGGGTGGCCCTACCGAGAATTCTATGCGAAATTCATTGAGTAACTCGAACGCTGTTTTTGAATGCAAGTGAAGTATTATGATATAGTCAATAATAGGCCACTTCCTGCCTGTTTCGTTTATACAAGAACGAAAGCATGTCAAAGCCGATTCCGAAATAGTCGAATTTATAGTATACAGGTAAAGGTATGTAGTGAGTGTATTTCTAGCCGAAGCATCAGGTACAATACAATGGGCTGTGTCTTGCTTGTGTTCGTGTCCATTGAAAAGTACAACGTCAATTCTCCCCCCGTTTCACCTCGCTTACCCTCTAGTTTTTCCTACAAAAAGGAAGAAATGAACTCCGGCATTTACTACGGTACTTTAGGTTATTCTTAGTAAGAGTATTTTTGAATCGACAATTACGCTGCAAGGGGGCTGCTTTCGGAGTCAGGTGGTCAATCTTTCTTTTTTGTCAAAAGTGAGACACGATTTTAGAATAATAATAAACCAGAGATATATTATTATTGGTAGCTGAATGTAATCAAGAAATTTAATTTAATTTTAAAAAATATTAAATACACTTGGTAAAGTTACACAAATTTTATTTAATGGGTGTCGACAGCTGTTTCGATTGTTACAACATTATCAAGACTGCGAATGCTTAAGGGAGGAAAACGTAATTAATGAAATATTTGAAGAATTTTTAGTAGGGGTAAATTTTACATTTTACATTAATGCGATATTAATTATTGAATTGATTTGTACCCACTACACATTACCTCATATTAATAAGGGCGTGAGAATAGTGACAAAATTTTCCTCATTAATATGGGGTAATGTGTAGTAGGTACAAGTTAATTCAATAATTAATATCGCATTAATGGAGTAAAACGTATATATTGTAATCCAGGTAGTTAGTTTATTACAAATTTAATAAACGAGATTTACTTGTAGTCTATTTCATTAATTGTAGTAGGCGTTGCTTTTTGAAACTTCATATTTCAATAGGAAGCAAATAAACGAAGAAAAGTGTCAAATTTAATTATTTGAACACAACAATTGTTTCACCAATACATTGGCTTCTTCAGGTGAAGATGAGTCTAATAAACAGTTACAAATATCAGTTTATATATATATAAAAGGCAATGACTAAATAATGTGGGAATAAAATGGGGCATTAAATTTTTGAAAATAAATTTAACAATTGAGACCTATTGACTTCAATTTGGTCGTTAAGTAAAACATTCCTTTGAAAATGGTCTCGTGACCGAAACTTGTTAGGACTATTCTAATATAATTTTTGTTGAAACAATCCACAGTGTTTGTTTGTTTTTTATTTAAATTCATTAGAAGTATATTTCACAATACAGTATAGTGTAAATTTATTGAAACCGTTGGTTTATACATATCTTGATGAAAAAACATCATCTAAATATACGGACAGTGGGAATGACAGAAGATGTGGATTTCATCTAAAAGATAAGCTCAAATTTGCCGGTATTACATTGTGAGATCATCTTACATCCTTTTGGTCCTTTTTTGTCAAATAACCCGTTTTTTAAGACCTACATTAATGCCTTTTCCTAAAATCTACAATATAATTCATCTACCAGACAAGCACCTGTCCGTAATCGATTTACCTGTCTGAAATGGGGTGAAAGTTCAATAAAAGAATGGGGGCTTTTGAAGGGAAAGTATTAAATTTCTATCGACGAATCCTTTCATTTTTTTATAAAGCGCTTGTATATTGTTGCGTGAATTTCTAGTTCAAGGACGATTTAACCTAAGGGATTGTCAATAGTACTGATTTTATATGATATTATTAACCCAAGAAATCAATCAATATGTCTAAATGATATCTATAATTAATTGATTCAACTCTTACTTGATGGAAGTTCATTTTAATGTATAATAAATAAAACAACTTGTTCAACTTCCACACTTTTTATTGTCTTAACAATTGTTTCGCCACTTTGTGGCTTCATCAGAAGATTTACAAGTTCTTAAACTAACAGAAGACTAACATTACTTATATATGAAAGTAGGTACATAACTAAGGTGGGGGTGTAGGGTGTAGATTAAGTAAAGGGGAATTATTTAAATCTAATTGATCATTGAGAAGCACATTTTTATGCTTATGTTTATTAATTTCCATGCTTTCAAGGAAATTAAGTTTATAGCCTTTACTTTCAGTATGTAGGATAGCAAAATTGTTGTTAAAATTATGTTTTTCCATAATTAAATGTGTTGCGTAATGGGAATCATTTTTAAGCTGTTTAAATGACCTAAAATGTTCGTTAATTCTTTTTCCAAAAGCTCTCCCTGTTTGCCCAATATAAAACTTATGACATGACCCACATTCTAACACTATACAGAAATTACCGTTATTTAAACATTGCTTATATTGGTATAGATATGTGGATGATGTTCTTGTTTGTTACACAGGTACAAATAGACAGTTACACCAATTTTTACAACAAATAAACAATATACACTCAAATATTAAATTTACTATAGAAATGGAACAAAATAAAAGCATCAATTTTCTAGATCTAACAATTTCAAGAATAGATAACAAACACACATTTGCCATTTACCATAAACCCACACACACTGACATTATTATAAACAATAATTCTTTTCATCCACAACAGCATAAACATTCAGCCTTTTATTTCATGTTATATAGATTAATTCGAATACCAATGAACAATTATAATTACACTAAAGAACTTAATATTATTAAACATTTTGCGAGAAGGAATAACTATGATCCAGATTTAATTGATAAACTTTTAAATAAAATATTATACAAAAATAGCATTAACAACATTTTCCCGGAAAATATAAAAGAAAATAATAAATTTGAAATAATTACATATCTTGGCAAACCCTCATTAAATATTAAAACTTTTTTGAAAAATAACAATATAAACGTTGCATTTAAAACTAATAATACGTTAGCCAGAAATATTAAAAACAATAAAGATAAATCATCTAAAAATAGTAGATCTGGAGTATACAAATTAGAATGTGGGTCATGTCATAAGTTTTATATTGGGCAAACAGGGAGAGCTTTTGGAAAAAGAATTAACGAACATTTTAGGTCATTTAAACAGCTTAAAAATGATTCCCATTACGCAACACATTTAATTATGGAAAAACATAATTTTAACAACAATTTTGCTATCCTACATACTGAAAGTAAAGGCTATAAACTTAATTTCCTTGAAAGCATGGAAATTAATAAACATAAGCATAAAAATGTGCTTCTCAATGATCAATTAGATTTAAATAATTCCCCTTTACTTAATCTACACCCTACACCCCCACCTTAGTTATGTACCTACTTTCATATATAAGTAATGTTAGTCTTCTGTTAGTTTAAGAACTTGTAAATCTTCTGATGAAGCCACAAAGTGGCGAAACAATTGTTAAGACAATAAAAAGTGTGGAAGTTGAACAAGTTGTTTTATTTATTATACATCAATGATATCTAATTTAATTGTTAAAATTTATGTCAATTTATTTAAAAAACTGTTATATGTTATGTAATCTTCACAGTATATTGCTATTTTTATTATGCAATGCTTTAAACAGAACAGTTTAATTACGAAACTTTTTATTGTAAAGTCCACAATAATAATACAAATGATTTTATATACTAAATGAGTAGGGGTAAAATTAAAAATTTAGGCAACAAAGATGATTTATTTAAGTCTAACTGGTCATTTGGAATAAGGCCTTTTTAAATTAATTTGTTAATCTCCAAGCTCTCTAAAAGGTTTAGTTTTTTGTCTTTGTTTTCAATATGTAGAATTTTATAGTTCTCGTCGAAATTATGATGTTGATGTTCAATATTAAATGTTCAGCATATATTGAGTTAGTATATTTATTTCCCTACCCTTTTCTATGCTCTTTTATTCTTTCTAAAAATGTCCTTCCAGTTTGACCAATGTATGCTTTATCACAACTCACAAGTAAGGACGCCTGATTTTAGCTCTTTTTTAGTAGTATTGCAATTATATAGTTTTATCCCAACTCCGTCAATACTCTTAATTTAAGTTAGATTATTTTTCCATCTAAATAATAAACTGTGGTGAAATAATTATTGTGGATTTTACAATAAAATATTTTGTAAACAAACTTTCTGTTTCTATTGTGTTTAATATGGAGTTACAAGAAGTAAAAGCATCTTCAATTAAATACCATATTATTATCGTTTAATCGGATTTTTTATTTAAATGACACTATTCCATTGTCCTAGGGTCATTGGTAGAATATGGTAGTAGTTACGACTAAACGTCCGTAGTACCCATCCGTTCTAACATGGACGGGTTCAACTAGTAGTAGTTTAGTATTTTTATTTTTAGAAACTTCCAAAATAATTGTACGCTCTGAAATTTTCCCTGTACACAAACATAACCGATGTTTTTATGTTTAATGTTTAAAATGTTTACGAAATAACATGACTGAAGAAGAAGTGTAAAATAAAACAAAATTCCTAATAGCCACACACACAGTACAGAGTATTTTTCAAAGTTTGCCGACCAGGTGTTTACAATTACAAAGCATACCAGAATAAGCATCCCTCTCGTTAGTTGAAAACCCTTTTTTGTCGTTGAGACCGACACCTCTGCATAAAGCAGGTATTGGTGGAGTAATCTGCATTATTATTTACTGTTAAGCCGTTATAATACTTCTTGTAAAAGTGAGAAAAACGATCCAAGCAAGCATTTAGAGTTTAACTTGAAGAAAAGTGCTTAACTACAAAAAGGCCGACAGTATTGCAAGTGATAATTTGCGAAATCGTAAAAAATAACTACTGTAGATTCTTTAGATTACCGAAAATCTCCTATTGTTTGGGGCACGAAATAACAGGAAACGTGTACAATATTAATAATACCTCAACATTCCAAAAATTTGTTGATGTGCTACTATTTTATAAGAAATGGAATAAAAAGCCTTATAACAAACACTACAAACAACGTAGAAAATAGGAGACTGTGGTAAAAGAATAATTAAATAAAGAAAGACTCACCCTAATTACCATTAACTAAATTGAATATGAGCGGGCACGTGTTTCGCCCACTTCACACGTGGGCATTATCAACGCGACAATGTGAAGTGAGCGAAACACGTGTCCGCTCATATAAAATTTAGTTAGTGGTAATTAGGGTGAGTCTTTCTTTATTTAACTACAAACAACATTTATTGGTATTCAATGTTAAACAGTAAACTTAAATTAAGAACTCTAACTTATTGAAAAATATCGAAAAGGGGGTTGTTAGTGAAAGGTAAATCGAAATTTATAGGGGAATCCCTTAATTTTTGAATATACAAAAGCTGCTTTTAACAGTCTAGCAGCTTTATATTATTCAATTTCCCTTTGAATGAAGAAAATTTCAAAAAAGAAAAAACTGAACTGTATGTTCAATATTGCACTGCAACACAACATTAAAATAAATCAAATTAATAAAAGCATTTTAAAACAACAAAAACGTAAATTTTTTGAAGAATAACACTAAAACAGACAGAAGAGAACAAAATAACACCTAAATTCAGGTATCATACGAAATTTAATAGACATATAAAAAGAATTTGTAAAAAATTCGAAATCGAACCAATTTTCAGTTATCAATAATTCAAATTAGGTAGTGTCCTCGGAAGTCCTAATGATAGAGATAATACAATTTCGAAGTTAGGTATCTATTAAGATAAATTTAGCCATACGTCTAAAAGAACACTTATACCATTTAAAAAATAATAATTGATGAGTGTATGTATATTTACAAATTTAGGGATGAATTTCGATTTAACTTTCACTAACAACCCCAATTTCGATATTTTTTAATAAGTTTCAGGTAGATTTTAGGTTCGAACCCTGGTCCGGCTGCTCTGATCCAAGTTTTCTGTGGTTTCCTTGGATCATTTAGGCAAATGCTGGAGCAGTAATATTCCACAGATAATCTTTCACTTCTCTTCTGTCTTCATTTCGTCCGTCTCATCTTTATTTTATTTATTACTCAAATATTTAAGGTATCTTAAAACTTAATATACTGACGTGAGGATCATAAAGGAATTTTAAAAGTCTTCGGTGATTATTAGTTGGTCATAATTTATTGTACAAAAGGGGTTAAAGTGTCATAAAATAAATTAGTTAAAAAAAATATGGAACAAAGCAGTACTGGTGTAAAAGATTACAATAGGTCAATTACGTTTACTATGGGTTACAACTTCTCATTTCATCGTATTATTAAAATTGGTGTTACCAATATTATCCAGGTCTTCAGGTATTAGTTCTATTTCCGAAATGTTTGGCGTGAAATTCTGCTCGATCTTTAAATTCTGACTTCTCATTGTAGTTTTGACTACGTTTTTGAAGTGACGTACACTGTGAAAGGAAAACGGTTTTCCAATTCTCTGTCTCTGGAAAATTAAAAACAAAACAAAAACGAAACGCTAAAACGCCACACATGGCTAAGCGAACACCTGTTGGTGCAGTGATGGAGTCATTTGTTTAAATTCAATTGTTATCTTAATAAATTAATGATGTGTAAATTCGATATCTTTCAAAATTGATTACACAGTCATCAGTTGACATTTAATAAAAGAATAAACATAAAAGTCGATAAATAAATTTAATAAATGTTGAGCTGTAGTGGCCAAGTAGGGTGAACGTAGGTCGCAACTAACTTTGTATGCTGCATAACGTACGTTCCATCACAGATACAATATGACGTTAAATAAAATTGGCCTTATCCTTAATGTACCAAAAAGTATTTGGTTTTTAAAGAACATAACAATAAATTGAAAGTTTTATGAAGATACGGTTGCCTTCGAGTATATTTTTAGTATTTTATTTAGTCTTTTGCTATTGCTCCCATTCCCTCTGTCTGAAAATAATTAAAAATAGACAAATCCATATTCAGGAAAACGTGCCATGATTTAATTACGTACTTAATAACATTCAGGTACAGGTAATGATAAATATGTACGAAAAAAACATCACAAAACATTGGGGGAACACAAAAATGGGAGAAATTACGATAGACAATAATTTCGGAAACTTAAAAAATATTATTCAGAATGGATGTGGTCTTTTGCTCGACGCCGTCCAGATTTTTGAGAAACTTTTGGAATGCAGGCGAACTGCTGACAATCCTTTTTTGGCTCGCGTCGCAATCTTCTTTCGATTCCTCATCGACTTGACTGCTCATTGTTGTGCTTACTATTGAAATGGACTCATCGTCGGTACACATCTCGTCTCCGCGAACGTCCACTTTTCCTTTTACCGATTTGAAGAGGCTAAGCATGAGATTTACCTGCTCGCGAAAATCGCTAATCAAATCCCAAACAACATCAACTGAACAGAAAACTGCTTGGTGGTTTGTCAGACGTGAACCGCGATTTCGAACTCTTTGGTTCTCATCAGAACGCCGTAGATAACTCACTCATACCAACCTATGAGCGTTCAATGATATAGTTGACGCCATCTGTTTGTTTGCTACTTATTGTAGGATTCCACAAGGTGCTTTGCGTGCTAAGGAAAAGGATATCGACTTGTCAAACTCTATCCCACAATATACAGCAAACAGATGGCGTTCACTGCGCTGGCTGCACTTAATCATTGAACGCTGTCAGGTTGGTCTGAGTTATCTACGCCATGCTAAGGAGAACTGAATAATTCGAAATTGTGATCCACCAAGAAGTTTTATGTTCCATTTGGTTAAGTATATATGTTACGCCGTGGGTTCTTGTATGACAAGCCGGTATCCTTATTGGAAGGACCTTGTTAAACATCATTGAATCCCACAATAAGTACAGTGCCCGCCACGTAAGGACGGTCAGATTGACAGGTAGCTAGGCGGAGACTTTTAGCATAGCAATAAATGAAAGAGCCAATAAGAATATAGCTGGACCGAAACGTCAACTTGTAGTTCAGCGGCGCGTATCACTGAGAGAAAAACTACTGAACACGGAACACAAGTGAATTCACTCAACTGATTTTGCAACTATTTGCCACTACGCTACTGAACCTTGCTGAGCAGTTATCATTCTGCCTACCGGTCGATTAACCCCGCCCAAAGGGTCTAGACTTTGCCACTGCGCATCCGATGATTTATGGCTTTTGAATCTCCTTACGTGCCGGGCACTGTAGTATACTATTTCTACAGATGGAGTTCACTACACTGTCTCTTCTTATTCAGCATAAACTGTTTTTGTTTTATGCGTCTTTATCTTGCAGTAAAATTCGCTTATAACGACAATCCGCTTATATTGTAATTCTACGGTCTGGTTATAGCGACCAACCACTTATAATAGCTTATCATTTGATCAGTGTCGGCCTTAAGGGGAGGGGGTGTGTTTGGCGTTACGGTTCTGGTACGTGGGGGATTTACGTGTTGATTACAAATGTTAGGTTGGTAATAGTATGGTTAAAGAATCATAGTAATTTATACAGAATATGTGACTATATTGTTTATCTAATTGCAGCAAGTATGGTATGTTATGAACCGGTTAAATGGTATGCATCAAAGGTTTGGTTTAGGTTAAGTAATGGCGGAAAAAGTTTTCCTGATTGACGAATATTAAATGCTATGCCTGCCACAGGGGTAAGTGATATGCGCCAAAAGCTTAAATTAGGTTACGGTATAGAGGATTACCATGTTTGAAATGGAAGTTCTGCGCTACATCGGTAACGGTAGCCATCCGTTCAAATTAGAATGGGTTCAACTGGTTAAATTAATAATATAATTTACATAAAAAATGTAACAAATTAGAGGAAGTGTATGTATAACTTTGTAATTTCATAGTCACAACATTGTTTAGGTTGGTGTAAAGATATTCCATTTTACGAATTTTGATGTTTGCTTGTGGGACAGATGTTTCGCCATTCAACATCTTTAGGTAATTTTAGACACATTATTTATTATTTAGTTAATTTGTAAGTATGGCTGAAAATAAAGCAACTTAATTACTTTATTTCAAAAGGTTTGGAAAACATTGCCCTTAAACACTGTACTAAGGCCGGCACTGCATTAGAAATATACATCTGATTATTGTAACCACAATATTGTTTTTTTATAACGTTCTTTTAGTAAATTAGAGGACTCGATTGTGATTTTCGTTCGACGTCATTATAACCGAATTTTACCGTATTCTATTTTATAATTTGCAATTTTCAAATAATTAAGAATTGTTGAACTGATTTTCGAAAACTGGATATAAATATTATCATTAAAATCCAATAACTTTAACAACGTTCCGTATACAATAGATACAATTATAATTACTCCATCGACTATTCATTCATTCTGATATTTATTTGAATAAGCACAACGTTATTCGTTTAAAAAAACATAAAAAGAAAAATAAATTGATCGAAGCAAATTTCGTTGTATCGGATATAATGAATAAATATAATAATTATTTATTTATAAAAATAATCATAATATTGTACAAACATATCAAATAACTGTCATTCTTATTCACAAAATTAATATCAAACATTAGAACTAATAAAATAGCAAAGTATATTAGTAATTAATTGGATAATTAAATTGCCTTTTCATTATTATGTTATCAGTAAATTTTCGACTATTTGTATACATATTTTAGTCCTTCAATAATTCATTGTAAAATGTGAACACAAATAGTTTAAATTTCAACAAATTGTCATTCATTGTGAAACATGTTGAACCAAGGGTAAATGAGTATAAAACACGTTGGGTAAATTTCACAAATTTTTATTCAAGTGTATTCTTATCGAAATCGTTTCGGCTATGAGGTCATAATCATAAGATATGCTACAGTTGTGTACTAATTGCTAACATGTTATCTAAAGCTATTTATACCTATATTAATTAGGAAATGTAACTATAAGTAGGAAGGGGGTTTGGTGTAGAAATGTCTATGACTTTTTTTGTATTTGGCGAGGCAGTCTTAGACAACTTAATTGTTTTTTAAACCTATTAAATTCATTCAATCGAAACATACAATTCACTATAGAAATTGAAAATAATTGCCTTAATTTGTTAGATCAAAAAGTAATAAAAATTATATTGGATGCGGTCTACAGTTACTTGGTTGAAATTCATATTCCACTAATTTTGAATAAAACACTGTTTTATAAATTTCAACAGATTTAATTATCACTTGACAATTGATTCGCCAAACTTCCGAAGAAGCCAAAGTTTGGCGAAACGATTAAATCTGTTGAAATTTATAAAACAGTGTTTTATTCAAAATTAGTGTAATAAAAATTTAGAACTCATTAAGCTTCGACATATATAGGAAACGATATACAGATATACAGATATAATAATTCCAGCTGATTCTAATCAATCTTTCACTATAAAAATTGTCGCCTTTAATAGTTTAGTCCGCAGAATATTTAATATAATGATAGTTTCAATTTAGAACTAAATACCCTGACAATACTAGCTAAAAAAAAATAAAAACGGTAATGAATCTTCATTAATTGTAATTATAATTCAAAACTTGCTTTATAGTCCAACTGTTAAAGACAAATCAGATAACAAATAGTGTACAATTAATTATATAAAAAAATGTAAGTGACAAAGTAAGTTACAAACTAACTTTCTAAACTAGATTTAAACTGCAATCAAGTCAATAAATTAAATGTACGTAAACGTAAACAAGAAAACAAAAATTAACCCACTAGAAAAAAGTGGAGTTTACAAAATCAATTGTTATAACTATGATGCAGTCTACGTAGGACAGACTAGCAGATCTATAATAACTAGAATGAAAGAACATTTATATGCAGTGGAAAAAAAATAATAAAAAATGAAAACATAAAATTACTAAATATTCTGTTAAACTAATGCATGCGATTCCCAAAACCAAAACGTTATACAACTGTAACATATCTTATGATTATGACCTCATAGCCGAAACGATTTCGTTAAGAATACACTTGAATAAAAATTTGTGAAATTTACCCAACGTGTTTTGTACTCATTTAACGTTAGTTCAACATGTTTCACAACGAATGCACCACCAAAAGGATTGATTTAATTGATAACAAGAATAAAATTGTTTGGAAAAAACAGAATGATAATCAATTAATTTAATTAATCATTTATTTTTTTCTACCTGTGATTGGGGACAGTGTTCGCTGATGTTGTTCTGGTCAGGCTCAAATTCGAGTATCGGAGATGAAATATTTCCTTCTAATTCTGTAGCAGGCATTTTCGGTGTTTGAGGTTTTAATATTTCCTGTCTCTGCTCATCTGTAAGATTATCCGTTCGATTTAAAAAATCGTTCCTAAAACAGTACAATACAAAAATGTTTCAAAAAAATAGAGACAAGTTGGAAATTAGAAATTGACAAAAATATCTTCCAGAACAAAACATCTTGTTTTGATGAGCTATATAAATACCCTTAATTACTTTAAATATAGACAATATTGGTATTAGCAGTTTATCTTGCTTTTTCACAGAATAAATATATGGTAATGCTAATAACATAAGCCAAGGAAATAAAGGATTGAAAACGGTAAATAAAACAAAATCGAATCCAAATATAGACTCAGAATTGCCTTAGCACATTTAGATTTTAAAATATTTTGACCCTAAAACTCATTCTCAAAACTCAGATATCTTCTGTTGCTGAATCAGAATCTGGCCTCAATAATTTTCCCAGCACGTCAACATTTTGAAATATTTTAACTTCAAAATCCAAATATTTTTAATTTGGCTTCTTTCAGGTTTGAGATTTGGGTAACTTGAAATTTCAACATATTCGAATTCGCATTTGAAAAATTCACCGAAAATGATTACTCTCAAAGACACGACCATGGAGGTTTTCAAACTCAAATGTAGCCCCAGAAAATCATTAACAGACTGCAGTTTTCGAGAAATCCTACGATAGTCTCAAAACCAAACAAGACACAATTTTTAGATCGGGATACTCAAATTTTAGGGCAATTCTGAGGCCAGATTTTAATTCAGTGACTACAATAGCTAGGAGAGTCTTTATTGTTTTGTCCTTTTAATTCACTTACGCAAGGTTCAAATATTGAAAATTTTGAAATTTCAGGTTGCGATATCTCATAGACGTGCTATGGCATTTCTTACCTTCCTGGTCCACGTTGACCTGTGATAATGTGTTTTTTTTTTGTGACTGGTACTCGTTCTAAGTTTAGCACATACTTACATTTCCAAATAATCAGAGTCAGTTCTGTCTATAAAACCAGGCACTTCCAGAGGAGAATCTTCAGCTGTTAATTCTGTCTGTTGCTTCGGACTATTTGGAACGGTGGTGGTTCGTGGAGATGTGACACTGGAAGTTGATGTTTCCTCTTTTTTCAGTAACGTTTGCTCTCTAAATCGTTCTAAACTTTTTTCCAAATTGAAAAGACGCATTTGGACTTTCTGTACGGCCACACGGGGACTGATCTGAATGACGTCGTCAAAAAGGAAAAAGGAAGGGGGATTTTAGGATCAGGATGTATGTACCTATATAGATAAATTAATATGCAGGATGCACCCACCCCTCCGAGCACCGTTCAATTATTTTCAAAGATTTACAAATTGCAAACAAAAAAAGAATAGTTGATCTTCTTGAAAAATCAAAAAATACCTTTTAACATTTTTAATTTTCGTATTGGGGTACTTAACTACATATTTTGAATTGTGGCAATAGTATAGTAATAATCAATGGCTACTGAGACCTTTTGGTTATTTTAGTTAATAAATTGAACTATTCTTGAAGATTTATTTGTATTTTAAGATTTACTTGGACTGTGCTCCAAATATGAATGTAATGTATCTACATACAATGGTGAACCTCTTTTGTTTGTTATGAAAATTTCTAGTTTTTCCGGTACGAAACAAGATATTTTTCATATTTAAAATGGAAAACTTTGGAAATTATTAGTTGGAAGAGTGATCATCAATTTAATTAAAAAATAACACACTAATGTAAATTTCAACAGGTTTATTACACACTTAACAATCTGATTAATTCTTTCTACATTCACTTGATGGAAACTCATTTTAATAGAATATATAACTAGTAATAATTCTATTAAGAAAGTGTAATGTAAACTTATGATGTAGATAAAGTTTAGCGAAACGATTGTTAAGTGTGTAATAAACCTGTTGAAATTTATATTAGTGTGTTATTTTTTTTATAATGAATTTCAAACAAGAATCTGTAGACTCACTCCATACAATATATCAATTTTATATTTCACAGTCCGAAAACAATTTTCAATTCTAATGAAATATTCATTATGTGAAATTGTGCTTTTAATAATAGAAAAACTAAACTCGGTGCAATCTTGAAGAAACATAATGACTAAATAAACTAATAAGAAAAACAGCACTGTTTGTCTCAACATATATTTGAAAATATTACAAAATATGTACAATCCCTAAATAGTTCAAACTATGGCGATGTCACAGATCCGATAATAACAGAGGGGTGGGGTTTGAATATAATTCTTTTTGGTTAAATTAAAAAAGCTCTAAAAGACAAAAATAAAATTTTGGTCAACAACCAAAAAGAATAATGTTCAAACCCCATCCCTCTCGGATCCTATCGGATCTGTGACGTCACCATAGTTTAAGCTATTTAGGAATTGTACATATTTTGTCTACTGAGTACTGTAGTAAATACTCTTTGATAATGACCCTTAGGCCGAAACAATTGTAGGAGAAATCTTCAAATATATGTTGAAACAAAAAGTGCTGTTTTTCTTAATAGTTTATTTTGTGCTTTTAGTTTAAATATTATTTTTTTTATTAGGTACCTGTATTAAATTTTGATTTTAAGTTCTTCAGTATAATATAACCTTAATGTAGGTTCCCGAAAATTAAAAAAAAAACTGCCCAAAATCTACTACATACCTCAGCGTTATTATTTGGTTCTTTCAATGGCATTTTGTTAACTTTGCTTTCTTCAGTATCGGTTGAAAATTCGGATTTGTCGAAAAGTTCTGTTGGTGTTTTATAAAAATTGGATTCGTTGCTGATTTTCTGGAAAGGCAAGTTCAATATTTTAACTATTACTTATCAAAGTTTGAGAAAAATAAAAAAGTACATGAAAATGAAGCGTCCCTCTTAAAGATAATTGTAAATTTTAAAGCTACTGAAAAATTTATACCATTTTTCTGCTTCTGTACAATATTTTCATTATATAGATGATGGAGTATAAAAAATTTTAGAAATAAAATTTTTAATACAAAATTCCCTTCTGTCGACATAAAAAATGAATTACAGCATTTTAATGAATAATTTTTCACATCAGACTAGTAAAAATTAAACGTTAATTTTTTTTTTTTTATAATTCTGTCCCTCCAAAACTAATGAAGCCAATTTAATTAATTTCGCATACTTACTCCATTAAGATTAATCAGTTCTTGTTCCATTTCCTTCAGTTGTCTGTCCAAAATTTCCTTTTGCTTATTAGAAAATTCCAGCTGTTCGGCGAGCGCTTGAATTTGACATTCGGCCTGTTCCAATCGTTCCATGGCAGCTTTTTTCGATTTAATATTAACTTTAAATTCCCTAGCTGCCGATTCCAATCTTTTCAGCAGCATCCCCTTCTCGCTAATCATTTCGTCCAATTGATTCTTTAACGTTCGATTTTCTTTTCGTGCAACAGTCAACTGTTTCGCAAGTTCTCGTCTTTCTTTCCCGATGAGTTCAACTTTTTTATTCAACGCCACTTGTTCTTTAAGCGAACTTGATTGTAAATGGAACATTTCGTTGCGCAATCTGTTGCATTGTTTTACGGATTCTTTGCTTTCTGAGATGAAAGGTTCCGATTTTCGACTTATTTCGCTTTGCTTATCCAAATCCTAACGAAGTTTGGGTTCAGTTGGATTTGGGTTCGTGATAATTTACATATACGTATGTTAACTAGTAGGTGGTACTGTTCCTATATTGAATCTGTTTACTTCAGTTGTAGATATATTGAATTTAGCCAAAATGTTTTTAATTTTGTAACTTGACTTTTTTATGTAATTTAATGAACAGAAGAAGTTAATGGAGCTATTGTTATTTTTATATATATATAGTATATTTTGAGTTTTAATGCGTAGTTTATTAGATAGCATTTTATCTATTATTTTAGGGAAAAGGCGTTGTTTTGGGCGATATGTTTAATTATGTTCAGTTCCGAAATATAATCTTTTTTATCAAGTGGAATGTTTACAAGTCTGTGTAAATGACTATGAAAGGTTGAAAGTTTAATTTTTAAGGACTGATATGAATTTGCCGGTATGATAGTGTCTGTTGTGGCAATTTTCTAAAAATCTTATATCCAAATTTGTGGTTTTTGTGACGTATGTTCAAATCAAGAAAATGTAGCTGTTGATTGGATTCTATTTCTGTAGTAAAGACAATGTTCTTATTTATGGAGTTCAAAGTATTTAAGAAGTTATCTAATTGTTGTTTTTTGTGTGTTCTTTACTACCCTCTCTGGTATATATACCTATGTATACATATAAGGGTGGTAATATTTGACAGCGTTCATATTTAGGGTTTCATACCTCACAAGGGTAAACGGAACCCTTATAAAATCGCTCACGTGTATTTTTGTCTGTTACAGCCGATTTTTTTAAAAATTAGACGATATATTTTGAATGTTGGCATAGTAACACATTTTATAAACCCACGCATTTTGAAAAATATACGAAAATAGAACATTATTTCCCGTATTTTTTATATATTCTGCAGAAAATTTACAATATGAAATGAAAGTAAACGGGTTATCAAAAATCTGATTTATATAAGTGCAAAATGCTACCAAAAAATTATTTATATTAACTCAGAAATTAACAATTAATTCGCGAACCGTCTAGAATTTTTTTAACCTTTGTTTTCAATAAGTACACAACTAAGGTAATTTTGAAATAAAGAGGAAAAAGAACCCGTTGCTCACAAATAAAAAAACACACTTATCCTTGCATTAATAATGAAATATTTGAAGAATTTTTAGTAGGGGTAAATATTAAATATATTAATGCGATATTAATTATTGAATTAATTTTTACTCACTACACATTACCTCATACAAATTGAAAAGGGAAATTTTTTTGTAGTGGATATAAATTAATTCAATAATTAATACCGCATTAATGTATTTAAAATTTACCCCTACTAAAAAATTCTTGAAATATTTCATTATTAATAATTAATAATAATAATATACATTGATTCCGACGTTCTGTTACTTAGTAAGCACGTTCGTCGTTGTTACTGTTGTCACTTCTCGTATATTAGTGCATAAAGCCAAAGATCTCTGGTTCGATTCCCGGCGAGGGTGTGACAACAGTAACAATTTTTTCCCTCATTGCATGAGGTAATCTGTAGTGGGTATAAATTAATTCAATAATTAATATCGCACCTTGCATTCTTCTGTTGAAATCGTCGATAAGCTGAGGCAACTTGAAGTGACGTCATTTCTGAAATCTGCGTCTTGAGACGATTGTTTGAAAATTGAAGATGTTCTACTAATTGGTATGGGAATTCTGCTCGAACTGTTTGATCTTTTTAATCGATTTCCAACCATTCTCTGTACGAATGTTTGGGTAGTTTCTGTACTTCTGTAAACGAGCTATTTTAATATCTATATCTATATTATAATAGTTTTAAATTTTCTGAACACCAATAAGCCAATTGTCATAATTAGAATTGTGTTATACAACATTTTGTTAATAAACATCCAGTTCACTTTAGAAATAGGTAATAAATGTTTAAACTTCTTAGATCTTAACATTAGCATAAGTGATAATAAAATTAATTTTGATATATACAGGAAAGAAACATAAACATTTAGTGATTGCATTATTCCATCTTGTTCTAACCACCCCATGAATATAAAATTAGCGAGTTTTCATTCAATGTTACACAGACTCATTAGCATACCGTTAAGTAAAGAAAATTATATCAAAGAAATTAATACAATAAAAACTATAGCATATAACAATTAATATGATCCGGGTATTATTAACAAGATGCTATCGAAAAAATTAAAACAAAATTTTAATAAACTAATTTATCTTATCGAAAATGTTTCAAGTTGTAATGATAATATTTGGGAAAAAATATCCTTTTATGGCAATGTAAGCATATGTATAGGAAATAAGTTAAAACAATTTAAAATCAAACCGGCATATTTTAATAACTCAAACTTAAGCAAACTCCTTGTCAACAACAAATTAAATACGAAGCCAGATAATTCTGAGAAAAGTGGTGTATATGAAATAACCTGCTCTGAACGTCCAAACGATCAATTGCCACCCGCTGTAATGAACATATTCGTAACCCTATACACAATAATCATTGTTCTGGTCTCTCCTCTCATTTAATTGAAAATAACCATACTTGTAATAAAAATAAACTAAAACTATTACACCACATACAAGGAGGAAAAGTCTTAGATCGCTTTGAAATATTAGAAATCAAAAAAGCCATTTTGTTAAATAGAGAACTAGCAAACGACCAGTTAGAATTTGGTAACAACCCCCTCCTAGTCCCAAAGCTTATAACATTTAAAAGTTCTAGTATTTAAGTAACCAATATGTTCTTAGCTTTAGTAATTAATCATACTCCTGATGATGCCCTAACAAGGCGAGATGTTCATAGAGTTTTTGAATAATTACATGTGAAACCTCTCCAAGTGTTCTTCTTTCTTTTATTTTAAATAGGAGTAGCTTAAATAATTTCGGACTTTTTTTTCAAATAAAACAATGGAGAGAAGTGAATCCAATGACAAAATAAAATATGGTAGGTACCATTTGGAAAAATGAATTTTCGTGTCTGAAGTTTTTAAACATTGGTGTTTTCATTGAACGCCCCTTATAAATTATAAAGTTCAATTTTGGCATGACGTCAGTCTTAATATGTGACTATAACTAGTAAAAATTTGAACACTTTAAGTCATTTTTTAAGGATGTCTTGATTTTTTATAGTTCCCAAACTTGCGGCAGCGATCTTTTTTTCCATAAATAAAAGTCATCTAAGATTTCAAACAAATTTATCGTAAAAAGTATACCATTCCATTTAAAATAACAAATAATTAATTGTATAAGCCTCTAATTTATGGAAATTTAAATACATATTGAAATTTTTAATTAATAAAACAATTTCTACTATAATTTTATTTTTCTCTACAATTGTTTCCCCTATTAGGGCATCTTCGGGAGAAGTATTTACATCGAATGTTACAATTTTTGCCTTATATGTATTATTACTATCTTAGTCTAAAGGGTGGGTATATAATTAACAATAAGGACAAAACAAGTTAAATTGCAACACTTGTAATGCGCTATATATTGGTCAGACAGGGAGATCGTTCAAAGAAAGAACTCAAGAACATATTAAGAACTACAATAAAAAATCAGCATTCATGAACCACAACAAACATGAATTTAATTTAGAACAAAATTTCAAAATTTTACACGAACATAAAAGTAAAAAACTAGACATTTTAGAAACTTTAGAAATTAAAAAACAGATTAAAAAATAACACAGGAATTCTTAATAAAATTGAAAATATCCACAATTCAATAATTTTAGACAAAATAGTAGAAATTTCTCCCCACCCTTTAGACTAAGATAGTAGTAATACATATAAGGCAAAATTGTAACATTCTTCTCCCGAAGATGTCCTAGTAGAGTGAAACAATTGTAGAGAAAAATAAAATTATAGTGGAAATTGTGTTTTATTAATTTAAAATTTCAATATAAAATAACAAAGTTGATATTATCTTCCGGTATAACGTAATTATTTTGGTGATCAATCTTTATTATTACCCATTTTTGATCATTTGTTTTTGTATTTTCCCATTATTATTATTGGATATATTTTCATACTCGGCAAATCAAGGTACAACTCTGATTCTAAAAAATGTTCTTAGAGGTACAAGAATCTATAATATAAAAGACAAAAAGTGGTACCCCATTTGACCGTAAATATTATGAATTACTAGAATAAGTATAGAGAACAATAATTTTTTTCAAAAGCCTCCAGAAGGGAAAATTTTAGGCGTTTTTGGATTTTTGAATGTAGGACTTTAATATTATTAATATTTAAAGTATATGGTTTAAGTTCAGTTATCATAAGTACTTAATGATGCTTTTCTATTTTTTTATAGCGGAAATAAATTGTTTTCTTGTTCACTTATTGATGTATTATGCAGTTTCATAAAAGCTACACCATTAGTTGTTTAAATTATATTAAAACACTTAATTTTCTTATTTTTTTATCATACCTACATTGCTACCTTTTTTGATATACACTTTAGAAAGAAACTACCCAATATTGCTACTTGCTATCCTTTGGTCGTTGATTTATCGCCTAAGTTCAAAATCGCGATCCACTCCTGACAGTTTCGATTAATACTAACCAATAACTTAATGTTTATTACCCTGTATTTGTTATAGGGTGATTAAAAGAAAAAAAATCTTACGTATAATTAAGTAAATTTCGTAAAGAGATGATGGTTTTTAGCGCAAAGCAACCAAACACTGTCGTAAGAAATACTCCCAAATTCCAAAAGATCCATTGTGTCATTGAAAGATCATTATGGACAACAGATCGCTTAATTTGGGGCTCTAGCAGATCCTCAGCGCTATCAATCAATTCGAATATTTTTTTATCGTCTGCAATTATAACCGAAACGAAAAACATTCTATAAAGTAATTAATTAATAATTATTATAATAAATCAACTAAATGATATCAATAATTAACAAACACTATTGATTCAAAATATTTGAGGTACCGATATGGTTACCATATTTTAAAAAAAAAAAATGCATAAATCTATTATAATATTGAATCATTTCCCGGTTCCATTACTCAAATTGTTAAAAATAAAGTAATGAAACATCGTTATGGAAAATAAAAACAATATTAAATAAAAAATAAATTAGTTTGTGTACCTTCTGAAATTTTCGTGAATTTGTTGACATCACTGAAAAAATAGTCCACAATGCACAACAAAAACCACACGGTGAATCCCAAAGAGAAGAGGACCTTCCAGCGCACTAACATTTCTTACAACAAAAATTATAAAATAATTGTAAAATTTACCCCCTTTTTCTGTACATGACGCACTATAAATAATTGTTGTATGACATAAGAGAGTATTTTGTTTTTTCATTCTTCTTCTTATAGATGGTAACTTGATTTATAGTTTTTTAAATTTGAATACCAATTATTTATTTATTGATAATTCCATTTAATGTATAAGCAGATTTAGTGTAAAACATTAACTAATTAATTCGTTAAGGTACAATGAGTATAAAAATACATTGGGTAAAATTTCACAAACTTTTATTAAGTATTCTTAACGCAATCATTTCGACTGTTAAGTCATTATCATAAGATACAATAATGGTACTAAATATTAGAATGTGCTCTATGGCTATTTATACTTTCTAAATTGGAAAATTGTGTGATAAGTAGGGGTGAGTTGTGATTGTTGACAATATTGACGTTGTTCTTTATACATTTTTTGATTTCTAATGTTTCATATAAATATAACATTTTACTTTTCGGAATGAAGTGAATTAATTTAATGGAGTCTATTGAAATTTTATGTTTTTTAGAGGAGCAATGTTCAGATATGCCAGTACAATTGTTAGATTTTTCTATTGCATAAATATGTTCTTTTAGTCTGATAGCGACAGATATCCCTGTCTGTCCTATGTAAACTGCATCGCAGTTATTACAATTTATTTTATAAACTCCGCTTTTTTGCAACGGGTCGATTTTAGTTTTATTATTTACTAACAATTTTTGTAAGTTCAATTTTGAAATTTTACCCAACGTGTTTTTGTTCTCATTATACCTTAATTAATTATCAAACATGTTTCACAGTGATTGCACCACGAAAAGCATTGATTTAACAATTAAAAATTTTTAAAATGACAATTCATATATACATGAAACTATATTTTGTATATTATAATTAATAGAAGGAAATAAGATGTTTGTTATAATTTGAGCCCTTAATATTAATATTTAGTGGTTCCTGGACGCAATTTTATATTTTTTATTTAGTTAAAATAAGGTTTTCTTTTAGTTATTTTTAAATTTTGTTGCTTAGTAACTAAGCAATATACATAAATGACCGAATCATATTTTTGTAGGGAATTTAATACTTTGTAAAAAAGGTCTTTTATATTTTTTTAATAACTTACTCTTTCAAAAGTTATCCACAGTTAAGTAAGTTAAAATTATGTAAAACTTCACGTTTTTCGAAATTAACAGGGAAGCTACTAAGTTCTTAATCCTCAACATTAACCTTGCATAACTCTTGAAAGCGTTCAATTATCAAAATATTATAAAAGACCTTTCTTGTATAGCATTAAGTTTTCTAAAAAAATATGTATCGGATATTTATGTAGTTTATTTCGTTACTATGCTACAAAATTCAGAAATAACTAAAAAAAGTCCCAAGGCTCAAATTATAACAGACTTATTATATATTTTTCCTACACTGTGATATTAAAAACATAGTTATTTTTTGAACCAATTTAATAATTATATATTTTTTTCAGAGTTTGATGATAAAAGAAATGGGTTAAATCGCTAATGATCATATGTTGCTGTGGAGAGATATAACGTGGAAACCCTACAAAATAATCAGGGCATGCTTGGAGAAAACTAGTACAGGTATTAATTAATTACTTTAAATTTAATTATGACAACATCTTATATCATTTTACAGGAATATATTCATCTAAGGCTTAGATGCACTGCAGTCCAATTAAATATCACACCCCCAGAATATAGTATTTCAAAATGTACGTATAAAAATTTTTCAAATCTTATAGTTTTACGTTTTTATTTTTGTACAGTTTAAATTTCTTCGCTTATTTAAATATTTTTGTTTTAATAAAATGGTATATTATTATATTGTTTTATCTTTTATTTAGAAATATACATTGATTTTAAAATTAGCAATTTTAGAGGGTATTTATATAAGAAATTACAGCCTCTTGTTTATTTTTGAATATTTACTATATTAGTTTTTTTTTCTTTTGCAAATGTTAATTCTTTTTTCATTAACAAGGTCTATCAAAATATGTTATGTGCACAAATGCTTTCAAATAAAATTCCCTGTATATACTTTTCGCCATTTTGTATGTAGGGAAATACAAATCCTTTAAATTCTAGGTTTTATAACGTTTTTAATTAAAACTTCAAATAAAAAATATATAGTTGTTTTACAGAGTACATATTACCTTGCTTTAAATATCTTTGAGTAAATTATTTTTAAATAACCACTTTAAGCAGTTCAAAAATTATATTAACAATAAAATAGTGTACATAACTTAAATATAAAACACATATTTTTAATTACATTACATATAATGGAGATTAAGACTATGTAAAGTATTTTATAATAAAAAGTAAATTAATTACATTACATATGAAGGATATTAAGACTATGTCAAGTATTTTATAATAATTATTTATTTGTTTGCATGGCATAAAGTTTTTGCAAATCGAACCTTTTCTTTTAAATTTATTGTTACAAAAGATTTTACATAAAATATTTAAAACTAAAACAATTTTTCATTCCTCTGTTATATATACTTTTTACTATTTAAGTCTATTTTATTCTGCTTGACACTCACTCATTCTGATCCTTATATTCTAGTTAGACCTGCTTGTTCTTTCATCCTTTTATCATTTTAATGTACTCACACATTTTGCACAATTTTTGCCTATTAATTTTTCAATATTAAATCTTCCATATCATCCTCTAACCTGTCACCCTTCCATTCATTCATTCATGAACTTTTTCATCTCATCATTTTGTATCTCTGCAGCTTAATAAGTGGACAGGGTCTCCTCTCTTGCTTCACATAATATACAAACCCATTCATTACATCCTTTTTAAAAGTGCTTTCTACATTACTGCACTTTACTCTAGCCCATATCTCTTTATACATTCCATTTTCGATAAAATATACACTCTGCTCCCTTTAGCTTCAGTATTAAGTTCCTATATGAACTATTATAAGTAGAAAATTGTTTCACTCCTCATTCCTTATGTACCTATCCAAATTTTGCTAAAAATTTCTTCCTATCCCCTTCCCATATTAGAAAAACTTTTATCTCCTGCAAGACTTCCCACACAATCTAACTCCACTTGTAAAGTATTTTGTATTAATTCATAATTGTCTTGACAGTTATGACATAGACATCATGTAGAATAATCCAGGGCATTATTGTATCACCAACAGGTATGTAAAGAATTGTAATAGTCCTATATTTGTTGCAGTTCTGTAATATCTGTAATTAAACAATAGGTATCTAAAGTGTATTGACAATAAACAGAATGTTATTAACTACATAATCATTAAATGTGCAACAAACAACTGTTAAAAAGTGTATTACACAACTATTGTTCATTTTCCTTTGATATTAAAGGCAATTTCATGCTAATTTATGCATACATGTTTCTTTTTTAAATATATTATGTAAACTAGATATTAGAGGACACCTGAAATTAACAAAACAATGTTTTAATGAACAATTAACGAAAATAGACATATTTAACGACTTACAGTTCAAAATAATTTTTACTTTTTCTTTCATAAAGCTGCTCTCTCGAAATAAACTTTTTAGACATAGACAAATCAATTTTTATCACTCGTTTTACAACAAAAACCAGCTATCTCGCTTAACTTATCCTCACAATTGATTTTGTAGTTCATTTTGTTTGTCTGCAACTTCAAAATATCCTGAAAGAACTTTGTGTATTTGTAAGTCATAGAACACCAGATGCTTTCGACTTTTCAATAATTTTCATCATTTTAACATATTTAAATAAAGATAAAAGATACCAGGCAGGTTAATATACGTTCTACAAAAAATAACAACCATATTAATACTTGCAAATGGAAAAAACACTGCATTTTGTTGTTGAAATGATACAGTTCTCACCAGTCAGTTATAAGCAAATATACTGCATTTACCTTGGTGATAGACTACTAAATCTTTATATATAGCTAGATTTATCCTTTCCCAATCTTAATTTCACTCCTTTCTTATCAAACAACTGCTTTTTTGTGTATTTTTGCTGAAAACAGAGTGGAGAATAAGTGAATAATTCCTTGACTTAAACATAGCTATTATCTATAAATTCAATAGCAATTATTAAAACAATCCTTAAAAATACAATACAAACCTTAATTCACTTATAAATTTCCTCTAAAAGCAAAATTTTCGTGTTCTTAGTAGGTAATTATGTACAAAATTACATATCAAAACGTAAACAATACATCAACAACGTTCAATTATCTACTTTAAAATCGAATATTTATTATAGATAATTTACTTTAAAGTATTATTTTAATGGTTAATATTATTTTTTCATGTCTCAAAAATATCCTAATTTCTTCTTTAAATACCTATAAACTAATAATTTTACATTTAGATGTATCAGATAATTAAAATTGAACGCATCTTAAATTTCGGACTTCTAAAAACAGTAATAATAACACTAAATTTTCGGAGGGAAAGCGCCAACGGCGGGAAACGACCGAACTACACTTATGTTCTCCTGATACAAAAACGCAAATTTTCAAACGTTCAAATTTTTAAATGATGATGCCCGGCGCATCCACCAATTTTTAAAAATACACTTAAATTAAATATGTCCGGCGCCTTCACCATTTTTTAAAATCACGTTTAATATTAATATGTCCAGCGCTTCCACCATTTTTTAATTTCAAACAAAATTAATTTATATATATTCTTATATCCACCATTTTCCAATATATATATAAATAATGTCTAGTGCATTCATATATTTTTTTAATTATAAGGTTTTTATAAGTATTATGTTATATGTACCTACTTCATTATCTAACATTACCTCACAATATTTTAATTATAATAATTTCCTCGTATGTTAAAGGATCATGAAAATAAAAAATGCTATATTTGAATATTTTTATTTAATTTCTTTTACATTTGTATATAATAATATATAAATATATACTATCAAAAAGCGACACATTACAAAAATTTTCTTCAAAAATATGTTTTTGTATCAAAATTTATGGAATGCGTTTATTAGTTATAGACATATTAATCTTAAGGACAAATCATTGAATCGTTTTCGTCGGATAATATTTTTGCAGGCCTAAGTAATGCATAATCGAATTGACCATCTTTGGAAATAGTTTCAGGCCCTTTAAGTGCTGATGCTATGATGAATTCCTTTGCAATCTTCGGATCGACCTTTGACATTAACAGTTTACAACCCCAAGTCACCAGGGCAAAAGGCTGGAAAAAAATTAAAAAAAGCTGTTAAGTGTCATTTCTAAAACTTATTTTCTTAATACATTGTAATAAATTGAATGAAGTTTGAACAATATTCTAATGTTTTTAATAAAATATGTTGTAACAATTTTATTAATTTTTTTAAATATTATTCTTGAGAACTGCAAATGTCAGAAAATCACCTTTATTTTGTTGTAATAACTAATTACGAATCTCTCTTCCTACATGAAACATTTGTCTTAACTATTTTGATTTTCAAATAAGGAAGATCTAATTAAAACATTACATTTTTAGAGCTTACTTTTCGTATGTACCTTGTATTTGGATAAAAAATAAAAGCAATGTTACTGCTGCGCCACCAGTGGCTAATCTCGAAACATTATATTCGCTATTCAACAGCAGGTGACGCAGAACGCAAAAGTAGCACACAATATACGAGGGTAAATAAAAATATAATGAGTACACATACAAGGTACACGCAAAATGTAATTAACTAGATTTAGAAAAGTAAATTTAAATATGTTACTGAAAACAATCACAACCTTAAATATAACTAAAATCACGGATTTAAAAATTACTTACGCGTTGTGGCGTTAATTTATTACAGGGGGTAATAATATGCCTGTAAAGACAATTTGTTATAATGCTTCTCAACTTGGTGATTTCCTGCGGATGGGCACAGGGATGGTACAGCATGACTATGGCTCCGTGTTCTAGATTGTGAACCCATCGTTGAGGGGGTAGGTATTGGTATTCTCCATACCTTGCCCAAAGAGGCCTATGGCTGCCACTGAAATAAAAAAAATATTAAATATTTAATGCTAGTTGATCATTATTTTTTTTTAAGGAAAATATACTGTGATTGTATATTAGTATTCTCTTTGATAAGGATTTATTCAAGCATTCATGTACATTTTCGAAAATTTTAAACTTCTACAAATAACCATATGAGCTTCAAAAAGGTACCTATTTAGATATTACACATACACATCAATTTTATTTATATGTAATATATGTCTAGAACATAATAAGTTTGTTACATTACATGTGTAATTAATTGATTTATGAAGGGGGCTCAGGTTAAGAATTTGTCCTGGATTCTGTATATAATTATCAAATATTTTATTTACTTACAATGTAGGTACATCGTCTCCATATACAATGGGAGTGTTCATACATTCGTGCATAGCCTAAAATGATCACATGCGTATGAGAAGAATAAGAATTTAATAATACAGAATTTTTATCAATATGTATTATATTATTGAACTAACCTGGTAACTAGGTGGAATATGATCGCATTGTAACACAGGTCGAATTGATAAATCAGGCATATAGTCCCTTAAGTTTTCATTAAAGCAAATATACGAATCTGCTGATTTGTCCCAATCTAACGTTAAATTTGTCTGGAACAAAAAACAGAGAGAAATTATCATCAATATTTATAACCCACATATATTAACATACATTCAATATTAAATCATTGCAAATAAGTACAAAAGGTCAGTGTTAATGGAAGTATTTCTTTAATGTATAGAAATTTATTCACCTAAGAAACTCAAATAGAAATTAATACCTACCTGTTAATAAATTTTGCAATTCAAAATTATTTACATAGAAATTGTATAAAGTGATGATATTACGTTATTTAATAATCGGTAAAATAATACAAAAACCATTTTAATTAATTTTTGAGGTCCCACTTTGTATTGTTATATTCTGAAAATTATTGTATTCAAAACATCATGCACTTTTTCTTACTTTTGTATAATTAGGTTTTTGAGTGCATCGTGTAAATCGACAAACTCAAATTTAATTAACCCTCGTATATTACTGCCTGCATTACCACACAGCGGTTGGTAGCAAAAGATTAATTTTGATCGGTTTACCGACATACAGATTTCTTATAGCTTTCGCAATTCTGCGTAAAGTGACGCTGCGGTAGTATGAATACAAAGGACATCTTAGAAGTTTTGTAATTAAACTTAATTACTAATCTGTATTTTTTTTATCTGAATAACGTAAAATCTTACAATTTGTATTTATCTGATAATTATGTGTTTTAGATAAATAATAATTGAAAGAAATTTACGTTATTCAGATAAAGGGAAAAAAATAGATATGTTAACAATTATTAAAGATTAAGAAGCGAATAAAACAGAACAATAATTTAATTGAAAATATCTTTGAATTCACAATTGTAAATAAAGTAAAGGATAAATGGAGACCCTGAGGTAGTAATTGAATTTAATATGTAAAAGATAGTGTAGAATATATAGTATCTACCAGTCTTCTGAGATGGGAAACAATTGATATCAATTAACTAGCTAAAAGTTTAACTTGCAAAATTAGGTATAACAACAAATTTAATTAATTCAAATTTGGTTTAAATGATAGTACTCAGAAGAATTCCTAAAGCTGATAATTGCTTTCCAGCAACAATATTTCCACAATAGATACCTTGAAAATTCTACAACTCAAGTTATATAAGAAATCAGATAAAAACCAGCGGTATTATAATGAAATTACTATTCTGATGAAGATACAAGGCATGGAAATAATTATTGAGGTTTTTGAATAAAGTTTTGTAACGCCTGTGTTTGTTGTACGTGAAATATGGAGTTAGAAGAAATTAACATCTCATCAATATCATACTAAATTATTTAGTGAAATTATTTAAACAAACAAGAGTAATTTAATTGTCACCATTTACAATGTGTCTTACATTTGCTATTTCTTAGCAACAAAATTATTGGTTTTTACGTAAAGCTGGTATTAACGTAGTTTGTTTACGTTTTAGATATTATCAACGTCAGAACAAAAGATTGAAATTCAATTATTGTTTAACAAAATTTTAAAAATCTAATATCAACAAGAATTAGTTACACCAAGAAACAATACCAGAAGAATAATCAAAATTAAAACAAGCAAATTAACTGGTCACAATACATTACTTAATGAAATTAAACTGAATTAATAAATTTGGGAAGAACAATGTAATTGTAGTTTTCGACAACGATTTTCACATAGTATATAAAAAGATGAAAGTATTAACTAAATGCTCTATTTTAAATTTCTTTTTCTAATTGTAAGGTCTCAACTTACCTTGGCATCGTCACAATTACTTTTAACACCCATTAAATTTTTGTGCTTGGTACTAGCTGCAACAGGATTTGTGTCTGCAGCACCTGGAGGATAAGGAAACCAATTACCATTCCATTCTAAAAGAAAACCAGTTGTATATTTAAAACTTTATGAATCTAACACTTCTTACGTTCCGCTTTAGAACCGGTAAACCAAAAAGTACACAAAACTAACCAAGAACTACATAAAACAATTAATTTCATTTTCACATAAAAATAATACTTTTAATTTTATCACGTTTATCATCTAGTATATTTAGCTGTTTAAGCTTTTCAAATAAATGTTCAAATCATTTTGCAATAGTAGTATAAATTTGCAATTGTGCAAAACGACAGCAATATTGTCACAGTACTGAATTTTGAAGTTGCTGAACTGTCAAATTACACACCGAAGATAACGTCAAAAACATTACAGTACTCCATAAAAACAATTACTAAACGAAGGAAGCTTTACTGAAGTGGCGATAGATGGCTACAAAACCTCAATAAATTACTAAGTCGTGGACGGTAAACTTTTATAACGACAACCCAGATGGCGCGAGCATTATCATAATCTATTAAATTTTAATTAAAACATTCCGTTCATATATATAATAATTAATACATAATTATAGTAAAACAAAATTTAGTACTTTTAAACATATGAAAAGTATAAGGGGCAAGTCACAGCTTTGAAAAATATAATTTTAACTTCTACGTAGTACGGGGTAACATTTGAAAGGTATTAAGGCAAGGTACTCAAAAATATTTTGGTTTTGATGTTTTAATTAATTTTGTTACTAGAAATGTCCTCTAATGATATATTTAGCTTCCAATATAAAAGTGTTACTGTAACTTAATATGAATTGTTTATAGTTACATATTATTCTACAATATATAGTTTTTAGGAAATTTAAAATAAAAATTAAGTTAAAAGAAATTACATAAGTTAAACAAAAAAAAATTGTTTCATTTACAATGAAAATGTTCGTAGCTTCGAAGAGAAAAAAGATAAGGTTGTTAATTTTTGTTTCCATTTATTTCTAATGTTCCAAATCAAAATGAAGCTGTATTTTGTTTTAATACAGTAAACTGGAACCCTGGTTGTGCGAGTTAAATTCGCACCTATCAGGTAATTTTTCCGTGTTTTTGTTTTTAATGTATCATACCTACTTTCAAATTATTTTACTTTTGTTTAATATGCCCCTGTAGCCTGGAGGCAATATAACTTAGTTGAAAAAGCTAAAGTACGGAAGAGGAAAGTCATTTTGAAATGTTCGGTTCGTTTGACTTTTTAAAAAGATCTGCGGCAAAAGACAAAAGGCCTCGTTAGGTCATTATATCCAACCCAAAATGTTGCCTCCCGCGGTTACAAAATACCGACAAAAACAAAGTGTCGAAGCGGATTGTAAACTATCTGCCAGTTAATATAGGCAAACGTTCGTTGGCTGGCTATATCCCATAACTTCTGTCATATTATATTTCTTTCGGAAATTAGCTTCGAAACGATTTTATGATGCCAGGAAAATTATGTTACCGACGCGACGCGACGCGACGCAACGCAACGCAACGTTTGCGGTCGACTTCGACTTCTATTTCTCCGAAAAGTTAACTGTTATTGCCCACTCCTAATAATAATAATAAAATCATGAAAAAATTAGCTAATCGAAAAATAATTTTTTAATAACCCATTTGATTAGATAGATGCACCTCTTAATAAACAAAATTATTTATTTATATACGACGTTAATAAATATGTAAATAATTAGACAGAGGATAGACTATAAAGATCCCTTTTAATCTAATGGGCTTTGAAGAAATTGAAAGAGATATCTTCACATAAAAACGCTAATTACATACAAAGGTGTACTTCTGAATTGATTTACAAATTACGTAGCTTCTTACAATTCTGTTAAATTAACTGCTATCTATTTTATTTTACTTAAATAACTCTTTAGTTTCGTAACTTTTTCGGGAATTATACTTTTAAAGTGATTTTTGACTGTTTTAAAAATAGGTGAAACTTTTTTTATTTTCATCAGATTTTTAATAATTTGGTATTACGAATACAAAAATACGCCGGGATTATTTCACAAATTTTTATTTCGGATTCTTGATGACCGTTTCGGCTGCTAAGCCATTTTCAAAAGGTACCGAGTTTTTGTACTAAACTTAATAACGAAGATAGCTGGTATATATACTTAGTAATGTTATGTTCATCGGTAAGTTGGGGTAGTGTACTAGTAGCAGGGGTGGGGTGTTACAATTGAACTCTGTTTGGTTATTTACTAGATTAACATTGTCTTTTTGACATTTCTTGATTTCTAACGTTTCGTATACCTCAATATAATTTTTTTCTTCGAGTATATTTTCCGATAATTTTATTGAATCTTTTGAAATACTACTGAAATATGCCTGTGCATTTATTCCCTTGTCTATTGCATAAAGGTATTCATTTATTCTTGTACTAATAGCTCTAATGTATTTTTAATATTTAGCGTCTATTTTGTTTCATGGCTAATGTTGTTTAACAGCTTTACTAAATTCAATTTTACAGATGTGTTTCGTAAAATTAGTTATTTACTATCTTTTTGTGCAATACAATTTTTTTAACAGTAGTGCAACTCCCAAACCTATTTAACTTAATTAAAGTTGTCTGTTATAGGGTTCTTTAGCCAACAGTTCATCTATCTGTCTATCTATATTTCACAGCCATCCAATTCTCTCAATAAACATATAAATTTGATATCTGGACGTAGATTGATGACCCAAAAATAAAGAGGATGGCATTTGGGGAAAAATAATTTTACAGACGCTGGTCTCATAAAGTGAAAAGTGGACACAATTGTTTTTCAACCGCGAAATTTTTGCTTTTAAAATACTTATCAACAGTTTATCTAAAATTTAAACTTTTTTGAGTATTGTGGCGGAAAGGGTGTTACTTACATCATAGAAACATAATGTTCTGACCATTGATAAAACCAAGAAACTAAGGTCAAAACAACGGTTGTTGGTTTTACAAGAATAAAATAACTTTTTCACCCTAATTGGCTTCATTTTATTTTATTTTTTGAATTCGTAGAACAAGGGAGACAATTGGAAAACTTTAAATAATCTTCATCCATCTATTTTTAATTTTATTTTGATTACAATGTATGCTGTATGACTAACGTAAACCTAAATGGCAGCAGTGGTGAAAGAAAAAAAAGAAAAAGGAAGAAATGAAGCAGATACACGAGAATTCGCTAAGTGGCCTGCTACGATGTCTTTTGACTGACGGAAAGGATAACCGATAGCCGGTAACTAACCGGAGGGATAGCATATAGGAGTGCTGGTGTCGTAGATTTAGGGAATAAAAGGCTGGAACAAATCGGCTACTCAGCGGGAGCTTTCGGCCCTTTACAAGAATTCCACACGACAATTGTATTGTTCCGACGCGTTCGTTTCGACATATGGAACAAATCAGAAACAGTGACCACCAAAAGGTCAGAAAATTTGTAATCTTGAAGTTCGTAATGAATCTTAGGTACTTATTTTTGACTTAGAAGCTTAGAAGCCGAAACGGTCATCAAGATTCCGAAATAAAAATTTGTGAAATAAAACCGTCAAAAATCACTTACTTTAAAATACTAAAAGAATATTTTCATCTTTATCATTTTTTCTACAAATATATATATATATTTTAAAGTATAATTCCCGAAAAAGTTACGAAACTAGAGAGTTATTTAAGTAAAATAAAATAGATAGCAGTTAATTTAACAGAATTGTAAGAAGCTACGTAATTTGTAAATCAATTCAGAAGTACACCTTTTGTATGTAATTAGCGTTTTTATGTGAAGATATCTCTTTCAATTTCTTCAAAGCCCATTAGATTAAAAGGGATCTTTATAGTCTATCCTCTGTCTAATTATTTACATATTTATTAACGTCGTATATAAATAAATAATTTTGTTTATTAAGAGGTGCATCTATCTAATCAAATGGGTTATTAAAAAATTATTTTTCGATTAGCTAATTTTTTCATGATTTTATTATTATTATTAGGAGTGGGCAATAACAGTTAACTTTTCGGAGAAATAGAAGTCGAAGTCGACCGCAAACGTTGCGTTGCGTTGCGTCGCGTCGCGTCGCGTCGGTAACATAATCGAGACAAAATGTTCAAAATTTGATTAAGCAAAATCAGTAGGAAAATGCCTGAACGTTTTCTATTTTTTAAGAAATAATAAAGTAAATTGCTTTTAAATGTTTCAAATATATATTTGTAAAATATCTACAATTGTTTCGGTTTAGTAATGCCTTTGTCAAGAGTACTTAATTATTACTAAAATTAAAGTTATTGTACAGTGTTTATATACTTATAAATTATTGCGGAAAACAAACTACAAAAATTGCAAAAAAATTCAAAAAATTAGATATTAACACAATATCATTAAATAAATGTAATTTAAGAACCTTACTTTCTAACAATAAAAAGGAAAATATGATAAACTTCATAAATCAGGGATATATAAATTAAACTGCAAAAATTGTAACACTTTCTATATAGGACAGACTGGGCGCAATATCAAAACTAGAATAAATGAACATAAAAGATCAATTATCTACGCAAAACACTCAACTGGCCTAGAAACACACTGTATTAACAATAACCATAGTATAGATTCCGAAAATGTAAAATTATTACACAATTCCAAAAAAGGAAAACGTTTAGATCTTTTGGAACAATTAGAAATTAAAAAAGCTATTTATAAAAAAAGAAAACATAATCAATGATCAACAACAACTTTTAAATACCCCTTTAATAGATTTAAGAATTTACGAATGTATCCCTCCCCCTTAACCTTAAACCTGTATATAAACACTGTACAATAACTTTAATTTTAGTAATAATTAAGTACTCTTGACAAAGGCATTACTAAGGAACCGACCTTAAACTCCATTCAAAAGTTTTTTATTTGTTACTTTTTGTAAATTGGGTAGTATCACTATGGAGTACTTTTTGTTTATAAATTTCACAGTCACAGTCATTGGTGAGCTTCTTGTGAAATAGTTGTTAGATATGTAAATAAAGAAACAATGTTTCGTAATGTTTCATAAAATTTCGAGTTTCGTGAGTTTTCTTACTTTTTATTTGTCCTGGAAGATAAATTTACAATTCACAATTCTACTGTGTAGCATATTTAAAAAAGAAGGCAATAAAATCCTTTTTCGTCTAAATTTCAAGGATCACATATCGCACAATTCGAACGCCTCCTACACAGTAGGCATAGCGTACAGAAAGCCATATCCCACGACCGGTTTCGACCTATCGGGTCTCATCAGGTGGGTACTGGCATAAAGGCCTTTACAGGCTATATGATAAATATAAATATAAATATAAATATGGAATCAACAGAAACAACTACTCCGAGGGCTAATACGCCTACCGGCATTTTTTATATATTTTTAAATATGTTATATCATCGTCTAAGAATCCATCAGAATCAACAGTGTAATTCAATGCCGGTAGGGGTATTAGCCCTCGGAGTAGTTGTTTCTGTTGATTCCATATTTATATTTATATCTATTGTGATTTCATCACCGATTTCAATTATTATTTTTTCATTGAATATGTGCGCTAGATCTTAAGGGTGGTCCCATTTAAATTTGAAGAAAATTTTACACCTCTAATAGAGTGGAAAATTAATGGATGATTTCCGTTTATTAGTTTATGTTTGTACATATTCCTTAGGCAACGTTTTGAAGTCGTGTTTTATTGTTCTGTAAAAAATAATTACTTTAGGCAAATTGTTGCAATAATAATTAAGAATGTATCGAATATTGTCCATTAAAGATATAAAAAACAATAGACAAAGTTTGCTAAATTCGAAAATATTGTTTTTTATAAACATCTTAATGTTTGCTATAAATTACTTAGCCCATTTTAAAATAAAGTATCTTTTATATAAGTGACTGTATTTTATAGAAAATATATTAATAAATTCAATTCCAAATTTTAAATATTGTTGATTTTGTCTCAGAATCTAAGTTTAATTCGTTGGGTGTTGGTAACAATGAGATGAAAAAACAATTTTTTGGAGACGTTGGAAACAGCAAATAAAAGTATAGACTATACAGCTAATACGTATTGATTGCGAGAGTTGAGGACTTCTGGTAGGTCGAACCTGCCAAGTCAGGTGCTCTGTATATGAAAGAGACTGTTATAAACCGTGTAAGTCTTTTCATCGTCCGAAATATCCAACTTTTGTGCCCATTTTGCTAAAATTTTCTTTGTAACCATGGGAAAGTGCACTTGACACTCGATATTACTCGGCTTAAACTTGTTTTTTTTTTGCCCTTTTCTTGATTATAATACCTATACTTGATATAAACGGATTACAATAGAAACCCTCTCATTCGATATCGGAAATGTGACACTTAAAATTTTCATAAATGAAATTGACCGGAAATAGAAAACCTTTATAATACTATATATCTATAAGTACCTATATTAGTAGGACGATAAAAAATTACTAACTTTAATAAAATCACTAATTATTTTCCAGATGTGATTTATCTGAAGAAAAAAATCAAAATATCTATTTTAATTTTTCTATTTTGAAAATACTAAATACAAACTGCAGTAAGTAGTTTAGATTCCATATTATAGTCGAGTCAATTTGGATGATTCGATAATACTAAATGATTTGATCCGACTTTGATGGAAACAGTCCTTCTAAAGTAAGACTTTTAGAGACATTGATTCAATTATTATAGAAAGTACAATTCTTGTTGTTAACCGAATATTTGAGCTGCGATCAGTACATATAAAATTATTAATGAAAATAATACCGAACTACCAAAGTATAAATAGCTTTTTTGTTATCTAAATTACATTACTTCAATAGTATTGTTTTATATGAATATTGTCACAAAACTATTTCCTTTATAAATCTAGCGTGATGAATTGTGCAGTAAACAACAGAAAAATGTTTTCAATAAATAAGTCTTTTGGACTACTTTTTGTCTTTCAATTTGCGGAGGAATTAATAACGACGAAATAACACTAGATAACGAAGAAATAAAAGTAACATATGTTAACAAATAGAATTAGACTTGACTAGAAAGATTCGAGAGGAATTGAAGAATTTAGAAAAATTGAAGTATTTTGAAAACCGTAAAAGAGAAGAAAAAGGGTAGAAGATAGAAGTGGCGTATCAATAAAGCGGAATTTGAAAATTTGGAAAATACTAGAGATACGAAATACTAAGAAGTAGATTACAGTGCCAACCACCGAATATACCCAGTATTAAAAGGTAATTAAGCAGGTACAGAATCATAGGTGATATGCAGTTAGTAAATGAATAGAAATATTTCAAGGGAGTATAGGAAAGTACAGAGGTAATAAAGTTATTTGTAAAGAGAAGAATAGACAGAGAAATTTAAATACAAATACAAAGACATTATTTATATATTTAGACAACGAGTATATATACAGGGTGTTCTAGTGGATGTTTGTCGCTACAGTAGGCTATCGACTAAGGTGTACTTACAGCGGTTGAAGATGTTTCTTTTTTTCATAAATACCCATTCAATTTTTTGTTCATAGTTTTACTCGTTCTCAAGTTCAAACAAAACTTAATTTTAAAGTCAACCTTTAGGTCCAGCTCTAATTTTGCTTTTTTCTCTAAATCTCTCCAAAATTGCCAAAATTTATCATCAAGTACACAATATAATTATAGCGGCGTGGTCTAGTCCTCTAGATCATTGCTTAGAATTCGGGAGGTCACCGGTTTGAATGCGGGTCCAGCTGCTCTAGTTCAACTTTTCTGTGGTCACCTTGGATTCATCATTCATTTCTCTTCTGTCTTAATTTCGTTCTCACCCGTTCCTACGATTTCTAAAAGGAGGCTAAAGAGGGCCTTACGCCCTACTCTCCGGCTTTGCACTATAGTGTAGGTCGGAAGGACTGCCCGCACACCACCACGAGTAGATAGTGGGAATGAAACACACGAAAAGTCTGAATAAATAAAGAACTTTTTCATCAAAGTACATCCAAAGAATATAACAACGAAATAGACCGTCACCTCCTAGTATGTAGATACTAGATTTTAATATTAGATAATACAATATATAAAATTAAAAAATAAAAAGAGAGGAAAACGTCTTTTGGATTTTATTTTCGCAAACACCTTTCACGTCTGGTTATACGATTAGCTATACATCAGAGTTTCGATGACATTAGAAGATTTACAGCTTTAAACACAACTTACAAGTTTGTTTAGATGGCTTACGAAGGTATTAGACGTCTTACAAGAATTAACAGGGAATATGGGTAGGTATAGATAATAGGATTTTCTGGTTACAAGAAACCCATCACGTTCTTGTTTGTCCATTTTGGACTGTAGTCAAAGTTTAAAAGAAAATGTAAAAGGTAAATTAAGAATTAAGAAATAAGAACAATTATTACCTAAAACATGTGATTATAATAATCGAGAAACAATAAAACTAAAAAGTACCACCTGCAAGCAATAATGTCCATATAGGCACATATTTACTAAATTTTTTAGCCATTCAACAATTCTGTGAATAGGAAAATAAAGCCAGATTTAATCAATTGCGTCAATTTTATAATAAATCTATTAAAAACTGAATTTAGTACTTGTGCATTCAAGACGTATTTAGAGGTGAAAATTAATATTGGTTTCCGTTAAGTACTTAAGTAATTGTTATGTGAATTTTCGATGTTTTTTTTTTGGATGGCAGAAGTCACAGTCATCAGCAATATGCTAAAAGGATTTATTATTTGATTGCATTTACTTATTATAAAATCGCTTTATTGGCACTTTAGCACGAATAACAAAACCAACATTATAATGTCCCGGTTTGGTACAAGGAAATATAAGTTTCACGCCTATCAAAATACAAGGGGCACCCGACCGAGCCCCCGGCCCTCTCCGGCGGGCCCCCGTCGAGCTCGCTAAACGTGCGGTATTGTCCTCCAGAAGCCGTCATCGACCTCTTCTATGCCTTTAATTTATGAACTTAGGAGACCAACGGGCCAATAGGTCCCCCGGTTGATTTACAACAGTTTCTTCAAAGAAAAGAACCGTTTCTTACTATCTACAACCAAATAATCTACAGGCATCCATGTATATCCGTGTTAATGTAGATAATTCTTGACCAAAGTCTCTTTTACAGTAGCATTATGCATATATTTCTAGGCATAATTTTATCTCTTTTTAAATTGTTCAATTGAAACTTAATAAAATCGATGAAAATTTGTAAAATACGATAGATAGTGATATTATTAAAACCGAGTGCTCAAATCAACATAATAAGATGAAACGAAACAATTTTAAGAAAATACATTAATGTTGATATTAATTATTGAATTAATTTTTTCCTACAACACATTACCTCATATTAATTAGGAAGAATTTGTTACTGCTATCATGCCCTCGCCGGAAATCGAACCCGGGATCTTCAGCTTTACGCGCCAATGCAATTTTTCGTCATTAATTTGAGGTAATCTGTCTAAATAAAATTAATTCAAAAATTAATTTCAACATTAATGTATTAAAATTAAACAGTGCTAAAAATTCTACAAAATATTTCATTATTAATGAATTTTAAGAAAAAATCAAAGCACTTTGGACTTCCGGTACTCATAAGAACTGCTTCTAGTCCTTTTACGTTTTAAAAACACTGTACTTCAAACACTCACGAAGAAGTACTTAGTTGGATCTTTGTAAACGAATTATTTTCTAAAAAATTTTTCGAGATAACTAACTAATAATTCGAATTGCTTGGATTTTAAAATGTAGTTGAGGCTTTAAAGACCAAAGAATTTTACATAAGGAATTTGGGCTTAGGACCTGAAGCTCTTTTCATGAGGGCTTTGTCCATCTCAGCTTAAAATAATATTATTCTAGCTGAAGCGTGTACATGCTCGAGTGTAAACTGTTTTAAAACAGAAAATAGTTAATGTAGCGATGTCTCATTTCACATCTATACCTAATGGTTGCCTAATTTTAGATAGAAAGAGTTTTATACAATTTTAGATTCAAAATTAGGAACCCAACCTAGGCTAGTCTTTTTTCAGTAAAATGCGTAAGGAAGGACAAGGAAAAGCTAACGTGTGTGTTTTTTTAGATGTCACTTCTTTGCAACACGTACACTTTTTAACTAACCACCAGCCATAATAAATAATATGTCTAGAATAATGTGTCGTTAAAATAAAAACGAAAAAAAGGAAACAAATTCCAAACTGGTGCCAAGCGTAAAAATAAGACGTCAGTTTAAGTGAAAAAGTGAAGCGACGGTGGTCGGCGTGTGCGCTTCAAACAGACCGATAAATTAGTGTTTTCAATGATAAAAACAGTTGGCTATGAGGAAGCTAATAATCATCAAGGGCGGCAGCGCCGACTTTGGCGGCAGCGCGCCCGTGCGTGGTGATCTTCACTTGTCGAGCGGCGCAGGTACGGCGCGCATTCGGCCACGCCCACGGGCAAAAGATGGTCATCTCGCGTTACAGCCGCAGCCTCCTAGACGCAATCTCAGTTATTAGTGCGCCGTTTTGGTGTGAGCTATGATGATGGCATCTACGTCGACGCCGCTGACGATGATGACGACGACGACGGCAACGGTGGCGACGTCGCCGACGTCTCAACTGCAATTCCATCAGGGCGCCAATGCGCAGACGCAGGTGCGTGCACTATAATCATAGTAATCCGCGCGCGGACAACCGCTAATTACCAGTGCTTACGATTTTATTATTGTTGCGGCGGAATGCGGCAGATTATCTAGTTGGCTAGGTTACATCGCATACATATATGTGTATGTGTCTCTGTGTGTGTATGTGTGTGTATAGGTAGATATATGTGTGCTACAATTGAGAACGGGACTCTATCCTTTTTATTTTGTTTTATTTTTTCGTTTGATTGTTGCGAGAATTTTTTTCTATTTATCTATTAGAAAGTTGATGTTAAATCTTCACTTTTTTTGATTAACATTTTTTTGTGGATTTTTAGATTGGAATCAAACGTTCTGCGTTAGAGAATTTTTAATTGCTTGATTTGAATAAAACTATTAAAAAATATTAGCAATTTTATAAATTCAGGAGGTTATTAATTTTTTTTTTTTGACAAAAGAAGCACTCTTCCTTCCTGGTCATTTTAATCTTAATATCTTCTAAACTATGATTTAGATTTTCCATTACGAAGTGTCTTCATTTTTCTTTATCTCTTTAGATGTCTCCCCTCGATATTCTTGCTGCAAAATGTGCTCGTATTTGTCAACACCAGTCTTGTGCATCTCAGATATCACCCGTATCAACAACGTCGTGCAGCAGCGACGGTTTCATTCCTCAAGTTCCCCTGGAAGCAGCTCGATCTCCCCTGGAGTACTCTCCGCACTACCAAAATCCATACGGTCACAGCTATAGCAATCAATATTGGTTCCAACATTCGCCCCCGCCTGCCGACATCGCAACCAGCGGTTTGCAACCCCAGCAATCCAGCATCCACCATCACCACCACCACCACCATCAGCAACAATACCATCATCACCCCCAATGGTCTCATCATCAGAGTTCGTACATCTCCCCATTTCCAACGATGAAGTTTATAAAATCCGAATCACCGGTACTTAGTTTCCCGACGAGTAACGGATATACAAGTTCTGGATTGGTCACTTATGGGAAAGCAAGGAGATGCATCAAGTGTCAATGTCCAAATTGTATCAATGAAGAGAACGGTTTGAAAAGCCCTCAGGCGAAGAAGGTTCACGTGTGTCACTATCCAGGCTGTGATAAGGTGTACGGGAAAACGTCGCATCTTCAGGCTCACCTCAGGTGGCATACTGGGGAGCGACCTTTTGTGTGTAATTGGCTGTTTTGTGGAAAAAGATTTACCAGATCCGATGAGCTTCAGCGCCATTTGAGAACTCACACGGGAGAAAAAAGGTTCGCATGTCCGACGTGTTCCAAAAGGTTTATGAGATCCGACCATTTAGCAAAACACGTCAAAACTCACAAAAATAACAACAATAACAGTAACAACAACAACAACAGTAAACCCAACAAAACACAAAATGAGAATGCCAATAATGAAAATATTCAAAGTGTCGAATCATCGGGATTTGGAAAACGGGAATCTTTGCAATCCGTTAGAACTGCTGATGGAAAAGTTGGAGGAGTGAATACCATCTATCCCATCGCAGGAAATGGTACGATGTGTGGCAGTGTGAGTGTGCCAGATTACGGAGTTTATAATGCGTACAACGGTTACTATTATCAGGGGTTGGAACGGTAGTTTATCGGTTAATTAATGACAATGGACAAGAATAACATTCGTATAAATAATTGATAAGTATTTTTGCAATAAATGGTGTACAATAGATTCACTGGAATCTTTTGAAAATAATAATAATCAATCAATTAAGAAAATAAAGACAATATTATTGAAAAGTTGCATTTTGAAATATCCACAGTTTTTTTAAGAAAAAGAAAAACAAAAAACGCAAGAGTGAAACCTTCAGGGGTAAGTATATTTATTATAAGGATTTTCTAATGAGAGAAAAGTTTTATTTTACTAATAACTATTATAATATATTAAAATATATAATTTAATTTGAAAAATTATCTGTTTGGGCTAGCTTACATTATTTCCTAAATCTAAGAAGTTATTCACACAATTTATATTCGTATACCTACTTATAACAAAATTCATTTTAACTATTTCTTAAAACTTTTAAAGAATACGTTAACAAAATTCGGAAGTACATTTTACATACTTACTAAGATTATTTGATACGCAGATGTTTTAACAAAGTATTGTAATATAAAGTCTATTTTGTTACGATTAAATCAAAAATAGTTTTTACAAAATTTTTTGTTTTTAGCAAATGTAAAAACTGGCGGAGGAGCCGGATACGACCAATTTGTATAAGAAAGTAGGTATCTATCTACATCGATTTTACTTAAAAAAAAAATCAATAAAATTACGAATAACAACTAAAATATTTTCTTATAAGCCAAGCACATCGTTTACTTTTATTAAAAAAAAAAATAATTACTGTTTCGTCTTATTAATTTCCGCAATAAACAAACCAAAAACTATAAAAAGTATCTAATATTTCTGCTTTTACCAAGCCTATAGACAATTATTCCGATTTATGTTGATTTTGAGACTAAAAAGTAAAAATTAATAAAAAATTTCGGGTTCGTCGTTTGATCGAACGTTGAAGTCTCCGAAGAAATTAGCTCTTTTCAGGTACAAAAGCCGACTTTAAACGATTAAATCGCATGGCACAGCAACCAACCACTAATATGTCGTCGATATCTCGAAGAAAATCCCGAATTTTCGCGCTTTCCGCCCACCAAACTGACGCATAACGCAGCAAATGCATCCCTCTGCTGGTGGAAATTGGAAAAGCGACAGCTTCCGATCGACGTGGGCAGAGGGCACGGCTATCGCGATAGGTAATTGCGTGCAATTATCTGGGCGGTCTTACATGCGGACGCATGGCCGCCCTGATAGAGGTGGGCAAGGAAATCGAAACAAAAACAAAAAGGAAAATTATACACTTCACGTATACGTGTACGTGTATGGGTGGATTTGTATATGTGTGTGTATGTGCGATTGCCGTGTGATATTATTTTACGTGTGCATCAGGTACAGGACGTTCACGACGGCGACGACGGCGGTGGGGTTGTGCGACGTCGGTGGAGAGGGGAGGAGCGGGGGGAGATCCTTCAGCAAGGTGCTGTTTGATGAATTAAAGTCAGTATGAATCAAATCATATGAATGTGTAGTAGTACATCGTTTACATGTATACATACATACATTGTTATTGATATTATTATAATTATTATTATTACTGATTGATGTATTGTCGTCGGGTTTTTGTTGTTGTCGGTTGTTATTTGGAAGTGACTTGACCTTACCGAGGGGTACCGCGGGGGGACATATTATTATTATTATTATTATTATATTTAGAAAGGGTGTGTGTGTGTGTGTTGGTTCTTTTGCTGTGTTCTTCATTCTCTTCATCGTCATCTTCATCAACGTCCTAATCGCATTAGTAGATAGAGGAGACAGACGTTATCTCCCGTCTTCGTTCTGCGTATTGTTCGGCGGTGGCTTTTAGAGTGCGAGAGAAGTAAAACTGGAGGACCGGAACGACAGGAACAGGGGGCATGTGTCCCCGGATCATCTCAGTATCGCCGTAAGTTATTGTTCATTTTTTATCCCTTGTATATTTAGGATGTAGGGGCCAACCCGTCGCGTTGTCGAGGGGTAATTTATAAGAGGATGTGGGGAGATACAGAAATAAAACAAAGAACCATTTGTAATAAACAATTTTTAAATAAGTGCTTAATAAATATATTTTGTAAATGATTCTAGAACTAATCGTGTTATTGAAAAAACAACATTTTTTGTCTAAAACTCATTTTTCGTTTGGATAATTCTTGAAATAAATGACTCTACCATGTTCCACGGCCTCGCATTTATATATATATATATATATATACAATAATTAGGGGTATATACCAAAATCAAATTTGAAGATATTCAGCATATTATGAAAAGTTTTATTTTGTAAAAACTCTTTGCATAAACATTTGATCGAAAGGAATTATTATTTTCAAAAACAATTAAAGTTAGTTTTTCTAATTATGCCAACTTAGCTGAAGAAACACATGATAGAGCTCTTTGACATTTATGTAATTTAAATATTTTTTATTTTTAATTATTTTAACTGATAATCCCAAGAACAATGCGTGCAGAGTATCTACTTGATCTACTTAATTTTATTAGCAAAAAGGCATGTACAATAATCTATAACAACTTTTTTGTTACATTAATTAACAAATTTACTTATTTGATAATTATTTATACCTTTTTCGTTGGTAAATAATTGGGTTTAAAGAAAAGAAAAAAAAATAACAAAAGTCTTAAAACGATTTCCGAAACTTTTTTTACAAAAAATAACTTATTTATCTTACCCAATTAATTCTGATAAAAGTTTATAACTGGACAATTCATATTTATTCTACATGTGAATCCCCAAAAAAGAAGTTTGTTATTTTCACGATGTATACATAAGGAATGATTCCGTCGGAAAATGAATGAATTTATGAATTAATACTCGTAAACTATAATATACCTAGTCACTGTCAAAAAACTTATTTTACATATATATATTTCAGTAGTTAGGGTTTTCAAACGTGCTTTATAAAACGCCTAGATATTTCGTCCTCAAAAAGAAAATTAAACACTGTAAGAATAACAAATCTATAAATGTTGTTGGTGGTAATCGGTAGATGAAACATATTATATATATTTTATTTCTTTTATAATAAAAAATCTGTTTAGTAGGTGGGATAGTGTTTGATATTCTTATACTTATTGGGCACTACATATGGTAATATTTTACAGTCAAAAATTCACATTAATAAATTATATTACAGAAGAATTTCACTGATTATGATATGCGTTAACAAGAGTAGTATACTTTTAAAAAACAATAATTCCACTATGATATCCCACTAACAATTGGTCGGGAAGATAAACCGTGTTTAACACTTTGGGGGGTGCAAAAATTGTGAAACATATTTAAATTAAAGAAAGCAGAAAGTTTCACCAATTTATGAATATCTAAGTGGTGATTTAAGGAAACACAATGTTCAGCAAAGCCTGTTTTTTAATCTTTTTTTTCTATATTCCCTAAAATCTATTTTATTCTGATGTTAATGGTTCTACCACTTTGTCCTATGTCACAGGCATTGCAAGCGTTATAACATATTTTGTATATTCCACTTTTTTCCAAAATATCTAATTTCGGTTTAAATTTTGACAAAATCGAACTTAGTATAGAATTAGTCTTATCTTAGCCAATGGTAGTGTGACTGAAACATGTCAGGTTAATAATAAATTGGTGAAACTTTCTACTTGTTTTATTTTTTAAATTTTGGTAAACCGTGTGTTAAGTCCCCCTATAACTATCTGTGCTCCAAAACCAAACGGATACAAACGTCTAGATTTCCTTTTAGCATACCGTGTAGGGTGAATTTCGGTACCTTGGTTCTCTTGGGAGAACAACGGTGGTAGATTTCAGTGCCCTGATCATCTGTGGACTCCGACTAAGGGCCTAAAATCTTATCCCAACAATTTGAGACTGGCCAAGGGTATTATAGGGGTAGATCTCTGTATCTGGCCACTTAAAACCTGATTAAGAGCCCAAAAGTGACAAATCTTCATATTCCCTTTTACCATAAGTATTGTGATAAACCTCGATATTTAAACATTATTATTCGTGGATATGTAGCTATATATATTTTACATTGTTTTTCCTTTCATTTACGGTATTTTTGATTTTCCCCACGTATTTATCTTTTAATTAAATATTTACCAATTTTCGTTTTCTAAACCTTTTTTTGGGATTTAAAAACAATCTGTTTGTATTCTACCCCATGGACATTTAAAACCAGGTAGAAATTCATATAAAATATCAGATTTCAAATTTTCGTCACTATTTGCAATTAATTTTTCATGTCTCATTCCTGCAAGATTTTAAGACACCTGTATATGTCCCCCCATATTTATATAAGATCACTAAATATGTATACATATTCCAGTCATCTAGTCGTATACATATCTATATAAACGCATAGCAGGAGTTAATTAATTATTGCGGATATGTTTTACAACCGCACCTGCCCAATATACTATATTCTTTTAATTAGTAATTAATTATGCGATGATTTGCCTACATTATTTACTACACGTTAAACGGTTTGAATAATTGACTCGGCACACATAAATTCCATATCTCGATATGAAAATCCCACTGCATAGAGAGTAAGTCTCTATATGCATTTAAATGTCAGTAATTGTAAATCAGAATGAAAATGTATGGTAGAGCGTGAATAAATAATACAAAAAATTCATCAAATGCCATCATGATTGTTTCCCATACAAATTGTACACAAAAGAATGACTTATATATTTTTAAATACTTTACTTTTTGGAGGTATTTAATTTTTCTTTTGCAAAGTAACGACTGACCGCAAGCTGTATTTCTAAAAAAGACGTGGTATCATCCATGTCGTGATTGGGTTACTGAAATAAAATTCGTCAGTAAATATTAGAGATTATGAGGTTGTTAGTCTGTTGGTGAAATATTTTTATAAATGATGAAAGAGATAAAGAAGAACACTTGGTTTTGTTTCACAAAAATGACCAAATCGATTTCACCCTGTTCCTCCTCTTAACATATACCTTCTAGAAATAGTATTTAAGCACTGAATAGATTTAGTATTAACTGTACTCCTAATGGCGTAAACTCCGAAACGGTATCGTTAAGGGAATAAACACAATTTTTGAAATAAAACCAAATATTTTTCATTCTCTTTTTTATCTATTCGTCAATATTTTCTGTTTTTTTGGAATTTTCTACGTTATAATGAAATCTCAGGGGAGAATAAGGGCCGATTGTGAGTGATGTCCATCGCGATTTAAAACTAAAAAAATGTTACCGTGATAACGGACCATGCGGGAATACATGCACCCTTAATCAAATATTCGCCCCAATACATGTATGGATCAAGCTGGATGAAATTGTTTGAAAAACATACTTCATCAAGATATTTCAAATATTCTAAAGTTATTGCTGCATGATGATTCCACCGATGGAAACAATATATTTAGTCAAATAAAATACACTATGGTGAGTTTCACCAACTTTATTATTGTTCTCGGCAATATTGTTTCGAGCTATGTGATCATTATCAAGAGTAACGTTATACTGACAATACGAATCTTACATGCTCATTTATGGATAGCTTAAGATAAGGGGGATGAAAAACTGCCTGATTATTTACAACATTTTCTGATTTTCTTAAGACTTTACCTATTTCCAAATATTAATACAGAGATAATTTTCTACTTTTAGATGTGTTTACATGTAGGTATTTGGTATTTTATAAATTTAAATGATGGTTTAGGCTAATATAATTAATACTAATTCCCGATTTAATATCTTTTTTAGAAATCGATTTTTAAATGCTCACTTATCCTAGTTTCAAAGGCTCGACCTGTCTGTCCTATATAGACAGCGTTACATTCATTAGATAATAATTTAATAATAAAAGTCATTAATTGAATCCATATTCCTTTATGTCGACCTTAAACTCTTCTAAGAACTTTGATCAAACTTTCTTCTTATCGCGTTTCATGGCTTCAGTTTTTTCTCCTCAAACTTCTTCATAAACTTCTATAGAGACATTAATCTCATTCTACAATATAATAATTACACATGAAATGTTAATGTAATAATAAGTACAACATATAAGAAAATACTTTTCTTAACTTTCTATTGATAATCAATAATGATCAACTTTAAATTAGTTATTTTAAAGAGAATCTTTTAAAAAATAAATTTGAAGTTACGCAACGTCCTTCTATTGTCTAATAAACTATTTTTGGTATAGTATTCGATATTTAAGTAGAGGGTATAACTAATATTATACATAATTTGCAGCTTCTTACGTAAAGTTGTTTTTGTAATAGACCTGATAACAAAATAAATCTAAAACTATGATTTTGATAGCCCTTAAAGTGTTAGTTTAAATAGAATCAAACTTCAAAATATATATTTATGTTATGTTTTCAAAGCTATCATCAAGATATCCCATTGAAAAATATAATTGCTCCCTGTTCGTTTGTAGATATGGCGCCTTCTTTTAAATAAAATTGTTGACAACTTTTTTTCGTTTCTAGGCTAATCATTTACAATTGGTACTTGTAAATCGCAAGTCCACATATTATGTAGTTTAAAAATTAGAAGTCTATAATGGACTAACAGCATTGCCAACAATAGGATTCCGCAGGACGCATCCTTAGGGTACAGAACCTTAAAATTCGACATGTTTAAATGCAAAAGCTTCAATATTTTCGCTAGCTATGCGTTAATATCGAATAATAAGCCGTATAATCTGTAAGTTGTCCGTTATTGACCACTGGATTTGATAAATGGCGTCTATATTACATTACGACCACATTTCTTAATTAAAACAAGTCAAGAAATAATTTATAGCGCGCATCATTACGTGAATGTATATAATACATCAGGAATAGCATTTATAATGTATGTACTATAAAAAAAAGTTGAAAATAAATGTTCGATCGATACTGCAATGTTTTAGTTGATTTTATTTTATACACAGGTGCGGGTAAACAATTTATTTATTAAATAACTAGATAGGTTGGTAGGACACCTTATGAAACGTGAAGGGTTAGTTGGAGACATATTAGAAGCACAAATTGAAGTACAAAAGAGTAATAGATGACCTAAATTAGATTGGTGAGTGATAAAACTATTCTCAAATTGTGTTACATGCCTTTTTAGTAATTTATTTCTATTAATTCAGACCTGAGCTGTTCAAAATTTCGGCATAAAATAATAAACAAATGAAATTGCAAATAAATGTCTTAGACAGTTTATATTAGAAACTCTACATATGTTTCAGCTTGCAATACTAAATATTAATGTTAAAGTACAAAATATTTATACCTGGAACAGGGGTGTTACTTAGGGCAAACAGGAAGAAATTTGGAATGCAGAATGAAAGAACATGTAAAATATATTAATAATAAAAAACCTAAAACAGGAATGAGCAACCATTGTATAGAAAACAACCACCTTTTAGACGAATAGAATATACAATTATTACATGCAGAAAATAAAGGAAAAAGGTTAAACTTACTTGAACAATTTGAAATAACAAAATCCATAAAACTTAAAGAAAATATTACAAATAACCAACTGGAATTTAAGAAATAATCTGTTATCGATTATTACTTGGATTTTCCAACAAACAATGGTTGAACATCCCTGCTCTAGGTATAAATATTTTGTACTGTAACATTAATATTTAGTATTTGATTTGTATACTCGTGAACAAGGCTTAATAAGCCGAAACATATCTAGGGTTTCTAATATATAAACTGTTTGGGACATTTATTTGCAATTTCATTTGTTTATTATTATTTTATAAAATGTTTCATAAAAAACCGAGCTTTGAATCTATTAATATTTTAGACTCTCGTGTTCGGTGATTAATAATTTGTTATACTATACAGGGTGCACGACCGCCACAATATTATAAAATAGAATTCGTATAACTGAATTTATAATACAATAACTATTGATAAATACATCAATGTGATATCAATTATTGAATTAATTTTTACCCACTACAGATTACCTCAAATTAATGAGGAAAAATTTGCTGTCACGCCCTCACCGGGTCTGAAACCCGAGATCTTTGGCTTTACGCTTACCACTAAGCATTCAATAAGTGATATCACATTGATGTATTCAAAGTTTACCTCTCCTAAAAATTCTGCACTATTAATAATCGTGATAACCTAAAATAGTATAACTTAAACTTTAGATGGTACCCTGATTGTGAAATTGCATTTTAACAAGTAAAAAATAGATCTGTTCTTATCGGTTGTAAATTCTATTTACAAAAACATTTCATTCACCGTGGAAAAAGAAGTAAATAGCAACATTAATTTTATTGACTTGTCGTTAACAAAAAATGAAAATAAATTGAAATTTAACATTTTCCCCAAATCGATTTCAACAGACACAATAATTCCTTCTGACTCTTCCCATCAAAAACAGATTAAATATGCAGTTTTCCATTGCATCCTATATAATAATAAAAATCTTTAAGTATATTGCGGTTTCTAACGATTATTCTCTAGATATTATTGACAAGATTCTGAACAAAAATTACAAAACAAAAGTCCCCGTTGCAAATAGAAAACAAAATTCGGTAGTATTAAATACGTTGATAATTTCAGTAAACATTTCAAACACCTTTTACAAGAGAATTGGGGTTGTAAAATAATTGAAAGTAACTCGCTGAACTTAAATAAATTACTAACGAACTACAAACAATTCAAACACTCGTCCGGAAAAAGTGGCATTTATCAAATATTTTGTAAAAATTGTGACGCTACGTATATAGGTCAGTCAGGTAGAGTCATGGAAAAATATGCGCCTGAAAATGAGGCAGATATAAAAATCAAAAAGCTGAACTCAAGAGGAATGGTAGATCATTGTGTTTTAGCCAAATACTACCTAGATAGTAATATAATTGTTCACCACTTGAATTTACCTGAAAGCAGAAAATTGTCCCTTTTAGAAACTGAAGAGATAAAAGTATCATTACATAAGAATGCAAATCTAGTCAATAATCAGACTGAAATGTCTGTATACAACTCTTACCCTCCTACTCTCTAATTTGTATTAGTTATTAAGATAAGGGTGTAGTTCTAAAAATTTAGCGATCTTTTGTATTCCTCTTGATAATGACCTGGTAACAGGTCGAAACAATTGTCGAGTTTCGAATAAATTATTTTAGTTTTTATTGGTTTTATATTTTACTTACTAAAATAATAATTAATTAAGACAACCTTTTAGTTTAAAAAGGCCTGAACAGGGCGTTCTTACCACACCTACGGTAGTACCAATTTCAAATAAGCTCTGACAAAAAACAAAAATCTTGAAATAAAAGTGGAAATTTTGATTTGTTCGTTTACCTCTGCGTTACAACCTTTTACATAAGTTTCTGATGATGTTGCATATCCCGACTTGCGTTGCAGTATTCGCGGAGGTAAAAAGATGAAAATATTTAAGTTTCGAATTACACGCGAGGCCTAAACGTTTCTATCTTAATGAAGATCTGTCTGACCGACTAATGGCCGACCCTTACTTCAAATTGAACAGGAAGGTGCAACATCTGATTCGATCGCCTCAGCGATGGGAACATGGAATACTTGAAGTACCTAATAAGAAATTTTACCATAACCTACGGTTTTCGTAATAACTTTTAATCGTAATTATCGATCTTTATGCATTAAAAAGATTGTTGCTGGTTTAAAGAAAAGATGTTGAAAGGGAAGCAGTGGCGCACAAACAGTAGGGGGGCATTAAGGGAGCTTATACTGGATGTTTGTAAAAACTGAAAACCTATGGAAAAAGTAGATATCGTAAATACATATTATAACTAGTACAACCTGTCCAAATTTGGGACCAATAAACGGGAACCTATAACGGTTGTGAATAGAGCTTTACACAGAAGAAAAATAGGGAAACCTCTCTCAGCATACCCTATGTAAGCTTATGAGTATCTATAGTTTATCCCATACACCAATCAGGGCAACCGTTCCAAACCATAATAATAAGACACTTACTTAACAAAATTAAGACTTTCCATAGTGAAAAAGAAACTAATTTTTATTAGTCTATCTGACAATATTGTTGCGATCGACAGGGATTATTCTCAAGAGTAATTAAACTAAATATTAAAAACAAATGCCAACTAATTTATACCAATTGCAAATTACAAAGGAGGAGTTAGGAGTTGATGAAACCTAGCTCAATTTGGTTATTCACTAGGTTAAATTTCTTACTAAGAGATTTTTTTATTTATAAGTTCTCCGACATTGTTTTTTTACATGTGTTAGGAAAAAGCACAATATTAAATGTTCTAGAATCATTAGAAATTATTAAAATAAAATATTATAATCCGGACTTATTACTAAACAACCAGACAGATTTAAATAATTCACCATTGTTAAACTAATTCAAAATAAAAAAAAAACCACCCCTTAAGTTAAGTTAGATTATAAATATGTTTTGTGTAAACTTAAGCAGTACTATGCAATATTCACTTGAAAAAGCTACAGTGTAGCGAAACTATAGTAGTGAAAATAAAAAATTTGTAAAAAATTTAATTGTGTTTTACCTTCATCAAGTAACAGTCAACGCAATCAATTAATTGTTGTTTTTTTTTCTGTATAAATTCACAATGCCACCACAGAATCGTTAACTTCTAAACAAAAATTTTCCATCAAATTTACGAACAGCATTAGCTACATTTTTTCTAAACAAATAAATAAAATTTAATCGTATAGCCACTAACTAACAACATTAATTTAAGAACCCTATTGGTTAAAAATAAACCTTCACGACCATCAGAATCAAAAAGCGGTGTATATCAAATTTTCTGTAATTATTGTAATGCAACATACATCGGAAACAGTGGGAGAGGAGTGGAAACTAGAGTAAAAGAACACGAATATATTATTAATAAAAAATATAAAAAACAGGATTTGCTGACCATTGCATAGACTCTTACCATTCTTTAAGACTTCATAATTCAAAAATAGTTCATACAAATATTAAAAATAAACGATGTTATAGTTTCGAAATCAAAAATGCTCTTGGTTAGAAATTAAACCTAGTGAAAATCTAAACTGAGATGGGTTTCTTAAAATTACACTGGTTGAAAATAATTCGAAATAAAAATACATAACTGGTATGGTATGATGGTGTTGTGATGTGCATACATAATAATAAATATCAGATTTGTTAGGAATTTTTTATGTTTATCGAGTGAATCGGATCCCAAAATATCGGCAAAGACTTTTTTTAAAAGAATCGGAATTTTAATCATCAAAAGCTACAATAGTTTTTATTAAAGTTACCGACATTTATTATTTAACAAGTGGTAAACTATTTGAGGCAAAAACGTTTTTCTTTTTCTGATAGCGGTAATAGTTAAAAGTATCTGGTAGGTTCTTTTGTATTTTTTTCTACATTAGTTTTTCTACCTTGAACTTAGGCGGCAGGTTTGATATGCAAACAACTTTGTAAGAAAATTGTTTCTTTCTAACAATCGCAAATTACAAAATAATCATTTTAATTGCGAACATGGCATTTCATTGTGCAACACCATTTTCCTACACCTATCCTATATTATATATGAGTACATAGGAAACAAACATACTTGTACATATTAAAGCGACATTATTACCAAGAGTGCTTAGGCAATGACATTCTACATACTGATTCAGTATTTAAATAAAGAATTATGGAAATTGTCGCAAAATTAAGAACCATACAAACAACTATCGATGATACTAGCTACAAAAATCTCTAATGTCAATTTTCTTACACAGTGAAACAGTGAACGTACGACATAACTAATTTCATATGCCACATGATAATTAACAATGTTACTATAATTACAATAATAACGATCACAAGGACGCATTTAGATTTTTCTGGCGAAAGGGCACTTAACAATTTATTTTTACATTTCAAATTAGGAGTGATCGTCGATATTTTATCGTAAATATATGTTACAAGGCCAAATTAAGTTTTACGTAAACCTATGGAAAAAGTAGATATCGTAAATACATATTATAACTAGTACAACCTGTCCAAATTTGGGACCAATAAACGGGAACCTATAACGGTTGTGAATAGAGCTTTACACAGAAGAAAAATAGGGAAACCTCTCTCAGCATACCCTATGTAAGCTTATGTGTATCTATGGGTTATCCCATACACCAATCAGGGCAACCGTTCCAAACCATAATAATAAGACACTTACTTAACAAAATTAAGACTTTCCATAGTGAAAAAGAAACTAATTTTTAGTAGTCTATCTGACAATATTGTTGCAATCGACAGGGATTATTCTCAAGAGTAATTAAACTAAATATTAATAACAAATGCCAACTAATTTATACCAATTGCAAATTACAAAGGAGGAGTTAGGAGTTGATGAAACCTAGCTCAATTTGGTTATTCACTAGGTTAAATTTCTTACTAAGAGATTTTTTTATTTATAAGTTCTCCGACATTGTTTTTTTACATGTGTTAGGAAAAAGCACAATATTAAATGTTCTAGAATCATTAGAAATTATTAAAATAAAATATTATAATCCGGACTTATTACTTAACAACCAGACAGATTTAAATAATTCACCATTGTTAAACTAATTCTCTAATGTCAATTTTCTTACACAGTGAAACAGTGAACGTACGACATAACTAATTTCATATGCCACATGATAATTAACAATGTTACTATAATTAAAATAATAACGATCACAAGGACGCATTTAGATTTTTCTGGCGAAAGGGCACTTAACAATTTCTTTTTACATTTCAAATTAGGAGTGATCGTCGATATTTTATCGTAAATATATGTTACAAGGCCAAATTAAGTTTTACGTTTAAAAGTCCTAATTAATTCAATAACTCATTCACTAATGAATGAAAAAAAAATTACCACTTTCAGGTTTTTCATTGAAATGATGAATCGTATTCTCAATGACAAATAGAAAACAGTTTGCTTCATTGAACCAAGATTTTCTCTAGGACTCGATGGTATTTTTCGTATAGGCTACATTTCCAATTTTAACTCTTATCAAACCGTTCTTGGTAACTCTAGAAAAGTCGGGGATATATGAAATTGGTTGAAATAACTGTAATAAGAAATATGTTGGACAAATTGAACGCTCTATTCAAGTCAGTTTCAAGGAGTATTTAGAACACGCTAGGTTTGGTAGAAGAGAAATTAAGTGTTACCCAACACATTTTTACTGAAAATCATAAGATAAATACTGACCATGTTAAATTAGTTAAAGGATTTAGAATTTATTTATTTACTTGATAGTTTTGAAAAATTTATAAATTTAGGTTAAAAACAGGTTAAGCTCTGTTAACAGTGACAGAGGTCCTATTCCTAGATACCCGCTATTTAGTTTAACTTAATTTGTTGTGTATTAATTCTCTTTAGTCCCTGAAGAAGGTAACCTTTGTACCGAAAGTGCTTCGGACGTTTAATGTCGTATTTTGGCGTTGAGGTTTGAACTATTTCTAATCTTTTATTTCTCAGTACATATTTCTATATTTATCGATACTAATTAAAAAATATTTGTATCAATCTGTTCGTTATAGCGCCAAAAACGAGGTAAAGTTTGCCTTCATTCATGGTTTTGATGGCCATAGATATTAATTCATGGTTTCTATTTTTAATAAGACCATTCGGATCAAGACCAATTTCTTATCATTAGATAGCATACAATTTTATTACTGCTGTACATCTACTTCCTGTACAGGCACCTAGTCATCTTTTTATTATAATAAAATCATAGTAAATAAAATAACGACGAAAAATTCGTTTTGTTTCAACTGTTTATTATATGAAACTCTTACAATTGTTTCGATCAACAGATCATTATCAAAGAGACAGTTTTAAGTAGAAATACAACTGTCTCTTTAATAATGATCTGTTGATCGAAACAATTGTGAGAGTTTCTTATAATAAACAGTTGAAACAAAACGAATTTTTCGTTGTTATTTTATTTATTTATTATGTTTCAGCAAGATTGCACAATGAACAGCCTTTCTTATATTAAAACCATAGTTTCAATTCGGTAGAGAGCGCATATACCATATCCCAGTTAATTATTGTAAACAAATTGAATCGGTTTTATACGATATCTGATTGAAAAGTTGTTAGTTTAGAAAGTATAAGTAATAAATAATGTGTTGATATAAACGAGGTGTACTAGGTAAAATAGTAATTTTCAGAAGGGAGGTAAATGGTAGTGCTATTTAGCAGAAAGATACTAAACAAGATTGTATAATTAGAACGTGGGAGCTGACGATTCGATCAAAGAGTAAATTTGAATTAACTAGGAATGAAAAGGAAGGGGAATGAGAAAAAAATGAAAATCGAAACAAGATGCAGATGCAGACTCTAATAAGTAAATGACGGGTTTGCAGGTCGGAAGTCGAAACGTTGTTTTACTTAAGATAGCAGACCATGGATGTATTATAGTAGATACATGGAATTAAACAACTACATAGTTGTGTGTGTGTGTGTGTGTGTGTGTGTGTGTGTTTGTTGGTAATAATTCTAGGTAACTGCACCCGCAATCAAAATGTGTAAATTATTCTACCGGTTGGCTGTGGCGTGTGTAATTTTCGATATCTTGTTATGTGTGTCTACCAAAGGAACGAACACAGAGAGGCAGGCAAAACTATCAAGTCCGCGGCGGCGACTCAGATTGAGCAAATCACGGAACCAACCAGCTTATGTGATCAATTCGATCGCAATTATTCCAAGTACTTGGTTAACCTGTAATTGCAACCAATATAAACCGCAGCGTAATTGCCAACTATTACCGAACCCATTTTTGTTAAGTCGAACGCAACCGAACCCGAACTAAGTCGTTGCACTGAACCGCGCGAAGAAGCGAACCCATCACGAAACACACGAAGCGATTCACGCACATTTCGACGATCTGACGATTGACGGTGATGATGATCGTGGTGATGTGATGTGGTGATGCTTGATGCGATACGATGAGATGGTAGGTGGATGGTACAGTCGATCTATCGATGGATCGATGCCGTCATCAACAGGCACATCTGGCACCTTTAGCTTCCTTCGTCTTTTGTGTAATTTTCTAGTATTTCCATTTTACATTTTTTAAAGAAGTGGGCTGATAATAAAAACATTTACTGATGCGGATTTGAAATGTTAGACAAGGACGAAATATTTTGGAACAGAAACAAATGCAATGCAATTAAAAAACGTAGGCTTTCACGGCCGGCGTTATTTGAATAATATTTATTATTCGGACTTAATGGTCGTGGTCTAGGATTGTTCTTCCTTCGGTGAAAACACCCATAGAATTGTTTATCCAACGTTTCGCCAACTGCTGTGGTTGGCATCCTCAGGGAACGTAGCGAGGGCGTACAAGTATTATCCCCAAGGGGTTAGGTTAGGCTACGGTTCGACTACTATTTATGTATTCTTCTCGTGAGATAACTTAATAGAAAAGCAATAAACCTAAAGACAATCCTGGGCCAAAACTATAACAACAAACGTCCTTAATTATTTGCTAACATTAATCTAATCTGGGCCTTCCTTTGCCTCCTTTTACTCCTGTTTCTGCTTCTAATATGTCTCCAATTAGTATTTCATGTCTCAGAAAGTGTCCCACCGCCCTATCCCTCCTTTTCCTTATTGGATTCCGTAGCTCCCTCTGTTCCCCAACTTTTCGTAATACATCCTCATTTCTAATCTTTTCTAATCACAGTATTTTTATCATCTGCCTATAATACCACATCTCAAACGCTTCTAACTTTTCCTTTCCGCCATTTCCACATAGGGACGAATCGATACAAGTAAACACTTCTTGAATTGTTTATTTGACACATTTATGAACGTATCTTTAATTTTCCAATAGTTGGCAGTCTTCAACTCTTCCTTAAGGGAAACATCTCAAAAATTTATTTTCCTTTTCCGTTAATTTCTCAAACTAATAAGGTAGATTTCCAACCATTCTGTACTACGTACCCAGTATAGTATGTATCTTTTAGATTTTAGAAATCAAAAAAGCTATCCTAACAAAAACATATCAACCAATGACCAACTAGAGTTCGGAAACAACCCCCTCCTGAACCCCAATCTCTTAGATTAAGCCAATATATATGTAATATCTTTAACATTGTACCTTTAGTAATAGTTTACTCCTGACGATGCCTTAATAGGGCGAAAGGTGCATTGAGTATTTTCAATAAATTAACAGTGAGACGTCTCCAAGTGTTTTATTCGAATTTTAATTTATTTGAATTAAAATGTTTCACCAAGAGCTAACGGCGTCCTTCTTTTTTATTAAGAAATAAAAGTCTATAAGCAGTAACATTTTGAAATAAATAAATATTTTAAAAAGGAGTGATTTTAAATGATCCATTAAAAACAATAGTTCCCCATAACTAAATATTAATTGTAATAGTTACCCTCCACAATAAGCACAATGCAGTCAAGTTTGCATAATCATAACCTGATGATACCACTGTGTGATGAAACAATATTGTTGTGAGTACAGTATAATTTGTTTTTGAAACTTTTTGTGTTTTATTTCGTAAAATATTATTCAAAAGGTAGTTACTAGGTATCCTATAAAGTAACAATTTATGTAATAATAATTATTGTCAATAACTGTTCATGAAAGTTTCTTTTGTTTTTGCGTGTGCGTGTGTGGTATGTGTCTGAGGTGTGATGCAAAACGCTTGCTGCTCTTTTCTAGCATCAGTTAATAATTCCCTGGTATGGGTCTCGTTTCCCAGCAAAGAGCAGCCAACGTCAGCGCATGCAATTATTCCCCTATTAGGTTTGCCAAAGACTCTTTGCAAAAACGCTCTAATCTGCAATTCAAAGTTACGAGAGGGCAACAAGAAGCAGTGCAAAACTATTTAAACACAGCAATTAAACCGGATTGGGATTACGTGAGCTCTCTCGAAATAATCATTAAGTTATCTTACCAATGGTAAATACCGGTCATCTAACGATCTATCTGCAAGACCTGCACCTATTCATCTATCTTATGTATGTGCAGAAATGCAAAAGGTCAACGTGAACTTTTAAAATCAATGGTGTGACAACGTGTGAAAGACAAATTTGAAATATATACTGCTGGAAATTTGAAAATGTAGTGAATATCGGTCGTACTGTAACGGTTTGAGATAATAGTTTGGTCATATCGGATATATTTCAATCTATTTAGAATGGTTCTTAATATAACAAAAATGGTTTGCTACATATACATATTTTTTAATTTGTTTAGAATAATTCTTAATATAACAAAAATAAAGTATGCTCTTAGTTAGCGTTGCGTCGAAACTACCACATGTGTATCACGATTTTGATCTGGTTGGCGGGCAGTCCCTCCAACCTACACTGTAGTGCAAAGCCGGAGGGTAGGGCGTAAGGCCCTTTTCAGCCTGGGGAATGGGTGGGTGTTGAGGTTAGGGAATGAAAGATGAGACGGAAGAAATGAAGACAGAAGAGAAGTGGAAGATTATCCGTAGAATATTACTGACCCAGCATTTTTCTAAATGATCCAAGGAAACCAAAGAAAACCTGGACCAAAGTAGCCGGACCCGGATTTGAACCTGTGACCTCTCGAATTCTAAGCAATCATCTGATAAACAGCGATCGATGAATAAATACAGACTCTTAATATGACCAATCGCTTATTATAACAAATTATTCGATAAATAAATAAATATGATGACAATAGTGAGTTGAGTTTCCCTTCGAATATACTTCGTTCCATGACATACGCAAGAGTTCTTATCGATCACCTACTCATAAATTATCGTATTTACGTAAAATATCAAACCTCAAAACTGTAGGGCATTTATTTCAAGAAAAAAAAAAAATTACAGTGTAGGCTGAAACTTCATTGGGGCTTTCTGCAACATGATACTTCATAAGACATTGTGGTGGTGGTAAATTGCAAATGTTTGTGAGGATGAGCATGAGTGGCAGGGTTAAAAACACTCACTCTGTGTTTTAGTGCTTTGTACAACAGTAGTCATTAAAATTCTGACTGGCACAATTACTACAGCCAAAATACCGACACCTTAAAACCCCGATAATCTAATGTCATGATGGGTCAAAATACCAAAAATTAATCGAAACTAATTTTTATTACGTTAAACTAGGTTAGGTTAGGGGTAGTAAGATGAAAGGTTTTAGCCCATCGAGATCTTAGATTATTATGATTTTTGGCTGTAAGAATTTTGAAAAGGACTCATCGTTCAAATATTAAAATAAGTAGAGAATCTATTATGTTTACAGCTCTTTTGACTTATTCATATTTTTAATTTTTTGCAATGTATTTCAAAATTCTGTTTATTTCAACTGTTGGAGTCCTAATTCGAGTCTAAAGGCCGTCGAAGGTTGAAATTGCTTCCTAACGTTTCACTAGCACGAGTGACGAGCTTCTTCAGAGGTCCTTCCAACTTCGATGCTGGATGTAGACAGTCTACATGTCTACATGGGAGATTGAAGGACCTCTGAATTCCAACCGACGACGGGTATCAGATCCGACTCAGGAACATACCAGTTGATCAACTGGCCACGAAAGCCTTAACCAATTTGTCTGTTTGTTTCTTCCAACTCGCCATCTAACATTAAAAAAATCTCCGAATGTAAATGTGTGTGTGTAAATTAGTTCTAATAATTCAAAACTCCTCAAGAACCCTCCACAACCCCCCACCCTTCCTAAGAGTTATACTCCTTGATATCTTGCAAAAACTATTATTAGTGACACATGTTTGCTTTGATGTGAAATAATGTTTCTAAAGATAAATAAACATATCGAAAAAAAAAGTTTCATAAGGCCTTAAAGAGGCACCCCGTATTATATTGCCGACGTTTCGTCCTCGATCGTACGGGACATCTTCAAGGTTCTGATATCTAATCAGAAACACAAGAATTGATCTGATAGAGGAGGAAAGGTCGAATGTTACAAGAAATAGCATGTCGCATTGCAAACCTAAATTTCCCACAAAAAGCAAAAAGTTTGTTTTTTAACTTTTGGTCGTTTAAAAACAATTTCCTTTACCAATTTACAATTTTTCTCATAAAACGACTTTGGCTGCTATCGTCGTCACGTTTAATAAACTGATTGCTAATGCGGCGGTTTTAATTAAAAAAAAAGAAAAAAAAATGGAAAAATAAATAATTTCGTCCAATTAGGTGCAGCAATTTGCATGGCATGCGAACGCTAATTACGCTATGATACCTTACGTGCACGGTATGATAAAAAAATGCAATGGTTTGCGTGGCATATTTTATGAGAAGCTTCGGCGCTAATTCGTAGAAACGCATTTAGACTTGCACACAGGTAGCGGTAAATTATTTTTCAGCCAATATCAAACATAATATGCCTACCTATTTAGGTATACATGCAAACACATAACAAAATTATTATGAACATAATAAATACAGTTAGCTATAATGATTATTACAATTGCTATAAAATTTATGTACCTATAGATGAAATTAAAAATATGTAAAAATAAAGTTGACAGTTTACAGTTGAATATGGGTATTTAGAGTAACAAACAAACACTGGGATACGTTTCACGAAAAAAATTATTTATTCTTCTCTACAATAGTGTTTCAACCCTTGCGGGTCATTCTCAAGAGCTATGGTGTTACTGTAGTTACAGTGTTTGTTTGTAACACATGTAAAAATGGATAGGGATTTGGTGAAACATTTTTTAATAATTAAAATCAAAATAAAAAACGCTTTTTTATGTTCAGTGATACGTTTGGCAAGGTTGCATCTTGTTTGTTCAATGTAAATTAAAGACAAACAAAATACTTAATAGTTAATATTTAACTACCTGACATCCAATAAATATTGATACCATATTTTTTTGCTAAAATAATGAAGTTTATAAAATAGGTAGATATGGTAATAAATTTTATTAATTATTGTAGATGATGAAATTTTAAGCAACAACTCTGTAATTCCAATTTAACGAATATGGCAGCGACATTTAAATCGATAGATTATCCAACTGTGATGAAAATTGTAAATTACATACTACTACGTGCTAAAGTTAATTACTAACACTAATAATGTTTAACGTTAGGTAATTGCCAACAGAAATTATTCAATTATATCTATCGGCGTTCATTAGTGAAATACTTTACTATTTACGTTTAATATGTTATCGGTAACGCCTTTTAGATATTAAAAAAAGTCATTCTAAAACATTCTATTCAATGGTTAACACCCATATCATTACGTACAATAAACCAAATTACATATTTATACAATTATTTATATACCTACATATTATACATAATACGGTTTCATATAGATATTTCTAAATTATGTAATTCTGTTATACTTCATTGTAAAATAAGTTGAACTGCATGCAAAATGGTTATAAGAAAAGAAAACATGGAAAAATTCACACAATTTAATAACCACTCGACAAATTTGTTTCGGCCAATACGGCCATTAACAAGAGTATAAAAAATTAGACTTAGTACTATTTATAGAACAAAAAGTTTATATAGGAGTAGCAAGTACAGAGTACAATTCCCTATTCTACGAGGTATGTTTTTTAAGTAAGTACCGTTTTGAAATTCTGCTGCCGTCAGGGTTCCGCGCATGCGCACTGAGTATCTACATCTTTCACCTACGCACTGACGCCATTACGGTCTGATTCGCCCTTGTTTACGTTGTTTACTGAGTGTTTAAGATGCCTCCGATAATCGTGAGTCCCGCCGAGTGTGATGTCCGGGCTGTTATACGATTCCTTAGTGCTAAAGGACTAAAACCGATTGATATTCATCGTGAGATCTGAGATCTGTGCAGTTTACGGACAAAACATTATGAGTGATGGAAGGATGGTAAGGAATCGGCGCCGTGCAATCCAGAACAAAGGACGTGGCAAGTTGAGCAAGGGCATCGTTTTGCTGCATGACAATGCCCAACCGCATGTAGCTAATCGGACCAAGGGCTCTTTGGTCACATCTTTTCACTGGGAAACTCTACATCATCCTCCGTACAGCTCTGATCTGGTGCACAGTGACTACCATTAGTTTCTGCACTTGAAGAAACATCTGGGCGGTCAGCGTCTTAAAGACGATGACGAAGTCAAAACAGTTGTAATGCAGTGGTTAACAGTTAACAAGTCAGACAGCAGAGTTCTATGAGAAGGGTATTCAAAAACTGGTCAAATGTTATGACAAGTGCCTCAATATTGAAGGAAATTATGTAGAATGTAGAAAAGTAGATTAAGGTAGAGGCTTTAATGTAAAAATAAAATAATTAAGATAACATTGCAGGTTTTTTATTAATATCAAAACGGTACTTGCTTAAAAACATGTCTCGTAATTTGACAACTCCGTTTGATCATTTACTAAATTATATTTATTTGTTAAGGGATTTTTGATTTCTAGACGTAGGAAAAAATTTGTCGAGTGATTATTTAATTGTGTGAAAATTTTCCTTCTTTCTTTTTTTACTGAATGTTTGAAATCATGCAGTTTCGCAAAAGTTGTGCCAAAAACAGTTTAAATTTTATCAAACTGGTTATGATTGTGAAATTATTGTAACATTATTTTTGTGAAATTTGAGTTATTTAAAAAAATAAAAATATCAAATTACGACCATTATCGATAATGTCGTTAATAAAAAACTCTGAAAGTCTAATATACAATACCAACCCGGCCATTTCACCAATCTCGGATTATTTTTGTTCTATTAAATTCATACACAATGTTAGCTATAAGTTCAAAAATAAATTATCAAAATTTAATCTCAAAGCCATAGAAACTAATAAAAATAACTTAAAAGCACTTTTAGTTATAAATAAATCATCTCAACTACCCGAAGCAAAAAGTGGAATTTACAAAATTCATTGCAATAATTGTGATTCAATTTACACCGGAAAGAGTGGGAGAGTCATTGCAACCAGATTTAAAGAACATTATTATTCAATAAATAAAAAAACTTCCAATCATTCGATCAAAAGTGAAAATACAAAAATTTTACACCAAAATTAATAACAATCGGAAATTAACCATGCTAGAGAATCTAGAAATCAAAAAAGCCATAAGAAAAAAATTAAACTTAGTCAATTTGTAATTTGCCTATAAAGTGTTAGCATTAGTTCTTAATTTTAGTTTAAGTACACTCTTGATAATGATCGCTATCGATCGAAACTTAAGTCGACTATAATAAATTTGCTGAAACGTTATTTGTTTTATTTTATTTTTTTTTACAAAAAACGAGAAAGTATGTCCAGATACACTTCCTGTCTCAAGCATCCTGTTATAGTATTTTATGCTGCCTCTATGTTCATGTGTTCTGAGGGTTCAACTAATTTCAAAAATAATGTATCCCATAATAGGTTTGTAAAACGCCTATGGTGCCTAAGATATGATATGCATACGGCAACAAATCTAAATTAATAATTTGAAGAGAAAATTGGATTTTGTTTTGACATACTTTTTGGTTTTAGCAGGAAAATGTTTTCCAATCGCTAGGCCGCTTAACGACCGGCCAACATTGTGGATAAACCGTTGCAAAATAACTTGCATATGATGAAAGTATTCCGTATATTAACAGGTCGATTTCACGATAATTTCCTCGATAACGTGTTTGTAGATTGAACATTCCAAGCCCATAATCAGAGGTGGTTTAAAAGGGACCTTGATGGTCTATTTTGACTAAAAATAATAATAAAACGGTGAAGAGATCAACGTTGACTGTAAATAACTTCCTCCATTTAAGGCGATAGCCGTGAGTAAAATTGCGTTTCAACCCGTCTTGACGGTGGCGACGGCGGCCATCGTTCCACCATACGTGTGTGTATACATAATAGCGACAGCTGTCCATCTAGATTATTACCAGTTTCCCTTCCGGGACTAATTATATTAAAATTAACTTTTTACTAGAAGCGATCGTTGCCGCAGATACAGCCGATGTCAAAAATTCAACATTTATTAAGTGACAAAGCGATAGGGTACAACAAACCCCACGGCAATCTGAATAAATGCATAAAATTTAACAAAAAATATCCTATCTTGTTAAATTGAATTGATTTAGGTATACACCACAACCACTTCCTGCCATCGTATTTATTGAAAAATCGTAAATTCAACACAACTCTGATCCACATAAAAGAAAAATACAACGTAATGTTCACCATTTATTTACTTAAGAACTCGACAATTGTTTCGGACGTTGCCCATTATCAAGAGTAATACAATACTAACGCCCGAAACAATTGTCGAGTTCTTAAGTAAATAAATGGTGAACATTACGTTGTCTTTTTCTTTTATGTGTATTAACAATGTTTCACAAAAAGTGCACCGTAGTTAGTTTACAACTCTGATCGCTTGAACAAATGTTTCATTGGAAAATCAAAGGGGTCATTCTCTCGTATTTATGGTTTATTTGGTTGGTACATTGTATCTTTAATAAGCACTTTTGCAAACATTTTTAAATTCAAATCTGGGAATAGAGATAAATGTTCAATAGTTAGGTAAATCTCACTCAAGTATGCTTACTGTAACTCTGCAGAAACTTTTAATTAGAGAGTCAATTCCAGGTTTTCTTTAGAATAATCCTTTCCGAGCTCAGGGATTTATTTGAGATGAGCCTCTTAAACTCGATTAGAATTTGTGATTGGAATTTTTTTTTGGGTTTTGGACCTCTTCCTACAAAGTCAACATGAATACGCCACAATTTGCATCATTGCTTTGGAAATTCCTTGATTTGTTTTTAAATTACGCTTGTAAAATCTACTCAAAACTTCATCTGAAACAAGTACGCCACCATTTGAATTATTTTTATTTCATTTTTTCTTGTAATAATATAATAATATTCATTAAATTCGGCCTATTATTGCGTTTCTGGGCCTCTGCCTGCAAAATCGATACGAATACTCCACCATATGAATTTTTAATTAATTATTTAATACTTTTTCGGAAATTCGTTAAATTATTCTTTTTCAAATTTGTCCTGTAAAAACAATCAACTGGTTTAAGGGTGTAATCTACAATTTTTAACTTCACCATCAATTCTATTATAAATAAAGACATTATTATCTCAGTTAGTCACGGTAGGAATATAGTAATGTGTGTAAAAAATATCTTCACATCTTCACCCAGTTAGTTAGTTTTTGATTTATACTGAATTGTGGCCGAAAAAATGCTTTGTTTTGACGCGACCGTTGTTTTGTCAACGTTGTTTGACGCTATCATTATCCGCGTGAATTACACGTAATGCCACAACAGACGACCTCGAAATATACACAAAGTAATATAATTGTTTCTCGGAAAGTTCGAGCTCTTTCTGTTCACTCAGACGTATCGTTCAAAATCTGCTTTGCGTTTTCACTATCTGCCTTCTTTATATCTACGTATGTATACCTTCGTAGTTATTAATAAAAAATGTACATATGTTCTTTCATTGCAATGTTATGTATTTGCATACAGAGATAAAAATTTATAAATAATAAACGTGAATGTAAAAAAATAATAATTAACAAGCAAAAAATAAAAACAAGATGAATTTCACTCATTTATTCGAAACTCAACAATTGTTTCGACCTATTACCAAGTCATTATCAAGAGGATCACCAAATTTTAAAACTACACCCTAATGTCAAATACTAAATCAAATATAAACGGTAATTTTACTATTTAGCTTAGCACGTAATTCCGATCTAGATGATTCGATGCTCGAGTGTTGTTTGGTTTATGAGGAGGGGACTTAGGTAGCAGCTGCGCTCGGTTCTGTCCGCAGCACAGCAATGACTGAGCGCAAGGTACCTTCGTTTGTTGCACAACGCATCATCGTAAAGCTTTATCAGCCATGGGAGTGTTCAATCCATCATCACTGCTGAATTTGGCTTTAGAAAAATTAGTGCTCACTGGGTTCCAAGGTTGTTGACCGAAAATCAAAAACAGGTCAGGTCAGAGATCAGTAAAAGACTTCTGAATCGATTTCGACAAGAAGGGGAGGTTTTTTGAGGCGTATCGTCACTTGTGATGAGACGTGGGTCCACCACTACACTCCCGAACCAAAAATGGCGAGTAACGAGTGGCGAAGAAAGGATGAAGGCTGCTTGCGACTGTTATCTTTGACTCAAGGGGAGTTTTACTCATTGATTTGCTTCACGATGAATGTCTCTTCACAGTGAATGCCGCTTACTATTCTGAGTTGTTACAGTCTACAAAAATCTATGGCTCTACCTGATTAGCCTATTTAGATAGCGTCACAATCTTTACAAACAATTTAGTAATTACCACGTTTTTCGATCGGGTGTATGAATTGTATTTGGTTAGTTAGTAATTTACTTAGGTTTAACTGGTTACTTTCAATTATTTTACAATCCCAATCTTTTTTTAAAAAAGGTGTTTAATTTGTTGACTGAAATTAGCAATATAGTTTATACTACCGAATATTGGGTTTTGTTTGCAATGGGGACCGCTATTTTACATGTTAAAATGCAATTTCACAATAAGGGCGCCATCGAATGTTTAGGTGGTGTTAAATAATAATTGAATATAATATGTACCTATGTAGATTTCAGAATACTAACATAAACCGACATAAAACGTCGTTATATATCTGTAGTATCTATAAATAAACGATGTCGTTCAGCTGTTTGAAAAATTGGGCTTTTTTATACCTTCAGGATAGCGGCATCCGCAATTATTCAAAAGTTGGAGAAAAAGGACAAAGTTTATCGTGCTACGCAATATAACCGGGTGATGTGATAGTTCGCACGGAAAATAGCGTGAAGGCTTCAACTTCCTGTTCTAACAACACAAAAGAAAAAAATACAAATGTGAATTTAATATTTGGACCCTCAGGTGCAATTGTTTTTCGTAATTCTGTTCTACATACTACTTTATCATCAAGTCACGAAGCATTGGTTCTATAAATTTTTAACTAACTTAACAGAAAATGTTAGTGATTTTGCACATGATTTTTGATCACGATTAAAATTCCAGTTGTTTGTTGTTAATAAAAGAAATATGTATATGTTTTATTAAATTATTGGAATAATATTCTCATGTACCGCCTGAATCGTGTATTAAAATAGGTACACTTTTTATAAAAACAATAATATTTTCTGATTGTAACTGATTAATGAAATCGTGATATCTAAACGTTGATCATAAAACTGTTATCAGTTTAAAGTCAAAAGTGGTTAAGGTTGAATAGTATGAAATAAAAAATTACATTAAAATAAAAATGTTCCCATTAGATGAGCTCTTCTAAAGAGTGTGATTAATGTAAACACGTAGATGAATTTTAGTGAATGGTTTTAAGTCCAGTCTGTACTTATATAGTACAGAATAATCTTTAGCTAAGAGCAAAATTGTTTCAATTTCACTGCATGCATTTGCTTTAGTAATGATAAGAAGACAGCGAAGTTATGAAGTAAAAGGTTACACAGATCATTAATTTACTCCAAATGCTTCTAAGTTAACTGACACTTGGATTTCTCAAAGTTTCCTCTGTTTGTATCATTTGTATATCATTAATATATATGAGCAAGAGCAATTGGGGGTAGCTTGGCATACGAGAGGTTGGTCAAGAAAACAATATTTATAAACAACTAACTAACTAAATTACTAAACTAAATAAACAAATTAAACTACATGAAATATTAAAAGTCAAGATCGAAGGGTCAAACCGGAAGATGTAGGTTCTACCTGGTTTTGTTTGCGGTTTAATGGAGTATATCAGTATCTGGGAATTCGAGATAGTGTCACACTCAACGCCAGTACCTACTCTTCGCACACGACGATTTCCCGAACCCGATGAACCCCTAAACCTTCTCTTCACGCAAACTTCTTGACGGCTTCGCCAACTTACTTAATTTCCCTGATAATTATTTACCCTGGCTCTTTATAGGACCCGACATACCGCTTATTTGTTCGGGAAATTTTGAGCGCAGATTTGGACTTAAGGTCGCAAACTACCTCGGAAATGACATCTCTGAACTTAGCATCCTGATACATATTGACCTTTGTTATGAACTCCCGTAATCTAATAAGGGAACAACTGTTTATTGTGGACTTGCTCTGCTTTCACGAATAATTGAAAAGGTACTAGTGGGGGGATGCAGATTTTAATTACGATAATACAGTTATATTCTAAATAATAGACATTTTTCTAAAGAAAAGCTCAACCGTGAATGATGTTTCAATTTCGTCAAAACTCCAATCCCGATTTCCAATCATTTTGTGAATAGGTACCTGTATGTGTGAGCCATATATACCATGGTAAAGGAATCATCTTGTCCATGACTTTCGATAGTATTTCGTGTCAGACTTGACCTTGTACTATGGGGAGTTGTATGGCGACGAGAAGCAAGACTGGAGACGGACGCGGGCGGCTGTGCCAGCAACAAACAACAAACCAACCAGCCAACCGGCAATTATCCGCTAATCAAATTCCCCAGAACTCCCCAGCAATTCATAACCTATGACAAAGCCGTCGGTAAACCTACATTTAAAACTAAATTAACAGGAGGCCTTCCTTACGCGGAAATGGATGGCTGTAAGCGCGCACACAACGTCCAGACCAACCAATAATCCTTCCTTCAGACGAGGTATACAATATAGATAGATGTTATTAGGCTGTCTGGATGTTATTATGTACACGTCGGTACCTATACCTGCATAAAATAACCTGCATGAATTGGTATATGTTTGGAAACTACGCGATTAATTCCAGAAACCATATACACTTAATGACAATAATTAATCTGGACTAAAAGAAGAAAGAGGAGTGACACAAATCGCCAATCGGACAGTTGTTGTTTCCAATGATTCCTAAATGCGTTTTACGCTATTAAAATTGAACCTGAAGAAATCTAAACAAGACCTTTGGATGCTGAAAGAAAATATTCATAAAAATATGTTTATATGAATAAATAATAAAAATGCTGAAAACTTAAGTATTTTTATTATAATAAATTTAGCATCTTATTTTTGTTGATGACATGTAATACATCAGATTCTGGGTTAATTGATTGTTAGTAAGTAGGTGTTCTGCATAACTGGAGTCTGTTTTCTGAGATTCATAACTTTTTAAGTGTTCATTTATATGATGTTTGAATGTTCTTCCAGTCTGTCCAATATATATCTTTAAGTCTCCTCATTTTAACCTACAGACACCTGATTCTTATCCTTTATCTAATTTGTCTTATATTTTGTATGAAATTTCTTAGAGTGTTAATAATAAACTCAAATAAACTTTTAATTAATAAAGCTAGACCAATGTTCTTTAATTCTATACACAAGAAAACGGGTTAGCCACGGGTAACCATTTAAGTCTTTTGGCTGAAATCCTTATGAATAATGTGGAAAATTTCAACATGGTTATCAAGTTACAACATGTATTAGCTTCCTCCATCAACTACTTATTCTTTCACTCATACTTTTCCCCACCGTTAATACTTCTCTTTTTTATAGATATCCTTTTGATTTTGTTAATTTGTCAAGAAAGCTCTCACTCTCAATGTAAATCTAGTAGTAACTAAGTAGAACTAAGCTTAATGGACTCCCCACTTATTTTATATTGTTAAGTACATATATTAGTGTACTACTTTAAAGTACATGTTTAGTGTAGATAATAAATAATATATTTATATTTATCATATAGCCTGTAAAGGCCTTTCTGCCAGCGCCCACCTGATGAGACCCGATAGGTCGAAACCGATCGTGGGAGATGGCTTTCCGTACGCTGTGTCTACTGTGTACGACGTGTTCGAAATGTAGGATCTGTGATCCTTGAAATTTAGACGAAAAAGGATTTTAATGACTTCTTTTTTGAATATGTTATATCTTCGTCTAAGAATCCATTGGAATCAACAGTGTAAATCGATGCCGGTAGGGGTATTAGCCCTCGGAATAGTTGTTTCTGTTGACTCCATTTTATATTTATATTTATCTACTATGTCTTTTGATAATGGTCGCGTTGTATCTTCACTTTTCTACGTTTTATTTCTTCTGTCTTCTTACCATAGATATAGATGTATCCTCACTAGTCATTCTCCTTTTATGCCTATCCAGCTTTGGACTTCTACTTTTACTTCCACTGATTTCAATTTTATCTTCAGATCCATCAATATTTCAACGCTCCTCAAACTTACTATTTATTAAAATATTGGATTGATTTGCAGTTACTTTGTGAAATTTCATTATAAAGACAAACATAACACTTTACTTTGTTTTATATCACCTTATTATTTGTTTTTTTACAAAAACAGGCTGCTACTAGTTTCGACAAAACGATGTCATTCTCAATCGATTCAAATTCTATTCGATATCTGATTGCTATCTTCTCCTTTACTACCTTCAATTGTTTTATTCCTAATTCTTTCCAATGGCCCTGAGTAATCTACTCGATAAATTCTTTATAATCTTCTTCAAAGGATGTAGGTAGATGGTAGATTTATCAAGAAAGCGAGCGATTCTTGAGAAAGCTAATCACCATGCCGTTGTCGGAGGCGTAGCAATGAGGAAAATTTACGGCTTAAAACCAACTATAAAGGTAAACATTGGGGTTTCTATAATTGCACGTAATGACTGTTGGGGAAAACTTTAGCTCGGTTCAGGTGTCAGCCTGTTCATCACCCTTCTCCAACCTACTCCACTACAAGAACGATTTCGCAAACAACTTGTTCAATCCACTCGAGTTCGGAAGTGAACCGATATACGAATTGTTTTCCGCCTTTATTGATAAACACGCAAACTACTTAATGTGCATTTATACTATTGTGTACTTTGACAGATAATTATTTTCTCCTTAAACATGACGAATGATAAAATAAATTAATAACAGCCATCACAACAAATTAAATTCGATAAAGGTTTTTTAACGAATCTGAAAATACTGTAACAATGCTTTGTTGATTGGGGGTCGTTTGGCATGCGAGAGGTTGGTTAGCGAAACAACTATTTTCTTAAAATTTAAATCAAACAAACTTGGGAATTTCACATTTTTATTTATACTAGATAGGTATGAAATTTTAAAAATAGAAAAAGTTAAATAAGAAAAAGAAAATATCACCAACGAGCAACTCGATTTTGGCAACAATCCCCTATTGGACCCAAACATTGTTCAACCCCACCCTCTTAGAATGTACTATAAATTAATTTATTTGCTTTTTGTTACTTAGTATATTTTTGTTACTCCTGAAGATGCCCTTATAAGGCGAAATACGTATCGAGTTTTTTTAATAAAGTTTTAAGTGAAATTTCCAAGTTTGTTTCACCAAGTTTTTACGGCAGATACCCTTAAGTTAACTATTTTCTCATTTAGTAACGTATATTTATAAACAATTAATTAAATAAATTATTAAACCAAATAAACAAGTAAAACTAAATGAAATATTAAAAGTTAAGAGCCAAGAGTCAAAGTGTGAGATTAGGTCCTACTTTGGTAATTCGGGGTAGGGTCACACCCAACGGCAGTGCCCCTCGCACACGACGATTTCCCGAACTCAACGGATCCCTAAACATCCTTTTCACGCACACTTACTTAATCTCTTCGATAATCATTTATCCTGGCTCCGCTGAATGTATGACAAATAAATATAATGAAATTTTGAATAACGCTTCCGTGTTTTATAAATCTATTTACGAATAAATGAAAAAAATAATATAATTAAATAAATTATAAGCGCTATGTGACAATACACAAAGAAACAAACGACTTATTCGAATTTGATAAAACTTTTATCAGATCCAAGAAAATCAATACCATTTTTGGTTTACAAAAAAATAAAATTGCAATTACTGAATTGTTCATTTTATCCCAAAGAATATGAAGACGGTTACAACAATAGGCATTTTCGATTATTTAATTTAGTAAAATACCAATACATAAAATTCTTATTTGTATTAAACAAGGAAAATGAAAAAGTATGATTTTCTGTAAAAGGAGATAATGATAAACGTCCACAAAAAAAAACCATAAAGAATTGAAAATAATACGTTTAATAATCAAAAATTGCTTGAATTCTATAATAAAAAAATACTTTAGCACCTTTTATTTTAAAAAACCCATGTCGAACGATCTCATCTATAATCTGAGGATGTGGGATAATTTTGCTAAGGTCAGCTTGTCCCATGTACCTACCCATATCCATATAATGGTATTAAAAAATTCTTGAAAGATTGGAGACGTCGATTAGGGTGTATCGAAGACGTGGGTGGAAAGCACGTGCCGGAGGCGACGCATCACGCCACGTCACGTCGCTCGACGACATACTCGATAATAACAAAGCAAAGGACTTTTAACGTTAAACGTAAAAATATCGATTACCATAAACATTAATTTTATCATATTAGCCATGAAAACAATCAACATATTTGTTGTAGTGTACCGAGATTGCAGTCAGACAGACGCGATTCATTCTTACAGAGTGTATGTGTAAAAGTCACAAGAAATGTAGCTAACGGCTGACAACGTGCGCAACCACTGATGATGTGAGCGACAGTTGCATGCGAAACGTCTGGACATAACTCTTTATTTAGACCACCACAGCCTTTTACCTAGAATCTTAATTCTACTTTAAAACTGACTTCGTTCAGCTGCTCACTATGATACGGAATGTACTGAAGATGCCATCCATTAAGCATGTTGAAACGTTTGCAATTGCAAAAAGGACACAACAACACAATACCGAGCGTGAAGTTTTACAAGAATTTGGAACTTCGTTCTTGTGTGGGAATTGAAATATTGGATAATGTGGTCAAGCTTTAAAGCTATGAATCAAAGAAAATGAATAATTAAATTTAACGTAATCTGAATATCAAAGCCAAACTGGACTCGAGCAAACTCAATCAACTCCTTGGAAATTAAGAAAGCCATCAATAATAAGCAAAATATTGTAAATAATCGAATTGAAATGTTCACTTTGAATTTTCCGCTGTTATAGGACCTTCCAAATAGATAACCACTACCTGCAGTTAATTTGTCCCATTGCTTATTGTCATCCGTTTATATAAGTCTGTTACATTATTTACATCTTTAGTAACACCATAGCTCTTGATAATGATCCGCAACGATTGAAACAATATTGTAGAGAAGAATAAATAAAAATTTTCGTGAAACGTAACCCAGTTTTTGTTTGTTACTCAAAATACACATATTCAATTTTTTTTAATACTTATGGATACTATAGTAACCCCTGACACTAAATATTATGTTTTGCTGTAACTATAAAATTATAAGTAAATTTTACTGAGATTTCCCAATTTTTAACGATTTCATTCTCTTTGAACGCTGACAACCTCAATCTTGGTGTTTTCTTTTTCAGATGTTTAATTTTCCTTTTACAGTATTTTTCTTTTTATCGCTTTGACGTGTTCAAAAGTCAATTTTCGGTTGTCGCGTCGTAGGGTCTTAAATACGATGTGACATCGGTTGTGTCTAAACGCCCGTTAACGGAACTCGTCACGATTAACATATAAAAGTGCTGTGTTCCATTAATAATGGTACCAATCCTTCAAAATTTAGAAGGGGTTCAACTAGTAAGATAATATTATCCTATTTATACGTATATAAATCAAAATTAATAAAAATCACTTGGCTAAGTTTTCACAAATTTTATTGATAAAAAGAACTCAACATATGTTTCGGCCAAAGGCCATTATCAAGAGTACAGAGTAGATTATACTACTAAGTATTTTTTTCAATAAAATTTGTGAAAATTTAGCCAAGTGATTTTTATTAATTTTGATTCGTTATCATGTTGTTTCACAATGAGTTTACCAATCAATCTGCAGAACTGATTATATGTATATTGTTACCCTTTTAGAGTACAAAAACAAGAAGACGGCATTTAATACTATACCAGTGATCCTGAAGTAGGAAATAATTGTGGTTTCCTTTTTTCGCTCTAACCCTGCTTGGTATACGATCGTATTAAATGCTGCCTTCATGTTCTTTATGCTCTATGGTTACTTAAAACGCCCTTTTCAGTAACCGATGAAGTCGGATTTACAAAATTAAAATAACTTGCACTTTCCTTTCATTTGTTTGTATCTTGGACCCACCTACAATTAATTTAAAGTCAATAATTTTGTTTCGTTCTTTTTGAGTTTTAATCAAACCTTACGTAGATCTTTTGATTGTGCATTTTTAATTAATTATCGTGAATATATGTGTCTATATACCTAAACACTGCCCTCAGATTTGATTCCAATCGCCGTCGAGTAATAAGATTCACAATCACAATGGCTTCGTTCAAGAGATCGTTAATTTTAATTATCTCATTAATTAACCCTTCACGCATGCATTCGTGTGTATTATATAGTTTACGAGTAGTACGATAGATGTCCGTGGGCTGGCCGGCTTATAAATTAAAAATGTTCATGTGTACTTGTTGTGCGTGTGTTTACGTTATATTTATGCATATATATGTCTGTGTGTATCTACATATGTATGTGTATGAGTGTGGATTAGTGGTCGTGCAATTGAACATAAATATCATAACGGAAAAGTCGGCCGTTTTACAAAAGTATAATCGCGGATTATAATTAAGGCGTGATCGAATGTCACTCGAAAACGCCTTGGCATTATTCAACGATAGAAAATTGTTTTTAATGCCGCCAACGATATTTATGAGCCCGATGTGCACTTGTACAATACACACATGTATTAAGTACACGTTATAAATTTATAACTTCGACTCATTCGTCAACTACGTATTAAATTTAGAGACATTTTTGTATAGGGTGGTGATTCCCCAAATTCTGTTAATAAATAAGCAATGAATTTTCGAGGAAGTTTAATAGTTTTATTACAAATTAATATATAAATTAATTTACATAAAGTATAAGCATTACAATCACTTTTTAAAAATTTGAATTACGTATTTCAGTATTTGCATTAAATCATTTATTCAATCATGTTCTCGTTCGACATTTCATTGTTTGCCAGACTTTTTTGTATTCCTGAAGTGCTTTAGATTTCCCGGGCAGTTTAAATCCGAACTTCCATAAATGTCGTCGGTTTAGTTGGGGTTCAATGGCTTGGAAGAGACATGATGATCCTTCCCCGTACTCAAGAGAGACCACGCTAGAATGAGGACAAAAACGATTCCGCATCATCGGTTTTTTTTTGTACGTTCTGGGGTCAGCACTTTTTTTAGCCGGACGGTTTCGTCACTACTGTATTTATTTTAGGTACGATTCAACGAATGTTTAAATATAAATATGGAATCAACAGAACCAACTACTCCGAGGGCTAATACCCCTATCGGAATTGAATTACACTGTTGATTCCAAACGATTATTAGACGAAGATAATCCAAAGAAAAAGAAGTTAATAAAATAATTTTTCGTCTAATTATAAAGGATCACACATCTCACATTTTGAACACGTAGGTATAGCGCACCGAAAGCCATATTCCATGACCGGTTTCGACCTATCGGGTCTCATCAGGTGGGCGCTGGCAGAAAAGCTTAACAAGCTATATAATAAATATAAATATGGAATCAATAGAAACAATTATTCCGAGGGCTAATACCCCTACCAGCAATGAATTACACTATTGATTCGAAACGATTATTAGACGAAGATAACAATCCAAAAAAAAAGAAGGTAATAAAATATTTTTTCGTCTAATTTCTGTGTAGGATGCGTTTCAAATGTGGGATCTGTGATCCTTTATAATTAGACGAAAAAGTATTTTATTACCTTCTTTTTTGGAACGATTGTTTAGTTTTTACTCATACTTAAGGTCCTGTATTTGGAAATGAAAATTGGAATTCTTTCACTTTCATATTCGTCTGTCGGTTCGTCTAGATTATTTTGCTCAGAAACGGCTTGGATACAGATATTGAATTGAAATTAACATCAAATACTAAAGCCTACAGTTTCACAGTCCTATAAAAAAGTTTCTAAGTTGTTGTCGTGGTTGTTCGTGCTTTTTGGCCGTCGTCTTTCAAGGTTAATCCTCGACGTTTCGTCGTCACGCATTTACGACATCTTCAGGAGATATTACTGCTACATTAACGATGGCCGCGAAAGCTTGAACCAAATAGTTTCTAACTTGTTTGAAACAACAGAACGTTGATCTAATGTGTAAAATATGACGTAATTATTCTTTTACGGGTTGCGGATTGATGTTAATATGATTCAATTTTTTTTCCTGTCAATTTGCAGAACACATAATCTCAATGTGCACTCGCCGCCACTGCTAGCATGCATCGAAATGGTCACATATACATATATATATTGCAGTTGGTATAAGTTCAAACGATAGTTAATTACATGTAGACGCGATTTAGTGGCGATATGGACTGTGACGGGCACGGTTGATTTGTTTCGTTTGGTAACGGCGAATTACCATATCGTATATATGTTATTAGAAAGGGATGGGCTTTCGGATGTTTATTTTGTCGCGATGAAAGGATAAGCACCTCTTGCAAATATACTAAATCACTCAATCAATAAATCGGTAGAAACAGGAACACACTGATCTATAACGTTAAGTTAGCATTAAACACCACCGGTTGGACACGCACCCCCACCCCTTCCTATCCTGAGCCAATCTTCGCTTTTCCCTAAAACTAGAACTATTTGCGAACAATAATCTAATCTGGGACTTCCTCTCTCCTTCTTCACTCCTGCTTCTGCTTTTAACATATCTCTATCTTTAATAACTCCCTTCATGTCTTCGGAGGTTTTCTACCACCCTAATAACATATCTTCCCTTCTCCTTATTGACTTCCGTAGCGCCCTCTGTTCTCCTACTTTTTCCAAAACCTCCAAATTTCTAAGCTTTTTTTTCCACGATATTTTCTTCATCTGTATATCTGTATATCTGTAATCCTTTTCGAATTTAACCTAACCTAACTCCTTGTTCTATGCTAATACAATAATGAATCAACATAGCTTTTATTTCTTGTAACTCCATAATAACAATAAAAAACCACGAAAAGATCATAAAACATTTATTGATAAACCACAATAATTTTATTTCACCACATAGTAGCTTCCTCGGGTGGAAATATAAAAACTTAAAACTTTAAACTTAAATTTTTGGGTGTTTCATTCCCACCCGCTACTAGTGCTGGTGGACGGGCAGTCCCTCCGATCTACACTTTAGTGCAAAGCCGGAGGGTAGGGCGTAAGGCTCTCTTCAGCCTCCATTCACGAATCGTGGGAATGGGTGGGTGGGTGGTGTGTTTATGGAGAGAAAAGTAAAACGGACGAAATGAACACAGCAGAGAAGTGAAAGATTATCTGTTACTGAAATTAGAAAGGGAATAATGGAGTGGGAGAATAAATACAAGCACTAAAGATTTAGTAAAGGGGAATTATTAACGTTGGTTTGACCATTTAATATTAAATCTAATCAATTTAAAATGTTGATCTCCGTACATTCAATAAAGGTATCAAATTAAATTTTTAATACCTTATAAATTTATATCCATTGCTATCTAAAGAGACTCGTTTTGAGGTAAGAAGACACAAGGGAGTTTGTTTTTAGACGAATGTAAATTGCATAAAGTTTATTGTATGGCTTATTAACCGTGATCGTTGGAATGTTATGACACTTGTCTATTTTAATACATACAGTGCCTTACACCTACCACCCTTAAAAAATATAACAATAACCTAACTTAATCTAATCATCGCATTTTCGGCAAATCCCAAGATAGAAGACGATTACGTGCTTTAAGATCCGCTGCAGTTTACCTATATTATCCGAAGGGAATGACGGAACCGCTGCAATTTACCAGTTTTTATTATAAGATGAAATATATGTTAGACATCTATCTGCTTTAAGAGTAAGTACGTCAATGAACCTAATGGAATACGAACTCACCTTTTATTGTATTATGGCATTCCTGCACTTTTTGTTCTCTTATTACACTGTCTACACATTATTTATTAATCTTTCTAGTAATTTAATTAATATTTTAACAAAAACAAGACACTATCACTGTTACAATAATTGTTTCAATTCAAACTATATCCTTAGATAACCTTCGAGACTTTAAGAAGTACTACCATCACATCACACGGGCATTATAACATTTCATTTGCGTGACTGATGAAAACTGAAATGCTGCTTTGTCAATGTCAAGTGACGATCGTGACCTCCTGTTATCGTATAATGCGGCAAAAAAGAGACCTCCACTCTCGATTCTCGGAGATAAACACCTAAGTCAACGTTGCCATATATAGTTCATTGTTAAAAATTAATCGTTTTAACAGAAAAAACCTCTGAAGAAATTTCAACAGAGACTAAGATAATCATTTATTTACTTTGGACAGATGTAGACTGTAGAAGCTACACGGAATAAATTTTTACGTATAAGGTCTTCGTTAGTATATAAGTATTTAACAATATTATTTATAATAATATTTAGAGAGGTTGCGGTTGGGAACTTTTAAAATATTAAAAATTAAAATAAAAATACGAATAGAATTTACAAAATTGTTTATTGTTGCCACAATAATTATTTCGGCACACTGTGCCTTCTTCAGGTGGAGAAGTTATATGACTTTAATAAACAATTTTGTAAACTCTATTTGTATTTTTATTTTAATTTTTAATACGGAGTTACACTACTTAAAAGTTTCATCGATTCAATTTTTAATATATTAGAAAAACAAACAAACATACTTGTTCAAAGGTTTTATAAACTTTATTAAGAGTACTCTTACAATTGTTTCGGCTTAATTAGGCCATTCTCTAAGAGTCAATTAGAATTGTAAGAGTATTCTTAATAAAGTTTGTAAAACCTTTGAACAAGTGTGTTTGTTTTTTTTTTTGAAGATTATTTATTGTTAAATAGAACCAAATCGATAGAAAAAATATTTTCGATATAACAACCATCTTGGTAAAAGCTTCAGCACAAATTTTGATATCCTTGGTGATAATAATTAAAATCCAATCTAGATTTTGAATATTTAAATAACGTTATTTAATTTAATGAAGGTAAGTTTCCACATCAGGAAATGTCCAACTCTAATTACCTTCTTTTCATTATTAATGAATAAAACAAGATCAAAAGCGAGATAAAGCTTACATTAGCAATATAAGCAAAATATGATTAAGATTAAGACCAACTTTTTAATGTACAATTAAATGGTGTAAATCGTGAAAAAATTACCAAAAAGGTCCACTAAATACATCAGAGTCATTAAGAGTATTAAACAACAAGGCCAAGAAACCACATTACCCGACCAGAAAAATTTGTCTCAAAAATTTAGTAAAAAGTATAAAAATACAAAAATTAAACAAAAAAGGCATTATATTAAATGATCAACCAGACTTAAATAAATCACCGTTATTGAACATTAATTTTTAGTACCCCCCTTCAACTTCTACCTCTACTCCTAATTTACTATATTATAGTATATAGGTATGTAGTTTTACAATAAAATAAAGTTTTGTCACTAAACATTGCGTGTGTTTGTCTTGTTGTTGATGGTAAGTTCACTACTTTTCAAAATCAAGTCGTAGGAAGGATTTTTAACGGTTTAGTTCTAACATATAGTACAAATAAGGGAAATCTGATGTTAGTTAGCATTTCTAACGGATTGGAGATCCTACTTTAGTATATACACAGACCTGAACAAGAAAACCTCATGAGGCTTTGTCACATATAAGATTAGGTTATCGTAATCTAGACTTGACCTTACCAACATCTAAAGAAGCCCTGACATATCCTCAGGTTATGCCCGAACTAAATTCTAGTCAGGTATGGATGCAAGGTGAGGACTAAGACCATTATCGTATTATCAAGACTGAACCTGACCGAGCGGCGTGGTCTAGTGCTCTAGATCATTGCTTAGCATTCGGGAGGTCACCGGTTCGAACCCGGGTCCGGCTGCTCTGCTCCAAGTTTTCTGTAGTTCCTTGGATCACTTAGGCAAAAGCTGGAGCAGTAATATTCCACAGATAATCTTTCACTTCTCTTCTGTCTTTATTTCGTCCGTCTCATCTTTCTCTCCCTAACCACACCACCCACTCATTCCCACCATTCCTAAAAGGAGGCTGAAGAGGGCCTTACGCCCTACCCTACGGCTTTACACTACAGTGTAGGTCGGAGGTACAGCCCGCGCACAAGCACGAGTAACTGGTGGGAATGAAACACAAAAAGTTTGTTTTGTTTTTTAAGACTGAACCAGAAAATTAAGCTGCAACCTTAGATGGTGTAAATGGCTAAAAAATCAGTAAATATCAACGATTGTCTTCCAATTTCAAACGGTACATCTAATGAAATCACCAGTTTTATTGTTTTTCTTTTAAAGTTCTTAGCAAAAAATAAAGAATCCTCCAAACAATGCACTGTTTTAATAACCTGCATCCAAATAAAAACCTTCCTGAACATCAATTTCTGAAAAATCAGTGAACCAACTGAAATGGAAAAGGACAGCCCTGTTCAAAATATAATTTTACAAAATCATAACCAAGGATAATTAAAAAAACCAAACGAAAAACTCGTTTGTGGTGGTATTAGACTTTCGCACACTTATAATTTTTATTGGTCTTTAATCTTGCACGAAGTATAAGAATAATTTTATACCCATTATAATTTTACTTAACTATCTCAATACTTTATTGCAACTAATAAATGAATAAATATATAAAGAATAAATATTAAGGTTTTCGAAAAGCTATTTACAAATGCATATTTGTTTATACAATGATATATACAGATATAAGTACAATCCCTTATTGCAGCTTGATTTATAAAATTGTTATTTCATGTAAGCACATGTAAGTATGCAAATATTTTTCTTTTGCTGCCAATTACTTACGTGTTAACCCACGTGTATATTTTACATATGCGAGAAAATGTATTATAATAAACGCTGCGAGCAATTTTCGAACTGGTTTTATATGCGGTCGTTATAAAAATTAGTTTCCCCTGCAACGTGAATATGTAACCCAAGTAACCATACATATATATATACATACATACATATACATATGTTCATGTTGTAATTTTAGTTTGCTTTCATGTTTACTCATACCCCGCAGATAATAATAGATAAATATGTATAAAATGCTTGCATAACTACTTACTAAATACTCCCGCTATGATAAAAACAAACAGATAATATTGTTTTGTCGACGTGCGTTAGATGGCATTCTTATTTTCTTGGAAGCAATTATTACTTCATTCGTAATTTGTTACTTCAATTAAATCGCTAAACATAAGAGAAGACCATAAAGATACTTAGAAACACTAGAAATTTCCACAAAATTTGTTTAATGAACTTAACAATTGTTTCGCCTAACTTAGGCTTCTTCAGAAGAAATACATTTAAACTAAACTAAGCTGAGCTACTTATATATAGTCTAAGAATTAAGGCGGGGGGTGAATAAAGAGATTAAGTAGTGGTGAATTATTGAGATCAATTTGATCGTTCAGAAGAATATTGGTATTTGTAAACTTATTAATTTCTAGAGATTCTAATAAGGATACTTAGTAAAGATTTTTATTTTCCACATGTAATATTTCAAAATTATTATTAAAAATATGTTCCTCTTCATTTTAAGGTGTTTGGCGTAGTTTCAGTTTAATTTATTATTATCTTAGGGTTTTTTATGTTCATGTATTCGTTTTTTGAATAATCTTCCCGTTTGACCGATGTATATATAGTTACAAGAGTTACAAGTTAATTTATACACCCCTGACTTATCCTCTTTATTTAATTTCTTAAACTATATATAAGCTTAGCTTAGTTTAGTTTAGTTTAAATGTATTTATTTTGAAGGAGCCTAAGTTAGGCGAAACAATTGTTAAGTTTATTAAACAAATTTTGTGGAAATTTCTAGTGTTTTATTTCTTACTAAGCATTAAAATGAGTTTCCATCAAGTGAATTAAAAAAATTAATCATCATAAAATATATACAGATTTGAACTAATATTACTCAAAATTAACTTGGCAATAAACCAGGATTTAAGGCTAGTATTAGGGAATGCTAAATTGGCAAAGAACTAATGAGGTTTACTAAAGAGTGTAAAAGTCGATACTGTACTAATCGTGGGCCAGACTAATGTTAATACTCTACTAGTTAAGAAAAAGTTATGTTAAGGATCGTCACGGTTAGCCCGAGGTGGCCATTAACTGAAACAAGATGATGTGACGTTATTATATAAAGCTCAATGGTAAGAAGTATTTAACAAAAATTTTTATCACTCTTTAGTAAATCAGTTTGAAAAAATCTGGAAAACGGTGCTGAATAAAACAAAAGATTTTTATTCCAGAATTAATAAGAGTACAAGATGAGCAGAGTGAGAGAGATTTTTGGACCCTCTTACCATCCTAATACGATAGCTCTACCCAATATCTATATTAAATCGAAAATTCCTTATTTTAGATTATTGATTGAGTCAATACTTGATAATTTCTAAACCCTAATCATCTTTATTATTTTAAACAATTTGTTGAATGTTCATTTCTACATATTAGGTTTTCAAATATTATTTATTTCTTTTCTAAATTTATAAGGTTAACAATGGAAAATACTTTTGTATCGTATTCGACACATTCTTACAAACAGTTGAACATCGAGTTAGTCAGTCAGTCAGTCAGTCAGTCAGAGCGAGGTAATTGACATCGTTTTAAATAAGGACCGGACCTCTGTTACGTCCCGCGTCGCGCCTTCCTTCCGACGTCGGCCGCCCTCGCCCAAATTACGGGCCCGCTTGGGGGGTGTAATTATAGGCTGCCCGAGAAAATTGCTCGAAAAATATGCTATGCGGCCCTTTTTTGTTTGAAAGAACTGGGCCTCTATCACATCCATGTGTGCTGTGTGACTACGTCTGAAATCGTCTCGTCGATTTTCGCTCGCTCACGTTTTAAGAGGTCTCATAATTTTATTTTTATAGATTGTATCAAACAGCCGAAAGAAGAAGAAGAAAAAAAAAAAGATGGCAGAGAATCGGTTTATATTCTTCAGTGTTTCTCATCACTATAACTCTGAAGCGTTTTCGAATCGGTCTCAGTTAATATTTGATTTAGCCAACGCGAATAATAGCATATAGAAATAAAAAAAAAACGACTAAAAACCTTTATATAGTAGTTTCAGTACATATGTACAGATAAATAGTAAAGATACTGTTTTATTGTCCCTAACATTATTTTACTCCGATTAGGGTAGTTCTGCTTGATAAAAATTGACGTTGAGATTATATTGAATAAGTAGTCTTTTGTTGATTCTGTGTAAAATTTCAAAATTTTTATTAAAGCTATGATTTTCCGCGTAGTTTGAAAGTGACTATTTTAGTTCAAAGGCTTTGAATTTTTTTACTAAACTGTGGGAGTTGCCAAAAAGTATATATTGGTCAGACAGGAAGGAAGTTTTGCGAACGGATCAAGGAACACCAAGATGCATTTACCAAAAATAAAACTACATCCACTTATGTTAATCATCTAATTGAAGCATCCAACCCAATTTTAAATTTAAGATTTTTCACAAAGAAAATAAGGTATATTAATTAAATCTGATAAAGTCGTTGTAAGGTGAAACGATTCGTCGTGAAGTTATTAAAATATTTTGTTAAACTCTTAAACAGCTGTGTTTTATTTCTCATGTTACAATGGAGTTTAAACTATTAGTGCCTATTCAATTAAATATTAGAAATATTTGTTAATCCTTTCTTTAAAAGATGTTCCCGTTTGTCCTATGTATACATTTTGCTTCCTCACCTGAAACTGTCCCTACCTATTTAAGGAGGATCCAAAATTAATCAAAGTTTACTAGCAGTTCGTCAGTTATTTCTTTTGTTGTCAAAATGCATATTGAACAACTTCACGTTGAACGTTCTCCTTTAAATAATATAACAAGTCATAAAAGGTACGAATATATTTATATTCTGTGTTTTTTTTTTAGCAGAAACGGTTTACTTTGGCGTTTGATACGAATCTCGAAAAATATAATTAAGAAAAGGAGATTAGTCGGTGGCCAGAGGGTCGGCGCCAACCACGCCACCGCTTACTAAACCTTACGAAATCGATTTCACGCTAGTTCTTCTAGTTCGACCGTTTCGTCTAGTTAAATAAATTAGTTTTGTGTATTCAACTAACATAGTAGTATAATAGCCATACTGCTACTCTCTTACTGCCTTCACAACGATTAATAACATCGGAAATTAACTTTTCGTTTTGTTCTAATTGTAGACGCCACTTTCAACCGTTTTAAAATAGTTAGCTATAGACAATAGTCTAATAATAGTTGAATATAGCAAAAACGTTAAAATGATCGTAATGTTATTATTATAGAATACATGTGGTAAAAGGATACATTTAATCAAGATTTCGGGGGGGGGGGGGAACATTTGTTTTGTGATTTTACCTATCTTCTAGAAAATTGGTTCTAAACAAAAAAGTTGATAAAATTATAATTTGTGATCCAAACAATACTTGCATTTGAATGAACTTATGGAGCACAAGTAAATAGTATGATGACTGACATTGAAGAAGGGTCAATTTTGGGACATATTTCAGGCTCCGGAAAACGTTGGCCACGCAATTTAATCTTGATATGCACAGCATCAATGTTTTCTGGCACAACAACCAACAACTGATTTTGGACGACCTTCACGACTTTCGTCCTTAACGAACTGCGGCCGTGATTAAATTGGTTATACTAGCGTTTCACACTGGCCAAGAATGGGGCTTCATCGCCAAAAGTCGAATGAAGTTGTGCTCAAATGGCAAAACGTTCTGAAGAAGGTTATGGTTAAAAAGGTCAAACTTTCAATTAAAAATGTCAGATCGCATGTGTAAACACTATTTTTATCAGTAATTTCGAGTGAAATGTACTTGATCAATCAATGGAAGCATTTGGGAACACTGAGTGTAATAACGATTTCTGTAAACAGCTAGCAATTGTACCGAGCAGGGTGGTGTAGTGCTCTAGATCATTGCTTAGCATTCGGGAGGTCACCGTTTCGAACCTGAGTCCGGCTGCTCTGGTCCAAGTTTTCTGTAGTTTCTTGGATCATTTAGGCAAATGCTGGGGCAGTAATATTCCACAGATAATCTTTCACTTCTCTTCTGCCTTCATTTAGTCCGTCTCATCTTTTTCTCCCTAACCACACCACCCACCCATTCCCACGATTTCTGCAAGGAAGTTGAAGAGGGCCTTACGCCCTACCATCCGGCTTTGCACTATAGTGTAGGTCGGAGGAACTGCCCTCACACCAGCACGAGTAGCTGGTGGGAATGAAACACAATAAAGTTAGTTTTTAATTGTACTTATGACGGTTTCAAAATATTGAAATTGGTCAAAATAAAGTGCTTTTGTCGTGAGTCAGGGGGGTGGGGTGCAATTGTACCAATTTCCGATCCTTTCTACATCTATGATTACCTTAATTTTCATCGATAGAAAAATTCTTTATAGTACAAACAGTAGAACAATAAAATTGATTATTAATCAATAAGAGTGCGAGCGTCGAGATGCTATTTGAAACGTTTGTCGTTATTGCGGTGATAAAAACGATCATACGCAACCGTCAAATGACACTTGGCTAAATGACCAATCATTAAGGGTGACTGACCACTACTTATTATGGACACACTTTCTGTTCATGACACAGAAAATTTATGTCACAACTGAAACAGAAGACAAACAAAAGGCGATGATCCATTATTGGTAATAACATTCTATTTGTCATCTTTTCTTTGTCAATAAACGTTGTCAGAAATCAAACTGAAGACAAAAATGTTTCGTTTAAAAAAATTCTGGTTAAGTTTCGGTATAAAAAATTAAACTTTCCGTCAACCGATGGACGATTTATTTCTTTTATTTTCCATTGTGATTTTATAATCCAGATAACAGAGGACGGCGTTTTAACTGCAAACGTTTTCGTATTCGTGTTCAGAGACATAACATAGATATCAATAAATTTCGTTCACCCATTATTTTGTCGTCCCCTATTGTCGGTACGGTTCTGAGCTTTTTGCTAAAATATGTTGATTCAATGAGGAGGTCAACGAGTTTATATATTTCAACTGCGTCATGAATTTATAGCTGTATGTAGTTCCGGAACTTTCTTCGGAATAGGACTGACTCGAATAGGGAAGGGAAATAATATCGATAGATCGGGTGTCGTCCACGCATTTCCTGTCACACCCCATCTCCGCCCTATCCGACTTTCAAAAGCTTACGAAATCCGAGAAATCGCAATTTTATTATTACAATATTATTTCAAAGCACACGTGACCGTTTTAAATAAACATAAAAGAACTTGGTAATAAATATTATCTTGTGCTTGTTGTTTCGAAAAACAAATTAAATATTTTAACTCTAAGATGAAGATGAAGTTTTACTTTAAAGATTAGATATTTTCTTAATAAAATAAATATAGAAGCAGTGTGGTTTCGAACTCAGTTTCTAAGCTCCCTTGAAATTCAAATATCCAATAACCTAAGACATTAAATATAAGCGATTTAAATCTAGTAATAACCTAGCAAAGCCGGAGGGTAGGGCGTAAGGCCCTCTTCAACCTCCATGCAGGAATCGTGGGAATGGGTGGGTAGTGTGGTTATGGAGAGAAAGTTGAGACGGACGAAATGAAGACAGAAGAGAAGTGAAAGATTATCTGTGGAATATTACTGCCCCAGAATTTGCCTAAATGATCCAAGGAAACTACAGAAAACTTGGACCAGAGCAGGCGGACCCGGGTTCCAACCGGTGACCTCCCGAATGCTAAGCAATGATCTAGAGCACTAGACCACGCCGCTTAGTGTTTTAAACCTCTTAGCTTAAATTATAAATACTCCCATAAGCCCATAACTGACTCCTTACCCCTTGACCCTTACTCCTTGACATATGGGTATATTTATGGTTTATATTATGGGATTTAAAACGCTTAGGTTATGGAGTTCTGGGCTTTAAATGGCTTAGGTTTAATGTTCTGGGTTACTGTTGTTTTATATCTTTGTTGCACCCCTCCGCCCAAAGAATACTTCTGGATCCGCCCCTGTCTACTACATTATTTTCTAGAGCATAAATTCTCTACAACGTTGTTTTGAGAGTCAACTTCATGAGGTCTATTATAGTTTTTGAAATATAAACGTTGGAAGTCGAAAATTATAGGAAGTCAGTTTTATCGGTGAAACTATTGCAGAGGTCGACCAGTCTTTGGAATGACGACTCTATAATGATGACACTATTGCGTATAAATTAAAACCTCGAATGATTTATATTCCAAGATGATTTAATATCCTATAAGACTTATGCAAAATTAAATGTTCAAAATCTTTAGATGTTCATTTGAAATCTGCTTCAAGTTAATTAGGTACCTGAATTTCATCGGTCATCACAATTGTTCGAATAGATATATGGTAGAAAGAAATGTGTCTCTGGTTCATCTTCATTGAATTTTATTCATTTCGTTGAACGTCTTCGGTCTGACAAACCGCTGATTGTGCTCGACAATAACACGATCCGAATTATATGGACCAATGCAGGGGAGTCAAAGCACAGTAGACAATAATAAAGCCGCAGCAGAACGACGAACGTACAAACAGCAGGGTCGAATGGTGTATTCGTGGAGTAGAGTTGGGTAAAGTGCTCGGTCTCTCTGTGGCGGCGCGGTTTCTTGATTTATTTGCCCGGACACACCCACTCTTCAATTCGCGCGGGGGAGTGTGCCGTATCACCGCACCCTTAGATGCACGCACGTCGTTTTTGCAACGACCACTCACTCGATACGGTCTGTAAGGAATTCATTGCGAAGGATGGCGATTATCTCGATGAAAAATACGTCGTACCGTGATCTCCGTTGATTCCAGCAACCTGGACCCATCAAATGTCCATTTAGATCGTTGTTCGATGATTATTAAAGCCTTGATAATTCATTTGCTTGGACGTATCGATAGCTATCTCTAGCATCGCGTTTTATTGTTAACATTCAATACTGAATGGAAACCTTGCCTAAAAAGGTATAAACGGTGACTGACCATGAATTGTCTTACATAACTGAACAAAATTCAATCACGGAGGGTTGATCGATAAAGACGCAATATTGAATACACGTATAAAAATAATGAATAGCAAGAGTCTAGAATTTATATTATACAAGTATTTACAAGTGGACGGCTTAATCATAACTAACACTAAAATAATACAAACTGAAAAACCTAAACTACGAATTTGTTTCAACGGTTCCCTGCTACCCTGTAGTGGTCCAATGATAAGGACAGATTCAAAAAAGGGAAACGCCCACAAAAATTATACATGGACTTATAAACTAAATTATGAGAAAGTCAAAAATATGTGCAGCGGTGGCGAATTTCTGGGAACCGGAACATTTGGAAAATTACCGACAATATTTACAGATGTTGCATGCTGAGTGAAGGAAACAAAAGACCACGATACCTCTTTGCAACAAGGGGTAATAAACACCAAGACGGATTTACAAATTTTGGAGCTAATTTCACGAGATGATGAAAGGTTTTATGGCCTAGTCCATGCACACAACTTTATTTTCTTTGGAACACGATAGAAAATACCTTTCTTTTTCAACCTATTTCAACATTGACGCATCTTTTCCAATAGAAAATTGGTATCCTCATTTTGTATTCAATTCCTAAATCTTACGTCTTACCATTAAAAATACTTACCAAAAGAATCAAACACAAAATTTTAAAAATGGTTAGCTACAGCCAAGTGCTCGCTATATTCCTTGATTGTAACAAGCGAGCTCCACAAATCAGTGACAAAACCAACCCTACTGTTTTTCCAATTGTACTTTTTTAATCATCGTACGCCTTCTCGATGAGATCAAAAGCATCAGACCAATTAAATTGATTTTCCAGATTGAGTGTTTTGTTCAGCATCGCGCCGGCGACGTCGAACGTCAACGGTGTAGGTTGATAGCTTATACGTTTTACCTTAACAGTGGTACGCAGATATTATGCATGTGCCGTACGGAAGAGTAATCAATAAACGTAATTCAACGCCCAATCATCAATAACGTTCTCTCTTTCTCACTCACTATGGGATTGCCGCCCACCGCGCCTTTCATTTGTCTTCTGATATCGGGGTCTCATTGTGTTCGCCTTGTCTCTCGTTGTGCGTGCGCGAGAGAGTGCTTAATGTTGTTCGGTTCATTCTATCCTTTTTCTTCTCTTTTCTTCTGCCGCTTGTCGTGGTTGTTTATTAAAAAGAAGAAAAAGAAGAATAGAAAAAGTGTATAGGTACCCCTCTCGATTTACGAATTGCGTGTTTTAATCGCAGGCACGTAAAAGGGGGCCCATTGGCCCCTGAGTTGCGTCCATTGGCGTGCCATGTACTCGTTAAAAAATCGTATCTCTACGATCATCAACATCATAGAGGTGGATATTATCGCACCTGGACTACTATTATTCAGAGAGCGTGAATACGACCAAACTATTTATTAATCATTTCGGAATTGGGCAGATGAATCTCACAACTGAGATTGAAATAACTCGAAATTATATTATATTACAAAATAATGTTGGGCAAAACCAGTAGTACGTTTTTTATCAATTATAGACTCCTTATGCTCCTTAAGTCTAGTTTTAAAGGATCTACCTGTCTGTCCTACATAGGCATCATCGCAGTCTGGACGTTTCTACTCAACTCTTTGATAACTTATTGACTTATTAAAAATTTTGTAAAACCTTACAACAGTGTTTGTTTGATTTCTATCATAATTTGTATGTATGTTATTATTAACTTGGTTTCAAATTTGCAGCAAAATCACATTTTTCTTGTAAAACTAACATTTGGTTATGGTACTGCTATGGTACGAATCTTTAAACATTTCCTATTATAGGTACTCCCAACCCAGATGTCTTCTTGACACTATTGTGCATACTGTGGTCAAATATGTCCATTCAATCTCATGAAAGAAAAAAGTCAAATAAAAGGTTTATTATCTAACTTGTTAGACACGCATCTCCTCTCAACTACTTGCGAACAGTAATCTTATTTAGGCCTTCCTCTGCGTGATATTACCTGCTATAAACATAATTTCAATAAGTATATTAGAATAATATATGCAGAAAATAATTTATATAGAATAAAATTATTAGAAGAATTACAAATAAACAAAAACAAATACAGCCCAGATATTATTAATGAACAAACTGAAGTCAACAATTCTCCATTAATAAATTTATTTAATTTCCCACTCCTGGAACGGTTAGAGTATAAGCAACGAATATTTGTAATAGCATAAGTTTAGATATAATTTCTGAATAAGCTACAGTGTAGCGAAACAATATTGTCAGTAAACTGTGAAATTCGAAAGTGTTTTTTATTCATTAAGGGTATAATTGATGTTATGATCAACATTTTTATTACATTTTTGAAAAATCATACACTGGACTTAGTAACTTCGGAAGCTGTTAGTTTAATAATTCTATCACTAATCAATTCCGAATGTAAAAGATATTTTTCAACTTAAAACATCTTTGAAGAATGAAACCAGTATATTTCCTAAGTACCACTGTGTTAATAATATCGTATTACTCAATAAAAATTTTCAAGTTCCGCCAGTGGTTACCCTACAGTTCTATTCGTACCACCCCATTCGCAATGTGTTTTGTTTTTCTTTTTTTGTAACTGTGCGACATTGCGGCTGTGCTATGAGATGCTGTTAGATTCGCCTTGGGCCACGATTGTATGTATAAATATGAAGAAGCAAGATCGGTATCGTCAGCGATGATGTGATGAGCCCTCGACAATTTAAAAATATTGGTCCATTGTATCTCGAATCGCGGCATTCGACGAAGCTCCAGTTGTTTTCTTCTTTCTCGTCGTTATTGTTTTGTCGAGCTTATTGTTTCCTATTTGATAATAAAACGTTTGCACTATTGTTTGTTGTCAATGACGAAAATATATGTAAACCTACGCAAGTTATACTCATGGTAATTTTGGACTAGACTGCAAATAAAATATGTAATAAGTATGTGGGTACAAGAGCGGATCGACAATTTTGCTTTACATTTATTTATTTTTCTATTTTTTATTGGTATAAATAATAATAACGTCATTAGTCATTATACTATCTGTGGTGCTAGCGTATAGGTAGATGTGTAAGGTAATTTTGTGGAAAAGTTCCAATTAATTTGACAGCTAGATTAAGGATTTTACTATACTATTACTATAATCAACCAATTGCTATGTAATTCATAATAAATTGATTACAAAACAATTTGGGTGACTGCATTCTTAATGACAAAATAAAAACGATGACTTTTAGGAATCTCAAACTCATTTTTATAAACTGTTCCAATTAATTTGACAGCTAGATTAAGGATTTTACTATACTATTACTATAATCAACCAATTACTGTGTAATTCATAATAAATTGATTATAAAACAATTTGGGTGACTGCATTCTTAATGACAAAATAAAAACGATGACTTTTAGGAATCTCAAACTCATTTTTATTAACTGTTCCAATTAATTTGACAGCTAGATTAAGGATTTTACTATACTATTACTATAATCAACCAATTACTGTGTAATTCATAATAAATTGATTATAAAACAATTTGGGTGACTGCATTCTTAATGACAAAATAAAAACGATGACTTTTAGGAATCTCAAACTCATTTTTATTAACTGAAGAATCAAAGAATCACTTTAAAAATATTTCAAAATTAGACTTTATTGTAAACTACACAATATTGTTTCGACATAGAGATGTCTTTCTCAAGAGAGAATTCTGACTCTTGAGTTATATATATATATATACAATATTGTAGAATTTACAATAAACTATAATTTTGAAACATTTCAAAGTGATTCTTTGATTCTTCAGTTATTAAAACAAAGTTTTCTACAAATCCGATCTATTTGATAATTTCTAATTATCATTGACCACTGCGATCGTTTCACCATTGGCACTGACCTCATTAGATCGATAAATTATTACATGATGTACAATAATTTAAAATGCAGAGTTCCATTAATGTAAGTGATCAAACAATGACGATTTAAAACAATTTTTCTAATAACTTTATTTTAGTAAGAGTGTTTAAATCATCACAATGAAATTATCGATAGTTCAATGGACCTGAAAATGTGCAAAAAATTTTGTAAAGGGCTTTTCTGAAAGATTATTATTTAATTCTGAGTTTAATATTGTGAGCCAGTAAATAATAACAAAGAATTATGTTCACCAAAATTTTATTCAACTCGACAATTGTTTGGGGTATTAACCCATTATCAAGAGTAAACAATACTCAATCATTTTAGTGGTGTATTGAACTACAACTAATTTTGCTAAATATTTCAATACTTTAGTAATATTATTACTTTAAAAATGTGATAATGGTTAGATGCTGTCTGCTGATCATAATACGTCTGCCTGTTCATGAGGTTGTTATTAAAATAATTTTCAAGCATTTGAGCAACAAGTACATCCAAGAGCTGACGATTAGCACCCCATTATACACGTTTTAGTGTGCTTTACCTTTTGGAAAATTGCAGAGACGTTAGCTACGGTTGTAAGTTTTATTGAAGCATTTAAAATACTCCTTATGCGCTTATGCCACAAAAGTTAAATGTTTATTATTATTTTTATTTTCTTCTCTCCGTTCATTTTCGAGACGCGTTTGTGTGTATACAGAAGTAATTTTATTCCTTAACGAAGCATTTTTGCTAATTTTTCTTCCTTTCCGACCAAGCAACCAATTCATGCTTACAAATATTTATTTTATTACGTTTAAACAAGCCGTATCCTGTTCTCAAAGTCGTAAATAACGTAATGGTTTGTTGTTTTAAGAAACCTTTACAAGCAGAGCCACAATTTTTAATCTTCAAATTTATTACAGATAAAATAAAAGGTTTTCTACCTAACAATGGTTTTTCAATTCAATAAGAAAAACGGCCATTTTCGACGCAGAAATAACAGAATTTCTAAAAGATTGTCTAAACTTGTCAAGAAATTTATAGTCTGTAATGAGGGATTCGCGACTACAGCAACAATATTTAAAACCACTTGACGAATTTTGATAGTTTTTTTTCTTTAGAAATTGGTTGCTCGGCACTTGATGAAATATTTTAATAATTAGATGAATAATATAAGCACTTGGTATGATTGATTGCGTTGGCTGTTACTTGGTGAAAGTTGGAATCCATTTTAAGTAAAACACAATTAAACTTTTCACAAAATTTTTTATTTTCACTAATCAAAAATAAAAATTATTTTAGTTTAACATACATTGGAAAATTAAGTAATAGTGTAGCTTCAAAATTAAGAAAACAAAATATAAACATAACATTTAAAACTACAAATAAATTAGGTAAACTAATTAAAAACAACAAAGATAAAACCGACGAATATAAATTATCAGGTGTGTACAAATTAAGTTGCGGATCATGTGAGAAATGTTACATAGGCCAAACAGGCAGATCGTTTATTACTAGGATCAACGAACATTTAAAATCGTACGAAAATAATAAACAGAATTCAAATTATGCAAACCACTTACAAGCCGAAAACCACAATTTCAATCAAGAGTTCAAAAATTTTACATGTGTTAGGAAAAAGTACAAAATTAAATGTTCTAGAATCATTAGAAATTAATAAAATTAAAAATTATAATCCGGACCTATTATTAAACGACCAGATAGATTTAAATAATTCACCATTATTAAACTTATTGAAAATAAAACCCCCACCCCTTAAGTTAAGTTAGATTATAAATAGGATGTTTTGTGTAAACTTAAGCAGTACTATGTATTACTCACTTGAAAAAGCTACAGTGTAGCGAAACTATAGTAGTGAAAATAAAAAATATTTTGAGAAAAGTTTAATTGTGTTTTACTTAAAATAAGCACTTGGTATGGTGTTGTCCTATTTGTGGTCAGTCTATCGAGTGGTCAGTGGATTTTTCGGTCAAATCTTTCTTGAATGTAAAAATGGAGGAAGGGTAAAATTTACTTGTCGATTTTGCGGTCAAAAAAGCGTTTCACGTGTTTAATGTATCTATACACCTTTATTTTTGAAAACAAATTGGTTAGGTTAGGTTAGGTTAGGTTAGGTTAGGTTAGGTTAGGTAGTGGTATCCATAATAAAGGATGTGTGCCTCAGTTTGAAAATGTAAGAAGTTCGCTGTACAAAAATCGCTTATCGGCTCAAGGAGTCCAAAAAGAACCATTATCTCGAGAAGAAATCAACATATTTAAATGAGATGGAAAAAGTGACCGCTCAATCTACAATTTTTACGTTTTACCGCAAATTACACGACCGCTAGATCCATACAACCCTTGGTATTGAAATTTCATAAATTTCTTTAACAACCTTAACAGTTGTTTCGACAGTAACGTCGTTATAAAAAGGGATGGTCGGAAACTTGTTTACAATTATTTATAGTACAGATTTTAATAAGGGGGAATTCCCAAATTCCAGTTGGTCTTTACAAATTTGTTAGTTCAGGTAACTAGCCCTGCTTATCGATAAAATTTCAAGTTCATTAATAGTGATTAATAATAATATGCATTGATTCCGACGTTCTGTGACTTAGTAAGTACGTTCGTCGTTGTTACTGTTGTCACATCTCGTAGCTTAGTGGCAAAAGCATTGGCATGTAAAGCCAAAGATCCCGGGTTCGAATCCCAGTGAGGGCGTGACAGCAGTAACAAATTCTTCCTCAATAATATGAGGTAATGTGTAGTGGGTACAAATTAATTCAATAATTAATATTGCATTAATGTATTTAGCATATTTTTATTTTTGTTCGATCTGGTTACGTGCCTACCACGTAGTTACCTACACCATGATGACATTACTGATTCCCACAAATAAGTAGCAAATGTCTACAGATGGCGTTCACTATACTGTCTGTATTTCTTTATCAGCTTTCTAGTTAAAACTCAACCCTTAACTAACTTGACTTAATTTATATAACAAATTTTGACGTATATACCTGGGTAACATATATTAATTATCATGGGCTACCTATTCAATTGTAATACCTTCTAATAAATGAGCTGTTCCTGTAGGATCAAGCGGATTACCTACATATACTTGAATACCTGTTGTGTAAAAAAGCACAAGAGTCATTGTCCATTTGAGAGAAGCCACGTTTCAAAAGGTAATTTCCAGTAATATAATTTAATCCGAGATCTATGATTGAATCTTTGTACTGATGTAAAGTAAAAACAATTACAACTGGATGAAAGGTTGGCGATTTCACAATATGATTACAGACACAACCCATCACTCAGCTCCGATCGGTATTTTAAATGCACCCGATACCGTGGCATTAAAACAAAACGGTAAGTGGATTTAGAAAGTAAGATAAGTGTTAATGTTACGAGAAATTCCATTTTATATCCGTTTATATCACAATGCCTGACGAACGGCTTCATCCAACTTACACAGTTATTATTATTATTATTATTACTATTATACCTAACACTTATTGTTAGTTAATAGTGATCACGATTTATCGTTTGATTTTTGTGGAAACTCGAAACTGTTTGACATTTAAAAGGTTTTCATATTAATATATAGTTTGTGGGGGTAAATTCTATAGGGAAGTGTGAACAAACAGGGGAATTTCTCTCAAAAGGCTTTTCCTTAGAAATTTAGTCTTTTGGACTACTTTTTGTATTTGAATTTGCGGAGGACTTAATAACGACGAAATAAAATTAGATAACGAAGAAATAACAACAAGATATATTAACAAAAATAACAAAGACAGGCGTAGGTTTTTTTTGTGTTTCATTCCCACTAGCTACTCGTGCTGATGGGCGGGCAGTCCCTCCGACCTTCTCTGTAGTGTAAAGCCGGAGGGTAGGGCGTAAGTCCTTCTTCAGGTTCCTTGCAGGAATCATGGGAATGGGTGGGTGGTGTGGTGTGGGTAGGGAGAGAAAGATGAGACGGACGAAATTAAGACAGAAGAGAAGTGAAAGATTATCTGTGGAATATTGGAATATTACTGCTCCAGCATTTGCCTAAGTGATCCAAGGAAACCACAGAAAACTTGGACCAGAGCAGCCAGACCCGGTCCGAACCGGTGACCTCCCGAATGCTAAGCAATGATCTAGAGCACTAGACCACGCCGCTCGGTCACGCGTAGGTAGAATTAGACATAACTGTAGAAAGATTCGAGAGGAACTGAAGAGTTTAGATAAATTGAAGTATTTTGGAAACTGTAAATGAGTAGAACGGGTAGCAGATAGAGGTGGGGTGTCAATAGAGCGGAATTTGAATAATTTGAAAATACTAGAGATAAGAAATACTAATAAGTACATTACAGTGCCAACCACTGAAGAAATCCACTATTAAATAGCAATTAAACAGGTATATACACAGGGTGTTCTAGTGGATGTTGATCGCTACAGAAAATTGCCGAAAACTTCATAAAAACTAGATTAGGATAGGTCGAGAGTTCGCTGTCGTGTTCGCATACAGAAACGGGTGGCAAACATTTTTTTCGCGAGTTTGTTAAATGATCCTCCACTCTGTCGTTTCCCTCGGCAACGCTAATCAAAAGAATAAACTGGCAAAGCTGATTACAGAGCACCGACGAACGTTCACATTGCACACATACAAGCAGCATGCAGGGGCCTCCTCGTCCTCTCTCTCTACGTCACTTTATTCCGTCGTGTCTAAAATTACAGGTTTCGTTCGTTAGTCGATCCACTGTGTATGCTGTATGGTACGTCGCGAGTAATAAAGTCTAGTCAAGCTAATGCCGCTATTTGCACACTGTTACAGAATAAATTCATTTTCTCGATTTAACGCTTCGATGGAACTAAACCAAGAGAAGACTTCCATCTCTAACCTTTAAGTGAAATTAAAGACGGGTAAAGATAATGTACATCGAGAATGTATGGTCATAAAGTCATTGAAGTTTAGACTATTCTGTTTTGGACGTAGCCGAAGGTGCCACCAAATTATACCTGACTAAAAATGGTACAACCGATCCTGCCACTGATCAAAAAGGGTATTTGAAAAGGTACAACCGATTGTGCCACTAACACCTAATAGGTAGAAATTATTCTAATGAGAAAGGAATATACTTTATTGATATTTTATGGCATTTATTTAACAGTAATTAATAAGGCATTATAAATACAAACTTATACATATATCAGTCAACAATTTTTTCAACGTAAATATAATACCCATTTTATATAGTCGATGTTCGAAATTGTTTTGTTTTTATATTTTTCACACAATTCCATGATAGTTTTCACTTTACTTCATTCGGAGGCATCCTTAATTTTGAAAGGTGGTTTTAAGCTTTGAATCTTGACATAAGTACCTTATCAGGTACGTGAACATCCTTTTCTCTGGTGGCAAGATTGGCTGTTTACTTTTAAAACCCCAATTTTGTAGAAGGTAGATCTTTACTTTAGTGGCAACTTCGGTCCCACTGCATTATTTAAAACAAATTCCCATTGAAGATTCTATCAAAATTGAAAGACACAGAATTGGTGTTAATTTTAATGTTAACAATTACTGAGAGCAACGAAATTAATGATTGAAAAGGGGAAAAAAGAAAAAGGCAATTATTTACTACGTAATTTGTAATACTGAGTCCAAATCTGGTTTTAGAATTTCTTGTTCAGTCTTTTGGACTATTTTTTGTCTGTGAATTTGAGGACACAATTAAACACTAAATAACAGCAACAAAACAATTAACATATATTTATACACTTAACAATCAACAATAATGAAAATATAAAGTGAAACGCGATAATAGAAAAGTGAACTTGAAGGCAGCGAAGCAAGATAAGAACCTTCAGAAGCTAAAAAAAATAATTAAATCGAAACATTGAGGTAAGAGAAAGGGCAGTAGATAAGAGTAGGGAACCAATAGAGAAGTAGAAAAGCTTGGAAATTTTTGAGACGAGATTTACCGAGCGACGTGGTCTAGTGCTCTAGATTATTGGTAAGCATTCGGGAGGTCACCGGTTCAACCCGGGTCTGGCAGCTCTGATCAGGTCTAAGGGACTGCCCGCCCACCAGCACGAGTAGCTAGTGGGAATGAAACACAAAAAAGTTTTTTTTTTGAGACGAGAAATATTAAGAAATATGACGAAATAGAGCAACGACGCAAATCACCAAAGAAACCCATCGTAAAATTAAGATAATTAGAGAGGACAGCGAAGGACAGACGTCATAGGGTTAGTACGTAAGTTGAAATGTTAGCAGGGATTATAGGAATATACAGTAATAAAAGTTATTGGCACAGATGGGTAGAATACAAAAGCTTTAGAAGATAATGTTAAGAAATATTTACATAAACACACAAAGAAATATAATACAGAAGAATAGTTACACAAAACAATTTTGAACATATTTGTGTTACCAATGTGCTGCGTTGACCATCACACATAGATCTTTTGAGAGGATTAGTACGTGAAATAAGTGGACAAAGCAACTAAGAGAGAAGATAATTTCGATGTATGCTTTGTCTCTGAATTAGAATCTGTCCGCACCACATCAAGATTTTGAAATGTATTAACTTCAAAATACATAACATATACCACTAGTTTGGATTTGAAATTAGGATATCTTTAAAATTTATTCTTTCAGGGCAATAATTATGTAGTTATATTTGAGTTCATCTTTGAAACATTCATCGATAATGATTGAAATCTTTCGTCTTTTTCGATCATTCCAAGAACACGACCATAAAGAGTTGCAAAAAAAAATGAGCAATAAAGGCAACAATGTATTCTTCGATAGTGAATTTTGCCCTACTTTTTCAAGTAATAGAAATGTTACCAAATAATTTAAAATATTTTTGGAATTTGAGGTTTGGACATCCCAAAATCTTGACGTCCTGGTCAGATTTGGACGTCAAAAATGACTTCTCCGGTCTTGTGTAGTTGTTGACACATGCAACTGCATATTACTGAAAGTCATTGCTTTTAGCACGGACATTATTAGAATAATAGGAGAACAGTAGACCCAAAAGCAGCAATGTGTTATTGGAGCAGTAGTTTCGCACTAAATACCAGTCACTGCGGTATCGTTTTGTGAGTTTGTCCAAATACATTATGGCTTTTTGCAATTGTAAAAATTTCTACAATGTGTTCGTTATGGATGAATTTGGAGAACCACGAAAAATAATGTTTAAGTCAATTGTACAGAACTTTGTTTCTATTGGAACTGGTAATGAAGATAGTTGCTGTTTATATTCTGTCTTTTTGGTAAGCATTTATCTATTGGTATCGTAATTATCATTTCTGAAGAATATTTAATCTATTATGACAATCATCAGATTATTTATTAGCTCTTGTTGTACCCTTCAATCGAAAATAGTAACAGTAGGCAATCGACGTTCTCTTAATTAAGTAGTAATTAATGATGGAAATGTCAATGTAGCAGCCTAGAGCATAATTCTATCAAGATGGCACGCGTGTCCATTTACACACGGGACAACATGTGTTATGACACGTCCGTATCAAAAATAACGAGGTCGGGCGCCAGACCAGCCGCGCGTGTGGTTTTTCTAATAAAAAGGCCCGTTTGTCGTGAAAGCGCGGGTGACGCGACACACCCTCTGAAGGACTGTTGCCATAGGGACCAAGGCGGGGCACTCACCTGGTTGTCATTTCGCTTCCTACGTGCTTCTCAACACCCGGCTAACTAGATACCACTTGGATTTTGTTGCCGACAAAAAGAAAAAGGTGCCGATCGTATCGGATGAAAACTCATTAATTTATATTATCAAAAATGGTTCGCGCACTAAAAGTATCTTTTCATTTATCGAAGTAACGTTTAGTTGTTGTAACGACAAACAATTTCAAATATGGATACGTAAATTTAAATGCTTTCGGCCTAAAAATAAAAACGAATAGAACCTACAAAATAACTCAGGAAATGCTACTGAACATTTAGAAAATACGTCAGACAGAACCAGAGGAATTTAACTTTTAAAATCCTCGTGTATTAAACCAAAAGGAAGCTGTTTTCTATATATAGCATGCACTACTTCCCATGAAGAAATAAATCTCCCGAGTGCCATTTTTTCTATACCAAAATTGAGACAGTATCAATTTATGTTTGTACAGATTTTTCGACAAAATATATTATGATGAAAAGAAACAATCACCAGTTTCTTATAGGTGAAATTTTATGTATAAAAAAACTATATACAATCATTGTATCTGCCTGGAGCGCATTGCAGTGACTTTCATGTACGTAATGCATGCACTCGTGAAGAGCAAGGCACGTGGACGCTGCACCTCTGCCTCTGGAAGCGGGTTGCCATAATAATGATTACGTCAGTGAAAATTTTACAGGGCAAGCGTTCTCCATTCGCTCCCGAATTGTGAAAGAATTGCATATAATCGACTAGTATTCTGCACCTGAATTTTTTAACACTGAAGAGCTTTGGGGATACTTTTTGGTTCACTTAATATTTAACTCAAAATATTCATATTGTTGGACACATAGTCTGGCACATATTCTGAGGAAAATTATAAATTTAAGTTTAGTTTTTCCGGTTTACTTACACAGTTAGAATGACAGAGCATATCTAAATAATGGTAGTAACAATCCTGATGATCAAGTTTTCATTGTCTATTATTATTCACTGACTGGAATTCCGGATTATGATAAAGTTCAATAAATTTTACGTGAGCCTGAATTCATTTATTTTCTTTTACTTTTCAAGCCTATTTCCTGGTTCAACACAATCGGATCAACAAAATGTGTATATATTTTTGGTTCTTGTGTCGTATGGTCTACAGAATTCTTTTCTTCTTAACGTGCCGCTGTTTTTAATAGTTTCCAATGTTCAGTCAATATTCACTCAATTCCAATCAATTCATTGCTGAAGATCGCTAGGGAAGAACGGCAAAACGTTTGGAAGAGAAAAATTATATGGACCACGGCAGAACATCTCGGAAGACTACGGTTTCGAAGTAATTAAAGAAACGGTTATTGGTTTTGATGGTTTATGAAATCCAACCGATACTTTTATAAATTCATAGAAGAACTGAAAAAGGAAAAAATGTCAGGAAACATCGGTAGCGCCATAGATACGTAATACGTTAGTGCGTAACGGCCTCCGTTATTGTAATAACACACATGAAATTTAATAAAAGTAATTTTCATCACATAAAGGCGTCCATTAGCGTCAAGAAGGCTAGAAACAATTCAATTTATGATGACTTCCCGGTTAATAATGAAAGCCGAAAATTCGCGGGTGTATATAATAATAGAGCCGATAATAACAATAATCAATCGGCCGGGAATTCGTACTTAGTGCACAAGTGTTTATATCAAAAAAACGATTAGCGCAGTTGATTGATGGATTGACGGATGGTGGAAAGAGAGCAGCAAGCTTGATCACAGTAATTTTCCCGTCATTCGGACGTACGGACGCGACCGGCTCATTCCGACTCTTCTTTCTATCGTCGCTCAGGGAGTGACCGTCTTCCTTTGCTCGTAAACCGCAGACGCTTAACGCTTGCCGCACAATCTACCGCACTCACTGTAAGCGTGGTTAACACAATATTCTTTATGTAAAATAAAAGTGGTGTTAACGAAATCAGGGTTAAATAATAGAAAAAGGGTGATCATTTACGAAGTAATTTGTGGCGTTGTGTCCAAATATAGGCTTAAACTTTTCTCAACACGTTAGAATTTTAAGATACCTACCTATACCTACCCCAAAATAATATTTTTGGCCTTTTTCAGAGGATTACAACATGAAATGAAAGGACAGAACAACCATCTATCGCTTAATTAGAATCTGGACTTAATGATTTCCCCAGCACATCAAGTATTTGATATAACATATTTAACTCCAAAATCCAAATGTTGCAAATTTTTTGTTTTAAGGAAATTATGGATACAGATTTGAGTTCTCCATTGGTTAATAGATCGAAAATGATCACTGTCGTTGTGTTCTCAATTTTAAACTCTTTTTAGAAGACACGACCATGAAGAGTTAAAAAAATGATCAGGAAATAAAGTAATTATTATGGATGTATTCTCCGATGACCAACTGAAACATGGCCCCAGAAAGGCTTTGCAGTTTCGAAAAATCTTAGTCTCAAAAGCCAAATTAGTATCATTTGAATTTCTAGATTCAAATTTCAAAATACATATGAGGTGATATTTTTCGAATCTGTTCCAAAATTTATCTAAAATATTTAAATTTCAAGATACCTTAATCTCAAATCCAGAAACTAAATTACCAACTTTTGGATTTTCGAGTTAAAATTTTTCATGATCTTAATGTCCTGGGGCACTTATTGAGGCCAGATTCTAATTAAGAGATAGAAGGTATCTTCTCTCTCTTGGTTGGTTTGGTTTGGCTGCCACACGAATGAGTTTTGTTTCATGCATATCTATGGCACAGTACCTTTCGAATGGTCTAATTCCGTTCCTCTTCTATTATAATAATTAGTCGATAAACAATCAATTTTATTTTTATATGTTGAATAAAATATCTCGTAAGAGCATTGGTGCGTAAAGCAGTAACAAATTTCTTCATTAACTTGAGATAATTTGTAGTGGTACATGAAAAAATAATATCACATTAATGTATTGAAATTAACCTCTACTAAAAAACTTCTCCAAATATTTCCAAAGAAACAGGTTTTTTGACCTTTCTAGTAAACGGTAACTTTTTATGCATTCGTTTGGATTAGGTACCTACATCTCTCATCTACGCACTGATACCACTTTTAGTCTGATTCGTCCTTGTTTAAGTTGTTTACTGAGTGTTTAAGATGCCTCCGATAATCGTGAGGCCCGCCGACTGTAAAGTCCGGAGTCCGGGCTGTTATACGATTCCTTAGTCCTAAAGAACTAAAACCGTTTGATATTCATCGTGAGATCTGTACAGTTTACGGACAAAACAATATGAGTGATGGAATGGTAAGGAAGTGGATGAGAGCATTTAAAAATGTGGTTAATCGGACTAAAGATATTGTCACATCTTTTCACTGGGAAACTCTAGACCATCCTCCGTACAGCCCTGATATGGCGCCCAGTGACTACCATTTGTTCCTGCACTTGAAGAAACATCTGGGCGGTCAGCGTCTTCAAGACGATGGATGACGAAGTCAAAACAGTTGTGATGCAATGGTTAACAGTTAATAAGTCAGGCGGCAGAATTCTATGAGAAGTGTATTCAAAAACTGGTCACTGGTCAAACGTTATGAAAAGTACCTCAATATTGAAGGAAATCCTGTAGAAAAGTAGATTAAGGTACAGGCTTTCATGTGAAAATAAAATTATTGAGATATCTTTGCACATTTTTTATTAATTTCGAAACGGTATTTACTTAAAAAACAATCCTCTTATTTGGGGCAAATCGGGCACTGGTGATTTTCGGAACTTATTTAAAAAGGTCATCAATTACGCATTTTTATTTAAGTTGAAAATACCAACTATTTTTAATTAGTCCTAGTACTCCATCGTAATTTCATCGTTTGATGGTTGATTATCTTGAGACATTGTCTTACAAAGCAACGTGGATAACAACGTTTAATACCTAAAGGTAACCTTTAACACAGACATATACGTACAAATATACCTACATATATCTACCTATCTATGTACGTATAAGGAACATTACAATTTTTCATTAAAGAAATGAAGGCAGAGTCGGACAGGCTGTTATTAAAGTGGGAGGTAAAGCGCGCGAAAAGTGATATTAATGCAGAATCGCCCGAACGCTTATTATAATCTTCATTTATAAACATCAATGAAATCTTCGAGCGTTTCAGTATTACACGTAAAAATCGATGGAGCCTCTATCATCATCAAACGATAATGACGAAACATAAAAGGTGAACGGCAATAGCAAGCAACAACTTCACTCAAAAATAAAAAACAAAAATTAACTTTTAATGTATCAGATCAAAAATAATGAACCTATTTAAAAATCTCCAGCCTTTTTATGAGGTTTCTTATTTCTTATACTTATGTAAAATAAGTTATTGCAACAACATAGGGTGTTGATCGATCTTAAATACTCACTTGAGTGTGTATAAATTATACGACAGGTTCAGGCACGTTAGAATATAATAGACTCCAAAACATGAGACTAAACGTCCGAAGAAGAACTTTTTGGTAACAAAGTTACCTTCTTCAGGAACTGAAGAGAACAACTCTTTTTGCTTCTACAACACCAGTATTTTTCATTATGCTATACACTGAATAGTATGGCCCAGAAATACACTGGATTCAATTGAAAAACCACTTTAAGGATCTATACTGTTAAACGCATAAAATCTTCACCTTTACCCCATCATAAGAGTATATTTTCATGTGTTGACATGGGATACGGAAAGTTCTGTCTACCATAGAGATCGCCTCTCGACAGTATGCATGTTAGCGCGATTATAGTATAGTGCAGTGGTTCTCAAACTTATTTCGTCTACCGCCCACTTTGAGAATCAATTATTTCCTAGCCCCCCCCAAAATTTGAGCACCATACGTAATATTAAAAAACTAACACTAAACATAACCGATGGTTGGCCGATTGAAAGCTAGCAATGGTTGACCAATGATCGAATTGCTTCATCGGGTAACTCATGCTAGATCAGTGGTCTATGTGTATGCTAGAAGATTTTTAACTTTTTTTTTACTTGAAGGTCAGCGATAAGGCATTAATTTGTCGCAAATGTAACGTACACTATTCAACCATAATCAAGGAAAATTATAAAGATTACCGTGCCCTTATATACAATAAATTGTAATCATTTGACAATTAATAGCATAGCTCAGGTTGTAACATTCTGGTATTGTATTCGTAAAATAACTGGTTTGATTCTTATAATCGATACATTTTCCCATTCGTTTTTAACCACTGAACTGCAATGCTGGTCTAATTCTGAACATCAGTACACGCAAAGTGGACAATAACATTACTCCTTTCAATATTTGTCTTTCTACCCTTAGTAACTCTTAGTCAATTTCTGTCCCTAATTGATTAACCCCACTTTAGCACCCTCTCTTCAATTTTAAAAACCGTTAACGTCTGCGACATACGTATGTCAAACATTTAAATGTTCTGGATGTCCTGCAGAGTTATCTATCACACACACCCAGCAGACATTTAAACGGGATGTAGTCCATTATCCGAAATATCCATGAAATGGTTCCTTTCCTTCCTTAAAGGGTGTCAGTGTCTGTGTTATGTACGTGATATATTGTGCGTGTTTGCGTTCCGATCTGTTTCAACAATACACACACGACATACAGAGAGAGAGAGAGAGAGAGAGAGAGAGAGAGAGACATATAACAGTTATAATAGATCATACTCGTTAACAATGAACGAAATCAATCATTGGTTCAACAATGCGGTGACAACAGCAAGTGTCGTCGTCGTAGGGTTAATGTAACTGTTTGAAAGATCGATCGACCCTTTCGAAATTTGATCTTCTAAACGGGATGTGATGTTTGTTAACAATGGTACATGTGGAAATTGAGGGAATGTGTGTAAATTTGACTGACATACTGCAATATTGGGAACGCCAAAATGCACAAAACGGTAAACACACGTGTTAAAATTAATTGACAACAAAAATTTCACAAAAGATGACCTCCTGTTTTTGAATGAGCCTACGTTAACGGAGAAGATATTTTCGTACAGTGCAGGAATCAAAAATTGCAAATTCTCACTTTTGATCAAGAGAATATAATCATCAGGGTCTCTATTATAGGTATATGGAAAAAATTGTTATAATTTTTCGTGCTATTTACCTTGGTCACTTCTTTTTTCATACCAACATTGAAACAGTCTATCCAATTTGTTTAGACAATACCATTATTGTATTCCTTCAAAGAAACATTTTATTTTGACAGATTTCAATCTAATAGCTACCAAAAAACTGAAAATTTTGACGACAGATACAATTTTACTCTATAACTAATTCGTTTGCTCAAAGAGTAACTATTGAGCATTATGTTCCAGAGATTTGCTCTTAAGTAACAGATAATCTGGGGATTTTCCACAATCAATTCCTAATGAGATAGCAAATCGGGAAACATCGAAACCGGTTTAGTCTGCTGTTATTTAGAAAGCTTCCGTTCCTCGCCCTGGACCTCCACGACATTGTCTCCCTATTCTCAGCATCCCCAACAAAATTTAATCAAACAGAACCACCCTGTTGACTTTATTATCGGATTTCGAAGACAGATTGAATCGGTCACACAGAAGTTTAAACGCGATTTTTCCCATTGTTAGTATAATTTTAAAAACTACCCTGTGTTATACAGGGTGTCATCCAGAGGATATATATCATAAGGATTTTCATACCCCTTTTCTCACTGACACACTCAGTTACAAATAGTTTTTCTTTTTATTAACGAAATAGTATGTGACAAACGATGTGTCAAGTTTGATTAGAAAAATAGAATTGATTTATTTATAAAATTAACTTTGAGGAAACAACAACTTACATGCTGCCTGTCCAATTTCCTGTCAATAAACTTGCAGACATTTCCGAAGTAACTAAATAGGTTCGAGATTTCAATTTTTAAAATCACCTCATTATACAATGTAATACTTTTTAAATTGCCGACAAATCTGTGGATTCAGAAAATTGCTCATCCTTTGTCATCTTTTTCGTATAATGACCGATATAATACGACCGTCCAAGGCTATATGCCAACCTCCTTATTTAATCATTACCATTACGTCAAAATCACCGAGATCATCATCATTATCAACGTGCCAAGAAGGAACGACAACATAAGGTTTTCGGGGTTCATAGGGGGTCGGTCGGCAACTCAAGAAGGTAGCAGCGATATTATTACCGAGCAAAGAGCATGTCGATCTTCAGTCATTTCGGCTATTAAAAAGACGTAGGTTTATTAAGGTTCTAAAAAATTCCGTTTAGAACAATACAAAAGTGGCAATGAAACTTAACGCAAATCAGGATAATTTTAATGAAAAATTAATATAGATCGTAGTGTATTCCTACATAACAACTGAGAAAATCTGGATGAAATTAATATTGACAGCGAAATAAAGACAAGGGTTAAAACTTTAACAGAAACTCAGAATAATGACAGTAAAAATAGTCATCTACCTTACAGACCAAAACATCAACAAATAGAAATCTAAACTTAGGACGGTGCATGGATGATGAAGCATGTTTAATAATTTAATTAAATCAAAACACAAACGAACTTCAACAGGTATATTTAAATAATACTTAACAATTGTTTCGGCTAAATAGCCATTATCTGCCAATTCAGATATCTTTTGCTTCATAAATTATATCAAAAATTCGAGCTACAAAATCAAAAACCGTCTGAGCAAATTCAACATAACTACAACAGAAATCAATAAATTCAATTTAGGCTCCTTCTTAAGCAACAACAAAAGAAAATTAGATAACAAACAAAAAGCTGTGTTTACCAACTAAAATGCTAAGAATGCGATGCTTTATACATTGGACAAACTGGTCGGTCTTTAGAAGTTCGTTTTAAAGAAACCTAGAGAGTATCAAGAATAAAAAACTTGTAACGGGTTTGACAGAACACTGTCTACAAAATAATTATCAATTAAACATCGACAATTTGAAATTGCTCCATAGTCAATCTAAAAGTAGGAAATTAACCTTATTGGAGTTTTTAGAAATTAAAAAAGCTTTGCAAAATAACAAGAATATTGTAAATAATCAAAAATAATTGTACATGCTAAACACCCCACTCCTTCTTAACCTGTAATGTACCTATATAAGCTGTAATTTTCACATTTTAAAATTAGGATAGTATATTACTCTAGATAATGGCTATTTAGCCGAAACAATTGTTGAGGATCATTGAAATATAGATACCTGTTGAAGTTCGTTTGTGTTTTGATTTAATTAAATTATCAATACAAATCATGATAAAGAAAATTAACACAACGCAGGCAACAACACAGAATAAAAAATAAGGAACAACATCATGACTAGTCTCAAAACAAAGACAAAGCCAAAAAGTGAACTGAGACTTTTATCCATTGGTGACTATTAATCATAACATAAGGAACCAGGGTAAAATAGTCATTTATAATAGAAATTGACATTGTAATAAGATAAAGGCGAACGTTGTAATAGATCAGGATGAACAAAGATATGTACTCAATACTCTATCTAAAATATCGTTAATTCAGTGACGTTTCGTAACAAAATAAAGCATATTATCATGGACTCTGTATATTGCTTGGTTGGGTGAATATCAAAAAATATTTCAGATTTGGTTGGTTAGAGTGTTGTTGGTCTATGGTATACCTCTCTTTCTCTCTCTGTCTCTCTCTCTATTTCTCTTTTACCCGGTCGTGACGCGGTCTCCAATCTGTAATTAAATATCAGCAACCCTGTTATTATGGTCAGTAAATTTTAACGTGCGGGGGCCCAAGGATGATAAAGCTTGATCAAGTCGGCCTGGACCCAAGTTCGTCCTGATGTACGTCAGTGTAACAGATGAACACAGACATACAATGTACGATAGGTACTTTTAGACTGTTCCAAAAAATAATAATTCCATATATATATAAATATTTTTTGATATTCACCCAACCAAGCAATATATATATATATATATGTACACATATGTGATATAATAACAACAAATTGATTGTACCATATCAATCTACCAGGTATATTTCTAAGTTGCAAATTTCAAATGTTGAAGGTGATATAATGCAATATTTTTATCACCCTCCTTGCCTCCTCTAAGATGTTCTTCGTCTCAAAACTGTATCTAATGGTGCACAGTTTGCTACTTTGTTATTACACATAAACGATCTCGGTTGATTATATTATAATATAAACATAGAGGCAATTTCTGACATGTAGTGGATTTTAGCCGCTATGGAAGATATCAAATTAGACATCGCCTCACAGAGGTATTTAACTTACTTGTCCAGCTAAATCAACAACGCAGCCTACAAACCTAACCAACAGCACAATAATTGTTATTGTTAAGCTTTACGTGAATTCACGTATGTAGGTTGCGTTGTTGTTTTAGCTGGACAAGTTTAAATACCTCTGTGAGGCCTTGTCTAATTTGATATTTTCTGTAGCGGCTAAAATCAACTAGATGGCAGCAATTGCCTCTATGTTGTTGTTATATTAACTGTTCTTTACGGTCAGTAATTTATCGAGACTACCTATGGCACGCTGATGAGCTTCTAACATGAGCGTGTCTGGTAGTTTCGATAAATTTCTGACCAAAAGCATAATAATTGTTATTGATTATATTAACCTATTACTTTTAATCTAATCTAGTGTGGAGAAGCAATTTTATCGAACCTTCCATTTAAGCTTCAGCAAGAGCTTGGTACATTCCAAATTTCTGTCATACATTAGGTCTTTAATATTATATATTGTACCTATTAAATATGCGCATTCATATTTCAATTACTATGACTGATAGCTGCGAATGGGATACATGTAATGTTGATGTATCGTTAATCGATCAAGAAAAATACGATATGTAGTTAAGTCGATAAACGCTGAAGATTTCCCTTCACAACATCCACATGTCCGCATAAATGTGGATAATGACCGCTTGTGGAGAAAACAACGGCTTATCAAGATGGTGACAAAAACTTGAAAAGCGTCAGTCAACTGCAAGCAAAGCATTAATGCACGACGTTGCCAGAGGATCTTGTTCATTCTGATCATGTTAACTTGCCGTAACGGATTTCTTGCCTTTTATTATTTTTTTGTCACCAAAATTGTTACAACATGGAGTACCTTTCCATGTCAAACGATAAGGAAAACTACTATCAACACCGAGGACAGAAACGGAATTTGGAAAACCAAAATGATAAATGAAGAAGGGCAAAGTTTGGAAAGGTTTGAAAGAATTAAGTAAAGGTAAATTTGAAAACCAAGATAAGGTTCAGAATACTGACAGTAAAAAGTCCATCACTAAAACTATCCAAAAAACAAGGTATTAAAATCCTTGTTTGTCTTTCTCCCAGTGCCCACCTGATGAGATCCAATAGGCCGAAACCGGTTATGGGATTTGGCTTTCGGTTCGTAGTGCTTATTTGGTAGGACGCTTTCCAAATAATTGAGTATGTTATCTTCGTCTAAGAATCTTTCCGAATCAACAGTGTAATTCAATGCTGGTAGGCATATTAGCCCTCGGAATAGTTGTTTCTGTTGATTCCATATTTATATTTAACACTAAGACTATGTTAAAAACCAAAAAAACAAAGAATAGGATTATTATATTAAGGGCTGGGATGGAGACAAGGTTAAGGGCCATTAGAAAAATATACAATATGACAAATAAAACTCACAAGCCCAAGGCCATAATAAAGAATAAAAATAAGGAACAAGATCATAGATTGTTCCAAAATAAGGGTCACAACGAAAAAGTGAATTAAGGTTGAGATAGAGGCTTCCTTCTGTGAGCAAACAATATTAATAGGGTTGAAGTAACAACAAGATATAAGACTGGGGCGATTAGGATTAAGATAAAAACAAATAAGGTCAAATTCAAAACAAAGGTTAAGAATGGAACAAAATTTAGAAGACCAGTATGAATAATGAAAAAAAGTCAATCTATAACTGAGAAAAAATGTGACTGAAAATGAGAGTGAAATAAGGATGAGACGACTAAGGTTAAGGTCAGAATAAGGACAATAAAAAGGACATCACTATGAGTATGTTAAAGACCATAATAGCAAAGAATAGGATCACGATTAATGCTAGGATGGAGACAAGAACAAGAGCCATTAGTTCAACACAAAACATGATAAAAGAACAGAAAAAAGAAATAGAAAAAGATCAAGAATAGTTCCAAAATAAGACCAAAGCCAAAAAAACGGACAAACATCGAGATATGACAAGGAATCACTTCTAACAGAAACTTACATTGTAATAACAATAGAGACAAACGTCGTAGTGGCAGATCAGGATGAAGATAATGACTGAGTAAGCCCATGATAACTACAGAACATAATTTAAAGTGAAAATCAACCATGTCTAGTACTGATAACTTATTGACTAAACTGAAGCTGACCAGGAACTAAATGTCCTTCATTAATCTGGTTAGTTTGCGAGTCTATCACGTAATATAAGCTGCGTCTTGAATTCAGTTTGTCAAGTAGCTACCATCTTCTCTCAGATCTTCTCAAGCATATCAAATACCACAATTAAGATTAAATATCAATAGATGGCGACACATTGCCTTTAATACGATTTTAAATCATCTTCTTTTAAAGATATGATTGAGATAAGGATCAAGCATAAACGTGGACTTGTGCAGACAGTACGAAAAATTCTAAAATGGATACAAGTTAACATTTATTGTGAGAAATACTTATGTGTATTAGGCAAACTGTAGACTCGTTGCTAAATTTTAAACCTGATGCAAAGATATTTATCATTTCATAGTCGGTGAAACAAAAAAGAAAATGACGTTGTGACTTAGTTCTGGCATATTCGGCTTAAACGGTGAATAATTGCCGGTGGTTCGCTATCTCTTATGAGGGACCATATAATTTCCTTTTGACCAGTACGCAAAGTCTCTTCGGCTGGGCAGAGAACGTTATGACGACCAACTAACCACCAACCATAGATGTAGTAGTGTTACATACGCTCCTTCTGCTCCATCGACATACATCTTTCTTGACATTGACACGAAAATCATAAACTGCGAGGCATGTTAATCGGTCGAGGGCCAGCCGAACGCAATACATCAGTGTCCGCGCGACCCTAAAACCCTTTCACACGGATTTCTGTAATTTATAATGCGCGGTTTTTATCTGCCAATGTTTTTTTGCTGTGTTTTGTTTTGTGTGTACTATTTGCAAATGCTGGAGCTTCTCGCCAGCCCCCCTGGACATGTTATAATTATACCCGTTATCTGATCGATGTTCTATCGGGGGCTGCTGACTCAAAGAAGGTACCTATTAAAAACAACTTGTTTTCCTTAAGTCGCCCCCCCCGCGCACCCCCTTCTCACTCCTCTTGCCTAACAATTATTTACAACTTAGTTGAATCATTTTTTATTCAATTCGACACTGTCTCTCTTTTCTACTCCACTTGTTCTTGTTTTTTATGGAAAATACAACTTCTCTATCGATTCTATCCTCTGCTGACTATATTAGGATTGCCTCTTGATAATTCGATAAAAGTTTCTTGAGAACAATAAAATTATCTCACTACAAAACATTACGATTTTGTACCATTTTAATACCAATTGTAAAGAGGATGTATTTTTCTGTAGACGACATAATTAACATATAATCAATTAATGCTTATTTCATTATCGCAAGGTGGTCAGTGCAAGGACAGGTGGACACGCACTTTCCCAAAAACTATTTACGAACAGTAATGTAATGTATGTCATCATCTACCCCTTTTTACTCCCATTTCTCTAACAAAGCCTTTATGTCTCAAAAGAAGTCCTACCCATTTATATCTTCTTTTCCTTATCGACTTCCATAGAGTCCTCTGTTTTCCCAATGCATCTTCCTCCTATAATACCACATTTCAAATGCGTTTTTCCACTGCGCCCACTGTTCACGTTTCGCATTCTTACAGAGCCACGCTCCAAACATTTTTTGATTATTTACTAAATTCTTATCTGCTTGAACAGCATTTTTAGTTTATAAATTTTCTAATAGCACGAGTTTTCTATTTTGTGGTTATTTGTGAAGTAATGCTAAGTCATCTGTATCTATGTTATGATTATTTACAGATAATGTATCATTAGTTCACCCACAACAAAAAGTAGAAAACTCGCGCAGTTAGAAAACTTAGAAATAAATAATTCTCGTCAAAAGGGTAAGAACTTCCCCACATGCGCACTGAATACGTACATCTCTCACCTACGCACTGACACCATTACACTCTGATTCGCCCTTGTTTACGTTGTTTACTGAGTGTTTAAGATGCTTCCAATAATCGTGAGTCCCACCGACTGTGAAGTCCGGGCTGTTATACGATTCCTTAGTTCTAAAGGACTAAAACCGATTGATATTCATCGTGAGATCTGTGAAGTTTACCGACAAAACAATATGAGTGATGGAATGGTAAGGAATCTGCGCCGTGAAAACCATAACAAAAGACGTGGCAACTTGATCAAGGGCATCGTTTTGCTGCATGACAATGCCCGTCCGCATGTGGCTAATCGGACCAAAAATCTCGTCACATCTTTTCACTGGGAAACTCTAGATCATCCTCCGTACAGCCCTGATCTGGCTCCCAGTGACTACAATTTGCACCTGCACTTGAAGAAACATCTGGGCGGTCAGCGACTTCAAGACGATGACGAAGTCAAAACAGTTGTGATGCAGTGGTTAACAGTTAACAAGTCAGGCGGCAGAGGCAGAGTTCTATGAGAAGGGTATTCAAAAACTGGTCACTGGTCAAACGTTATGACAAGTGCCTCAATATTGAAGGAAGTTATGTAGAAAAGTAGATTATGGTACAAACTTTCACGTGAAAATAAAATTATTAAGATATGGTTGCACGTTTTTTATTAATTTCAAAACGGTACTTACTTAAAAAACATGCCTCGAAACATTTCTCAAGCACAAAACTAATTTTTTTTAAAGCTACTCGATCGTGAAGATACTATTCTTTCTTTTATTATGTCTTTACTGCTTTTTCCGTCCTGACTTATCTTTCTTCCCTGATATTAAAAATTGGTGACTTTCTGCTTTTTTATCTCCAATTTTTTATATAACCTCTAACTCTAAAGCTTTAACCTCCCTTACATAGGAATATTTTTATTTCATTTGAAATTCTTCATCAAGAAATCTTTGTAATTATCTTCTGGTGTCATAATAAATCGCCCTGTACAAATTCCTATTCAAGTAGTGTATCCAGGTGTTCGGTTCTTACACGTGCTCCCTGTTCCCACCCAGTTCCGCTCGACAGGATCATGTTTCCAGGACGCACCCCGTTTCCAACTCCACAATTTCATTCAAATCTATCATCCTATTGTATATACAGTGTAAGGAGCACCCATAGGGCGAGTTTTACATGTATACGTTCGTATATGTTTATAATCTAACCCTATTATAGCTTACGACTATGAAAAGGAGATACTTTGGTCGCTGAGGCGGCGCAAGAAAAGTCCTGCAGGACTTCTGTTTCCGGTCCCAGCGGAACGAACAATGGACGACGCTAAGACCGTTTCTCTTTTAGTTATTATATAATAAGAATAAGACAGCCGTCTTCTATTCTTTTCTTTTTTTATTCTTTCCTTTTTTTCGAAGAAAAGAAACGCGATAACGTTGAGAAAGTCGAACAGATGGCTCATACATCGAGACAACCGCCAATTCATGAGAAAACGTTACAATTACCAATCCAATGGCCAATCCTCGAAATACATCATTATTATAAAAAGTACCAATATGTTTAGTGTTTTTAATTTACAAATACAACATTTTTGAGAGCAAATTCCGAAAGAAAGTATTGTGTGAACAACATTATTATCGCTTTTAATATGTCTAGTAGAATCACTTTTCAACAGTAAACCGAAGTCGTCAACTGTTCTAATGTTTTTTTATCACAGAACCGCCGATGTACCTATAGGTCGTAGGGTGATAACAATAACCTATTTTTTTCGCTCAAGTAATTAGACTTTTCAATGTATTTTTAGCGATTATACCGAACAAGGAAATAAACAAATATTACCCCTTTAATCTCTATTGTAATGGTAATATTTAATTTAGAAAATTGATCATAAATAATAATTAGCCATTTAAGGTTTAATTGTGGCAATTATTGTAATTATTTTACTATCCTTCTGATTGAGACACTTCTTCTTGTTAGCATAGCAAGGAAATGTTGCTTATCAAAAACAATAAGCTAATAATCCTATAAGTATACAAAAAGCAACAAGTACTGTTTCACTCACCGGTAGAAGAAGTTGATGGGCAGTAAGGTAGAACTTCCAGTACCCTTGTACAGCAAGACCTAAGAAAAATTATATAACATTAGGAAATTTTATAATAATAATAAGGATTAAATTTTATTTTCAAATTCCTTTCATATTTAGTCCAATTTATTTCATTTTGTTGGTGGAAAAATTGGAAAGGACAATGGATTGAAACAAAATTTCTCATAATTCTCTTCAGTTGTCTAGCCGCATGAATGGATGTCAGATTTTTGGTAGGTAATACAGTGGGACATACAGGAATAAAAAACTGAGAAATGTGTCAGTATCTTAAATTCCATGAGGTCCCATCTAGTTTCGTTTCCTTTTGTGGGTAGGTATTCAAATAACAAAGCAAAACGAAAAGTTAAGAAAACTTTCAGTTAATCAGTCCATTTGTTTAGTGTCCTTAAGTGCTCCATGCATATATGTTCCACCTATAGTAGTAACCGGGGTATATTTAGAAAAGAACGAAAGAAAAATCTCCCCGATGTGATCGCGGAGAGTTTGAATCGGACGTCAGCCATCGTCCGCCCGCACCGCGCCGCACCGCGTCGCACTGACGCTCTTTTCAACCGCATACACGTATCACGTGGGGCGTGTGCAGGTGCTCGACCAATGAACGCACCATCTTCGTTCGCGGGGGCGTTTCCGCGTGTCACGCACACATACAACACAAGCACACGTCACGGGACATCATCACGCGGTCACCACAACATCGACCGCGACCTAGTGCCGTCGCGATATACGCGTATCGTATCGCACGACGCACGCACGCACGCACGGAAACAAGCAAACCACGCAACGAGTCGTAGCATCCGTTCTCGTGGTCGTCGCTTCGCTCGGATCGGTTCATACGTCCGTCCATTCGTCTGTCTGTCCGTCTCCTTTACGTTATAGGTACCCACAAAACCGCCCATTGTCCGCGCAGAGGTACTGCACGAATGCGACCGGCAATTACCGGCGCTGGTGCTGCTTTTACATTGCAATTACGTGACCAAATAACCGGCACTTAGTGACAGAAATTAGTGGTTACCTTATTGAATTATATTAGTGATATAAACATTAGTTCGCGACTGTTGAACATCGTTCAGTTGCTTCCTTTATACTTAGTACCTACATACTAATACCTACATAATAATAATGTTGTATAGGTAGGTACTTTTGTATGTGAATGCAACGCTACTGTGTACTGCAGAATGCACGGTAATTTGGCTAATTCGTGAAATCGGTAATTAGACACAAGGCTGGTGATTAGCGGGGCTAATTGGGCACACAGTTGCTGGAGGAGCTGCAGGCCTCTTCTTCTTCCGTGGACAACATGAGTTGCGCATATTCCTACCAACTGCAAGCTACCTCCTCCTCGCCTCCTGCTGCTACCGGTGCCGATTTCCTGGAGGTACGTCTTGACCTTTGTTCGTAGGTAATGAAACATAATTACCCACCATTTCTATCTTATCATCGAATGAATTACACCAAATAACCATCGTTCTACTTCCGGCCTTAAAGCCACCCAAAAATACAACAACAACTACTTAATCAAAACATTTTCTAAAGATTATTTGATTATTAGGTGCATTAATGATTAATTAAGCATTATCAAAGAGAAAGTACGAAAGGGAGAATAAAGCAAGGAAACCCATCACGGGTATCTCTAATCTCTAATCACAATAATATTATTTAGATTTAGGAATCATTAATAATATTTATCCAAAAAGAAATTATCGAAATTAGTAGAGCCCATGATCGATTGGCATCAAATGTTATGCCAGCTGCGGTTCGTTTTTGGATTTAGATCTTCCCCATAATGAAGATGAACAAATTGTTATTTTTTTAATAGTTAACTAAAATTGAGAGCCTGCTTACTACTATTTGCAGCCCCTACGTACACTCCACCTCATTATTATTGCGACCACAGTGTACGGCATAATGTACATTGTGCTACAATTTTTAAAGCTTCCTAAATACGATCATTAGGAAGTTATTTTCAAGGCTTGATGGTCATGGTTTCGGAATCCTGCTTCCCAGGTGGGTCCCCTGGTTAGCGTTGAATTTCCAACGTTCGATTTTTACCAGTAACAATACTTAAAGATGCCTGTCGCAGTTACCGACGAAATGTTGATAAGATTGGTTCAATTGAGGAACCATATTAGGATGAAGATTCCAAAATCTTGGCCACCAAGCTTAGTAAAAAAGTTTTAAGAATTTTTGTTGTATTTTTGTTACTTGAATCTGAGTGTTTCCAGAAGGTATAAATGTACAATATCATTTCCTAAGAATTTGGAGATGATATTTTCGCGATTTTTGATACTAACAAGATTAGTGTAGGTGCCAAAATCTGATAATAAAACCTTTTTTGAGTTTCATTCTCACCAGCTACTCGTGCTGGTGGGCGGGCGTCCTTCCGACCTACACTGTAATGCAAAGTCGGAGGGTAGGGCGTAAGGCCCTCTTCAGCCTCCTTTCAGGAATCGTGGGAATGGGTGGGTGGTGTGGTTAGGGAGAGAAGTGAAAGATTATCTGTGGAATATTACTGCCCCAGCTTTTGCCTAAGTTGATCCGAGGAAACCACAGAAAACTTGAACCAGAGAAGCCGGACCCGGATTCGAACCGGTGACCTCCCGAATGCTAAGCAATGATGTTTGATACCAACCAACATTCAAATAAGCATTTTCCACTAGATTTCATATTGTAATACATAGGTAGTAACATGTACTAATCAATCATTTATTGATGATATAGATACCTACTGTAATTAAATAAAATTAGAGGGTATCATATCAATTGTAAATTGAATACCATCAATAATGTGAAACGGTAATTGTTATTTCTTACCTGAAATTAAATTAACATGTTTATGTCTGCTTCTATAGTAAGCACTTTTTTGTTTAATTAATTATCCGCACTTGTTGGAATTAAAGACGTATTAATCATTGAATTAAATCGTGTACGTTATAATGCCAATAATCATTTCCGCATAATTAACAGCTTACCTATAACTAACCTCTTAATTTTTTATATCATGTTAATGTAATGATTATAATTTTCACACTTATTTATGAATCAATTTATCTTGTTGCTTTTTTATAGTTGTATTACCTGCGTATCGGTTTATTTATTAATATTTAAGAAACAATGCTCTTATATGAGATCACATCATCATCCTCATACAGAGTCGTCTGAGTTTAATACCCCTTCCTGAACCAATCTTCGTATTTCACTGAAACTGAAACGTCTTACAACCCTAACTAATAATTACATCAAATAATATTACGATTACTAAATCTAATATCAAGATTCTACTGTATTAAATGTACCCGTGGTATCGCATAGGGTCAAAGATGTCTTTGGCTTCGAATCATACTCAGATCCTTCGTTTTTGGATATGTTATCTTCATCTAAGGATTATACGGAATGAACAGTGTAATTGAATTCCGGTAGGGGTATTAGCCCTCAGAGTAGTTGTTTCTGTTGATTCCACATTTATTGTTATCAAATAGCCTGTAAAGGCCTTTCTGCCAGCGCCCACCTGATGAGACCCAACAGGTCGAAACCGGTTATGGGATTTGTGTGTTTGTTGTGCTTGTTGGGACGCGTTCCAAATGTGGGATCTTTGATCCTTAAACTTAAGACGAACAAGGATTTTAATGTCTTCTTTTTTGAATATGATATCAAATCGATCAAAAAAAAATGTATACAATGGGACTGGCTCCAACCAAATAAAAGACCCGAAGATTGAAGATCGGTGTATAGCCATGAAGCTCAAATTCAGCCAGCCAAGCATAAACAATCATATATGAACAAAACACTTGACAAAAAAAAAATAATCGGACCAAAAGGTCACCAATTGATACTTGCCCACATTGCGACGCGGAAGGTCACCAGGTCACAGCGATTGTACCAAGTTTTAAACATTTACATATCAAGTAAAGAATTGTTTTGATTGATTTGGTATCCTTTGATGAGAGATAATTGATGATGATTATTTATTTTGAAACCGTCCATTTATTCTATCTAGTGTCACCCTGTCTATCTACATACTAACTTGAACACATTGTCACACATTTGTAGTTTGTATACTACTGAGTGTATGTAGGCATGTAATAAACTAATTGAAAAAATAAACAGAGTTTAAAATGCGAAATTATATAGGCGCGTTCTTACACCACACACAACCTATACTCAAGAGCTACCTAAATACACACAAATGGTGGATTTCATATGGAAATTGCGTCAAGTGAGCCTTTGGCTTGGGGCACCCTTAATAAATTACTGCGCCCATCAGGAATATCGGCTCTTTATCGCATTGATTGATGAATAATACGGCGGTCCACAGATGGATCGATTGATGAAAATTTACCGCGACTGAATAAGTGTGTCGCCTTTTTCGACCATGGTGTGTTGGCTACTTAACGTAGTACACGTAAGTAGTATTTAGGTACCTACTACTGCACACAGGTACGAATTTTATGTATCCCTAATGGTTCACAATTTATGCTAAATTATGTCCGTTTGAATATTAACTGGTATTAAACCACGTTCACTACATTTATTTATTATAGTGTTTAACGGATAACTCGATTTGAAACATTATAATCACGATCAGGTTGATTATAACTTACAAACAACAACAACAACAACTGCTCGTTTATTAAAAGTTTAAAGTGATAATTCAAATTATACTAGATGATGACACCGTCAGAAAAAGGCATCAATCACTCATTAAATAATTTTATTATATCTATAATATTCAATTTATGACTGCATTATACAATGAAGAAATTTTTTATATTTAAATACATGACATATTAGGAAATGACGATCTGTTTCTAAAAAATATATATACACGCGTTTCAAACGGTTTCACCAAACTTTCAAAACAAATTTCAATTTGTAACGTTGATTTTCGGGCACTGAATCACAATTCAGATCTCCAGAAGATTCCAATCACTCGTGTCGGCGAAATTTCGAGAATAAAAACCTCGAGACGACGGCCAATAAGCCGGACTCCGGCCGCGAAAGCCTCACTCAATTTAAATTTAAATTTCTTCTCTTTTCAAGTCATTAGGTCATTTAGTCCAAATGTAGATGTTGATTGAATACCAAACCCTGAGTCATCAAATCCCAATTATATGCAGCACCTACAACCTTTTTTGTGGTTGGTAGTAGTAAAGTTTCTGGAATCATCCCCTTAGACAAACAACCGACAGAGGCCACAACATTTTTCATCTGTCTTTGTACAATATAGGTCATTTCCTTGTCAGTGTGCTCCAATATTCAGAATGTCCATATTCACGCATATTGTTAGAAGCATCATTGAGAGATTGAATGTGGATCAACAATTCAACCATTCAAGCGAGTTCAATGTGCTATTGCCATTATTTTTTTTGTATTGGTTCGTGCCTTATACAATATTATACTAGTAGCAGGGAGCTTGAGATAGAAAGTGTATCTGGACATTCTTTCTCGCTCTAACGCTCCCGATGGTAAAGAGAGGTCCAGTCAAACCGCGTCAGAGCGAAAAAGGATGTCCAGATACAATTTTTATCTCGAGCAGATTGCTGTAGTATTGTATGCATGCATACAGACTGTATCGATGACGCAATACAAACTTCCAATAATTCTATAGTACAGTATTGATTTATGGCTGAAGAAGAGAGAGTGAGATGTGGTAGGTACCCATAACATTATGTGGTATGTATAAATTGGGAGAATGTCACCAGTGGTGGTGTGACGTGTCGCGCGTGCACGTGTGTGGTCGTTGAAGGTGACGCGGTAATATAAATTGCAGATTCCCGTATTACCATCATCGGAACGTGCTTGAACGGATTCTTTGATCTTACCGACGCCGAACGAAATGTCCAACGACGCGGTGGGAGGAGTGGGAAATGGTGCGGTTCGTGACGCCCTCTTTAATTTACATGCGAGGCCATTTGTCTTTATTGCATGTACATCTATATATATATATATATCTGTATATCTATCTATATACACAGACACAGAGAAACATATATATTTTATACAAAATGTATATAATAGTTATATACCTAAAGGTCGACTCATTTATTCGTCATTTGGCAAATGAGTTTATCGTGGGGTCAAATCTCATCGACGACCACGATGGGGACCAGTCGTTCCAATCAATTTTGATTGCATCAACTCGGCTAAAATAAAAAGGCAAAAGCATTCCTACGATATTTCAAACAGACATATTCACAATTCACCGATTGTGAGAAATGGAAACAGTAAAAAAAATATATTCAAAAAGAAGAAGGAATTAAAATCCTTATTCGTCTAAATATTAAGATCAAACGATCTCACATTTGGAACGCGTCCTACCAAGTAGGATAGTTTTGAATATGTTATATCTTCGTCTAAGAATCCATCGGAATCAACAGTGTAATTGTTGTTTCTGTTGATTCCATGTTTACATTTATATTTAGTAAAAAAATGTTCTTTTAGATGTAAGTGACTAAAATAGGAAATCATAAAAAATTACATGTATCTACCTAAAAAAGTATTCTTGAGTACTACAGAGCCCAAAAGGGTTGCTGTTCCACTCCTTAAAGTGGCATGCGAAAAATTATTGGTATAAAAACTAGCCATGAAGTTGAATATGATCAGCGTCTTTCTAACCATAAAACCAGAAAATAAAGGATTTTAGCAATCACATTTCTATAACGTACTACACCAGGTCAGCGCGAATCAGGAAGCTAAGACCAGGGATGTCTGTTCCAACGTACTATCCATTTGTTTATTTTCCTTTTCAATCCTTTTGATTTCGTGGACCTCTGTCATTTCCTTTTTCTCAATTTTGTATTCAGTAATAATTTCTCACAATACTAATTAAAATTACGTTACAATGCGAGTAATTAATTGACTATCTATCTCTGAAACGTAGTCACTGTGGTTTAGATTGTACGTACCCAGTAGCACGAGAGCCGCCCCCCGAAAGCTCGAGCGGTAAATCAAAGCAAACCCAATTTGAAGATAATTTGTTCGTGTAACAAACAGACAAGCAGAAGCAGCGACAAACGCCCGCCGCCGTCCCGATTGAAATATATTTTAAACGAGGGCCAAGTCCTGGGGCGAAATTCGCTGTAGATCCTGCCAGTCACCCCAACTTGCAGATTATTTCGGTGACGCAAATGACGCTGACGGCGTCGCTACCGTCGACGCCGCCTTATGGTGTAGACCCAATCTGTTAGGTACACACACATACACACAAACATATATAGGTATATACACACACAGGTAATGATGACGGCCCCGTTACCACACGCAACCCCCTCCGGATATCGACTTTTAAACGGCAATCTTCAATAACGTGATTAGATGATCGAAAACATTACGACCAATATGCCGTTAAATTATTTTATTATTTAACGCCCATTTTACCATATTGCCGGTTACTTTTTCAAATTATTGTAGAAACCGATAAGTAATCCGCCATCTATTGTTACGTTAAATAGGTACTACAATTAACAGTAAATATCAATACGATATTAAATCAATCCCTTTTTATGATAAATATAAGTATGGAATCAACAGAAACAACTACTCTGAGGGCTAATACCCCTACCGGCATTGAATTACATTGTATACACATATCCAAACAAGAAGGCATTAAAATCCTTGTTAGTCTAAATATTAGGAATCAAAGATCCCGCATTTGGAACATTAGAATGCGTCCCACCAAGCAGACACTAAGAACCGAAAGCCAAATCCCACAACCAGTTTCGGCCTGTTGGGTCTCATCAGGTGGGCGCTGGCAGAAAGGCCTTTACAGGTTATATGATAAATATAAATATGGAATCAACAGAAACAGCTACTCCGAGGGCTATAGCCCGGTCGTCACTACAGTGTAGGTCGCAGGGACTGCCCACCCACCAGCACGAAAAGCTGGTGGGAATAAAACACAAAAAAGGTTTTGTTTCCCTACGTGCATGTCACCTTAGCATGGACTATGAGACCAGCCGGTTCGCTCCACCCTTTTCTTAACTGCATACCCTCTTCCCTCTTTAACCTCGTAAATAATTTACACCTCTAGTACTTTTAAAAATATTAAGGAGGATTATCCAAAAATTTGAATACGTCTACTACGAGTGTCGAACCTTATTCCTATCGCCTAGTGCCCCCTACTCTTTCAGTAATCGCCTATTTTTCCCCCTTCTTCAACTGTCTCTCATATGTTTGTACTTAGCATAGTTAACACCACACATACCTACTAGAAGTTTCAAAGCGGTAGTTCCACACTGTGTTTCAATGATCATATCACAATGCCGGTTTTTACAAATACATGGGTATATGATTCATTTTAATGACAAATGATGCCAAGGGCTTTCATTACAGGCACCGAAAACTTTCAATGGACTTCATTAATATAAAAAATTATCTCCACGATAATTATCTCACTTTTTTGCGCATTTCTTCTGCATGTAGATATTTATCGTGGGTAAGTAGTATGTAAGAGAAAGGCGTATCTAGGTAATAATGTGTTCCACATTCTTGCTGGATCAATTTGAAGACTAGCAATTAAATCTCTAGTCAATATACGACTACCTTCCTATATATGATCAGATATATACAGACCTAAGTATAATCTTATTTCTATGTCTAGTTTAATCTTCTTCTGAACGTCAACGAGCAGGATGTAGATTGCAGATTATTATTATGAGGTAAATTGATACAAATTGTCAATTAATCTTTTATTTCCGTCGCATCCATAATTTATGTAATAAATATTTACTTCTTTATCTACTTTTAACAGAGAACTATTATAAGTCAAAAAGAAAGTTTAGCAATAAACCTCTAGACTCGAGTACAATTTTGGTTCTAAATATCTAAAGTGTTGAAAGTCATTTTGGAGATCATTTTTGGATTATCTAGTTTTAGAAAGTTGTACATGCTAGACTTAGGATACATTAAATCCAATCCCCAATATACGTAAGGGTGACGACTGGAATAAAAGGAGAGTCTTATTTTACCGAAAATAAAACAATGAAAAGGCTATGATTTATAGAAATTTACCTAAACTATTGAGTAAAAATATTGCGTTAATAAGTTCTAGAGAAACTTCACGTTTTCTATTATCAATAAACTGTTAATGTACCTACGTTAAGTTAATATTGGGGAGAAAATATCAAAATTTGCATTACAAGTTAATTTTGTTTTAGTTTTATATGAAACTTTAATCCTTGAATCCTTTTGGGCAGTTTGCCAATATCCTTCCCAACTGAGGTATCTATAGTCAAGAAATTTCTGTTGGCTTTAACTCACCCTCTTAATATTTTTTTAAGAATAGGAACCTAGCTTATATATACCTACAACAAATAGCTAGACAACATGTCCGAATCAACTTGGGGCAATCAGTAGAGATAATGATGATGACTCTCTATAATGACCCTCCGTGCGGATGAGGGCACCGGGCGCCGCCAATGCCGATCGTAGGACGACGGACGTGGACTTATAATTATAGCGTTCTCCTCTATCCTATTCGATTGCCTTGACAGCAGCATCCGAAATGAGGGCAGGCGGTATTAGGGCGCTTTTTCTAAAGATCATTTTACAAAAAGTCTAAAATTTACCCACAGGTTCTTTAAAAATTTCAAAAGTCATTTACAATTTACGCGCACGATTCAGAATTGTTCCCATAGACTTAAGCGGCCTAGGGGAGTCCTCTATTTGTTTTCAATGCATCTATGGTTATTAATCATGAATTTTAAATGCCTATAACTGTTTCCCAAAGGGTTAATCACTGAATTGTCGTGATTTTTCATGACTAATAAACAAAGACGTTGATTCGTGTTGATGGGCCGTGGTCGAAAGGAACTTGTTGATCCAAACGTTTCGATTGCCACTTCGGCAGTCATCTTCAGTGGGCAGCTTGATTCCTAGGTCGAAGATTGTACCTCGGAGTCTCAGTAGCAACTGAATTCAGTTTAGACTTTATGATTTTTTCCCGAATCTCTCCGAAATAGATAACGATAGAAACGTCAACTCAAATATCTCGCTTCCGACATAAACAACCTATATTTTTTGTCATTTTTGGTTTCTGCAACTCTAAAACAACTTTTCAGCAAAATCATGGACCAAATATTATTTTGTATCAACCATTGTATCATAAGATTTATAAAAAAACTGAAAAATTGGTTTTAAACTATTTTGGAGTCGTAGAATTCAGAAAATAAAAGAAATATATACATATATATATATATATATATATATATATATATATATATATATATATATATATATATAGGTCATTCTGTTAGGCAAATTTGTTAAATGAAACCAAATTACTATTTGAAACAGGTTTATTTAACTGTTTGGAATGTTTCGAATAATAATTCATTATCAGTTATTTAATAATAAATAAAAAAGAGAATATTTATTGGAGACTGTGGCAATTTACAAAAAATAATATTTTTTTTACCACAAAAAACTGACAATAGCGGACACGTGTTTCGCCCACTTTGAATGTGGCCATTATCAGTCTCGCGTTGATAATGCCCACATTCAAAGTGGGCGAAACACGTGTCCGCTATTGTCAGTTTTTTTGTGGCAAAAGGGGTGAGTCTCTTTAATTATTATTTTTTGTAAAATAAAATTTTAAATAGAACAGGAGCAACATTAAATGAAGCTATCTTGACATTTATTTAATATTTACAAATTAAAATCGTATTTGTTATTAGATTAAAAAGTATTGAAATAAAAAATTTTCAATGCCAGCTGAAACATTATCTGCGACTTGAAACGAAACTTTCAGTGTTAACTAAACTAAAAAACCGTTTGTTTAACATAGGTACCGTACCTACTATTCTAAGTCATCCTGAAGACGCGATAAATTTGCGATAAGTTTTGTTTTGCCCATTGAGTAGCACTTTCATTTTGGTCAGTCGTAGTTAGTCATAGAAGACGTCACTATTCAAAATAAGAAGCTTGAAATAAGAAAGCTGTTAACGGAAACAATGGGGCATAAAGCGCGACCGCACCGTTTACTTATGTTTACGACCTCTCGAAAAACATTGTTAAAAAACGAAACGTCCTTAAACACACATACACACAGACACAAACAAGGTATACATACCTATATAGGTATATCCCTTCTTAAGTGCTACAGTGCACTTTATTTTAATGATCATTTTATTCGTATAATTTTAGGATGATGGATGACAAAATGTCCTTTAGTAATTATTACAACGGTAGAAAAACAACAACAAAAAGATTGACGAATATAAATGAAAATTTTTAACAACATCAATTTTGCAGTTAATTTTTACAATAGGGAATATTTATAGTTATAATAAGAAAAAGCTAATACTTTGATAATGACATTGCAGCCGAAACGATATTGTTAGTTTATTATACGTAATAAAATTGTGGAACAAATAAACAAAAGTGTTTAGTTGTTCTTATTATTGATAATGATTGAAAAGAAACAGTTAGAAGCGCTTGAAATGTGGTGTTATGGGAGGATGATGAACTAGAAAAAGAAAAATGAGGAGGTAATAGACGAGATAGAATAACAGAGAGAATGTTAATAAGGTAATGGACAGGCAGAATTGTAGAACATCTTCTAAAACAGGAAGGGCTAGTGAGAGACGCAGAAACAGGAATATATAAGGGCAGACGAAGACCTATAGATTATATTCAAAAAAGAAGGAATTAAAATCCCTATTCGTCTAAATTTTAAGATCAAAGATCTCACATTTTGAACGCGTCCTACCAAGTAGGCACAACGAACCGAAAGCCACATCCCACGACCGGTTTCGATCTATGGGTCTCATCAGGTGGGCGCTGGCAGAAAGGCCTTTACAGGCTATATTATAAATATAAATATAAATACAAATATGGAATCAACAGAAACAACTACTCCGAGGGCTAATACCTCTACCGGCATTGAATTCTGATGGATTCTTAGACGAAAATATAACATATTCAATGCCGGTAGGGGTATTAGCCCTCGGAGTGTTTGTTTCTGTTGATTCCATATTTATATTTATATTTACGTATAGATTAGATTACTATTCGCAAATGAGATGAGAGATGTCATAGTTTTCGGGAAATATGAAGATCAGCTCAAGATAACGCACCTTCAACCAGTCTTCAGATTGACCTTGTGATGATGAGCAATTTGAAATGTAGTCTCGTCTAATATATAATACAGTATGATTTGCTCATTATGACCCCGTTTATAATAGCAATCCGTTTGTCGTAGCTATACGTGTTAGGTATTTAGATTGTTTGATTTTTATATGCACGAATACCTAATAGAAAACCCACATATATTTTTCTATCTGTTTTATATATTCTACAAGTAATTTGCAAAGTATAATTTACGCTGTTGGTTTTTTTTTTGATAACTTATGTGCAGCTTTCTTTCTATAAAAAATTGCATTCTACCTGAAAACAACCCCACAAATATTTGAGAATATTCTAATACATTCGCACTTATTCTAAGCGGGCGTTTGGTGTTCGTTGATCGACTCGCAAGCATTCACACCTACCAAACTGGAGAAATCTCGAATATTATTAGGAGATTCCAAAAATTCTTTAAACATGTTTCGTCAAAATATATGCAAATATCAATGTATAATGTCAGAAGCCATCCCCATCACATAATGGTCCTCAAACATTCCAGAACGTTCTCGATCCTTTCGGCCCAGTTCATTTCTATTGAGGACAATCCTATAAATATTCAAAAACATTCTCACTTATTCTAAACAAGTGCTTGGTAGCCGGTGGCCGACTCGCAGATTCACTAAACTGAAGAAATCTCGAACACTATAGGAGATTTACATCTTTCAAAACACTCTGGTTGAAATACTTATATGAAAGTATCCTAATATACTGTTAGAAGCCATCTCCACCAAACCGAGTGGTGTGGTCTAATTATCTAGATCAGTGATTCTTAGTGCCGGGTTATAGTGAAGCGGCGAACATAGGGAGAGCGCAGAGGAGAGCATGGCGTTTTATTCAAACCAATAGGAATAAATGCATGCGTTTATAGTAAGGCGTTTTACATAGCGGCGAAAAGAGCGTTGCTGCAGCCGTATTGCAGAATTAAAGATATGTCGCAATATATTCAGCAAGATATTACAAAAAAACTCAATTAATTGCATTCGTTAGATTTATTCAGGAAAATGACATAATTCATCAATTTTTATGTTGTCGGGAGTTACCTAATTTTACAACTGGCAAACATATTTTTGATATAATTAGTTCGTATTAAAGAAATTAAAGATTCGTGGAAGTCATGTATTGGCATTTGTACAGATGGTGCTCCGACTATGACTGGACATGTATAGCACATGTTAAAGAACTGAATGGGGATGGATATATATTAGTTACCGATTGTTTTTTGCATCGAGAAGCACTTGTTACAAAATATTTGTCATCGGAATTGAAAAATTTCTGGAACAATGTGTTAAAATGGTTACTTATATAAAATCAAGACCATTAAAAAGTCGCTTATTTAGTAGATTATTCCTAGCTATGAAAGCCAAGTAAGAATTCTTGTTACTGTATACGGAAGTAAGGTGGTTGTCCAGAGGAAGAGTTTTATTTCGTGTGCTGGAATTAAAAGACGAAATGAAAATGTTTTTTTAACAAAATAAAAATTATGAATAATTTGTTCATTTGTTGGAAGATAAAATATGATGCACTAAACTGGCTTACTTATCAAACATTTTTGTTATTTTTAATAACATACATTCAAGTATATAAGGGCCTAATGAAAATATCTTAAACTCAACCGACAAGCTGATGGGATTCCAAAAATAAATAACCTTATGGAAGAATAAAGGCCAATAATCCATTTCTCATAACGGATACTTCTGTATTTGACTTAACTTTGAATGAAGAGGAAGAACTCATTTTGCTTTCCAATAATCGAGATTTAATTTTAAAACATTCAGATGAATCAGTTAATTCATTTTGGATTAACATTAGATGCGATTATCCAATGATAGTCAAAAAAGCTTTAAACATATTACTACAATTTTTCACATCTTATTTGTATGAATTCGAATTTTCAGCATTAACCAACATTAAAACTAAAAAAGATCAAGATTGTTAAATGTAGAAGACGATATGAGAGTAGCATTGTCATTTTTACGACCAAATATAAAGAAATTATCAAAAAACATGAAGCTCAAATTTCTCATTAAAAGTATTCTTATTATTAACTTGTAATTAATCCCTTCATAAACGTACTGTTATTTTTGTAGTAGGTACATATTATTTTATTTCACACATTTAAAATTATTATCATAAATTATTTTACGCAGTGTATCACAGATAAGTAAATATTTTTAAACTGATCTTTTTCTTTGTGTGCCGACAAATTTAAAAATCGTTAAGTGTGCCGCAATAAAGGAAAGGTTGAGAATCACTGATCTAGATCATAGCTTACTATTCGGAAGGTCGCTGGTTAAAACCCGGGTCCGCCTGCCCTGGTTTAAGTTTTGTGTAGTTTCCCCTACAGATAACATTTCACTCCTCTTCTGTCTTTATTTCGTCCGTCTCATCTTTCTCTCCCTAACCACAACACTTATCCATTCCCAAGATTCCTGAAAGGAGACTGAATAGGGCCTTCCGCTCTACCCTTCGGCTTTGCAATATAGTGTAGGTTTGAGGGACTGCTCACCTACCAGTATCAGAAGCTGGTGGAAATGAAACACCAAAAACATTAGCTGAGAATATTAGGAACAAACAAGGTTTGAAGTTCAATTACAATTATGTATTGAAATGTTTGTATCCTTATGGCCGAAGGAGTGTCAATCCTTTAAGCTATTCCGTCACATCTGTGTCTGCTCTATGCATTTTTTGTTTAGAAAGCTGTTGCCCCTGATCCATGTAAAAAAACAATTATCTAGCAACTCCTTTAGTTAGACAGAACACGTTATTCAAGAGCATCATATACACTGCGCTAGAAATTTCCAGTTTCACTTTTTTTTTTTCATTAATCAAAATAAGCAGATGGAACGATGACACGCTGAAGTTGTTGAAATAAATGAAACATCTACTTATCAGTTCGATCCGCAGCAATTATCATAATGGTCGATCCTGCAATTGGAAAATTACAACTTCCACACGATATCGCTCCCGAGACCGTCAATATCGATCGTTTTTGTTTTCGAGTAATTCAGAGATTCATTGCGGGCCGTAATCTGCCACACTTACTTTTTGTAACGGCTTGGCAACGTAGTAATTTCAGGCAAACTGCGTCCTCCATCAAGCGGCAGTTCGCATGCGCGTACAGAGAAGAGACAAGATTTAAAAAGGTAGGCGGTGGACGCATGAATGAAACCCGACCCAATTGGTTAAGCCACATTCGCACCGCCCACCAAAAATCACGGTGGTGGGAGAACCTATGATTTTGATTCTTCGGGAATTCCCCTTCCAAACAAGCAGTTCGCAATGTGAACGCAACAATATCGGTTCAATATTTTTCACGTATCTAACCTATTCATGAATTGTTTTAAGTGTGCTTCGATTGTGACGCGTTGTTATTGTTTAAATCATCGATTGAATTACGGGCAAATGTAAACAAATTGATCTATTACTGACGGACAATTACAACAATTATCCCAACAATACATTTGTTTTCATCATCGTCATGCTTACCGATATGACGCCCACGGCAGGCCAGTTCTATGGTGCACAGGTACCGACAATGGCAATGAACGTCAAAGCACCAGTAGCAGTCTCTGTAAGTCGACTTCTACTTTTAAAATTTTTTGATCAACGTCAACCACTCAACCCCCAATTTCTAAAGAATGGTTTACCAGTTGTTTAGCCTCTTGTTTCGTTTTTAAAAGTAAAAAGAATGATAACCATTTAAACATTGACTGACATAGGTACCCACAATCAGTAAATATAAACAGATAACACTTTTCGTCCAAAATTTTGAAAATATCGGATTACAATTGAGAAATTCTGTGAGAGAGTTTTTGTTGCTTCTTATAATTAAGCAGTCGCCGAAAAACTTGACTTCTATTGCATATTTCCTGGTGACTGTGCCTCTACGCAATCACCGAATATTATCAAGGTTTTAAAATGGCTTTCACTAAAACATATTTATCTATAATTATTTATTCTATAAAAGGAAAGGTGGTCCTTACAACGCCTCAAAAAAAAAGGAAACATGTAGGCCAGGTGTCCTTGCATATTAGAAGTAACTGTTTGTGCAAATTTTGTAGATACCTGTCTACATACGTTTCTAAAACAATGGAGGTTTTTGTATTCCTCCAATTTTTTAAGAAAAACTTCACCATTATCTGAAGTTTGATTGGCTATGTTTTCACAAATCAATCGTTTTATTGAAAATGACCTTTGGCCGAAACAATTGTTGAGTTTTTCAAGAAAAAAATTAATGAAACATAGCCAACCGAGTGTTCTATTATTATTTTATAATTTTTTGATTCTTCGCCATTTTCTTTAGATTGGCCAGTAGGTACTATTTATATTATAGCTAATGTCCTATTAGATTATTGGATATTTGCTTTGATAATATAACATGTATTGTTTATGCGTGGTTAGAATTAAAATATTTATTGGTAGGTTGGTTTTCTTAGACCAAATTGGTATAATAACAAAATATTGTTGCGTATTCGCGGTAAAGAGAAAAACTCGAGGAGGTAATAAGTTAGAAAATTTTATGGAAACCGCATTTGCACAGGTACCTTATTCAATTCGTTTCGCACGGCCTACTCTGATTATTGCTTGTCGGTTTACAGTATATTTGCAATAGCTGAAAAAATTTGTGTTTTGCCAGCATACAAATTTAAGATGCGGTTTCAATTGTAGACGAAAGAAAGTTGTTTCTCACTGCTGGTAATGTTTTTGCTTGTTCGAATTTTTGTTTGGTCGCGTAAATCAAATAGGCTATCCATGAGAACCAATATAATATTCGAAGCAAATATTATTCCGACCAATACAAAAACCTCAGACTGAGAAATGAAGATAATTTGAAATATTGCGGAACTGTAACTCCTAATAATTAACAAAAACCTATAAACCTACTTGAATAGATGGTATAGGTGTAATTAAATTTTGTAATTTGTATATTAGGGAGTTTCTATCAATGATATTACTTGTGTGATAATGAATCTCGATTTCTACTGAACATTTGCTCGATTCCTCATACCAAAACACTAATTTTGTTTCTTCATTATTAATTTCTGTGATCTCCCAAAAAAAGGATTTCTTATATAATTTGATTTGAAGATTTCATGTTCAATGAGGCTATTACGAAAGTTACAATCCTGGGAACTTTTTGGATCAGACATTGAAGAATGAATCCTCAAGTATTACATAATACAGATATATGAAGAAGCTTTAATCAAAACCAGGTTTTCTTTAGTAAAGAAGTGCTAACTTATCCATCCCAGAAAAAGTAACTACCACAGAAGATACATTGATCAAACTACACCAGAGGGGGTAGTAAAGAAGACACAAAAAACTTCAACGGATATATTAAAAATACTCGACAATTGTTTCAGCTTAATCGGCCATTTTCAAGAGTACAACTATAGTATAGTTAGGCTGAAACAATTTTCGAGTATTTTTAATATATCCGTTGAAGTTTTTTGTGTCTTCTTTACTATCCTCTCTGGTGTAAATCATGCTTTATCAATCATGCACCATCGAAAGTTTAAACTTTATTGATTAAACTACTAAATTAAACAGCTCCATAAACAAGATTAAGCCACAAATATAATCTACTATTGTTTTAAAGTTCTTGATGAAGCATAAGAGTGCGTTGAAGTTTAAACAAAATGAAGTATTTGATTAAAAATCGTCCACTAAGTGTTTCAAATAGGTAGAAGACGAATTATCCATTCCTCGCTATCCTGATCCAATCTAATCCTGAGTAATCCAATCTAGAGTTTCCTCCGTCTCTCGTTACTCCTATTTCTGTTTTTAATGTCTTTAACTAGCCCTCCATGTCTACCATTCTCTATCTCTCATTTCCCTTTCTTGGGTATTTTTATAACTCTACATCTCACACAATTCTCTTTTCCGACGCCAACCATGCACATTTCGCAACCGTATAGAGCCGTGCTCCAAACATACCTACACTTTTAATAATAATTTTCCAAATATTAATAATCTTAATGAGATGGAATTCTGACTTGGATATTGGTGGAACATATTTAAATAATAAGAACAAAATAAACACTTGCTATTTATTTAGTTTTTTCTTATTATTAATAATCGTTTGGGATAACAGAAGTTACTCGACCTCGCCCTATTTATTCCTTGTTTAATTTGCCTACCACTTTTCTATCCTGAGTTATCTTGACTTCCTGTAGATATCGAAAATCGCCAACTTCTTTAATCTTTTATTTCCAATCTTTATATTAACTGTAACCCTATTTTTGCCCCCCTTACACACCTACCAATACTTTTGTCTTACTTTTATTTATTTTTATTCCATACTCTTCCATTATATTTAAGATGTCTCTAACTGGTCCTTGCTATATAATCCATAACTTTAAGCAGTATCCACAGAAGTTTTAAATATTATTGTAACACCCATAAGAATTCCCAATAGCTGACAGTGTTCAATTGTTAATTAAAATTTACATTTTTTAATTCTAAATAATCCCTGGTAGATATTTCTAACAATATTAATTAATCAAACATCAAATTCCAACTGAATTCAGAACGTGCAATTTGAGAAAATCAAATTCATTCTCCAATGTTCAACATGTTTCTCAAACACTTGTTGTTCTCTTGCAACATTTTTGTACATGTATGGGTATTTATTTACCTCTCTCTATGCATCATTTCAGCAAATCCAAATGATTGTTATGTAAGGCATTAGCCGTTGTTGTCGAAATGGCCATCATCTTCAGCTTGTTGTTGTAATCTCCTCGGCCATGCACCTGAATGAGCCTTTTAACTTAAGCTACTTACGAAGAGGGTCGAGGACTCTTGAGTTAAACCGGCGGTGGAATCAATGCCACTGCTGTGTGTGTATACCAAAAAGGCTTTCAGTGGTTCCCCATTGTCATCCGCATTCTTTCCGAAATTGTGTTTAACCATCATCAGTGGTTACTTTTTTTGTTCATTTGAGATGTATGTAGCTAACATAACATAATTTTGATATTTGTTGATGAATGAGCAGAAATAACGGCATTTTAAAATCTGCAAAATTTGGACTAGAAACCAACAGTAAGTCGTTACTTCAGTTTTGTTAATATTTCTGTTTATCTTTAGAACTTACTTTATGGTTCAGGTAATCATGTTTTGATTCAATAAGTTTTGGGAATTTCAAACTTCCTGATGGTTGTGATTGTATTCAAATTTTATTAACTGTTAGTATCTACGTTTTTAAATTTGTTATTACATTCGGTAAAAGAAGTCTCAATTATTAATTGTAATTTTTTTGGAACAAACAATATTCCGTGCGTTACTAAGTAATAAATATTTAATCCAATCCCATATCAATGAGTAATATATTGAGAAAGCGGTCTAGAAGCACCCAGCGTTGTAGTAATAAACTACTTTAAGGTGCTTCATAGAATTTTACGTTTCCAGGCGTTTCGCTGGTTTTCGTGTAGTGGCACCACATCTTCAATGATTACATGGCTAATAGGGCAGAGTCATGACCTATCAACTTAGAAACAATCTGTGCAAGCCGTAAAAGATTAAGAACTCAGGGTTTTGCTAGCAATATTTCGTCTACATTGCCTGTATCCTGATATACTTTTTAAGATTTAATCCGATTCTAACACAAATCAGGAATCTGGCTCTGCGTCTGACACCGTTCCTGAAAAATCTGCCAAAAGTTTTATTGAGGAATTTTTGCGTCATGCTCAAGTAAAAAGCTGTTCCTCCAATGATCATCATATCTTGAATAAAGATAACGAAATGATATTGATCATTGTCATCTCGAAAACACTTAAAATCCTTGCAATGGTTCACTAGTCTTATGGCAATCTGCCTGTCAAGCAATGAATTTTCAAAATTATAAAGAATTCAGTATTTTTAATGCTGTTCTCAATAAGTCGTTTGTTTTCTATTCTAAGGAGACGTTTTAGGTTGGTACTTTAAGAAATATTTACAATATTGATTTTAAATATAATGTTACCATCGATTTTTTTCATTGGATTTCATGGTACCAGAGTTGTGCCAATTTTTTCGGAACCACTACCATAATCAGCGAACTACTACTATACATTTGCTTATGTTATGTTCATTCTTCATTGGTCCTGACATTAACCCTTTATGGGTTGGCATATGTTAAATGGAAGATTTCAAAAGCATTTGCGCTGGTATTAAAGCCGGTTTAGCGGACATATTCGATGACATGTCGGCCATAATCCGACGGATATAAACGTGCATTAGGAGCGTTTATTTTGTCATAATTTCACACTCGAACGACGGGTAACAATAACGAGAACGAAAAAAAAAAGAACATCGGCGACAACCAGCGGTATAGCGTTCTGTTTTGCTGCCTGGTGTCTGTGCATTATCCGACTTTTGTTGAACGAGTGCTCATTGTGTTAGCAATAATGTGTGCGTGTTTGTTGTGAGCCAAAGCACCAAGAGTGCTCTCAGCGGGGAATTTTCTGCTGGATACCATTTTGAAAAATTAGGCAGATTATGCCTATACCTACTATATAATAGCACTTTTGAACGACGTCGTATTATAATTCGTGTGTAATTAGATATACGTAATTATAATTAGTAACAAAAGATGTAAATTAAGTAATACAGTGGCGACTGATTGTATGGGTACCTAATATCATGGATGAAAAGATTGCGCCCACTCATGTATTATAGAAAGGAAAAAATATCTGTGTTTTGTTAATTTTGTGAGATTCGCTTATAATAACGTCAAAATCAAACAGAATGAAGAGTTTTATCTTCGTTGCTCCAAAGATGTGATTATTTCTTTTAAACTTCAATTTCTTATCAAAAAGCATCGGCAAGTAGAAAGGCTCAAGTTCATCTACGTTACAACGTTAAAAGTCCTTTTTCTTCAAGGTGTAACATTTAGATTGTCAATTCAACACTACAAATAAACAAACCACTTTACGATATAATATATGTAGCTCAAGAAATTATGAACAAGAGGAAAAAAATTATACGTACAAGAAAATCAATTGGTGTAGTGTGAAATTAAAGCACTAAAACCCAACACTCCAGTTAGAGGATAACAGCTCGAGTAGCGAAACGCATTCTAGGTTTTAAACCTACTTTGTATTTCGGATTGTAGTGTTTATTTAATGCTATTAAGACTTTCATTTGTCAATTCAACACTACAGATTAACAAACTACTTTACGATATAATGTACAACGACTCAACCCCACTTCTCCCATGTAGGCTGTAGGTGTAAATATTCTGTTGTAAGTTTATAATTTTAGTACACAATATACTCTTGATAATGATCCTTGTGGACCGAAACAATATTGTCGAGTTAGCCAATAAATTAGTGAAACTATCCAACTTGTGTTTTCTTCTAAGTGTTTATTTAGATGATATGTCATTATAAATCAATAAATATCAACCAAAATAAAAAAATTTACTTCTTCGTATGAAATTCAAACTAAAATGACAACAAACACACTATATATCAAATACAATCATTTCAAATTACCATTCTATTCCATACCTATTCCCAAAATTCACTAATTTTTAGATTCAGTAATTTCAATAACCACCCGCTTTTGCAATTTCTCGACAAAAGAGGATATTTTGTCAAATTTTCTTACACAATGCCTTCTAATACCCATCTATCATATATATATATATATGTAGTATAGGAGACGTAGCACAGAAGCATTTTCGAACCTCTGCGTTTACCTTTCTTTAAATTGTCAACCCCCGACCTGTCACGTTTGATCTAATAATGAACATAAATCGGTGCCAGGGTCGTTCCCTCCGAGGTTGTTTACTTCCTCAAGCGAATAAAGAAAATCGGCGAAACTGTAGCTGTGTTCAAGCAGATGCAGAAGGGAAAAAATGGCCCAATTTCTATATAGTCCTACACTATAGATACTGAAACCGTCAGTGTCGACTGCAACACATGCTTTTAACCTGCTACATAATGAAATTTGATACTTGTGTCCTTCGAAATTCGATACGAACCGGCTATAATGTAAGGCTCTATAGCGCAATTCCTTGAACCATATTGTATAATGTTTCTTTTTGAGACCGTTGCGAAATTCGAAAAGATCTGCAGATCTTACCGAAATTTAAAACGTTGTAGGTACCTATAATAAATTATATAAAAAAAAAACGTTACTGTTGGTAATGAGTACATACCTCGAAACAATATTGTCGAGAACAATAATAAAGTTGGTGAAACTTACCATAGTGTGTTTTGTTTAACTAAGGATATTCTAATACGGTCGTCCTAGGGTCATAAATGGGATGTAATAGTGGCTGTGGCTAAAAGCCCAACAACGACATTATTATGTTGCATTACGGTGGAAGTTTACGGTTAAAGTACCATCGACAACGGTACCCATTCGTCGAAATTTGGATGGGATCGACTAGTTCTTACCAATAATTCCTTAATACTCTTAATATTTTTGATAACTCTATGATTATATTCCAAGAAAATGTTGGTATTCCGTTATTTTAATTTATTTTAAATATAAGAACGTAGGCTTGAAGAAATAAGATTCAGGCGATCTAAATCAATTTGATGTCCAACTTTTAATTCTCACGTTAGTTATTTAGCCTTAATTTTAAGTAAGCACTTACAAGGGATGAAACAATATCGTTGAGAGCAATAAAGTTTTAGTGAAACATTCCCAGTGTTTTATTACTCCTAATTTCTTCCTAATTTTGTTAAAGAATATTTCACAATCCATGCGATGCATAATCTATTAATTTTACGAATATACCTTATCTAAACTGTCTCATTTAATGAACCGTTATCTAATAAGTGAAAGTGAAAATGTGATGGTAAATGCTATTTTAAAAATCGACCAAAAACCACATAAAACTTTTATTGGTATGAAATGGATATTACGTACTACAACATAGTAGATATATATAAGTAATAAAGCGTTGTGAATACCAAGTCTATTAAGCTAAATTGGTATTAAACGGGCGGCTCTTCTGAGTAACAGAAAGTGGCGTAATTTATTTGAAATTTTACACAGAATTAACTCCAAAGAGTGGAGTCTTGACCCCCCAGTTTTAATTGAAACATAAACATCTGACATTTCAAACGACGCGCCTCGGCGCGATCCTTCCATCGCGTTGTTTCGTCTTAGTATCTATGTAATGTACCTACATATATTTGTATGGATGTATACAGCCGGCTAGATGAAACTGAGCGCGGCATTCTTTGTGAATGAAACAATATAACGTTTTAAACATTCGATAAACATTACTACTTTATATGCTTTATTAATGGATACCCGTTATTTGTTAATTTATTTCACGGTCAGCTAAATAACTGTAGACGACAAAAATAATGAGAAAATTGTAAAATTTTTGAGGGGAAAACTCGTTTCCTAATATCTCCGAAAATATATATATAATACATATATATAGTAGACAGCCATGAATATAAACCAGAATATATAACATAATCATTGACATTGAAACAGATAATAGTTCCTATCCTAAACCAATCTTCTCATTTCCCTAAAACTAATCCAAGTCTTCCCCTGCCCTTCTTTCGTCCTGTTTCTGCTTCTAATATACTTCTAACTAGCCCTTCGTGTCTCAAAAGGTGTCCTACAATCCTATTGATTGACACGACCCTCTATTCTTTTATTTTTTAATACCTCCTCATTCGTAGCTCATTCTATCGACGACATTTTCACTCATTAGGTCACTTCTTCGGTGAGCCCTCGACAACACTACTGACTGCATATATTTAACATCGATAAAAATATTATCTGTTCTTAACCCAGTGGTAGTAAATAAAATGTTTTGTTATCCTTTAGTCAAAAGGTCAACTTTATTAACCGACATCCAATTCCATTTTCTTTTTAAACTTCAATAACTGTTTAATTGTAAGACAATCTAAAACTGAATAAATTTTCCGTTCTAATTTCATTCTAATCTTTTACACTAATTACGTGTAAGTTGAAACAATTTCCTAAATGATAAAATAATAATTATTCGCGTTTGTACAATCCATCATTCTTCACGAATTTGCTTGCATACTTATTAGAGGTATGAATTAGATATGTTGGTAGATGTAGATTACAACGCTGTGACAGCAAAAATTAATTAAAAGGGAAGCAACACTGACTAAGTATCTAAATGTTATAATTACATACAACAGTAGTATATAATTTGTTAGTTCTTTGCCGCTATTTAAAACTTAAAAAAACATTTACAAACGGAATTTAGTATCAAAGATAACTAACAAACTCACAGATACCAAAACACTAAAAACCACTGAACATCTTTTGATTTACATCTACGTAATATAATACATACTTGTTTTTGTTTGTCCATAAGCTGTGAAACACATCTTAATTTGAATATTGTTATTTGAATATGTTAAGTTATTACCAGTAAATCGCAATCTATTGACGTTTACTGTTAACTGTACTATTTCATATGTTTGACAAGGTCTTATGAAGGTATCTACATGTCCAACTAAATCAACGAAGCAGCTTATGTACCTACAGATATATCAACTTACTTTTAAGCAACAGCTTCGATTCGAAATTCACGTCTGATAGTTTCGATAAATTATTAATACAGTAAATGGCTCAAACCCTAACTTCCAAACACGACATTAAACGTCCGAAGTACTTTTCGGTATAAAGGTTACCTTCTTCAGGAACCAAAGAGGACTAAAAGCTAAAGACAAGTGTAACCAATATAACTCTCAACTGCAATTTTCAGTGAACCTTACAAAATAATATACAACAAATTAAGTTAAACTAAATAGCGGGAATAAGACCTCTGTCACACTGTTAACAGAGCTTAATCTATTTTTATAAATATACATACTTTCAAAACTATCAAGTAGGTAATTACTTCTAATTCCTCTAACTAATTTAACACTGTCAAAATTGATCCTATGATTTTCAGCAAAAATGTGTTGGGTAACACTTAATTTCTCTGTTCTACCAAACCAAGTGTGAGCCAAATGCTCTTTGAATCTGACTTGAATAGAGCGTTCAGTTTGTCCAACATATTTCTTATTACAGTTATTTAAACCAATTTCATATATCGCCGACTTTTCTACAAAATGAAATTTATTCTTATGGTTACTAAGATCGATTTGGAGAAAGTTAAAATTGGAAATGTAGTCTATTCGAAAGCTAAGTTTACGAAAAATACTATCGAGTCCTCAAATAAATTTTGGTCCCTATAATAAACATAGTTTTACTGTTATCTTTTTGAAGAGTTCATGATCTTGAAATGAGAGTCTTAAATTTAAACCTATTAACTAATTTTTCAATTACATTACAATTATAACCATTGCCTTTGGTAATTTTTCTAATGGTACAAAGTTCTTTATGGTACATATCTCTATTTAAAGAAAAATTATGTAACCTATGTACAAGGAAATTAAAACTAGCCATCAATGATTAGAGTCATTGGTTAAAAATTTAGAAGTAATAGGGGGTTTTCTATAAATATCAAATTCTAGCGAATTTTCATTTCTTATAACAAAGCATCCAAAAAAATGATACTTTTCCATCTTTTTCCATTTCAACAAAAAACTAACCAATTTTCACGTTTATTCGTCTAAAACAAACAAGCAAATTGTTTCTCCTGGAGGATACTTATAAACTTTAAGCTGTGTAACACGGAGAGGACATAAATATACACACTTACATACCTATGCACAAAACTTCGTGTTAATATTAATTACTTTCGGGAGCAGCAGTATTTAAAACGGTAAGCAGTGCCCGAGGTAAAAGTGTCATGTAAAGATATTATATTAAGCGGAAGAATCAGCAAGAGCAAAACCATAAAGACGCATTTGACTGAAAGCTAAATTACTAGTAGACTTTTAAATTTTAAATGAGATCAGCTGGTAGGTAAACCTCTTCAGATCTTTTACAGCTGTATATGAAATGTTATATTTACGATAATTGCAAAATGTCAATTAATTTAAATAAGTACAAAAGTAGGCATCTTAAAATTAGAAGTGAAAATGTGAAGAGACGTAACATTTATGTGACGTATTTATGGTTGATGTTGAGGGTTTAAGGTTCAGTAGTGTTTACGTATTTGAAATTTTTTAATTTTTTTAAATTTAATTTTATAAATTATGTATAGAAGTTGGAAGAGTGGTCTATATCTCAAATCAAAGGTCTCATTATTGTCTACAAATGTACAAAGTACTTTTTTGAATTTCTTTTTTGTTAGTCTTTTATTAAAACAAAAAACTTAAACTCCATTTTTGAAATTCTAGACACATAAACATGAGTTACAATTTGTGTTTCGGATAAATGACAGCTTAGGGTATTCTTAATTAATGTACGAAACCCGATTTGTTTTAAACTTTATAGAAATAGAAATATTTTGTTTTTATGGCTTTACTACATTACGCGGATTAAGGTGATTTTTTGGGTGCCATTAAGCAACCACTCGCTATCGAAAGTTTTACATATGGTGAGGATAATACGATACACATATAACCTGGAACCGTATTACTTAAATTTAAAAATTTGCTTATTAAATGCACAGAAATAACAGTATATAATATATATGTTTAACCTTAATAAAAAGAAATGATAATATAATTTTTTTTACTGAAAATCAATCTTGATTATATATTTCAAATACAGGGGCAGTTATACATTGCAAATAAATTTTTCTGTTTGTTACTATGACTAGTTGTGGAAACAAAAAATAGAAAATAAATTAATTTTCTTTTCAGAAATTTTAGATTCGCGGTTTGAGAGAAATTTGCATAAAATACAGATAGCGTGTAAAGACTTGTAGTTTAATTTAGGTTTTATAAATTTGCATGTACCAAACACATTCGTAGTTAGTGATGGTCTCGATTCTTCCGAAACAGTGTTAGAAATTAAAACAAATATCCCTATTCATGACACAATAGTACAAAATCAATAGCTTGTAACGTTAAGCACTTTTAAACTATTACAAATAAAAAATTAAGGGTTTTTTAAAACGCTTATTTTTTTCCTTAATTTAAAAACCTGATCAATGAAATTCATTTAACAATGAAACAAACTACAGTCTCCATTATGAAATATAACCCTAATAAACTATTCCCTTGTTTTTGTTATTTTGATATATTTTGTAAAACTGGTTGCCTAGTTGTAATAGATTTTTTAAAACCACTAATGCATCCCTTTAAGGAGTTTAAAACATTTATCGTTAGCTTATTGGGTTGCGGGGTATAAATCGCTTGGGTTAAATTCAGTAGGCAAGTAAATAAGAAGTCCCAGTGTTTCACATAAAAAATTAAATCAGCGAACGATTCTTTTGATTAATTAATCAATTCTGAAAATCAGTAGGTAGAATTAAGTTGTGTTTTCGTTTAGTATTTAAAACAGAGCCACCCACCTAAGATTAAGATTCTAAATTAGCGTGTGTTTTTTCCTGGTAGTGAAATGGAAACCGAGGTGGTAGGAAATTTTTCTTGTTATACGAACAGCTTGTTGAGTTGACACATCTGGTGACGGGTTTATATTCTTTCTACGAAAGGATGAATGGGCAAACGACAGCGTCGTTGTCACTTTCGACCGCAATCACATTAATAACCTGTACACTAGTTGGTCCTTTTTCGTCGCTTTATCGTTCCGTCGTGCGACGCGGCAGATAGATGTATGTTAGGTAAAACTTCTGTAATACGACATTAGTCCTTGTATGTGTCTAGATACATGACGTGTAAGGTAGTTTGGTTCATATATTTTACGATCCTCCGACACCGAACCCCGCAAATAATAATAATAATAACGGAGGCTCGTAAATTCGAAACAATTTTCTTAATTTAGAACAGCTGCTGTAGTAGAGTGGCGGCTGATTTTTTATTTGCGGCGGTTTTAGGTTATATCATAATTATTACGGATTTGGTCGTAACACGTCAGGAAACATATCTCGCGAAATAATAAAACGAAAGATTTCTGATCTTTTTGTGTGAAGTTTGGTTGCATTTGCATCAAAGTGAAACACAATCGACGTCTTAAAAATCAAATGCAAAAACTAAAGCGTAAAATTTAAAAATAACTTTTTTGAACTGTTCAACTATCTTGATCGTCCTGCTTTTTTCTATTACTAATATTTTATTAATACCTAACAGGCGGGCTGAAAAGTTCGTAGGTAGCATAGAATTTTTTTTTTTTTTATAGAATTTGATTTTATTATTCAATATAGTTCCCTTCGAGGCTGATACAATGATTATAGCAGTCATACAATTTTTCGATACCATTTTTATAATACGATTTGTCTTTAGCCTAAAAATAGGCTTAAGTTTCGGCGATTACCTCTTCATCGGCGCAAAATTTCTGTCCAGCGAGCATGCTCTTGAGGGCCGAGAACAGAAAAAAGTCGTTGCGGGGCAGATCTGGAGAGTACGGTGGATGCGGAAGTAATTCGAAGCCCAATTCATGGAATTTTGCCATCGATTTCATTGATTTGTGACACGGTGCATTGTCTTGATGAAACCGCACTTTTTTTTTCTTCAAATGAGCCCGTTTTTGAGCGATTTCGTCTTTTAAACGCTCCAATAAAGCTACATAATAGTCGCTGTTTATGGTTTTCCCCTTTTTAAAAAAGTAACAGCCTTTTTGGGGCGTCCACTACGTGTATCGTCCTCGGTGCTCATTTCGCCTCGTTTAAATTTAGCAAACCATTTTTCTACGGTTGATTTTCCTGGTGCAAAGTCCGAAGTTCGAATAATGTTTATCAAGCTAAGCCTTGGTTTCAACAGTATTTTTTTTCGCCATAAAGTCAAAAAGCAATGCTTTATTAATACACAAAATTCTTATTTATTCATTTCTTCAAAGTAACAAAAGTTCTTTCACTAAAAATGTTATAACGCAGGTACTAATAGTACAACAGCTGTCAAATTTATACACGCGTCTTTTGAAGGTTAGGGCTAACTAAAAATCGTATGGATTTGATACTAGTAGCGCCATCTATGGGCCTACGAACTTTTCAGCCCGCCTGTTATGTCACTGATGTTCGTCGCTAGAGGGATGGTTTTTGATAGCACATCTCAAACGCTTCTAATTTTTTCTTTTCTGTTGCACCCATCGTCTACGTTTCATGCCCAAACATACAGTTATAACAATACTTTTGGAATTTCTTTTTGTTAAAAGTACTTCGACCAGTCAACCCGGCGCTATCTTTTGTTTTATGTCTCTATCGTCTTTTTCATTCTGAGTTACTTAAAATATCAAAAATCGGCGACTTCTTCTTGTCTTTAATATCTAAGTTTTATATTAGCTATAACCTTACTTTCATCTCTCTTGTATACCAATATTTTGGTAGTTTATCAACGTTAGATGTACCTACATATATTTTTCATCCTACAAAAAAGGAATATTTTTCTTCAATGCTAGACATTTTTTACAGGAAAGCGATAATAAAATAAAATATTTCACAAATATACACAAATTACGATTGATTAAAACATAAAGTACTTTTGCTATGTCTAAACTCTTAAGGGCAACTTCTCCATAGGGTGATACAATAATCAATGCGTAGGCAAAGTGTTACAAATTAGAAACTTATATTTATTATAGCTTAAAGGGGTCTAAAATTATTTTAATGTTGTGTAATGATGTTCTTTTGTCATGTAACCGGATCAAATAAAAATGTGTATCTATCTGTTCATGACATTAAGAACTTGTCCTCATAGGATATGGCATTGCAGACAACAATAATAGCAATCGTTGTTACAAAAAGAAAAGAATAAAAGAAGATTCATCATCAGGTATGATACCTAAACGTGCCACGTAGTTTGTGTAAATGTCAATCATTGTCCCATTGTGTCGTGTTGTTCGGGCTAAATGGGCGCAGCCAACAAATCATGGAAGGATGGTCATACCTTGCTGCAATGCAGTACAGTCGAGAGAAATTGTCACAAAGAGAAATTCAAATTTGACTATTCTAAATCGCATTAACCGTGAAAAGGATCCTTCTTGTGTTAACAGAAAACCCATTTACGTGGAACTTGTCACCCAATGTAGAAAATTTTGTACCAAAAGCTGTAACTACAATTTTCAACATAAATTCAATACCTAGCGTGATTTCATTCAATTTCCTGTAATCATTGTAATGTCGTCTACATTGGACAATGTAGTAAAGCCATAAAAATTTATCTTAAAGAACTCATTTACCTTTTATAAAAACAATTGTACAAGGTTTTGAAACCATTGCATGAAAGATGTCTCCCATAACAGAAGATGAAACGTCTGGTAGACAAATTCAAACAGTAGGAAACTGATGGCCTGTTTCTAAAAAATGATTTGCAAAATTGGAATTATCTTTTAGTAATCTAAATGATCTAAAGTGTTCGTTATAACGAGTTCTAAATGATCTTACAGTTTGGCCTAAGTAAAAGGAATCACATTCTGTAAATTCTAGCTTATAGACTCCAGTTTTTTCAAATTTGTTAGTTTTATCATTTGAATTAAAAAGTATGTGTTTGTCTTAAAATTAACTGTTAGGTTGTTTGCAGATAGAACATTAGCGATTTTTATTGAAATATTACCAAAGTACGTCAATGATATGTATTTGCATTATTTGTTCTTTGTTTATTTTTTACGTATTAAATTTTGAATTGTTCTTGGATCAAAACCATCATTTTTTGCAATTGTTAGAATGATGTTTAGCTCATGTTTTAATTTTTCGTTTGAAAGGGGGACTGAAAAAGCTCTGTATATCATCATAGATTTATATGCTGAAAGTTTGTGTGAAAGAGGGTGATTTGAATTATTATGAATTGTTACGTCTGTGAATGTTGGTTTTCTGTAAATATCAAAATTTATTTTATTATCTGAATATTGTAGGGTAAGGTCAAGAAAATTGATTTTGTTGTTCTGTTCAATTTCTAGCGTAAATTTTATATTGGGGTGAATTGTATTAATAAAATTTAAAAAGGAGTGTAATTATCGGTATTATTCAGTACATTTAATAATTAATGGTACTTCCAAAATATATATAAATACCACTGTACATCTGTTTATATTCATTCAATTTAAATCATTTGTTTGAAAATGACAAACTATTTATCGAAACTATAGTCAAAAGGATTTGTGAATAAAAAAGTGATAAAAACAAAGTAGTGTTTATTCATTTATCGTTAATTGTACAAGGTTTTGAAACCATTGCATGATAGTTATCTGCCATAACAGATGACGAAACGTTTGGTAGACAAATTCAACTTTAGCTAAACCCAAAATGAAATGATGTTGATTTAAAAATTTTACACAAAAATAACAAGATTAAGTAAATAAAGTAGAAGTTCCTAAAGGAAAATTTAACAATTATAAAATTTATTTCTTCCGGACAAATAAATCAACAAAAGAAATACTAAAGGGTGGATTCGACATGTTTTTTTTAATTTTCTTATGAATTACGACAATAAAAAATTCGAAAAAAAAGTAGAAAATGAAAAGGTACATAAACTGTATTTCAGTTAAAATATTAAACGTGGTTGGCTAACAAGACGAAAGAAAAATCGACATTGAAACTGCTGGAAGTAATAAATTATGACAGAACTAATGACGTTTTTGACGCGTCGAACGAATTCGTGTGAGGGAAAATGTCCGGAACGCGGTAAAAGGGAAACGGGGGCTGAACCATAATGAGAGAAGACAAACTGCTACCAGTTCAAATATTTAAGCTGTCTGTCAGTTATTTTTGGGGTAACTTGGGTGTTGTCAGTTTAAAAACGGAATGGCCATGTTCGCCGCGAAGAAAAACATGGGCGAGAAATTCCGAGCAATTTAAATGATTATTAACTACTGAACACCAAAAATGTTTTTAATAATTAAAATTTCAAAAGTGAACCACACTTAAAATACTCATATATAAGTACCGTGAGGATTCTCTTTGTGTAGAAAGAACTAGTGGTATTTATGGTTTGGTTTTGTATTATTGTGGTAACACTGCTCATTTAACTTCTAAACGAAAATAGGATTTAAACTTCATTTGAAGACGGCATCATACATACAAACAGGGGTTAAAACATTTTCTATAATTCTATAAATCACAGAAGTTTTTTTGACTTAAATTAAGACTTTAGAGGCCATCAATGTCATGGCTTTTAGACATCTTTTGTTGTCATAAGGTATATTACAAAAACGGTTTTACGTAAGAAGCTGCAAATCATATATAATATTGTTCACACCCCGCATTTAAACAACAAATTCTAAAAATCATTTTCTATAGGTACATTAGAAAAAAAGCTATAAATAATTTCAAAATTTTTTGAAAAATTTCCTTAAAAATTACGATCTAAAATTTGATCATTACCGATCACTTATTGTATATGTTTAGATAATTAATTTCGGATGGTGACGTTTCCATCACAAATTAAAATATTATACTAAATAAAGAACATTTAGTTCTCAGTCGGAAATTTACCGAAATTACCAGATGTAGATCACAAGATCACACTACAGTAAGCTTCAATAAATTAATTGATATAATATCATCTTACAGGCAGCATATGCCATCTACCGCAATTTTCTGCTAAATATATACCTAATATGAGAAAAGTAGACATGGTCTAAAAATAAAATCCTTTGACTATTCTGGAGACGCAAATATTTTTGACATATTCATATTGTTTTTCCAATTTGTTTTGACCGCTAAACACTTTATTGTTTTACCATAACAAACAACGCAGGGAAAAAAATCCTATACGTGTGCCTTTATGTGTACTAATTAGTTTAACCAATTATTTTTAACTGTTTAGCACGTTTTGTTTTGAAGTAGGTTTTATTTATTCAGAGTTGCGATTTATTTGAAATAGTTCTGATATAATTTTTCACTATATTCTATTCTTTTAACAACCTTAAGTAAAAACAACTAAAATTTCAAAATATAAATATAAATTCAAAAAGGACTAAAATAAAAAAACGCTTGGCTAGTTTCACAAATGTGTTTTTTATTATGTTAGTCCTTCTTGAATTTAAAAATCATGTTTCATCAAGTGCCAAGCGAATCATCATATTTACGTATCAACAAAAACAACTACTCCGAGGGCTAATACCCCTACCTTCATTGAATTACACTGTTGATTCCGATGGACTCCTAGACGAAAATATAACATATTCAAAAAAGAAGGAATTAAAATCCTTATTCGTCTAAATATTAAGATCAAAGATCTCACATTTGAAACGCATTCTACCAAGTAGACACAACGAACCGAAAGCAATATCCCACGACCGGTTTCCACCTATCGGGTCTCATCAGGTTCGATGTGCCTACTTGGTAGGACGCGTTCCAAATATGAGATGTTTGATCTTAATATTTAGACGAATAAGGATTTTAATTCTTTCTTTTTTGAGTAAAATTTCAAAAGTTCTCGGCTTTCGTTTAATATTATTGGAAAATGTTTGCAGTTGATATATCTATTGGTGTTAACACTAGACCAGTGTGGGCATGCACCTTTGCCCATTTTATTTCCTACAAAACCACCTACATAGGCATACCGATGAACTAATGTATTAATAAATAATCCTTGTTCGTTTACGAGATTTTTATGGCTTCAATTTTGTGTGTTGGGTCATATTTTATTTCGAGCTATAATATATACCTACCTATACGAATAACGTTTTCCATTATTGGTTTCGAAATTTCCTGGGATACGCGCACTCTTCATTAGGTAATTTCTCATGCCGTTGGACGCGGCAACGAAACGACTTTCAATAATATTTTTTCATTAGGTAATCATAGAAGTTTCATATAAATTAATCAGCAGCCAAATTATATTCAGCGCCGTTCTTAGAACGATATTATGAAGATTACTGACAAGCGGCATCGGTAAAAAAGAACAAAGCCATACATAAAGATGGTAAGGTCTGCTGCCACACTGCCGATGCCGTGATGGTTACAGAACGGTCACCAATCCCATCACCATCTTCTCAATTTACTCTTCACATCTTTCAACCAGAATAAATTAGTAGGTACGGAAATAAGTAAATTTCGAATATAACAATAATTTTAAGTTGTTCTTTCCCCCGGAAACAGTAAAAAACTGACAGATTTCATAGTAGTGTATGGGACTATTTAATTACTTTTAACAATTTATTTAATAATATATACTCTTATTTATTTTAACAATTGCTTATTTATCGCACTATGTATTTATATCACTCCATTTTTTTCATCAGGTATCTTATATCGTAAGTATTTTGTTCATAATGGAAAATTCTCGATTACTTCCGGAACCTTCTCGTTAATTCCTTTTGTCATGGTCTTGTGTGTGTATGATTTATAACCCTATACCGCTCGTATTAAAAGATGCCGCCACGGTGTTGTATCGATTGCCATCTCAGGCATCTACATTTGGCGATATACTATGACTTTATTGACATTTAGCCAGTGCCTTATTGGAATTTAATAAATTACCAACCAATAACATAATGTTCTTTATTTCCTGTTAATATCTTCACATTCTGTGTAAACTACATACATTTCTAATACAATATAAACTCTTTATAACCAAACTATTTGGTATGAAAAACTTCTTATAACGTAAAAATTACTTGTACATTCTGTAACGAAACAGTCAATCTCTCTAACGAAACAATATGCTACATATGACCTTATAGTGAAAGATAAATTCTATATGACAAGTGAGATATAAAGGGATGTTTGTAATCGTAATACTATCAAAAATCCTTAATCCAAAATAGAAGGTATAATATTTAATAAAAATAAAACCAAAGTAAAAATGTTTGCACTAAATTTAATCGTAAAATTCGACAATTGTTGTTTGTATAAATACTAAAGAATAAGTCTAACAAACAGTGTATTGGTATATAGGTACATCTATAATTCGCTCAGTAGGAGAGGGGATGTTGTCTGTCCTAACTCTAATTGATAATTAACAATATTTATTTTATTGTGGAGGCTTTTCTTTATCTCTAAATTTTCAAACATTTAAATTTTCTTTTATCCTAGTTGAAAAACTCTACCGGTTTGCCCAAATAAATTGCGTCACATGAGTCACAAGCTAATTGATAAACACCATTTTTTTTCCAAAGGAGTTGTTTTCTTTTTATTAGTTACTAATATGGTTCTTAAAGTAAATTTATCATTTTAAAAAACAGTTAAACCTACATTTTGTAATTTGTGTTTATACTTATTACTAACAGATTTTACAAAATGTTAATAAATAAAGTTCTTTTATTAGATTTAATACTAAAATCGTCATGATATAATGATTTTCTAACTAATTTTTGTTTTTTTTGCGAGAATTAATTTGTCAAACAAAGTATTGTTATACCCTTTATTTCTGAAAATATTTTTTATAACATTTAATTCTGTATTGTAATTATTTACTAGTCCTACACAGCGAATTATAGATGTACCTATTTGTACACTATTTCTTATACTTATTCTGTAGTATTTATAATACTCTTGATAATTGGCAATGCCCGAAACAATAGTCGAGTTTTACAATTAAATTTAATGTAAACATTTTTACTTGTGTTTTATTTTTATTATTATACAATGTTTTACAATAAGTGCGCCTTAGAAAATTTAAAAGGCATAATATTTAACATAATACAGTTACCATACAAAAATAGATATAATCACTTTTTAAATTTTATACATCACAGAAAAAAAAATTATTGTTTTGTACGGCCATCTGCATAAATGTCAATACGTCAGTAAAAACCAGTGTTATCGATAAATTGGAGTTAATTTCGACGAACAGCCAATCTGATCGCAATATTTATCGTAAAACCAATCAGTATGTTCAGTAAATTCAATAAAACCGTCACAAGGTAGAAGGTAGGTACCTGGGGAGTAAAAAGCGCGTTTGTCAAATATAATCGCTTGTGTGGCGAGGTTGCCACCAGGACTTCAATTAGTTGAAAATGTCAATAAACGATCGAAATTACATATATGAATTGTACCAGGAGCGAACGAACAATTGCAATTAATAAATTACTAGCAATCGTAGAATCTTTTGAAAATCAAATTTTTGATGATTTAAATTACGTTTTAAAACTGCTTTTGTAATTAATTATAACTCCAACATTAATAAGACCTTTTAAATATTATTACATTACACGCACTGTGCCGTTTTTTATTGGATAACGGATGGAGTAGAGTTTTAAACAAACCTTTCAGATAAACCAACTGAGTGTCTTTAATATTTTCAAATAAAAGAAAGAACTTTTTTGTGTTTCATTCCCACCAACTACGGGCAGTCCCTCCGACTTACACTGTAGTGCAAAGCCGGAGGGTAGGGCGTAAGGCCCTCTTTGCCTTCTTGTAGGAATCGTGGAAATGAATGGGTGGATGGTATGGTTAGGGAGAGAAAGACGAGACGGACGAAATGAAGACAGAAGAGAAATAAAAGATTATCTGTCAAATATTACTGCCGCAGCATTTGCCTAAATGATCCAAGGAAACCACAGAAAACTTGAACCAGAGCAGGAGCAAGACTGGACCCGGGTTCGAACCGGTGACCTCGCGAATGTTAAGCAATGATCTAGAGCACTAGACCACGCCGCTCGGTTTTTCAAATACCTATTATCTACTTTATTAGTGCAGGTTATTCGCTCCTGAATCGTTGTCTGCATGTTTGTAGACTCTGCCACGCCACGCCACGCAAGGAAATATGAAATGGTTTCATGACGACTGGCGTTCACGTAGTAATAAGTTTGATTGGGGTGGTTCGAGCTACCGGACTTGGCGTTTTTACGCTGTAAATAAACAATAATTCAAGAAGGCTAACGAGTTTTCGACGTGGACGGGGATCCGGACTGGAGGTGCACAAATTTATATGCATAACTCGCCCCGGGACGTCATTAATTCTCCGGTTTATGTTCCAGACAAGGACAACAAGCACGAGACCGTGGTCGGACGCTTCTTCTTGCCAAAACCGCGACTGACATGGCCAAAAAAAACCGTTTCCTACCGGGGGCTGAATCTTTTTCGATTTTTATACAGAAATGCTTCTAAACCTCTAAAATATAGTATCACAGTGGAAATACACGCAATACAAGAAGTATATCTTCTGTAGAACTAAACATGTTTTTCGTCTTGAATACAGTGGCCCAAATCATTTTTATTATCATGTGGAATCGATACTGATTAGAGCAACTTGTATAATTACCATAGATTCATTAATTTTCACTTTTGATCATTTCATTCTTTTCTGAATTAAGAATGCCAGATTCTCTTCAATTAGTAGCTTTCAGGAAGCTTTACATTTCGAAGGTGTATCATACATATATAAATATATTTAAATATTTATGCAAATTTTTCAGTTTTCGTTTATACGGAAAATGTGATATTTTTATGTTTTATCGTTGCATCGTTTTGGTGCATATTTTATGAAACATGATAAATAATAAAAATAATATGAAAAGTTTCAACAATGTATTTAAAGAAAAACTCTTACAATTGTTTCGACGAGACCGTCATTATCAAAGTTTGTTTACCTACTCTTTGATAATGACGGTCTCGTCGAAACAATTGTAAGAGTTTTTCTTTAAATACATTGTTGAAACTTTTCATATTATTTTTATTAAATATCCATTGTAAATATATTCGAAATATAGAAAACATCCTCGTTCTTTACTTAATACAATTCCATACATGGTCTTAAAAAAAATTGCTACGTCTCAAGTTTCTTTTCTTTGCCTTTCTTGTTATGAAGAGGGTCCATTCGAAATGTCTCCCGCGGGTCATTGTGGTGGACCTTCCGAATTACCCATTTTCCGGAAGATCTATTTCCGCAACCAATCGCGTTTTCCGAGCACCCTTCAACTTTTTTTATTGGACCTTAGGTACCTCTCCATTTCATCAAATCGGTCACGTTTCCTTCCTTTTTTTGCCCTTCTACTATTGCTAATACATTTTCAAGTATTTAGAGCAATTCTAGGGTTAGTTTGGAAAGGTGAACTTGCGGAAAGAACAATAAATTCCATTGGTATATGGATTTATTATCAATGAAATGAGGATATAAAAAAAGATATATTACAATTTTAAAATCATATTTAAATATAAATATGGAATCAACAGAAACAACTACGCCGAGGGCTAATACCCCTACCGGCATTGAATTACACTGTTGATTCCGATGGATTCTTAGACGAAGATACAACATATTCAAAAAAGAAGGAATTAAAATCCTTATTCGTCTAAATATTAAGATTAAAGATCTCACATTTGGAACGCGTCCTACCAAGTAGGCACAACGAACCGAAAGCCAAATGTGAGATCATTGATCTTAAAATTTAGACGACTAAGGATTTTAATTCCTTCTTTTTTGATATATAAATCATATTTAGTTTATGATTTAAATAATTGCGGTTTCTTCTCCATTTGGCGAGGATTTCTTGTGAAGATGTGAATGAGTAATTCATAAATTCGAGTACGGCTTCTAATAAACAATTAAAAAACAAAATCCAAATCGTTGTCTACTTCAAGGTAACGTCTTCTACTTCCCTACACTATTTTTGAGAACACCCTGTGCCAGATTAGATGTATCTAAGATAAATAAATAGGAGTAGTTAGTAGTCGTCAGTCGGTCTCTCGGTCGGTAGTGACCGTAGCTAGCTAGTAGTTCAATCGATGGTGAAATGAAGCAGTAATTTGCCCCGCCATAGCCGATTAAAAGGTATGATAAAGCATTTTTCTGTTTAGTCCACATTGCTCGCCTTTGTTGTAAACGAATAGTTATTCGAAACGGTAAAATATAATTATATGGCGCGTTCTTTTGAAAATTGTCGGTTTCGTAAATGGCATTTTATCGAACGACTCTGACGCTTCCTGCTGCTCAAGCAAGCATAATTTACATTTTTTCGTTACTATTTTTACACTATACTGAGATAACGAACAACAAGGCTAAATATAAATATCTATTATAGATAATAGTCTTCAATATGTATGCGACGATTCAAAAGTTTTGGAAACAAATTTTCATACAGATGGACGACATCCATCTTTTTATAGACAGTTATCAACATTTACAATTATGCTAGTGTTAATAAATAAATTGTATTATTGTTTATGTTGTGTAGCATATGTATTTTACATAAATATGGAATCAACAGAAACATTTGGCTTTCGGTTCGTAGTGCCTGCTTGATGGAACGCGTTCCAAATGTGGGATCATTGATCCTTAATATTTAAACGAACAAGGATTTTAATGCCTTCTTTTTTGGATATGTGTTTTATGTTGGGTTACTCTTCGCAAATAGTTAGGGATGTAGAATGTTCAAACAGTTTTAGCAAAATGCGAAGATTGGCTCAGGATAGAAAATGGTGGTGGTGCGTATCTTCAAACTTCTTTAACTTCAACTCTACTTGCGAGATTATTATTAATTTTGATTTATCTCTCCCCTAACATGGTTATCCGTCTCGATTTAAAGCTGTAGCTCATTAATCGCTATGGATCTTCAGCAAGATCCTATCCTCAAGTTTTAAAAATTAAATAACAACTCTCTGTTTGAGCCTCAAAATCATTACTTGTTCCAATTCTTACACTAGTCAACACGGATCAGGAAAATGCGACCATCAGAGATGTTATTTCTGACAATTTGTGATAAGTCTGAGTCCAGTAAGTCAGAATTCCTAGATATCCTGATATAAAAACGCAAAAGTGAAGACACTACAACGTGTAGTCAAAGGATAAATTAACCAAGAGAATGTTTAGTATCCGGCTTGTTAGGCTCTCGGTTGTTAGTCCATTTATTGAAAATGACATTTTCGGCCTTTGAGCTATTGGACATCTCGGAATTCTGATGATGGTTTAGAACATCGCAAATATATAAGCCTAATAAAATTTGGAAATTAAAGTCATTCTTGATGTTACCTCAAAATAGGAAAACTACAGACACTGTTGCATTATTTCGGTATAGCGAGATTCATAAGGAACTTATGATAATTACGTTTTGTAATAACTATTATAAAATGATAATGATGATGTAATTCGGCGTATCCCGTGGAGATCGTCGGCAGGGAACTGCCCATTGACCATGTAGTTGTAAGTGGGGTATCTACAATCTAATAAGTACGAAATATTCTGAAACGGTAGCCAGTACCTCCTGCTGGTCACCATTCAACTCCCGTAGAAGTAGTCGATGGATGCGCGCTCCGGTACAAGTTGATTGGTATTATGATGATAGATTGACAAAGAAGCATTTTCATGCCTCGGCCCGGAGTGAGCTAGCTAACCAGTCGACTTGATGAATACACAGTGGTTTCTCACTGTTACACACACATATATGTATATCTACACGTATACATTAATATGAAGGTATACCTTTGCCGGTAGCGATCTTTAATTATTCCATAAAATATTCTAATGGATACGAATATTCAAAAGAGAAAAAAAAATGCCGTTACATCATTGTGGTTCAGTCGTATCCCTCGGCTTTTTATGTAGGTACCTAAGTATCAACTGGACCCCATAGATAAAAATTTACAAATATTTCATTTAATATGTCGTCCTTTATTCTTATAGATACTATACACCCTCCTCTTAGGTTACGATTCAGGAGATTTGTTGATATATTTCTGATACGTTTCTTTCCACACCCTATTTTGAAACCTGCCATTATGTACTTTTTACTTTGCTCCCACCCCCCAAACGATAAAGCCCATCGGAGCTGTATCAGAATTCATTCACGTCAATTTTACTTTAGAAATATATTTGAAATTTGTGTCCATAAACTTCTTGGGCTTTTTCGAAGCATGTGACGATTTCAACAAAATGAAGCAAGTTTTGTCATTTTAATAGACGCTCGCTCATACCATAAATCTTTTGGACTGATTTCGCTCCCTTAAAGTATTTCAAGTTTTGGATTCCTTTGATTCCTGGTTACGTAACAATTGAAATTATTTAACATACGTAAAACTAGGCCTCAACTGTGGTGATCTGTTGCATCCACATAAGGTTGTTACCATTTTATATAAACTCAAAAAACTTTGGCGGTGGTCCTTAAATCAATAAATTTTTGACTACTCTCTAGCCTTCTTCTTTACGTTAGAACGGATATTCCTTTGACAGGTCTTCAACTGTTTTGCCATACCATTGTGGTATAAGTGAATTTGGTTTGTTGGGGTCATAACCGGAGGATTGGGCTTCTGCCTTAGTTTGTTTTCTTCCTTTTTCGGGTTCTGTTTGAAGTGTTGTTTGATTCTTTAAATTTGTCCTTGATTGATATCTTATCCCGTTGCTGGTTTACTAACCTTTCATATCCAATGAATTAGGAACGGAGTCCAGGGAGTTCCGTTTTTTACATAGTTAGTACATAAATCATCGAGGGTTTTATGGGAATCAGATTGAAAGGAATTAGCTTCCATTTGGTCTTTTCTCTCATTATAAGTGTTCATTTTCTTTGATCGGTTCAGTTACACTTTTGTCCGATGGGCCTAATATATGATGACCACTTCTCTTTCTCTATTGTAGGCCGCGTTTGATATTCATAAGTTCGGCCGGTTAATTTGGTACCACATGTCAAAATTAATGGGCCTTTCAAAATATGGATAGCTAATAATAACAGGAGGGTCCGAACGTCCGGATTTTCACCAGGGGCACATTTTGTGCTCCGGTTATTCTCGTCCCTTAGATCAGTTGCTAATGGTTACGACAAAGAAAAACTTACAAACAAATAGACAGAAAAAAAAACATTAAAGCACCAAAAATAATAACATCTAGTTTACAAATACTTTTTAGCGTTCTAATTTAATCAGTAATAATAGGTAGGTACCATTATTAATTTTGTCTTAATTATTGGATAAAATTACTTATTCGTATTTCAAATGGCTGATTGTAGTTTATGTTATTAGCGTTAGGGAAAGGGTCCAATTAAGACCCGCTTGCTTTGACCAGCTTATTAGCAAAAGTGTCAGATGAAGCACAATAAATGCCATAATTAGCCACCAGTCTAACCGTCAGTGACCATTATTGTTTATTATACCGGCGACAAAAATAATCAAATTTTATGTAGATATGAAATAAACGCCAAAGAGTGCGAGCAGTAGTCGAAAACGAGATCGTTACTAACTAAACTTGTTCGTTCATAAAAAAGCAGGTAGCCGGACCTTAACTTCGCTACATCCATAGAAATTACAATATCTACTGGTTGTGATTTCTTTTACTGGAGAAAACTGACTTATAAAAAGCTCCCAAAGACTACCAAGTCCTATTTGAAATTGCGCCAACAAGGTAATATGGTCGTATAGTAATAGTAAAGTAAAATATAGATTAAATAAAAAACGTAGAAAAACAACGAATTATATTTTACCAAAATTTATTTTTAAAGTTCTGTACTTGAAGAGTTAAACGGAACTTTGTCGTTCTAACATCTTAAAGAAATGAGAAATTGACCTGAAATTCACATAAATTTATTATATAAATCCTTGGTCTAGAGCAATGATTCTCAACCTTTCCTTTATTGCGGCACACTTAACGATTTTAAAATTTGTCGGCACACAAAGAAAAAGATCAGTTTAAAAATATTTACTTATCTGTGATACACTGCGTAAAATAGTTTATGATAATAATTTTAAATGTGTGAAATAAAATAATATGTACCTACTACAAAAATAACAGTACGTTTATGAAGGGATTAATTACAAGTTAATAATAAGAATACTTTTAATGAGAAATTTGAGCTTCATGTTTTTTGATAATTTCTTTATATTTGGTCGTAAAAATGACAATGCTACTCTCATATCGTCTTCTACATTTAACAATCTTGATCTTTTTTAGTTTTAATGTTAGTTAATGCTGAAAATTCGAATTCATACAAATAAGATGTGAAAAATTGTAGTAATATGTTTAAAGCTTTTTTGACTATCATTGGATAATCGCATCTAATGTTAATCCAAAATGAATTAACTGATTCATCTGAATGTTTTAAAATTAAATCTCGATTATTGGAAAACAAAATGAGTTCTTCCTCTTCATTCAAAGTTAAGTCAAATACAGAAGTATCCGTTATGAGAAATGGATTATTGGCCTTTATTCTTCCATAAAGTTATTTATTTTTGGAATCCCATCAGCTTGTCGGTTGAGTTTAAGATATTTTCATTAGGCCCTTATATACTTGAATTTATGATAAGTAAGCTAGTTTAGTGCATCATATTTTATCTTCCAACAAATGAACAAATTATTCATAATTTTTATTTTGTTAAAAAAACATTTTCATTTCGTCTTTTAATTCCAGCACAGGAAATAAAACTCTTCCTCTGGACAACCACCTTACTTCCGTATACAGTAACAAGAATTCTTACTTGGCTTTCATAGCTAGGAATAATCTACTAAATAAGCGACTTTTTAATGGTCTTGATTTTATATAAGTAACCATTTTAACACATTGTTCCAGAAATTTTTCAATTCCGATGACAAATATTTTGTAACAAGTGCTTCTCGATGCAAAAAACAATCGGTAACTAATATATATCCATCCCCATTCAGTTCTTTAACATGTGCTATACATCTTTTTACATGTCCAGTCATAGCTGGAGCACCATCTGTACAAATGCCAATACATGACTTCCACGAATCTTTAATTTCTTTAATATGAACTAATTATATCAAAAATATGTTTGCCAGTTGTAAAATTAGGTAACTCCCGACAACATAAAAATTGATGAATTATGTCATTTTCCTGAATAAATCTAACGAATGCAATTAATTGAGTTTTTTTGTAATATCTTGCTGAATATACTGCGACATATCTTTAATTCTGCAATACGGCTGCAGCAACGCTCTTTTCGCCACTATGTAAAACGCCTTACTATAAACGCATGCATTTATTCCTATTGGTTTGAATAAAACGCCATGCTCTCCTCTGCGCTCTCCCTATGTTCGCCGCTTCACTATAACCCGGCACTAAGAAAGAACGCGTTGCAAAACAAATAATGAGATAATTTAATTTTTTTAAGGATTTAAATATCTATTCCTGTTAAAAATATTTTTCTTTTTAAATCATATTATTTAATAATATTAACATTATTATATATCTAAAATTTGGCGGCACACTTTTAGAATTTCGGGGCACACAAAAGTGCCGCGGCACAGTGGTTGAGAATCACTGGTCTAGAAACAAAAATCGTATTTAAAGTTGGAAAAGACTTTATTTACACAAGGGTACCATATATGCACTTAGGGGGCAAAAACCAATTAATTTTATACATAATGAATAAAAAACACTTGTTTGAATTTCATAGTTCATTGTTTATCACTTAACAATATTGTTTCGCTACACTGTAGCAAACTGAAGTCAACAATTCTCTATTAATAAATTTATTTAATTTCCCACCCCCTCCTGGAACGCTTTGAATATAAGCAACGAATATTTGTAATAGCATAAGTTTAGATATAACTTCCGAAGAAGCTACAGTATAGCGAAACGATATTGTCAAGTGATAAACAATAAACTGTGAAATTCGAAAAAGTGTTTTTTATTCATTAAGTATATAATGGAATTTCAACAAGTATCAGTAGACAAAATCAATTCAATTAATTTTACCTGGTCCAAGTTTTCTGTGGTTTCCTTGTATCATTTAGGTAAATGCTGGAGCAGTAATATTCCATAGATAATCATTCACTTTTCCTCTGTCTTCATTTCGTCCGTCTCATCTTTCTCTCCCTAACCTCACCCCTCACCCATTGCCACGATTCCTGCAAGGAGGCTGAAGAGGCCTTACGCCCTACCCTCCGGCTTTACACTACAGTGTAGGTCGGAGGCACTGCCCGCCCACCAGCACGAGTAGCTGGTGGGAATGAAACACAAAAAAGAAAAAGAAAAGAAAAAGGACCTTTCACGCACTAAGCACATTCATCCGCCTGTCCATTTATTACAATTCTATTCTCAGAGAATAAAAATCACCTTTTACCATTTATAAGTATAATATCCCTGTTAGTACATTGCCTTTCGGTTATGAGCCTATCTTTAATATTTTCTTCTTCATTGGGTTGACAATCAGTTTTTTATCTCATAAAATTTAAATACATGTACGTTCTAGAATGGCTGTTAAATAGTTTAGATCAATACTTTATCCCCTACTTCCTTTTTTATCAAAACGGCGATGTGATCGTGACATTTCCCGGCCGTCATTTGTCACCCTCTTCCATTTTCCAGTAAACAAACAAACTGGTCCGTTTATTACACTCATGTTCACATTGTCACACAGACACACACTCATATACACAACCTGATGCATGTCAACAATGGTTTGAAAGCGGATTATGTTGAGAAGAGAGCCATGAATTGTCCTTTTCGGTCTCTGCAAAATGGATAACGTGTCATGGACCATGAGAATATAACTAAGCGCCTGGCTGTTTGCTGCTCATTCTCTATTTGTCTGTCTCTTTCTTTCAGTCGATCGTTCGCTTTTTGTCTTTCTCTATGTTATGCATGTATAAAGTCTACCTGTGGCCGGTCGAAAAATCACCAGATAAATCAGGGCAGGAGCCACAGACCATCCAACCAGCAGCTCAACCGTAAATTTCGTCGCCGGATTTATGAATTGTTGTTTACGCTGTCAGCGGGAGTGTGTTCTACATTCGAAAATAACATAAACACTCGCTCACTCTCTCTATGAACAGTTCTTGTGAAAAACGACATGTCTGAATAATAAAACAAAGGACAAAAACGTCGAACGAATAATATTTGGTAACCTGTAACACATGGCGTATCATATTGACTGAAACAAAAAACTTTTTTGTGTTTAATTCCCACCAGTTACTCGTGCTGGTGGGCGGGCAGTCTCTCCGACCTACACTGTAGTGCAAAGCCGGAGGGTAGGGCGTAAGTCCCTCTTCAGCCTCCTTGCAGGAATCGTGGGAATGGGTGGGTGGTGTGGTTAGGGAGAAAATAATGAGACGGACGAAATGAAAACAGAAGAGAAGTGAAAGATTATCTGTAGAATATTAGTTTCCCTATGCATTTGCCTAAATGATCCAAGGAAACCACAGAAAACTTGGACCAGAGCAGTCGGACACGGAATCGAACCGGTGATCTCTCGAATGCTAAGTAATTATCTAGAGCATTAGACCACGCATATATTGGATTCCAAAGGAGATTTTGTGAGTTTATTTCGACAAAATTTAGAGTTTGTCCTCAACCAGATATTAAAAATTGGTAAATGGAAATAAAAAGGATAAAATCAAATATTTCTCAATAACAAGGTGCTGGTAACTTACGATCCAGAAAACGAATCGGACTTTAATAAACCTTACATTTGATACGAATTAAACCACTTATAAGGACAACACCGATGTATTTTCCACTTTTAAACTTCGTCTTTAATAAAGTACACGAATGTAGCGACACCTAGCCGAAAAAACCTTCCACCAAATTTACTGTGAGACTTAAATTGGTTACTTTTTTGTAATCAATTTTAAATTAATTTAGATAATGTTTAAAAATTTTAGACCATTAGAATTAAAAACCTCGACAAAATTATAATTAAAAAAACTATGCGTTGTCTTTACTATGACAAGATCTGTCTTTCCACACTGGATTTTTTACTCCAATATTTTGAGTATTTATTTATAATCGGTTTGTCGGTAGATAGTTTTTTTTTCCGGCTTTGATTATAACTCGTGAGAAATAGACAAATCATAAACATTATAATCTTCCAAAATATTTGCTGTTTGTCACGTACCATTTATTGCTAGTTACTAACCAAAATTTCCATTAGATGCATCCCTTGTGGGTACAATGACCGTATACCTGAGGGTTGCGACGTGGCTGACTAACTATCATATTGACTACTAAGTTTTGTATATATTTAATTTTAAGTAAAATTTAGACAGTTTTCGTATAGACTCGCTGGAATCTACACGTATTACATAAGACTCGTTATTAAGCAATTTTTATCTATATTTTACAAATAATCGTTATCTACCTATTTTAATTAATATTAATTGTAGTTATGTTTGCATATAATTCAGTTTATATTAAATGTAGTTATCGGAGTTATAAATTACGATAAATTTACGTGGTTTTATTTCATGTGGTACATACTACACCCTGTTGGTTAAAAAAAACCACAAAACATGGTTTTAGTAGAATCCCTCAAACCAAGCCTATTTTGCCTGTACACCGTTAAGCTTTTGTACATTGACGAGACAACATACCACAATACTGTTATAGCGACTTCTGATTTTAAGGAAGTGACATTGAGGATAACGCGCGAAACCTTCGTAGTAAACAAATTCCTTATAGAGAAAAGTACAAAAAAAGATGATTATGTATGTAGGTATGTGTTTTATAATTACAGTAAATGCGTCCGTCTCCTGTGGCGCGATGATGGCGCGCGTGATGATGATGATAGAAGAAGAAGAAGAAGTTGAAGGCGAGAAAGACCTTTTGGTGCTACCCGTGCGTCTTTTAGTGCACGACTACCGACTGACCAAAGCTCGCGGTCGGTCTCAGAACGTACCGGCTTTAATCAAAAGCACTAATGAAATGTTGGCGCCTAGCAGTCGCTCAACAGTAATACACTCACTCAACGACGACGACGACGATGAGAGAAAGAACTGCTACTCACGAGGTGCCGTCATTATTATTGTGTTCTGTGAGAGGGAACAATACAAAACAAAAAAAAAACAAACGAACAAAAACAGAATAGTGACGATATATGTTAATGTGAGCTCTGCGCTGGTGACTGACTACGGTCAGAACTGCAAAGTTGCATGTCCTCGACTTTTATATGTGAAACTATCGCTTCTGTTAACGTTTACGAGACTCTTAAAGGAATTTGACATATTCATGAACATATAAATCTTGACGTAATCCTAGATTCCGTACGGTTACTGTTAACTGTGCTATTTGAATGTTTGACAAGGCCTTACGAAGGTATAGACTTGATAAACTGAATTCACGTCGCAGCTCATATTATGTCATACGCTCGCATACCAATTAATAAAACAACATTTTACTTCTTGGCCAAAAATTTATCGAAATTACCAGATACGAATTGCGATTTCGAAATTATTACCCTTAGGTAGCGTTGAGGTTTCGGTGTGGTCAGTAATTTATCGAAACTACCTGTGGTGTGCTCTTGAGATCTAATGAAATCGAAATCCCAATCTGCATCTGGTAAATGCAACAAATTTCTGAGTGAATATTAAATGTACTTTTACAAATAATAAATATAGACGCAAGTGAAGCAAGTATAAAATTTCAGAAAGTATATTTCTTTTGTAGGATTGTTCTTTATTTCGCTTTTTTTTTAGTGTTTTTTGGTTATTAATTCCATGTTTTCGTAAACAACTTGGCCGTTGATCTCCTTCCTGCCCGCATACATACATTTACACACGCGGTGCTGGATTTTCCGCCGTCTCCTTAATTACGTTCGAAGTGGCCTTTTGTTTTAGCACGATCATCTTGCATGTCAAAAATTAATCTACAGATCCGCGGCGGCCTCTCTTTTCCTTGAGACGTCTGAACTTTGATTAACCTTTCGAGTTGGCGTCAAGGGACGAGGCGCGGCGGGCGGGAAGGGGGGGGGGAGATGGAAAGAGTAAGAAGACAAAAACAAAACAAAAACACATCAAAAGGGGAAAATGGAAGAAGATGACAATATGATAAGAAAAGGAGAAAACGCGTCATACTTGTGGTGTATAGACTAATGGAGTGCATTAAAAATCTGGATTAATAATGTCGAAAATGAGCGAGCAACAGAGAAGGACGTAGAGTGTGGTAGGAAGAGAGAAAGAGACGGTCGGCAGATCGTGTCAGTTGCTAATAAAAATGAGTAATAATCGGAACCTTTTGAAGGTTGGATCGGAACTCGTAGATCGTATCGTTAATAGACGAGACAGCATAGCCAACTACCTGATAGGCGCATCGCATCGAACAATCCGGTGGTGTGATAATGCGATCGTTACAATGCGATAACGCGTTTCTATGCCGTTTTTGACAAATTAATTTAGAATGTCTAACAAAAGATCTGCAACTCACAGGCGCCACTTGAAAAAAAAAACCATACGGTTAATTGAAACATCTACTCCACTAAACTAAGTGTAGGCAGTTAAAATAGAAAAAAAAACTCCAGGCGGAAATGTTAAAAGAAATTCCCAAGGTTTAATTATTACACTACTTAAATTTCATTTTAAAACAGTGGCATAGATACCACAATAACCAAAATGAATCTTATTAATCCTATTATCAAATCCCGAATAACTGTATACAATTGTAAGGATTATTAGATATATAGATTTTATATATAAACTGATTTGTAAAATTTTGTTCCAGGAACACCCCAGCCTCCGAGGCACCCCCTTGGCCATGTTGGCGGCCCAATGTAACAAACTGTCCAACAAGTCGCCACCTCCTTTGGCAGACGCCGCTGTGGGAAAAGGTTTCCATCCCTGGAAGAAGAGTCCTCAAGGAGCCGCGTCTCCCAACCAAGCCACAACCGGAATATCCGTAGCGAGTTCCCTTGCTCAAAGGTCCTCCGCCTCCTCAAACAGTACTTACTCCAGTCGACCCGTGATGACGTCGTGCTCAAACGTTCCCACCACGTCCTCTTACGGTAGCGACCTCTATTTCCCGGGCGCCACCTCACAACCCAGCGTATCCGAAAACTCCCACATCCACCATCATCAGAGTGCCTTACTGGGCAAAGTTGACGGGGCGACGTCGGCACATCACGCAGCTCTAGGATCCGTATATTCGCGACATCCTTACGAATCGTGGCCGTTCAACACCATGTCCAGCGCGGGGCACCACGGTGCTATCAAAGCCGATCCCGTCACTTCAGCAAACGCGTGGTGGGACGTGCATTCTGCAACGGCAGGGAGTTGGTTGGATATGAGCGGGGCTGGTATGCATGCCCAAATGGCCGCGGCAAATTATGCTTCGTCCGATTATTCTACCTTGACCCATTCCCTGGCCGCCTCAAATCATCTTCTGTCCTCTGGCCAACACCTTCTTCAAGACACTTACAAATCGATGTTGCCAGGTGCTCAATCGGTCGGGGCGTCCTTCGGTCTCCATCACACGGGCTCGGCATCTTCACCGACGTCGGCAGCTACGTCACTCCCTACCCAGGTTCCATCTCCTCGATCTCAACGAAGATATACCGGTCGCGCCACTTGCGACTGTCCGAATTGTCAGGAAGCCGAACGTCTCGGACCTGCCGGTGTCCACCTTAGGAAGAAGAACATCCACAGTTGTCATATACCCGGTTGCGGAAAGGTTTACGGTAAAACGTCCCATTTGAAGGCTCACCTTCGGTGGCATACTGGTGAGCGACCGTTCGTGTGCAATTGGTTATTTTGCGGGAAGAGGTTCACGAGGTCCGACGAGTTACAGCGTCACCTGAGGACGCATACGGGAGAGAAAAGGTTCGCGTGTCCGATTTGTAATAAACGCTTTATGAGGTCCGACCACCTAGCGAAACATGTGAAAACACACAATGGCAATGGCAAAAAGGGCAGCTCGGAATCATGCAGCGACTCTGAAGAGAACAGTCAGAGCGATCTTACAAACAACGTCAATTCCCCGGCATCGATTAACCACACGCCACCCCCTTCTGCGCCAATCGGTAGTATGGATATGGTGACCGGGTTAGATGTTAAACCGCCGGGATTGGTTTGAGGCCACTGGGGCCCGAAGCTGCTCTACCCCAGTGAAAGCGCCTGGTGGCCCCCGATATAACGGAGTGATTTTTGTACATAAATTAGGAACACTTTAATTCAAGAATAATATTTATGTGCTAAAGTCCCGAAGCTGTTTCCCGCTTTTTTTTGTTGATTGAATATATGTTTACAACCCATGGTTCAAATGCTTTAAATGGTGGTAAAAAATAATAAAAAGAAAAACAATACGATACGATAATAAATTGTTGGGAAACAGTTGGACGGATGTTGTTTATTAGTCATACAGTTGAGATGTATAAAGGTTTGTACATATTATCCTCGTGGGCTTACACGGTATAATCTATGTCGTCTGTAAATAATTGTGCGAATAAATGAAATGAAATGAAATAAAATATTACATTACATATATAAGCATCGGTTTCTTCAATAAAAACGTGTTTATAAGTATATTTTCAGTGAATATGACCGACGCGACGAAAACAAATGACAACATGAACAGAACCGTACATATTATAAATATAATAATATATAAATATATATTTTAAAGTTTATCCGATTATAAAAATGTCGCTCGCTGCAATTTCGCTTTTACAATTCATGTTTCTCAGCTAGCCAAAAGTCTGTACTATTATAAATTGTACCAATTTGTAAATTAATCGAGCTTTTGTGAAAAAAATATATAAATTTTTGATTTTCACATTGACGCTTTTCATTTACTACAATTCAACGAAGCCAATGACAAGAAATCCTAAAAGTAAATGTGGTAAGTATAAGAACAAAAATATTATAATTATTTAGTTATATTACATATATAAACAAATTAAACAATTTAAATTATTCATCTCTTTCACCTTAAATAATTTTTAAGCTTAACACAAATTGAAATCAATAGCGTATCTGCTGACTAAAAAATTTTTTATAAAATTTAAACAAAAAATAAAAAAAATCTTTAGAAAGGTTTTGAAATAGTGGTATCTTCCAAATTAATAAAAGCAGCATAAAAATGTTTAACTTTAAATCAAAAATACGTTTACCAAATATCAACAAAAGTTACGTACCATCTATTTATAATTTTGTTTTAAACATACAGTATTATTATTAATTAGTAATTTTGAAAACACACAGTTGATAACTTCCACAATTTATTAAATAAACTTGACACGTGTTTCGCCAACATTGTGACTTCTTCAAAAGTACAAAATCTACTTAAAACTACCTAAGACTAGATGTCTATAAATAGGGTGGTGCATCTTCATTAGAGTGAGGAAAAAGATTTAATAGTGGTGAGAGGTTTATATCTACTTGGTCATTAAGTAATATGTCTGTATTTTTATATTTGTTAATTTATTTAGATTCTAATAGTGTAAGTTTTAAACTTTTATTTTCAATGTGTAAAATTTTCAGATCTAAATTAAATATATGGTTATCATCTAGCATAGTTAGAATGGATTGTTTTGTTTCTATATGATCTAAAATGTTCGTTCAAACGAATTCTAAAATTTCTTCCCATCTGACCTATATAAATTTTTGAACAAGAACTATTAAATCTTTTCCCTCACTCTAAGGAAGATGCACCACCCTATTTATAGACATCTACTCTTAGGTAGTTTTAAGTAGATTTTGTACTTCTGAAGAAGCCACAGTGTTGGCGAAACACGTGTTAAGTTTATTTAATAAATTGTGGAAGTTATCAACTGTGTATTTATTTCAATATGTTAGACTTCCATCAAGTATCCGCTAATTCAATACAATTTAGTAAATTTGAGTTTAATACCATTTTTTAACATAGATAAATAATAATATTAATATAAATAAAATAAATTTCGAATCAAAAAGATCAATTTTATCAAACGTTAACTGTTATTATAAAACGAGTTTAAAACTAGATTGTATTTAAAGTTACCCTCAGAATAATTACATAAAATAATGACTTATGGTACGATATTTCACCATCGGTCAAATGCAGATGACAAAATGACGTAATGCGAGACATTTCGCGGCGAATCATTAATGTGAATGGCACCAAGCAAGCAAGCAAGCAAGAAGAAGGAAGGATTTGACAAAATAGAAGATAATCATGCAGTCGCTAACTATTTGACTTCGACCGCCACAATTTTAACCCTAGTTAGAGTTGGGGTGCCTTTATGGCAGCGAATAAATTATCAAAAGGGTCTTTATACAAGTCCGATAATCATAGCCTAAATAGGGGAGCTGAATGGCAAATTTCATTGAATTATCCATTGACAGTAACGTAAATAACCTCCGAAAATTTATTAAGCAACGCCAGATCCACCAACAATTCTTGATACTTTTGACAACTTCTATAGTACAAGGTCTGGTCTAAAAGAATATTGACTTATTATATATTAAAGCTACCGTTCATTAGTCTGAAGGCTGGTAGGACTGGGTACGTACCAAGAGAGTCATTCCTATCCTAAACCCATCATCGCATTTCTCGAAAACTAGAACATTCGGTATCCCTAATAACTATTTGCATATAAATAAAGAAACACCAATCTGTTTAACCGTTTTTGTGAATCAGCCCATGAAGGTGAAATAGGGGACGAATTATTGTATGTATAAGTCCGAGAAATGCGAAAAATGTGGGGATGGGATGCTTTAAAGGCTCCTGATGGTCTGATCCCATGCGATCGAGGACGAAACGTCGACAATTGACATTTTAAATCGATGTAAACCATGAATCATGAATTTTACTCGCAATTATTTACATTATCATAACTATTATGAATATTATTCATATCGACGGTTTTAAGAAGACTTAAATTACAAAATTTCTTCAGTATATCCCATTCAGATAATGTTATCGAGAGGTGGAGTATCCAAATTATTTTTGTAGTACCACGAAGGGTCAAAATGTACGTTTGATTATAGTCTATAATTAAGTACATCCCGCTATAAACAGTCTACCTGACAATTTCTAAGAATATTAAAGAACGTATCATACGAGGATGGATCAAATATAAACCAGCTTTTGTTCATAAAACATTTACTTTGAAAAGTTTCACAAAAACACAAATTTCTCTATTTTTCGACATATCCCCCTTGTCTATACATTATTCCCAACGCATTGGTAGTTTTTTCATCCCGTTTTCATAAAAAAAAGCAGGGCGGGGGTCTATCCAGTTGCGCAAAAACGCCTCCACCTGTTCATCGGTCTGAAATAGCTCGTCTCCTAGTGATTCGTGATTCTATGAGGGCCTCAAACATGTGGAAATTACAAGGGGATAGGTCTGGGCTATATGGAGGGTGTTCCAGCTGAGTCCAGTGTATTTCACCGATTTGGGCTTGCGTTAAAGCTGCGGAATGAAGCCTAGCGTTATCGTGCAAGAGCAACACGCCACGAATGGGGCGATAAGTTCAGAAAGAAGAACAACCACCTTCTTGTTAACACATCCAAGGAAGTAGTTTAAATATACAGATTAAAAGCTTAGCATACTTATTGTGTAAAATCTGGTTATAATGACAATTTACTGATTTGCGGATCAAATCAGAGGAGATTAAGTAGACATAAACCGCTTTGGCGTGATCAACTGTATTGGAGAGCAGCTACATTTTAATTTAATGATAAACTAATCTATTTATCTGTTACTAATGGTACAGGGAGATTGTGTAATACAGAAATACAATTCATAATCAATTTATCTGATCGAACAGTTGCGAGGGCGAGTTATATTTGTATTCATCAAGCTGTCGGCCGTTTGTTTCAATTTACCTTTTCAAATTGATAACTACCTTTTAATCTTTTGATAGTAATAGAATTTTTAATCAAAATTTTATGAAAAGCTTGTCCTTTATAAAACAAGAATAGTATGTCGCTGTTGGAGTAAATTGCGTAAATCTTTACAATATGTGGATAGGCAGACAATTCAACAAATACTAGCAATTATACAAAAACATAAATACTACTAATGTTTGTAGTAACTATGTACAATAAAATTATATAGATTTAACTACAATCAAGGGCGGCGAAGCGTAATTTCGTTTGGTGGGCAGGATGTATGTTATTACTAAAACTAATACTTGCGTAATTTGTTCTGAATTAATCTAACGCATTTTTTTTAATAAACATAAAAGTTTTTATTCTTACATAACTACACTATTCAATAAATAAGTCTAATAACTTAGTTCAGCAGACTTTATCTTCAAAAAATAGGTCCTGGCCCTTTTTTAATGTACTACAGTGACCTAAAAACTAAACTTTTTTGTGTTTCATTCCCACCAGTTGTCTTGCTGGTGGGCGGGCAGTCCCTTCGATCTACATTAGTAGTGCAAAGCCGGAGGGTAGGGCGTAAGGCCCTCTTCAGCCTCCTTTCAAGAATCGTGAGAATGGGTGGGTGGTGTGGTTAAGAAGAGAAATATGAGACGGACGAAATGAAGACAGAAGAGAAGTGGAAGATTATCTGTAGAATATTACCATTAGAGTGTAGAGGAATTTATGAACGCTTTTACACGTGTTGGTACAGTCCAACCTGAACCAACGAAAAGTAGTAATTTTGCAGCGATTAATTATCGAATAATTCCCACAGTTTGCTAGTAACAATTTATTCTGTTTTATTTAAACGGATTTTTGAGCGATTAAATAGCGAATAATTCTCACAGCTTATTGGTAACAATTTATTCTGATTTATTTACACTTTGTGTGTTATAAACTATAATGATCAATTTCTCGCAGAGGGAATATTTTGGAAAACGGAGACCTGCCGGATTTTGCAGCGATTAATTAGCGAATAAATCTGGTATAGAGGTTTTTTAATTTTCATGCTTTTTTTAATTTTTTTCTGATGTGGCAATGCCAGCTTAATATTTTTCGAAAATGGCAAAAACGAAAAAATTACTTTTTGCGCAATTAAAAAGCGAAAAATTACCGTATGTTACTGATAAGCTTGTGTTAAAGTGGCGATGCCACCTTGACAGACCTTTAAAGTGCAGCTTTTCACACAATGAACTAAAAACAATTTATTAACTGTGTGGACGGACTTCAAAGCACAAACAGATAAGAAAATCCAAAAACCACTAACTTCTGTTTGGAATTATGACGCGACAAACTCGGTATCGATTAACACATTGTCTCTTTATGATGATACGGAGGTACCCACGAGGTATATTAAGGGTTCGCTCGATTCGGTCGATGTTAACGATGAACACAGCAAAATCTGTTCAAATTAATCAGCATGATGTTTGATGCTGCTTCTCGTGGTAGTAAAAGGAACGGTGGCCGAACGGTGATGACTTGCACGGTTCAAAAGTGCCGACCACTCGGACGATGGTGTGCGTGAATGTTCAAATATATATAGTCCATCCGTCTGTCTGTCTGTCCGTCCGTCCGTCGTTGGGTCGGTCGGATGGCGTTCCGTTCGCATCGTCGGACCAAGTGTATGCTGCCAATTAAGCCTTCCGATCCGGTGTTGGTGTTCATTATGCTATTATGTCTTTGTTGTACTATCGCCCTGATCCGATAGAAGACATGGCATGGTTGGCTCTCACCTCCGTCGCTTTTGCCGATGTATGTCTCGAGAAAAGAGAAGATAGAAAAGACTTCTGATTGAAAGGAATTGTTGCGTGCCTCTGTATATGGATCTCTCCTCTCTTCTCATCAGAGGACTCATTTGCTATGTTACATTGTAAAAAATCACAAATTAAAAAATTATGTGGAGACCGTTTGTTATCGTTACTGTAATAATGATGAGAATCAAATAAAACAAAACCAATAACAGAAATATGTTGTAAATATAAATATGGAATCAACAGAAACAACTACTCCGAGGGCTTACACTGTTGATTCCGATGGACTCCTAGACTAAAATATAACATATAAAAAGAAGGAATTAAAATTAATTCAATGCCGGTAGGAGTATTAGCCCTCGGAGTAGTTGTTTCTGTTGATTCCATATTTATATTTATATTTATAATACAGCCTGTAAAGGCCTTTCTGCCAGCGCCTACCTGATGAGACCCGACAGGTCGAAACCGGTCGTGGGTATGGCTTTCGGTTCGTTGTGCCTACTTGGTAGGACGCGTTCAAAATGTGAGATCTTTGATCTTAGTATTTAGACAAATAAGGATTTTAATTCCTTCTTTTTTGAATAAGAAATATGTTGAATTATTGCACCAATGAATCAAAATAACCCACGTAAGTAACACCCTGTGGCGGTCGATACACCCTGTATATACGATTCCATGTTCAAATTGTTTTGTATAAATATTCTTTTGTATTATATATTTTTGTGTATCTATGTAAATTTTTCTTAACATTATCTTCTAAAGCTTTTGTATTCTGTCCATCTGTGCCAATAACTTTTATTACTGTACTACTATACCTATAATCCCGGCTAACATTTCAACTTCATGTACATGTCGTTGCTCTATTTCGTCATATTTCTGGTCTCAAAATTTTCCATGCATTCGTACTTCTCTATTGGCACCCAACTCTTATCTACTACTTTTTCTCTTAGCTCACAGTTTCGATTTCATTCTTCTTTTCCCTCTGAGAGTAATCAGTTCTTATCTTACTTCTCTTACATTGTTGTTGTTAATTGTGTAAATATATGTTGATTGTTGCGTTATTGTTATTTAGTGTTTAATTGGTTTCTACAGAGAAACCATCACACAAAAACCCATGAGGTCATTCTAAATCAAATTTGATAGCTCAAACCCCAACGCCAAAACACGACACAAAATGTCCGAAGCACTTTTCGGTAGTAATAAATAAAGTTACCTTCTTCAGGAACTGAAGAGAACTAAAAACTAAGGGCAATGTAAATATTATATATACTAACTAATCATATGGTCCAGTGAACAAGATTCGGTCAAACTGCCGCAATATTCAGTGGACCTTACAAAAGAATTAGATTAAACTAAAAAGCGGAGACTCAGGAATAGGACCCTTGTCACTATTAAGAGAACTATAAATAAACATGCTTTCAAAACTATTTAGTAAGTAATTATGTTTAACTTCCTTAACTAATTTAAAGTTGTCAATATTGATCCTATGATTTTCAGTAAGAATATGTTGAGCAACACTAGATTTTTTTAGTTCCACCAAATTTAGCGTGAGCTAAATGCTCTTTAATCCTGACCAGAAGAAAGCGTCTAGTCTGACCAACATATTTCTTATTGCAATCTTTACAATCAATTCCGACTTTTTTAGAAATGGAATTTTGTCCGTATGGTTACCATGAAGTGCTTGAAGAGTATTAGAATTAGAACTGCATGCTATTTTATAATTAAGTTTATGAAAAAGTAAATGTTGGCTCGTATGGCATAGTAACAAACTTGGTTGAGGATCTAAACATTAAGTTCTTAAATTTAATCTTATAAACTAATAATGTTACGTTTATAACCATTGTCTTTAGCAAATTTTTTTTTGAGCTATCCAGTTTGTTCTACAACTCCGCCAAAGTTTCCAGTCTTTTTTATTTATTGTAAATCGATAAGAAAATTTAAGATTAAAATTTGTAGAATTAAGATTCTGACTAAAGGTCTACTATGGATTCGGATCGTAAAAGCCTATGTTTTCATATCAGGTTAGGATTACTTTTATGGAAATATAAAGCTGCGCACGGCACCTGGTGAAACATGATTTTAAAATTTAAAATGATAAATAAATACACTTGACCATGTTTCACAAAAGATTTAAATTAAAAAAGCTGAACATAAAGAAATAAATGTAAATAAGACCAAGTTAAAGTCATTATTGGTCAACAACAAACAAAAAATAGATCTACTATCTAAGTCGGGTGTATGAAATCAAATGTAAAAACTGTGAAGCGATCTATATTGGACAGACTGGTCGTTCGTTAAAAAATCGGATAAATGATCACCTAAAATCCATACAAAATTCAAATACACGTACAGGATTTTCGGAACATTGTATTTTGTATAAACACTTCCCAGATGTAGATAATGTTAAATTACTGCACAATGTTCCGAAATGTAAACGCCTAAATCATTTAGAAACATTCGAAATAGCTAAGGCTAGTAACAACAATAGGTTAATCACCAACGACCAATTAGATTTCTTCATTCCACCGTTACTGAATTTATTTTTGTAAGTCAGGTATAAATTTTGTACACCTTTAATTTTAACATTAATTGTAATATCTCTTTCATAATGTCCTCAGAGCCGAAACAATTGTAAGACTTTTAATAAATCTTTTTTGAAACATACTCAAGTGTATTTATTTATCATTTTAAAGATCACTTTTTTATAAGACCAACAAACTCTTTACCATAATGCCATGTCTTATATCTATAGGCAGGCGCGACGGAACAAACTCAGCCTATGTGTTGAATCTTGATAGTGGAGGAAGGGATGAAGGTGTAATTTTGTACATCAAAAAAACAAAACATTAATGTACGGATATGGGAAAAATGAATATAATATTAAAAAAATGAGCAATTGTATAGAGATTTTAATATTTCTCATTTCGTACTTCGCGAAATGAATTGATCCATCATTTTTTTAAAATCAGTTCCCTCAACAAATATGCAATATCGTAAAATTTTCAATATTTTTTTACTCAATGTTAACCAAATGTAACTTTTACGACGTTATGGTGTTGAGAAATATCATTTATTCAAAATAAACATATAAATATGGAATCAACAGAAACAACTACTCCGAGGGCTAATACCCCTACCGGCATTGAATTACACTCTTAATTCCAATGGATTCTTAGACGAAGATATAACATACTGATGAGACCCGATAGGTCGAAACCGGTCGTGGGATATGGCTTTCGGTTCGTTGTGCCTACTTGGTAGGACGCGTTCAAAATGTGACATCATTGATCTTAATATTTAGACGAATAAGAATTTTAATTCCTTCTTTTTTGAATATCATTTATGCGTTCATGAAGAACCAATAATCAATCATCAAGAGGAGCCAAACGAACTTAAAAATTTCGAATCGCAAAACTGACCACCGGTACAGTATCATTGTCAGAGATAGTCAGTCACTCTTGGTTCGAAGAAACGTTCATCGAAATAAATACAAAGTACAAAAACAATTTGTAAGTCGAAGAAGCGAGTCACCGAGTGTTTTATTACGTGTCGGCTAATTTCAGTTTTACGGCTCATAAGTGCGGGCAGTCGTTCTGAAAATGTATCAATTTTTCAAGAATGCGAGTCGTTCGCGCGTCACTTTGGCGGAAGTGGGTACGTCTGAAGACTCATTTCTCACAAGCATCCTTCAAAATAGTAAATGCGGTCGTTGTCTAGGTACATTAGACTCGATAAATTTGCCCTCCACGTGATACGTATAACATTTCTTCTCCCGCTGTCCGAAGACACAAAAGTAACAGAGCGAGAGAGATAGAGAGAGTAGGAGGGAGAACGTACAGCAAGAAGGCGTCACATCAAAGATCCCGTGAACATTAAAAAGACCAGGCCCCGATTATAATGAAATATCGACACAATTTTTCACGGCAATTTAAATAGAAACCGTGCAAAGAAAGAATGAAACAAACTCGACGAGAGCACGGATAATTGTGAAGATCGTGTATCATCACGAGCAAACAAACAAACAAATAAAAAAAAAAGACAGACGTTCGAGAGTTATTATTTTCGTCGCGTACATTTGTCATCGAGAACAAAAAAGAGTTGCTCTCTTTCGACAGTTTCCTGTGCGCATCGTTCCTGGAAGAATAACGGGAAGAACGGGGCGTGGGACATGCCTACCTAAAATGCGTTAATATCACTTGTCTTTGACCCGTTTACTGTTTGCTAATTGTTTTTGGCCGAAAATCGATCGTCAGCTGTTTGATCATGATTCTCTTTACAACTCAACACGATTCGTCTTTGTTTTGCACCTGTTTTAACTTGTCAAAATACATCTATAAGTACTTACTGCCCATAGTGAATGTAAAGAGTTGGCAACTGGAACCATTTATTCAAATTTTCCTGATTTTACACTATTAGCAAAAAGTTTCTATCCATAACTATAAATATAAACACATAGGTATTGTTTTAGGGTCGTATACCAAATAGGTAAAAGGGATGCCTTATTTCATGGGTGATTATTTTAGCAACTAATGCTAACGACTTATTCCAAAGTAAGATTCTTTAAAGGTGTTTTAAATTTCAGTGTAATAGTTGCCCAAAATATGGATGAAAATTTAAATATTAAATACCGGGGCCAAGTGGAGTATTAAAGAAAAGAACTCTTAACCATCTTTAAGGATCCGTAGCTCAAAATGTAACAAGCAGAACTCTTATAGCATAACCTTGTTATCCTATTATCAAAGCTTTTCTCTCGGAAAAAAAAACATTTTTGTGTTTCATTCCCACCAGCTACTCGTGCTGGTGGGCGGGCAGTGCCTCCGATCTACACTGTAGTGCAAATCCGGAGGGTAGGGCGTAAGGCCCTCTTCAGCCTCCTTGAAGAAATCGTGGGAATAAGTGGATGGTGTGGTTAGGGAGAGAAAGATGAGACGGACGAAATGAAGACATAAGAAAAGTGAAGCATTATCTGTGGAATATTACTGCCCCAGCATTTGCCTAAATGATCCAAGAAAACCACAGGAAACTTGGACCAGACCAGCAGGACCCGAGTTCGAACCGGTGACCTCCCGAATGTTAAGCAATGATCTAGAGCACTAGATCCAAACGGGAATCAAGTTTAAACTAATACCAAATATTAAAGTCATTGTCTCCATCACTCTGTTAAAAACTAAAGTATCTGACTTATTGAAACAAAAAAATAAAACTCTAGAAATACATTTTTTCCAGACAACTGTCCCAATGATCAATGGTCACCTGAAGATAAACTACATCCAACGAAGGCATTAAAATCCTTGTTCGTATAAATATTCAAAATCCGAGATTCCACATTTGGAATGCGTCTCACCAAGCAGGCACCACTACGAACCGAAATCCAAATCCTACAACCGGTTTCGACCCATTGAGTGTCATCAAGTGGGCTCTTGCAGAAAGGCCTTTACAGGCTATATAATATATAAATATGTAACCAACAGAAACAACTACTCCGAGGGCTAATATCCCTACCGGCATTGAATTACACTGTAGATTCCGATGGATTCTTATCCAAAAAAAGAAGGTATTAAAATCCTTGTTCGTCTAATTATTAAGGATCAAAGATCCCACATTTTGAAGCAACGCCAGAACCAGAAAGGATGTCCAGATGCACTTCCTATTGCAAGCACACTGATAGAGTATTGTTTGATACCTCCATGTAAGGAAGGACTATCCTGTTTTAGTTTGTACTTTCTGATAGTACCTATGATATAATACAGATGACACTTATCCATCTTTTTCTTGTTTAGTGGTACGGAGAGGAAAAAGTTATTTCAGTAGTCGAGTACGATATGTAATAAGAATGGGAATAAATTTGATATTTGAATTGATAATTAATGATTTATTTTTTTATAGATGAGAAAGGAATTTATAGGAAAGGTCAAATTCATTTACGTTTACCATAGGTACTATGTGCTACATAGTATAGGGTAGAAGGTAAGAAACCGTGAATTTGCTTCGATCATTTTGCAATAGTGGTAAAATTTGAAAGTAAAAGCATTTCACAATGGGGTTTAATTTGAAATCGGGTCCTGGGCTGCTAAATATCGGGTCCTTTGACAGTTCGCACTACAAAGCCGAAATCACATTGTCGATTCCGCCTCGACGATGTTGCGTTTCAATGAGACGACGCCCGGAACGCGTGTGCCGACGGCGTCGCCCTACGGGCAAATATATTCGAACGGGTGAATGCGGCGCCCCCCGCGGCGTCCTCAAAGGACGACGCCCAGCGTCGCGCGCGCTATTGAAAGCGATCTTCCGATAACTAATTTGTTTGATCACGGATTGTCGCCAGGACGCCTGTGCTTATCTTGGTTTAAAAGGGGCTAAATGTTACTTACTATTACCTATGAATCTGCTACTCCGGATTAGACATTAAGACTCCTCCCTTCTGTTCAAGGGTGGAGCGACTAATCCCAAAAATATACTTAATTTGTTCTTATTTAATAGGGGGTTACAATAAGATCCTGATTAGCACGGGATCATCATTCAACAAATATACACTCAAATAATCCTCCCTGTGTCCGAAAATAAGAGTCCTATTTGAAAACTTTGGTTCTTTTATTCAGTAAGAGTAGAAAAATAGAAAAAAACGATTTTGTCGCCGTTGTGAGGCATTTGGAAAAGGAAAAATTTAGAAAAAAAACAAGTTTCTAATATCTTTAAAAATTTTACAAGAAACAAGGACAATATTCCGTCAAAATGATTAATTTTAATGTCCTTCAATACCTAACATTGACCCTAGTCTCGAATAACACTATAAATTAAAAGTAGGACTCTTATTTTCGGGTAATTTTGTATGAAATGAGACTCCTATATATTATATTTGGACAGAGGGAATAATTGATTTATTTTAGCAATTCTCCTTATTAGGACTGAGTTACAGTGCAAACCTGCTGTAAAATTACTAAGGGATTGCATTTGTGCTTATTTGGTTGATCATTTAACCGGTTTACAGTTAACTGATAACTGGTTACTCGCATTAATCGGTTTGCATATATCGGAAACCACGATTTGATTGAAACCAGAATCCGATTATTACATTAACCCATTATTTTTTTACGATTTTTTCCGGTTTTTGCCGGATTGTTTTATTTATTTCTACGAATACCAAACACTTACTAACAATTTTGAGATTAACAGAAGTTGACTGTAATCAAAAACTCCACAAATCAATGAGGTAACAAATAAGACGAATTCAAAAAAGAAGGAATTAAAATCCCTATTCGTCTAAATTTTAAGATCAAAGATCTCACATTTTGAACGCGTCCTACCATGTGGGCACAACGAACCGAAAGCCACAAAACAAACATAAAAGTCTTAAATTTAAATTAAGATTAAAACTTGAACTAGACAACTAGAACAACCTCTCTTTATGCTATTTAAATGCCTAAGAATACAAATTATTTTTGAGGAAAACCGATTAATCAAAAACAACCGAATAATCGGTATTTCGGTTTGTCAAAACCGCGATTAACCCAAAATCGATTAATCAGGTAATCGGTTTTGAAATCGTATTCGATTAATCGATTTTGATTACTTCCGGTTCTCCAAAACATTAGACACACTTGTAATATAGAAAATATGAAGTCAGCTAGGCTCGAAAATTGTAATTATAAATGTAGTACTGTTAGGTCATCGTAAGTCGTAATTAACTTTGCATGCTGCCTAACATACGTTCCATAGGCAACTTCTCAATAATGTTACGCTTTGACCAAATTTTTGAAATAGTCAATTAAAAAAATACTTCAACAAAATTTCTTTCTAATGAAACCCAACGAATTACCTCTTTCTTTTTACGATTTGTGTAGTTAAATTTTCATTGATTTAAAAACTATTGTACCGTTGTTATTTTTGTTCAATACTAAAATGTTAGCATTAAAATAAAATAACGAATCAATTCCAAGAACATTGTCATATAGTGTAGTCAAAAAAATTAAAATTTTCTCAAACGGACACGAGTTTCCGGACTACTTAACGTATTGCTGTGTAGGTATCAAAAAATTAAAAGAAAACTCCTCGAAAAATTGCATAACCATCAACCATTATTAAAAAATATTAAAATCATGTCAACAGATCAAAAAACGAAAGAGAAATTGCCGCAACATCCGAGCGTCATCGTAACACAGAGCGTTGTCATAAGCGTCGCGACGCATCAAAGCGGACGTCTCAAGAATTAGACGAGACGTCTTTCATTCGCTAAGTAACACGTTCGGGCAAGGGAACACATTGTCACAGACGGATTATGAACGGTAAACCGAGAACCGAGGGATCATTTGTCATCTGAAAATATCCCCGGTATAAATAAACATCAGTGTCGTTAAATGGATGGATGAACCTAATATTATTATTACGTACATTTAATACTGAAGAGACCAAAGGACCAATAACAGAGTTTAATAGACATTTAAAAGAAGGAAACAGGTGATAGGTAATAAGTAGGTAAATGGGTAAATGGGTAAATGGGTACAACGATAAACAGAATAGAAATGGGTCGATTATGTTGGTAGGCAAGCAACCATATTTCCTCTTACCGTGGAGTTTATGGTGTTAATTAGTTCAAAAATTTTGTATTAATTGAAATTAAATTCTTTAACTATATTTTATTCATATTTTAAGTATAAACAAGGACGCCAAATTGTTCTTTATGTATCTTACTTTTTAGGTTTTCCCAACAGATGGAAAATAAAAAATTACATAACTGATCAATTTCTTAACTATAACTCCAAATAAGTAAAAGTCAAGTGCAAAGTTCCTGACTTATCTCAGTTTTTCAAACAGTTGTTTTTCGCTAGCTAATGTAAAATTCTAAAATAACCACAGTGACTACATATTACCAAACGCACTAAGCAAGAATTTACTTAAATTTAGCATGTCTAATATTAATTGATCAGTTTTAAAGTAATCATCAGAAAATTCCAGGGAAGGGGTTCACTGTGAACATTCCATAGGGTTAATGCTTAAAAGATGCCTTGGTCTCAAAATTATGAATGCATTTTCAAAAACTATAGATACCATTTAATTAACTCCCCTTATAAGAAAGGATTCCCAAAACATTTTGTATTGCAACCACTGGCCATTTTAGGGTACTCAGCAGTTTTCAAAGGAAAATATACAATTTGAAGAGCGAATTGTATAGAAAGAGCATCATTGAAGTAGTTCAATTTTTTTATATTGTCTGGAACTTCTTAAGTCAAAATATATCAGACATTTATATATGTATAGTCCTTCTAAACTGAGCTCCTACTAGAATAGTATTTATTTCATTTTTGAATCACTTTGGACGCCTTTTTGAACGATTAAATCGAATATGGAATGGAGACAATACTCTGCTAGCATGGAACTTTAATTAAAAAGTACCTAATTGAAATATTATAGATGAAAAATTCGCTGATTTAAATAAAAAATTTCCTGATAATCTACTTAAATTTATAATAAACGAGAAATAATAAAAACGATATCAGGGGTTAAAATGAAAACAACAAATGGCCAGAATTAGAATTGCCTCAGTACTTCAAGAAATATTTTAATCTCAAAATAAAAGTGATGCTAATTTCGTTTATTTTTTTGTCCCTTTTGCCGAGGAATATTTCGACTTCCAGATCACTACTGTGGAAAACTGAAAAAAGAATCAGAAAAAAAGATAATCAAAGTTGTCCCAGTCATCAAGCGTATTGAAATTTATAAATTTCCTAAACTCAAAACAAAATACAAGCCAAATTATCATTTAATAATCTAGATGTAACTTAAGGGTATCTGCTGTTATCACTTAATGAAACATATTCCCAATGGAAAAAGAAACAAATATTTGAAGGTTTCACTAATATTTATTATACTCGATACGTATTTCACCTTATAAGGGAATAATCAGGAGTAACAGGCTTACTAAACAAGTACACGTTTAACAACAATGTTAGGGTCCAGTAAGGGGTTTTTACCAAAATGTATTTGGTCGCTGATAATTTCTTCTTCTTCTTTATTTTTATTCATCACTTCTTCAATTTCTAGTATCTCGTATCTGTCTAATATTAGTCATCCCTTTCAATTATGTAATAATAATATTATTTTTATGTACAGTGCGGTTATTATCAATAAGATGGCTAGATAAACCCGATACATGTTTACTAAACTTCATACAACTGATGTGTTCGTTAATTCTGGTTAAGATATCTCGATTGGATTTACCAATATATTACTAAGAATATCGGGTTTACCAATCATGTTATTACTATTCATTAATAATGAGATACTTTGGAAAATTCATTAGTAGAGGCTAATTTGATTAAATTAATTTTTAATTAATTTGTACCTACTACAGATTACCTCAAATTAATGAGAAAAAATTTGTTACCGATGTCACGCCCTCGCTGAAAATCGAACCCGGGACCTTAGTTATGCTCTGTCACATCTCGTAACTTAGTGATCAGAGAATTGGCGCGTAAAGCCAAAGATCCCGGGTTCGATTCTCGGCGAGTCATATTATTGTTGACGCAAAATTTAACTACAGTAAAATTATTAACTTTAAACTGTCTAAGTGCCCTACCTATCTTTTCACTAATACTGCCGTAATATGAAATTGTTCTCCATGTGTTATAATTATCATTATCCTCTTGTACTGGGAAAATTATATTATTACCAATTCGGTTTAGTTTCTTCTTTAACAATTTATCTATAATGTTGGGATCACTGCCATTATTTTTAACAATAGTTTTAATAATGCCTAATCTTTGAATTAAAGCTTTGTTTTTAAAGGAATATTTAGTCATCTATTTAGTGTTGAGTGAAAGGAAGCTAACTTTAAATTATCGGGATGATTGGAATCATTCGGTATATTATTATCTAATACTGCGTCAGTACGTATTGATAGATCTAAAGTCCTATCTTTATTAACGTTAACTGTTGGAGAATATTTTAGCCCTTTCTCTAGTAGACGATTTTCTCCTTTGGTAAAGTTGGTATCGCAGAAATTTATCAACCTAGGGTAGAATTTTGTTTCTTCTATTGTCTTCACGTCCTCGAATCTTTTTTGTTTTGTAGAGATCTCGAATTGGAGTGAAATTTATCGAGATAGAACGCTGAGATTGTCTCTTACACTACACTACACTACACACACCACATTTTAATTTCTTCCTTTAACCATAGTGTTTTGGCTGCCATTATCCCTTTTTTTATTATATATATAACCAAGAGAAAGTTTCTTCATCTGATATTTTAATAATTAAGATATAATTATTGCTTGTATTAAAAAAGCACTTATTATTTGTTATAGTATGATCGTTTGTATTACCAATTATCCATAGCTTTTAACGACGAATCATTATGGTTTTAATAAAAATGATTATTTTTCCAATTACGGAGTATGTTATTCAGTTTATCTAGATGTAGATACTATAATGTTTACACTAGGCCACACCAGTTTATCCTAGAGTGTGGGTATTTATATCAGGACAAATCAGTTTGGACTAGGCTATACTAGTTAATTCTATCGCGTATAGGAAGAACTAGTTTAGCCTAGGCAAAACTAATTTGTCCTAAGCCCTATAGGATAAACCAGTTTAGGCTAGTTTTCCTGAAATCGGGTTTGGCCGGTAACATATATAATGTAAAGCTATTCCCTTCCAATAAAACAGAGCAAAACTTAAGGGGAATGTCATTCGTAAATCCCCTGGATATATTATATATTTATTCATCGGCGACGTCTTTTACTCCGATATATGTTATAAAAGAAACGATCGTACAACGTACAATGCACATGTACAATATATTTTATTAAAAGTGCATTTTTCATTGCTCTCACTGTACCTTATTTCTAATGAAATAAAAGTGGTAAGATGATACGGTGTCGGAGCTGTCTACTGGCGGAACACTTTGTCATATTAGCGCACTTGTAGACCGTTCGCGCTTGTGTTTCAAATACCCTCTTTAACGATCTGTCGACGACCGTCGTTGACATGATGAACCCGCGTTAAACACGATGATGGATAGGTCGAAAAATAGTTCGCGAGTTACGACACGTTTCAATGCGAGGCCCAATTTTTTTCTCAAATACGTCCGCGAGCTTCTTTCAAACTTTCCAAACGAATTTTTCCATCGCTATATTAAATATAATCACTTGACTTTAATTTTTTTCTGTATATTAGTAAATAACTGAAATTAGCATCATTGGCGTACGCGACACGAAAAAAAAGTAGCCGAGGGGTACATAAATACGAGGCATGTTCTGAAATTAATAAAAAACGTGCAAAGATATCTTAATAATTTTATTTTCACATGAAAGCCTGTACCTTAATCTACTTTTCTACATTCTACATAATTTCCTTCAATTTGAGGTACTTGTCATAACGTTTGACCAGTGACCAGTTTTTGAATACCCTTCTCATAGAACCCTGCCGCCTGACTTGTTAACTGTTAACCACTGCATCACAACTGTTTTGACTTCGACATCGTCTTGAAGACGCTGACCGCCCAGATGTTTCTTCAAATTCAGGAACAAATGGTAGTCACTGGGCGCCAGATCAGGGCTGTACGGCGGATGATCTAGAGTTTCCCAGTGAAAAGATGTGATGAGATCTTTGGTCCGATTAGCCACATGCGAACGGGCATTGTCATGCAGAAAATTGCAAGGTGTAGATTGTTCATTGTCTCACAATAAGCTGCCACATTGATTGTATCATTACGAAACAGAAACTTTCATAAGCAATATTTCTTTTCCTCCTTTTCTATCCCAAAGAACTGTGAACATTGAAAATTATGGCAGAAATTGTTTGCTTAAACTTCACTTGTATGGGTGAATCTGAATGCCGCCATTCCATGGACTGATGCTTTAATTCTGGTGTGACGTAGGCCACCCATGTTCATCACCCGTAACAATTTGGCTTACGAAATCAACACCTTCGTTGTGGTACTGCTCAAGGAAAGTCAATGTACTGCCTAAACGTTTGGTTTTGTGCACATCCGTCAACATTTTCTGTATCCAACGTGCGCACAATTTTTAATTAATTTAATTCAAGTGCTCGATCACAATGCCAATGTCATACAAAACACTGCGAGAAACGAGAAACTTGATTGCAAAAAACTGTCAATCACCTTTCTATATCATTGCTATCCTGTTGCAGTTATTTGTCAAGATTTCTGTAGCTTCAGCCACAGCGGAGAGAGCTTTTCCGTTGCTAAAAAGTCTTACGAGACATTTAAGATAAGAGCGACTGTCAGAGAATCGACTGATAAATGGTTTAGCATTAGGCAATATCCTCAAGGATATCGAAATTTCACTAGAGGAGTTAGTGGTCTCGTATTCTAAACTTAAATCTCGACGTCTCAAAACTTTGGTTGAACTCTCGTCGTCAGTGACGACATGAATAAATTACGGAAACTAGAGTAAATTATTAAATATACCTACAAGAAAATTGGCCTGAATTTTTATTCTTTTTAACAAATAATACATTACTAAGGCGTATGTCAACCTCAAGATTCATGATTATCATAGCTTTAGTTAATTCTTGTTCCAGTACAATGAGAAGAAATGCAATGGTCTGACGAGAATTTCAACAGATCCGCTAATAATGTCGAAGCGTCAAAGCGAAAACGAAACCGAGAAGTCATTCGAGACTTCAAAGAGATTCGCAAAAGATCAAAGAGACCGTAACTTCGTTTCCAATCTTATACACAGACAGATACACGTTATAGGTACTAAGTAGGTACGCTTAGAGACCTTTTACTTTGTAACACGAAGACCGCCCAGAGAGAAAGAACTAATCGGAATAACAAATAATTGTTACCTTCAATGACTCGACTTCCCGAAGTTTCATACAAACAAACGCTGTAGTATACGTATCTTATTAAAAAAATAATAATAAAAGATTTAAACTTACCAATTTTATTATCTCTAACTTGTATATTATATTATCATCTAGCTAGGTACCTGAAAATACAAAACAAACAAATTAATGAAGTATAAATTATTGTAGAGATTAAGGAACTAAACCCAGAACTTATTAATATATTTTTCTACTTTTTAGATATGGAAACCTGGAAAAACTAAATCTATATGGGAAAGACAAAATTAAAGTAAAAAACAGACAAATCAACACCACAATTGATATTGAAGTATAGGGGATCTTCTAGCCGAAATTAAAGCAATAAAATATAATTTAATAATGATGCTTATGAACCTACACTTATGCATTTTAAGTAAACTTATTCTGGTCAAAATATTTTCAAAGTGTAGGTTTAAAATTCTTGGGTTATTGGATTAATTGTCTGCGATTTAAATCTTTGAGGTATTTCTACGTAGAGCCCCTCTATTTCCAAAAAAGAACCATAGTTATTTCATATTATCCATTATATGCCAAAACTTATTTCGATCGAATGTATTGATTTGACTTCCTTATTAACAGGCGGGCTGAAAAGTTCGTAGGCTGACCTATAGATGGCGCTACTAACACCAAATACATATGATTTTTTAGTTAGCCCTAACCTTCAAAAGGCGCGTGTATAAATTTGACAGCTATTGCACTATTAGTATCTGAGTTATAGAATTTTTAGTGAAAGAACTTTTGTTACTTTGAAAAAATGAATAAAAAGGAATTTCGTGTGTCAATAAAGCATTGCTTTTTGGCGAAAAAAATACTTAATACTGTTGAAACCACGGCTTTGCTTGATAAACATTATTCGGACTTTGCACCAAGAAAATCAACCGTAAATTGCTAAATTTAAACGAGGCGAAATGAGCACCGAGGACGATGCACGCAGTGGACGCCCCAAAGAGATTGTTGGCTGTTACCGACGAAAACATCAAAAAAGTCCACAAAATAATTTTTGATAACCGTAAAGTGAAGTTGATTGAGATAGCTGAGACCCGACCCTAAAGATATCAAAGAAACGTGTTGGTCATGAATGGTCGTGAATGAATATTTGGATATGCGAAAGCTCTGTACAATGTGGGTGCCAGGGTGACGCGCGAGATCACAATCGACCAAAAACAACAACGGATCGATGATTCTAAGCAGTGTTTGGAGCTGTTCAATCGTAATAAATCCGAATTTTCGCGTTTGCGTCGATATGTGACGATGGATGAAACATGGCTCCATCAATTCACACTGGAGTCCAATCGACAGTCAGTCGAGTCGAGTGGACTGCCCGTAATGAACCGACTCCAAAGCGTGGAAAGACGAAAAAGTCGACTGGCAAGGTTATGGCATCAGTATTCAGTCTTCTGGGATGCTCATGGTATAATATTCATTGACTATCTTAAAAAGGGGAAAACCATAAACAGTGAGTATTACATAGCGTTATTGGAGCGTTTAAAAGACGAAACCGCGGAAAAGCGGCCTCATTTGAAGAAAAAGAAACTGCGGTTTCATCAATACAATGCACCGTGTCACAAATCAATGAAATCGATAGCAAAATTCCATGAATTGGGCTTCGAATTGCTTCCGCATCCACCGTACTCTCCAGATCTGGCCTCCAGCAACTTCTGTTCTCAGACCTCAAGAGGATGCTCGCTGGACAGAAATTTCTCGCCGATGAAGAGGTAATCGTAATCGCCGAAACTGAAACCTATTTGAGGCTAAAGACAAATCGTATTATAAAAATGGTATCGAAAAATTGTATGACCGCTATAATCGTTAATCGTTGTATGGCCCTCGAAGGGAACTATATTGAATAATAAAATCAAATTCTATCAAAAAAATTTTTTTTAATTTTTTTTTATTCTAGCCTACGAACTTTTCAGCCCACATATTAATTAAGTTAGCAATAGCTCATACAAGTTTATTACATATTAAATATAACACTTGATACATTTGTTTCAGTTTACACTATCCAGTAAAATATCTGCATGATTTACAAAGGTTTCATTGAAATCCCTCTGTTGATGTTATATGGGGCAACTCTTTCTATAACAAGCATATCTTTTTGTTCATTTTAGTTCTAATATGGGCGTGGTAATTAAATCTACACAGTTTGACGGTTAACGACAAAAATCCAATAATAATCGTACAGCCGTCGCGAACGACAATACTAATAAGAAAGCAAATGTGCGGTAAACAATAAGTTTATTCGATTTGGCCGCGACAGCAACACGCCTCTTCCAATGCGACGACTTATTATTCGGAAAGCGCGCGTGCAGATGGATTTATCTCGCTTGATTGCACTCAAATCAGCGAAAACTGCTTTATTATCAAAACAACACATTTGTCTACGTGTATACACGTAATAAAACAATAATTAACAGCTGCGGCACAGGTACGACTTCTTTCATTCTTTTTGTTAATGTGTGGTAATACAAAATCCGCAGGTTTTCTTATTCACAATTACTTACTCTCATTTTCGTCTGTTATCCGAAGGTGTGTCCTCGAAAACAACAACAACAATGCCATCGGCTGATACGCTTGAGCGCACCAGCCTTTATCACTAATTGATGGTATTGTTTTATCAAAACAAAGCTATTGTTTTCTAATTTATTGGACGCACGGCGAGAGCTCCCCGTCGTGGGGGTTGTGCCGTGGGGAACAAGCAGCAGCGGTCCTAATCTAAAACTCTCCAATTTCGCTCTCTGACGCTTCCTTTACAACCCTTAAGTTTCTCAACAGAAACCGCCACAGGACGTCCACTTGGGGAGCTGCTGGTGATTTTTCTTCCAGACTAACCGTTTAATAACCCGCTCTAGTTAAAAAAAAATTACAATCGTGCTACCCCAGCTTACAAGTATGAATCACAGAAACAAATAAAAAACCGTAATTTATCAATATTTAATAAATAAACCAGTAAGAAGAAAAATATTTAATAAAATACTATGAAAAAACCCGGTAACTCTTGCTGGATCATTGTATATATTATATTAATTATTGAATTAATTTATACCCACTACAGATTACCTCATACAATGAGGGAAAAATTTGTTGCTATTGTCACAAAAAAAAAAACAAGTTCATGATAATTAGTAAGGAAACCGGTGGAAGATACGACCTAATGATCAATAACAAACCTATAGAGAGGGTATCACAGTTCTCCTACCTAGGAACCATGATCAATGAGGATTGGGATCATTCTCAAGAGATAAGAATTAGAATAGAGAAGCAAGGACCGCCTTCAATCAAATGGCTAAATTGTTTAAAAGTCATAGCTAAATATAGAATTTAAAATCAGTCTACTCCGATGCTACATTTTCTCAATCCTTTTTTACGGAATGAACTCATGGACATTAACAAAAGCAACAGAAAGAAGACTCGAAGCCTTCGAAATGTGGCTGTATAGACGAATATTGAGGATCTCATGGATGGACAGAGTGACCAACAAATCAGTACTAGGACGAATGAACAAAGGCTTGGAAGTAATGAACTAAAGGACTTGGTTCTCAAAAACTACTACCGAATTATTCAGAGCAGCCGTGAACAAAATTATCATATCCAGGATGATCGCCAATATTCGGAACGAATAGGCACCCGAAGAAGAAGAAGTCAATACAAAAGGAATTACGAAAAAATTGGAGAACTATTTGGATGCTTCTAGAAACACGCTAGAATTAGTGTTAAATAAATTAGTTATACTCAAGATTGTTTAAATAAATATAAGTGACTATAAAATTCATTTTTTAAATAAATTATTAAACAATTAATTAGTGAAGTGAGTACAAAAACACCTTTTGGGATATTTCACAAAACTTTATTGAACTTTCCTGGCGTACGTTTCGGCTATTAGGCCATTATCGAAGAATACTGATTTTTACATTTCTCGCTTAACTATTTAACTGGGTTTGTAAATGAAGGAATTCGAACAGTAGTAGGGGTGAATTGTTGGTGTTTAATTGTATTTGGTTATTTACTAGATTAACTTTGTTCTTTTGACATTTGTTAATTTCGAATATTTCTAAAAGGTTTAACATTTTACTTTTTTGGAATATGGTGTAGTAGTTTGACCGAATTATATGAGATGTTGTATTTACACTTAAAACAATGTTCGGATATACCTGTAGATTCTTTATTTTTCTCTATAGTATGAATGTGTTCTTTCACACTTGTTCTGATATATCTCCCTGTCTGACCTATAAAACGTACGTCAGGAAAGTTCAATAAAGTTTTGTGAAATATCCCAAAAGGTGTTGTTGTATTCACTTCACCAATTAATTGTAAAAATGCTTCACAGTGAATGCACCACAAACAGCATTAATAACATTATGAAACAATATTCAAAAAATGTTTATCATACAATTAGTTAAGTTATAAAATATTGGTTTCAAAATTAATATTACTATATGTTTGTTTATTTTATTTTTATTGAACTGTTAATCAAGGAATCCTTTGGAGACAATATATATGTTGTAAGTTCTCTTTTCGAAACATACTGTATATTTTCCGTTAAGGAGGTGTTTTTATCCTCCTGCGGGCGTTCTTGGGCGTCGATAGGCGTTCAGTAAAAGAAGGTGAGGCGGTGAAAATGCCAGACGGCAAGCCAGGAATTATTGGTGGCGTGGCAGCAACTCCTACAGGAGGATACGGTTCTGCCTTGGACCGTGAATAATAGCGATAAAATAACAATACTCTACTACACCATTCAATAGACATCTGTTTGAGAGATAAATATTTATTTATCGTTTTAAATTAATTAAAAAAAAAAACTATTATACGTCACACTTACACATAAGTTCGTAAAATTTTCATTACTTCCTTTTAGCTAATTACCTATCTTATTGAACAAAAAACAGACCGACATTAATCCAGTTATTACAAATGAGATAATGTCGTTATTTAAAGTTTGCCTAGACCAAAATTACTTTATATTTGATAAGGAATATTATTCTTGTAAAGATGGTTTAACGATGGGTAATCTTGCAACTTATTAGCAACTGTTTATGGCAAATTTAGAAAATATCATTAAGAATTCATGTCATTTCAACAATTGTTTATACTGGTTTAGATATGCTGACGATGTGCTAATTAGTTTTGTTGAAACAAATAGAGAATTAAATAATATGTTAAAATTTCTGAACAACTTACACCCAAATATTAAATTCACGATGGAAATAGAATCCAAAAGCCAAATCGATTATCTAGACTTAACCATAACTAAAGAAAACAATAAACACACATTTGCAATATTTCGTAAACCTACATATACCGACATAGTAATTAATAATAAATCTTGCCATCTATTTCAACACAAACTAGCTTCTTTCTACTGCATGATATACAGACTAATCAATGTTCTATTGTCAAAATTAGATTATAAAAAAGAACTAGATATTATTACCTTAATAGATTGTCTCTTGAAGAAACTGAAATACAAAAAAGCTGTAAATCTAATCTACCCCAAGGTAAAAGAAAAATAAACATAAAATTATGACGAATCTATGTAAACCATCAAAATATGTCTCTTCTATAGTCAACAAAATTAATTGTAAAGTAGCATTTAGGACAAATAATAACTTAGGTAAATTCATTAATTAATAATTAAAAAAACAAATAGAGTAGAAAAATCAGGTATATATAAATTAGATTGCAAAAAATTGTAATATGTTCTACATAGGGAAAGCATCTATAAATTTTAGTTAGGATAGCAGAACATAAAAGATCATACTGTAACAAAAAAACAGACTCAAATTTCGCCAACCATTTACTCAACAACAATCATGAATTCAATGATCAATTTACACTATTACATCTAGAAACCAATAGTTATAAATTTTCTTTTTTAGAAATGTTAAAAATTAATAAATTTAAAAGTCAGGATGTATTAATTAATGAACAAACAGAGTTAATTAGTTCCCCATTATTGAATATGTTTCCCTGCCCCCACCTATACAATAATATATAAATAGACCGGTAATAATTATAACTTTAAGTCTTGTATAACTTCGGAAGAAGTCAAAGTTTGGCGAAACATTTGGCAAGTTACAATAAACTTTTGTTGAAATTTTATATTTGTGTATTTATTCTTCGTATAGACCGATATTCCTTGAAAATTATTTGATTCTAAATGTTATACAAATCCTTATAAACACTATCGTCAATCACGAGGACTCTTACATTTCCATACTTGTTTAAGTTAAAGACTTATTAAATATTTTTTTTAATGAGTATTTATCTACTTGATTCCAAAACCATTTCAAAATAAAAAGCGATCAGGATCAGAATCATCGTCTAATAAAAACCCGCTCCGATTATTCCGAATTTTTTATATTTATGTTAAAAAGAAATGTATATTTTTTTAATGGTATGGCAGTTGCCAGTTTGTCCCTTTTTTTATTTCTTTCTTTTCTGAAGAATAGAAAACGGAATTATCCAATTTTGCCTGTCACATTTAAGTCATACGTAAATAAAGTCTCATTCTCTACAATCCCTTTAGCTTTTTTCGTAGACGCTTGTCACGCATTTCCAATTAGTTCGGTTTTGTTAACAGTTCACTAAAAGTAATGATTTGTGTAAACCGCAACAACCACAATAAGAAGTCGTGTACCAAATGCCATCTAGCGGTAAAGGTCTAGACCCGTATTTAGGACGCAGCTGTGCGTACAGAATGTAAGTAGCAGCCAACCGGTCAGCCAGCAAAGCAGTAGGGTCCTCGAAATTGATTATTATAATTACCAGACCTTCTATTGACGGCTAATGATACCGTTTGAGTATTTCATGAAACAGATGATGGATATACGCGCGTTTATTGTTATTGTTATTGTTACGTTTTCGAATGTTTTCCCTATCTGTCTGCTTTGAAAGACCGTGTCTTTTATTATTTTGTATTGTAGAAGAGAGAAACGGTTTTTCGCGTTACAGTTGTAACTCGGTTAATTTATTGATGCAACTGAAGCCAGTACTTAATTTATTATTCAGAACATGGACAGGAATTATTTACTGGTCCGTGTGTCATTCGTGTAATGACTGTGTTGTCGTTTTCGTATCATCGTGACCTATACTTTACTGCTTAATAATCCACCACAAATCTCTGTTTTTCCATATCGCACTTGTTTATAAACGGTATCGGAATTTTTGATTTACAAACCTTTAACAAATGAAACGTTCGACAAATCTCTTCCTTACTGAAGGATAAATACTGGGGGTTTCAAGTTCCACCCAAATAATAGGTAACATAAACAATTCGCTTGTTGTCGTCAAAAACACAAGTTCCTCAGTAGCAGTGGCGAACCCGGGGGAGGGGGGGGGGGTTAACTCCCCCCCCCAGAGCCTTTAATTAGAACATAATATTCAGCGATATATCGATATTTCAACCAATATTTTTATTTTATATCCGTTTAAACTAATTCCCAAGATGGTAAAAACGGTAATTGTGTGTTATTTTTCTGTTAATTTAAACCTCGTTAAAACTTCTTAAGAATTACCTAAGAAATTCTACCGGTGAAGAACGACTAAATGAGTTAGCCTTAATGTTTGTACACCCAAATTGTCCAGTAACAGAAGAGGAAGTATTAAATGAATTAGCTCTGAAACCACGTCGGCTGGATATTGCTTTATAGTATTATAAATTATTGTATTCTTTTTAATAAAAGGTTTCTAGTTATTAATAGTTTTTCTATTAATCTCACCCTTGAAACTTGTGGGTGCTGGCAGAAAGGCTTTTACAGGCTTCACCTGATGAGACCTGATAGGTCGCAACCGGTCATGGGATATGGCTTTCGGTTCGCTGTGCCTACTTGGTAGGAAGCGTTCCAAATGTGAGATCTTTGATCTTAATATTGAGACGAATAAGGATTTTAATTCCTTATTTTTTTGAATATCATTTATGCTTTCATGAAGAACCAATAATCAATCATCAAGAGGAACCAAACGAATTTAAAAATTTCGAATCGCAAAACTGACCGCCGGTACGGTATCATTGTCAGAGATAGTCAGTCACTCTTGCCTCTTCGTCTAAGAATCCATCTGAATCAACAGTGTAATTCAATGCCGGTAGGGGTATTAGCCCTCGGAGTAGATGTTTCTGTTGATTCCATATTTATATTTACCTAATATCTAAACTAAAAACTGCAGTTTCTGGCCTTTCTGAAAGGATTATAAGGTGACCAAAAAGGACAAAACAACTAAAAGAATAGTAATTTCCTAATATCATTTGTCGTTGAGTAAGAATCTGGCCTCATAATTTCCCTAGCACATCAAGATTTGAAATATTTTATCTCCAAAATCCAAAGTTTGTGTTTTCGGATTCGCCTTTTCAAAATACATCGAAAATTGTTACTCTCGTTGCGTTATCAATTTTCAACTCGCCATAATAAGTACCTATGTCAGCTGTTAAAGAGTTGAAAAAATAATCATAGAAAAATTTATAGAAAAACTACGACCACTGATACGGTAATTCCCTTTAACTCCAACCAAACTTTTAACAACAAAATGGCAGCTTTTAATAGTTTTTTACACAGTTTAATAATGTTACCCCTTTCTAAAATCAACTTTGAAAAAGAATTGAAAATTATAAAACAGATTTCCATCAATAACGGATATAATCCCAACCTAATTGACAAAATGTTAAAAAATAAACAACGTAAACTCATTGAAATTAAACGGTACAACGGTCTCCTTCCTGATTTAATTCCTGAAAATAAGAAATATGCCTTTATTAACTATGTAATAGAAGTCGGATACAAAATTAAACACCTTCTAATCAAGTTGCATATTACACCAATATTAGTAACAAAATTGATTTAAAAAGTCTGTTAGTTAACAATAAAAATAAAACGAATTCTATAGATAAAAACGGCGTTTACAAATTGTACTGTAAACATTGCACAGCCTTTTACCTAGGACAGACAGGTAGAACCATAAAAACTCGGCTTAAAGAACATGTGCTTTCCATACGGAATAAAAAGAATAATTCAGGAATAGCTCAACTTTGCTTAGATTTCAAACATAATTTAGACACTAATTCGATTGAACTTTTACATTCTGCACAAAAAGGTCGTAAATTGAGTTTGCTCGAATCTTTGGAAATTAATAATAAGCAAAATATTATAAATAATCAAATTGAAATGTTCACTTTGGATTCTCCGCTGTTAATGGACCTTACAAATAGATAACCACTACCTGCAGTTAATTTGTCCCATTGCTTATTGTCATCCGTTTATATAAGTCTATTACATTATTTGCATCTTTAGTAACACCATAGCTCTTGAGAATGACCCGCAAGGGTTGAAACAATACCGTAGAGAAGAATAAATAATTTTTTTCGTAAAACGTAACCCAGTGTTTGTTTGTTACTCAAAATACCTATATTCAATGTTAATTATAGTGCCACAGTTCTCTATTCATTTGTATCCTATTACATGGACAAAGTCGAATCGAAGAAAAAGCCAAAAAGTCAGTCGATTTATTGTTTGAAAGATAGAGAGAATAGGGGGAGAGAGAGAGAGGTGTACTGCTGTCAGGGGATAATAAATTGCAAACATATTGGGGCACATTGTCAGTGCCGTTGTAACCAAACCTCAGAGCATTACGGAGTCGGTCTTGTCATGAATGGAGATAGCCGTCCGGAGTCCCCCAGCCGGCACACTGTCGTCGTGCCGTAATAGTCCCTATAATGGGTCCCGTTGCCATAAAATATGAACCTTCTCGTAGGGGGTCGCCTAATGCAGGATCGATTTTGCCAACCAAAGATATTATACGCCCTGTGTGTATGTATGTGTGCGTGGGTCTGTCAGTCCATTATGCGCGCCCTGCACGCCGATGGATGGTATAATGTCCTAAATAAACATTAGCTTTGCAAATTTCGCTCTCAACTACACAATGACTAATGCGAACGTAATCTACTGTATAACCATCCGCTTTTAAGACGGATTCTGAACGATCTGGAGGATTTACAAACATCAAAATTATTGAATCAAATAGCTCGATTATTTGTTTTTATTTGGAGATGTACCTACATATATATCCTACTTAACGTTTATAGAAATTATTGCACCATTTCAAGCCTTTAAGGATCAGTTCTTTTGAGTGCTAGCGTTGTTCAATTTTTGCGACTAATGTTGCAATATTTTCTATATCGAGACCCAATTCTGTTTTGACGAAAATTGATCTTCACGAAGGCTACATTAAACGGCGAACTAAATTTTATATGAATTGATATGAACATTTCAAGACAGAGTCCGTATGTAGACTAGCTGAGGGAAAGAACCTCATAAACAATTATCACTTTTATGTTTATAATTGTAGATATAACACACTTATCAACTTCTGTAGTTTTTTTGTGTGTTCAACTGTAAACATTGATCCTTCGAGTATAATTTAATTCTATGTGGTACAGCAGTACAAACGCTGAGAAAAAATTTTATCCTCACGAAATAAACACCCAATTCTGTTTTGACGAAAATTTAAAAATAAACGGCGTACTAAATTTGATATGAATTCACTCTAAAGGCTAAATAGTCTAAAAATAATAAGATTCAATGCCATTTAAAAATCTTCTCATCTTGATTTGAATTTTTTTGCATATGCTGCTATCAGAAAGTCGAAATCCTGAAAACTGTCGATTTGAATTTAATCTTTTTTGAAAGACAAAGCTTTCTTCGACCGATAACTAACCCAACAATAAATATACCTACCCGATTTTGGTCAACCTAGAAGTCTTTGATAAACTGAACTGTATACGCAGATGACAATTCTGAAATAACTTTTTAAGTTTATGGTGAAATTAATCATAAATAATTAAGCACATTTTATACAAAAAAAATTAATAGCGTTCTCTAGGTTTCCTATATATTTTATTCATTTTTACTATTTCTGTTTATCATGGTGTCCACTATTTACAAGGAAAAAAAAACTTGACTTTTCCACGACCTAAACATTAGTGCCACTTCCTCATTTTCTTTTCATAAAAATTGAAAAAATGTATCGATTTCACTTTTTTTTTTAGTTTTTTGACATAAATTACAATAAAATGGTACTAGACAATATTTTTACTATCAGTTTCCCTAAAGGTACATCTATGTCTATTTTCCTTTGGCCTTTATTTTGACATTTCTTCAAATTTTCCGAATCAGATATCTTTCTGATTTCCTTTCCCTAGACTTTAGTATCAATTTCTTATCAGTCTCATTTAAATTATGTTTTCCTTTTGCTATATCCACCTACAAACATAATGCCTTTATGAATTCCCATATCTACGATTTATTTGGATGTTCTTTGAAATTTCTCAACTCAGTTTCTTTTCTGATTTATTATTCATTCGTTTCGAGTTGAAAAATCACATACAAAACCACGGAAAATTTGTCAACATCTCTCCGAACAACAGGGTGGCGTATGACGTACACCTTTATCCAGTTTGACGGCAACGCCCTATCACAAATCAACCCCATACGTAACGTCTTCGGCAGAAACAACAATACCGGTAGCTATTCTCTGTATCAAATCGAATAATTCCAGAGGCTGGTAGGAACCTCCCTTGACATAAAAACCAGACTCACTCCCCGGATATACAACTGTAAAACACCTGGATTATTTACTGGTAGAAACTGGATGATATTGTGCGCCCATTTTACCTATTTTATATTACCCATCGTTCACAAAATCATCCCTGGATCCCTATTGGTAACCGGCAAGCAATATGTACAAAAAAGGACGTGAAAAAAAATTACCATCATCTGGGCTCTGATGATGGTTTGATGGTTAAGGTACATGTAGCTATATACGTTATTATACAATACTTATATGCCTAATAGTCGCATCCTCCCCCTTTTGAAGAATTTTTGAAACGACAATGGCTAACGTGTAATTTATTATTTCGCAGAGAGAAAAAGTTGAAACGTATTATTGTATTTACAAAGAATATTGGAGAAATGTTCCGTTAGAGTACCGCCTTTTGAGGTTAGATATGAAAAGGGCGACATAACTGAGTGATATTTAAAAGATATATATGTACATGATATATATCTACTATGTTTTTAGAATTAAAGAGGGGAGACAGAAGAAGTTTAAGAAATGGAAAGTAAACTTATTCATATTATCTGGGAAGAACGCATACTTAACTGTATTAAAAAAAAAATTGAATACTTAAATAAAACATAAATATTTTTACATAACGGATAATTAAACACAATATTTATTAGCTTTTGTGTTTGGTATTAAAAAGAATAATAAATAATTAATCGATTTTGGGATAGGTTTTAGAATTTTTTTATCTAACTGTAAAATATATTTTTAATACAAAGCAGAAAGAAAGAAAACTTGTTTCAACAAAATTTATTAATCCTCGACAATATTATTTCGACCCCTAAAAAGGTAATTTTCAGGAATACAAAACGTAACTAACCCTAGATAATGAACATGCGGCCTTTATATTTATCATATAGCCTTTCTGCCAGCGCCCGCCTGATGAGACCCGATAGGTCGAAACCGGTCGTGGGATATAGCTTTCTGCACGCTGTGCCTACTGTGTAGGATGCGTTCGAAATGTGGGATCTGTGATCCTTGAAATTTAGACGAATAAGGATTGTAATATCTTCTTTTTTTAACTATGTTATATCTTCATCTAAGAATCCATCAGAATCAAGAGTGTAATTCAATGCCGGTAGGGGTATTAGCCCTCGGAGTAGTTGTTTCTGTTGAATTGATTTTTATATTTATATTTTTATACTACTAATATAACCTGTAAAGGCATTTCTACCAGCGCCCACCTGATGAGACTCGATAGGTCGAAACCGGTCGTGGGATATAGCTTTCCGTACGCTGTGCCTACTGTGTAGGACGCGTTCGAAATGTGGGATCTGTGATCCTTGAAATTTAGACGAATAAGGATTGTAATATCTTCTTTTTTTAACTATCTTATATCTTCGTCTAAGAATCCATCAGAATCAAGAGTGTAATTCAGTGCCGGTAGGGGTATTATCCCTCGGAGTAGTTGTTTCTGTTGAATCCATTTTTATATTTATATTTTTATACTACTAATATAACCTGTAAAGGCATTTCTACCAGCGCCCACCTGATGAGACTCGATAGGTCGAAACCGGTCGTGGGATATAGCTTTCCGTACGCTGTGCCTACTGTGTAGGACGCGTTCGAAATGTGGGATCTGTGATCCTTGAAATTTAGACGAATAAGGATTGTAATATCTTCCTTTTTAAACTATCTTATATCTTCGTCTAAGAATCCATCAGAATCAAGAGTGTAATTCAGTGCCGGTAGGGGTATTATCCCTCGGAGTAGTTGTTTCTGTTGAATCCATTTTTATATTTATATTTTTATACTACTAATATAACCTGTAAAGGCATTTCTACCAGCGCCCACCTGATGAGACTCGATAGGTCGAAACCGGTCGTGGGATATAGCTTTCCGTACGCTGTGCCTACTGTGTAGGACGCGTTCGAAATGTGGGATCTGTGATCCTTGAAATTTAGACGAATAAGGATTGTAATATCTTCTTTTTTTAACTATCTTATATCTTCGTCTAAGAATCCATCAGAATCAAGAGTGTAATTCAGTGCCGGTAGGGGTATTATCCCTCGGAGTAGTTGTTTCTGTTGAATTGATTTTTATATTTATATTTTTATACTACTAATATAACCTGTAAAGGCATTTCTACCAGCGCCCACCTGATGAGATCCGATAGGTCGAAGCCGGTCGTGGGATATGGCTTTCGGTTCGTTGTGCCTAGTTGGTAGGACGCGTTCCAAATATGAGATCTCTGATCTTAATATTTAGATGAATAACGATTTTATTTCCTTCTTTTTTTTGGATATGTTTCGTATCTTCGTCTATGAATCTTCCCGAATCAATAGTGTAATTCAATGCCGGTAGGGGTATTAGCCTTCGGAGTAATTGTTTCTGTTGATTCTATATTTATACTTTTATATATATCTATATATTAGAGTATAAGAATTCCATTATTTTTTGTGAATGATATCGGTATAGTAAAGGTAAAAATACCAATAATTTAAGAATAACACAAATACGTAAAGCTTCACATTCATGTATTATAGTATAACAGTGAATGTTTACAATCGGACAACAGAAAAGAAGACGATGAACAGAAGTCCATTCATAACCATTTCAAGTCAATGAATGATTTATTCGGATATAGTATATTATTCTGCTTGTACTGTTATTGTAACTATAACTATTATTAGACAGATATAACATTCATAACGTACATTCACGGATGGGTGTTTGTGGGCAAGTTGAATTCCAATTTATTATTCTTGCCAAATCATTCTTAGTTTTAGGTATAACTGTGTAGCTATGAGCATCTCCTGCGGTGTTTACAAATAGTCTTTTTTCTCCTTTTGAAATGTTTAGGTGCTCTCTTGTTAGAAAGGAAATTCTTGTGTGAACAACTAACTTAACAATAAATCTTAACAATCACTACTACAAATACGAGTACCGAATATAGTGTAAACCCTCTATAACGAATTTCTTTGTTAGGAAAACTCCTTATAACATGGAGAAACGACGTTACCTGAGCTTGGTAATATTTAGGTTAATGAATATCTACAAAAACTCACTGGATAGGTTTCACAAAGTTTATTGAAATCTTCCGACGACCGTTTCGGCTGTTAGGCCATTATCAATGGCACAGAATTTTGTATTAAATACAATTAAGTATTTTAGTGTTCTCAGTCTAAAGGTGGTGTTTTGTTTTTCGCTTTTTTGCGCGAGCGCCCACCCAACCCTTCCGAGGTGGGTCACCGACACCATTCACCCTTCTCCCAAACTCCCCGCTTCCCACAATCAATCCACTTCTTGTTCCCAACTATTCCAGGGGTGCATAACCTACGAGTTGACCTCCCTACTCGAGGGGGGGTTTTAGTTGGTAGGCGCCCCAGAGAATTTGACACTACCCCCCCTTCGAGGGGTGTCTTTTGAAGATTTCCTTTCCTCGAGAATAAACAAAAAAGAAAATTATTACATAATTATCTACGACTTGCTGATGAGAACCAACGAGCTCGAAATCGCGATAAACGTCTGGCAATTTCGACAGTATGTTAACCAAGAGCATAACATGATTTTTGTTTTACCTTAACTTTCGTTAGGAACAGAACATTTTGTGTTCCATATTTAAAGTAAGATAACAAATTATATGGTTAATATTTTAATTCATTTTCACTTAGTCTATAAATCAATTTTCTGTCAATATTGTATTATCAGTAACAAAATACTGAACGATCAAAATGGAAGGAGTATTTAAAGATAATAAAAAGTATTTAAAAATGATGTTTTCAATGTCAATAATATGTCCAAAATATAAAACCATGAGTATCAGGCGTAAAAACAATTTTTTCTGAAAAGCATTCCTTCTTTCTAATATTGTAGGTGTTCTAAGAGTTTAATAATTATTCGTTTCCATTCAACATTTCATAATAACATATACCAACAGTTACTGAATTCTGTAATAATATACCCTACCTATACTGGAGGTTGAGTTTTTATTAAAGATAATACTGATTGACAGCCATGTAATAGGCAATTGCCTGAGGGTTAAATTTTGCGGTTTCTGTGAATAACGTACTCATTTAGGCAAGAGAAAACACAACAATTCGTCTATTTAGACAACAAACAAATGCAGATATTTAATAAGCCTCAAAAATACATTTTTACAAAAGCCATGCGGTTTTGCCCATTATAAACTAACTATTATTGAAAATTGCCTTCTTGAGGTGGCGAAGATATACACTGGTAACTAAACTTAAGTGAACTTATATACCTATATTTTCAAGATAGTGGGGAAGAAACCAATTTTTGAGAATAAAATTAACAATAGAGAAATAACAAAGAATTTTGTGATTAAATGTTTAATAGCGGTGAATTCTCAACATCTGTTAGATCATTAAGAATTAATCCAAGTCTATTTAATTTATTAATTTCTATCGTTTCTAGTAAATTCAATTTCGCACCTTTCCTCTGAAGATGTAAAATCTTGAAATTATCATTAAAACATTTTCTGTATTCATTGAGTCGGTCTTAGAAACATCTACCAGTTCATCCAATATTTGCTTTGTTATAAGTGCCACAATTTAGTTGGTATATTCCTGATTTATTTTCTTTTTTGTAGGATCTTTATTATTTTCAATAAAACTTCTAAGGTGTTATTTGTTTTGAATAAAAAAGTATTTGCAAATTTGGATAGAATTTTACCTAAGGTATTTGATATATTACCTGAGTAGGTATGTTATTGCATAGAACTTCTTTAAAGGACTTATATATTATATTAAATTATGTTTAATAATTAATGAATTGATCGCAATTACATAAATACGATTTAATTCTATATTAAAATGTTTAACAGACAAAGTTACTATTAACAATCTATGTAATCTGGAATGGAGGAAAGCTAGATTGTGGGACATAGGATGACATGAATTTGAATGTATTATAGTGTCTGTCTGTGACTACTTATTACGAATAGCAATATGATTTAAATTCTGGATAGTTAAGTCTAAAAAGTTTAATGTATTGTCAAGTCACTTTGTACTTCCAATATAAATTTAATTGTGGGGTATAGTTTATTTAATAAGTTAAACAAGTTGGTTAATAGTCTATTCGTTCCATTAAAACAGACTAAAACATCATCAATGTATACATTTTTTGAATTTTCTAATTCATTCAGGAATATGTCTGCCAAGAGTGGTCTTAAAAGGTTGCCCATAGCTAAACTTTGTTGTTGTTAAAATAATGTGTTGTTAAAGCTCCCTGTGTTAATATTTCAAAATATTTAGTAAATCAAATTAAACAATTAACAAATTTCAAAGTTTAGTTTAAGTTGAATTATTAAAACAATAAAACACATTTAAACTTTCACGAAACTTTATTAAACTTGCTTAACAATACTGTTTCACCTCACAGAGGCATCTTCAGCTTCTGAAATAACAGTATTGTTAAGCAAGTTTAATAAAGTTTCGTGAAAGTTTAAACGTGTTTTAGTGTTTTAATAATTCATCATGAAGATCAACTGTCATCAAGTAATGGCCAACTCAATCACCTATTTGTTAGTTTAAGTTTATATCTTCACCATCTTAAGAAGGAATAATTATAGTGGCAACATTAAATATTTGTGTTTTTAACTATATTTCCAACTATTATTGTAATATCATCAGGTATACATGAGTAGATATTTTATAATAGTTTTGGTGGTCTGAAAAGCTAAAACACCTGGCATTTCGTATCTACTAGTACACTACATATATATTGTAGAAATATATGTGCCTAGGTACCTTACAAAACCATTAGAATTGTAAAGGAAATGTTATTAGACCAGCACAACGCGACGTTATTCAATTTAAATTTCGACAAGTAAATTGACTTTAAAAAATTTGTATAACCCTCTTTGATTTCCTGTCCCACTAATTTATTTGATAACGAACAAGAAAATGTACTACTAAACCTTTCAACGAGTAACGTGTAACTAGATTATAACGTTGTTGTTAATTCTTCAAAAGAACTCATCAGTAATCGCCAGGACAGGTCTTTAATTAAATAAAATACATTTGATAGAGACTAATTCAACTATAGAAGCAGAAATTAACTGGATTTATTCTAATTAATTCAGCTTAATGCTAGCGTTATCTATGTTTTTACATTAAACGTTATAGGGATGATGCACTGAAGATGTTAAAAGAAGTACAAAACATCCATTTGTTTACAAATTCTGTAATCGTTTGTGATATTCAGGTTGATCCCTAAATAGTATATAAACCACCCATCTGCATCCAGGAACAGGAGATACAAAACCATAGAAAAAAAAATTTAATCTTCATAAAAAGCCCATGGGTTTCGAGTAAATTAGACTTTTTTACACAGGCACCCCTAATCAATCAACAATGTAGTTCCTTTTTTGAATAAAACTATTGTGGTCCAATTTTTGTTGAACTACATTCAATAAAGTTAGTAAAATTTCCCCTTTGTTTTAGTTCAAATCTTTAAAGTAAAATTAAATTTCTGATGCCCTTGTATCAAAACTGCACAGAGATGGGGTCGTTTGAATTATTTACTACCAACTGGTTAAAAATAAAGTTTTCTTATGAAGAATGGTGGTTTCTAATGTTTTTTTTTTAACTTTTCAGATTATCATCGTCAATGTACCAAGAATGAGTTCAAAATATTAAATGCATTTGAAAATTTTATATATAATGAAATATAATTGATTGAAAGTTTATCGCATTCGTTGTGAAACAGGATTCAAACCAATCTTTTAACAAAAAATTAGCGTCCATTAATAGTTTTGTTCATAGATTAACCATGCTACTCCTTTCCAAATCTAATTTCGACAAAGAACTAGCTATCATTAAACAAATTGCAATCAACAATGATTACAATCCTAAGCTAGTTGATAACATTGTACATAAAAACAACGCAAATGTATCACCAGACAACTCTACAATGAATCTGATCACTCCAGACATTTAGATAAAATTAATTACACTTTCATCAACTATATTAAGGAAATTGGTTAGAAAATTAAGAATCACCTTTATAGATTTAATATTAGACCTATTTTAGTAAACAAAATCAACTTGAAAAATCTACTAGTTAACAACAAAACGAAATTACGTTTCTTAGAAAAAAGTGGTGTGTATGAAATTCATTGTGGAGATTGTTTGGCTTTTTATTTAGGACAATCTGGAAGAGCCATTGAGACAAGATTAAAAGAGCATGTATATACAATTTCAAAAAACAAAAATACTACAGGGATAGCCCAACATTGTTTAGATTATCAACATCATTTAGACGTAAATTCTGTTAAATTATTACATTCTGTTAGCAAAAGTCAAAAGTTAAATTTACTTGAGTCCCTATAAATTAAGAAAGCTGTAAATAATAATAAAAACATTGTCAACAACCAAATTGAATTGTGTACGTTAGATTCTCCGTTATTATTAGTGGACTTTCCGAATAGATAATTGTCTTGTTAACTTTCTACCTGTATATTCAACCCTAATTGTTACTTGTATGTTTTGCTTTGTATTGTATTACTATATATATATATATTCTGTTTAGGTTAATTTTAATTTAGTAACATATTATCTCTCTTGAGAATGACCCTTGCGGGTCGAAACAGTATTGTTGAGGACAATAAAATTTTTTAGTGAAACAAAATCCTTCGTTTTTGTTACTGAAACCTCTTTAAAAATATAATGAAAGGTCAGCTTCCTAAATAAACGAAATCGTGTTATAAATTAGAATAAGTGTAAATATGTAATCTGCATAAAAATAATCTTTAAAAGAAACAGAAGCAAATTTCTGACCTCGATAAATATTAAAGGGCAGAAACTACTCAGATATGCGAAGAAAACGAACGAATCTAACGATTTCTTCATCGATCCTGACGGCATATTATTGAAAATTATAGAAAAATTCTTTCGTAATACTTAAATTGCCCGCCGGATATATGACGCACGATGATATAAAGGAATGTAAGTAGCGTTTATAACGTAATTTCCTAGAATCTGCAAGAAAAATGATAGGCTTGATGCAGAAACATTTGCTGGTTTCCCATTAAACCATCGGAAATCGGACGATTCGTTATAAAATATGTAAAATGCTGAGATCTTAATAATTATTCAAATTTCTATAATCGATTATCTAATAAGAATTACTTCATGTCAGGCAATCATAAATAAAAACAGACGTGAAACATACATAAATATAGGTAAATATGTACCTGGTATGTATACTAAATATCTTTGGAATATGTTAATTACTTCAAGGTATTCAAAAAGGAACATTTTTGTAGTAATGAATGTGTAATTATAATTTAAAATAATTTGTTTGAACAGTACGCAGAGCCAAATCACCTAATTTTGTATACTGTTCTTGTTCAATTTTCTTGTGTGACAAAAAACATTAGTTAATAATTCTTTGTTCTTACGATATGCTACCATCGTAATGAAAATTTTTATTTTTACCTTTAAGGACAAAAAACGTGACTAAATGTCCACTTTCTGGCTTTTCCAAACCTATTTAATTAATTTTATAAAGGTTCAATCAAAGATCTCACATTTTGAACGCGTCCTACCAAGTAGACCTCGGAGTAGTTGTTTATGTTGATTTCATATTTATATTTATAATATAGCCTGAGACCCGATAGGTCGAAACCGGTCGTGGGATGTGGCTTTCGGTTCGTTGTGCCTACTTGGTAGGACTCGTTCAAAATGTGAGATCTTTGATCTTAAAATTTGGACGAATAAGGATTTTAATTCCTTCTTTTTTGAATATGTTATATTTTCGTCTAGAAGTCCATCGGAATCAACAGTGTAATTCAATGCCGGTAGGGGTATTAGCCCTCGGAGTAGTTGTTTATGTTGATTTCATACTAATATTTATATTTATAACCATCTATAACTCCCCCTTTCTACTTTTCAATTTGTAATTAATTAATTAATTAATTTTAGTAATCATCTGTATTTTTCTTGTAAATGGCCTTATTAGACCGAAACAAATTTATCGAGTTAAATAAACTAGCGAAACTTGTCCTTTCAACATGTTCAAAGTGTGCACGTATCTTCTAAAGCCAAACTTCAAATTTTATGGGATCCGTATACTAAAATCAATGATCCTAATTCATATTTTTCCGCCCGAATCAGGCATGAAATAGTCAACGAGGGGGTACTTCCCCCGTGACGTCCGATTCTCCTTTTCCTTCGCTATTCGAAGTACTCGTATCTAATGGATAAAAAGTTCTACACCACCCATAACGGATTCGAATCTCGAAACATCTGCAGTGCCTCGTTTTGTACTATTATATCGCACAATATTTAGCGGAGGACTACAGAAAGGCCCCGACAAATATCATTGAATGGATAAGAGGCGTGCATAATAAATAGGTTCAGGTTGGTACATTTTTTATAACTACTTATATATATATATATATATATATATATATATATACATATATAAATGTATATAAAGGACCGTATATTAACAAGCAGAGAAGTTGAACGAATGCAAATGAATGATTCGCGACAAATTAAATTTATCTTTACCTTGCATTGAAAGCGAGAACACAATCTAAAGTAGAAAGAACCTTGATAAGTTATTAGGAAATAAATATAAATATCGAATCAACAGAAACAACTACTCCGAGGGCTAATACTCCTACTGTTGATTACGATGGATTCTTAAACGAAGATATAACATATTCAAAAAAGAAAGAATGCATTAAAATTCTTATTTGTCTAAATTTTAAGATCAATGATCTCACATTTTGAACGCGTCCTAACAAGTAGGCACAACGAACCGAAAGCCACATATCACGACCGGTTTCGACCTATTGGGTCTCATCAGGTGGGCGCTGGCAGTAAGGCCTTTACATCCTATATTATAAATATAAATATGGAATCAACAGAAACAACTAGTCCGAGGGCTAATACCCCTACCGGCATTGAATTATACTGTTGATTTATATTTAGACGAAAAAGGATTTTAATGCCTTCTTTCTTTTTTGAATATGTTATTAGGAAATGTTAATTTTTTTTTTATCAAACCCGTATAGCCTAAAGGTAGCCTGAGCCCCCCCTGGATGGTATTCTGTCGAATTAGTATAGTTTTTCTTAATTTAGTCTATAAGTTGTTTTTCTTTAATAATTTGTTTTCAACCGTTGAAAAATTATTGTTATTATACGTTCCTTAATAATATTCTTAGAAATTGTTAGGTAGATTGTTTACAGCGGAATGTACTAAATTATAGACTATAAGCAAACGCATATTTAGATCCTTCGTGGTACTACAATAATAATTTGGATATTCCACCCCCAACAACATTACCTGAATGGGACATACCGAAGAAATTTTGTAACTTGAGTTATTTAGTTTTATTTACCGATTTTCTTATTACCTGACACGAGAGCCTAAATTTGGTTTAGTCATTTAGTTAATTAGTTGTTTATAAATGTATATTTTCGAAAAGGGAAAATAATTTTTTTGTTGGCCAACCTCTCGTAAGACAAACGACCTCCAAATATACGATACCTTGATATAATAGAGGCTCATAACTAGAGTAGACACGTTGCTGTTGTTTTTCCAATTTAAATAAACAACGACCCTATAACCCTCATCTGACTCTGATTTCCAAACTATTCTAAATTAAGGGGAAGAAATGGAAAATATAAAATTATAAAAGCAGAATTTCTGTTGCAAATAACTAATATTTGAATTCATAATGATTATAAGAACAAAAATAAGTTCCTGGTCAAGCAATTTCCAAGTTAATTAATTAGTTTTATTTCCGAGGCGGCACAAATTTTAAATTTACTGACATTTCGTGATCCAGGGCAAAAATTCCATTCAATTTTCACAAATTTCAAAAATAATTCTTACATGATAAATTATCATTAATAGTTTTGTAATATTTACTAATTAGGTTTCATTCTAATCAGAAAAGTTTTTGCATCTGAGGACAAATACTTCAATATTTAATTAGCTGCTACTTCTTTAGTTGTTTAGCCCTATTCTAAAATGCCGATTTTTACAGAATGGCATCGACATGTATATATATATGCACCTATAAAGTTACAAATGGCGTTTTATAAGCTTTTCAAAAAATACGTATACCATATAATTTTGTCGTTATTTCTTTCTCCGCAACGAACGGCAAATAATGAGAACGAAGGTACATAATATCAATAATTAGGGAAGGCAAGTAGCAGATCCATGTGCTGCGTTTCACATAAAAGTGCGGGGGGAGGGGCGGATAGGCGTACCAACGGGAAATCCCCCGGAAAAAGTCTGTATTCGCGGCTAATTGCACGTGACTATGTTACCTGTCACATACACCACTACACATTGGTACATTTTCCCAGTAATGGGACCGTGAATTATCATGTCATGGTCGCGAATTATGCAAAATTTCATTAATTGACGTTCGACGATGAAAAAATTACAAAATACCGACAACCGTACAATTTGTTAACATGTAACTTGTACGTACCATAATTGTTGCTATTTGATGCACTGATGAGTGTAGTGTTTCGTTATAGATAGAGATAAAACACCATAGCCGAACGAAAATTGAAATTAATTTGATGAGACCAAAGAATAATAACATAAAGTGAAATAATCAAATGATTAAAATAAAACACGCTTGGTAGGTTTCACAACATATATTAGAAATTATCTGACACATGTTTCGGTAGTTACACCATTATCGAAGAATTTAGGACTAAAGATACATAAGGTAGTTACAAACTATTTACGTTGTTTATTATCTATCAATTGTGTCGCTTTTAATAGAGGGGAAACCCCAAAAAATGTCTCACTCACTACTAGAAAGTGAAGTTTTAGTGCCTGCTTATACAAGATAATTTTAAATTTAACACCAAATATAAGACTAATATTCCTTATTGTAGATTTTCTTAGAAGAATTCCATTCAAAACGTAGCATAATATATATGGACCAGAGAGTTTAAAATCTTACGAAATTAAAGAATAGTCATACAGAATACACGTTTAATGTCTGATTTTACAGAGTGTGTCAAACTCAACACCAAATTAAAGTGCATTTTTGACTAAATAGAATTACAGGTAAACAAAATAAAGAGTTTAAAATTAAAATGACAAAAGAGCAGTCATTTACGACGTAATTTTTTAAGATTTAACATTTTTAAGAGTAATATTACTTGAAGTAAAAATGCAAACAGTCATGTCCAAAGTAACTTTATCGCTGTATTAGAATGAGACCTCAGGATTGCCTTAGCATATGCAACGTTTAGAGATATATTAGATACTCTTTAAGTACATTCCTTGTTGATCAATTTTTCAAAAAACCGTTTTGATCGGCGTGTTCAAATAAAATTGAGACAGCACAGGGTATTTTCTCATAATTGTCTTAGATATAAATGAAAACACTGGGTATAATTTTCACAAAGTTTTTATTAGAAGACTCTAACAATTGTTTCGATTTTTTTTAAGTTAACTATACAGTATACATATATATATATAAACATTAGTACATAAACAAATACATTAAATTCATTATTATCTAGTAAGTGGAAACGATGCTCTAAATTTTACCCCCTTAGTAAAAATAATTTTAATAAAAAATGAATAATCATAAAAAACATAGCTTACAATAATAGCTACAACCCTAAATTAGTTGACACGTTATTAATCAAAAAACAAATAAAATCAGCTTTAAAACTAATATTTCACGGTCAAAACAACAAAAAAGGTAGATGGTATAGCATAAACCATTATAGAAATCTCAGTGATAAATTATATAATACATTACGCAGAAATCTAAATATCAACTTAGTTAGTTCAAACAAAACCAATTTAAAAAATATTTTCGTTAACAATAAAATAAAACAAATAGACAATTTAAAAAAATCAGGCGTATACAGAATAAAATGTAATGATTGTGATGCAATCTATATTGGAAAAACCGGTCGTAACTTTGATATTAGATACAAGGAACATGTCAAATCAATTAAAGAAAACAAAAATTCTACAAGATTGTCACAACATTGTAACAAGAATGGACACTTGATAAATAACGACAATCTATCAATTTTACATATGTTAAATAATAGTAAAAAATTAGACCTTTTAGAAAGACTTGAAATTCAAAAAGCTTTACATGACCAAATTGAGGGTTTTCCAGTCCAATATTTAGAGCATCTTTTCCACTTACTAGATAATAAGGAATTTAATGCATTTGTGTATGTACTAATGTTTATATATATATATGTATACTGTATAGTTAACTTAGGGTATAAATAATGAATATCTTTACTCTCAATTTAGTTACTGTATGATCTCTTCAAAAACGATTGAAAAATCGAAACAATTGTTAGAGTCTTCTAATAAAAACTTAAACCCAGTGTTTTTTTTTCATTTACATCTATTGTAATGTTTTTTCACAATCATCCTACCGCATCATCTATAAACTTTATTAGGATTGTCTTAGGTGTTGAATAAATTTGAAAAAAATCTACTTTAGGGTGGTTTATCTATGATAAAAACTGGAAAAATACAATTTAGTTAAAAACATTTGTTTGCTTCTTTTAGAGTTAGAACTTTTTAGACAGATCCTAAAATAACATCAGCACATTATTATTTAACTATTTTTTATTAATGTAATATTATATATCAGTGTTTCCTAAAATGAATATCTTCTATTTCTACTTATACAGAGAATACCCCTTCTGAGACAACGGATGTAGAAGTAACCACAGATAAATACTAATAATTTCCAAAAGATATTACAAACCCCAATAAAAATTAAACTAATGGATACATGAATAAAGTAAGCATAATAGAAGACATGTGGCAAACAGCTTAATTTTGCTAATGCCATAATAATTTATGTTATAAGCCCATGTTGAATGATTAACTTTGCCAGCCGTAGCTAATTTCTCAATTTGTTTTGCGTAATTTTCGGGAGAAACGGGCCCATGATTTAACCCCTGTTTGCCATATGTGCTCCAGAATATGTGGCATGCATGGTCTTGTGGTTTTTCAATGAATGAAAAATGATAAATATACACGAAACATTATTTATCTTTTTAAAAAACTCTATTAAATATAATATTTTGAGAGTTACGACAAAATAAAATTAAATAACGAAGAAATAACAACAACATATATTAACAAAAATAACAAAGAAACGCGTAGGTAGAATTAGACTTGACTGTAGAAAGATTCGAGAGGAACTGAAGAGTTTAGAAAAATTGAAGTATTTTGGAAACTGTAAAAGAGAAGAAAGGGTAGCAGATAGAACTATGGTATCAATAGAGCGGAATTTGAATAATTGGAAAATACTAGAGATAAGAAATACTAAGAAGTAGATTACAGTACCAACCACCGAAGAAACCTACTGTTAAAAGGTAATTAAATAGGTACAGAATCGTAAGCGTTATGCAGTTAGTAATAGAATAGAAATATTGCAAGGGATTATAGGAAAGTACAGAGGTAATAAAGTTATTTGTTACAAGTACAAATAAAAAGACATTGTTTTACATATTTACACAACAAGTATATATCCTGTTCTAGTGGATGTTGATCGCTATAGTAACATATATCATTATATGTGTGTTGTATTGATGTTTGGTGTAGTCCTGTCGGGCAATGGACGATAGCGCGCTGCAGTCAGGAATAAATTCAGGTAGTGAAATATTACAGGTCAATTGCGCGCGGTTTGTCAAGACTTTGTAGGGTCAACTGCGCACTCGGTAATTTTATTTAATTTATATAACTCTGCACTAATACTTCTCTGGAGTAAAAGTAGACATATTTAAATAAATAAGTATCATAGATAAAACACCTAGAAGGAAACCTAACCTAAACCTAACCTAACCTAACCTAACCTAACCTAACCTATAGGTATTTGCATCTAATCATAAGAAGCCCAATAATATAATTGGTTATTTAACTACGTAATAGACCCCTCTGATAAATTACTTAACATGTTTCGTTAATTACTTTTGTATTTACCTGCATCTAATTCAAATCTCTGTTTATTTGAAAGAAGATTAAAGTATGTATTTATTTTTTCAACTTTGCGCGCAATTGACCGATCACTTTTAGGGTCAGTTTTGTCACAGCAGCGAGTAAACTGACCGCAGCGCGCAATTGACTTACACCCGTCCTGTCGTGTGTAAACATCTAACGGTGTGATTGGTCATGGTGAAGAAGTACCTAATCGGGGAAGTCCACGAATGTGCAAATGGGGTAGTGTGTATGGTAGGAATAGATACATGTTTAGTTTTAAGAAATCTGATCAATAGTGACTTGTACATTGATTTATGTGAAGATGTTTTATAAAACTTTTATAAAAAAAAGATCATTTACAAAATAAAAGTCGTTGAAGACTGGATCAATTGTATAAAAAAATGTATTACTTATGTAATATACTTAAACTGTATAATTGATAGACCTTAGTGGTTGGTATTAATTTTAACTTGGGGGTTTTGACAAACAGACGAAAAATTAATTAATCCCTTAAAGAATAAAATCAAAGAGACCCACCCCTGTATACCACAAAATACGGTGTTTATACGTGTTTCGCCCAATTATATTGTGGGTATTATCAACGCAATTTTGTAGTATTCAGGGGTGAGACTCTGATTTTGTTCTATTTAATTACAACAGTCTCCTTTACTATTCTATTCCAATCCTTTAAGGGTTCCGTTTTATCTTCTAAGGCACCGGGAGGTAAGAATGACTTGGTCGTACGTAACTAAAAAGGAAGAAATTCCAATCCGTAACGTTCTTTCGTAACGTCTAATTTTTTTCATCATTGTAATACTCAAATAGTCGATCGAAAAGTTTGTAAACTTTAAACAGCACTCTAATTTTACATATCTAAATGAATCATCAGACTTAAGAAGTTAATTATATCATGTAACATATGTACCCTGGATTAAAAAAAGAAAAACACGTTACAAAAGCATAGAATCTTCGGCAATTTTCTTAATTTTTCCCCATTAGTAAATTTTGTAACGGGATATTATCGTGGTACTTTAAACGACGGATCACGACAATCACATTTGCAAAAATAACAAAACCACGGGCGGCTAATAACCGTCATTTTGCGATAATTTATCTTTTGTAAAGTGCTTCAATATAATATTATGTGCGAAGTATGTTTTGGCTTTTTTGTAGTTGCATGTAACAGTAGAGGAGGCGTGAAATTGAGCGTCGGTAGCAGGGCATGTTGTAGTTGTCAAATGTAGTGCAATTACGAGTTTCACATAAAACGTTTTGACGTGCGTCTACACGTTTATTAAGTACCTAGTGGTAGTAGGTAATAATGTGACTTTTATGCGTATATCTATGCTTTTGCAAAGTCGAGAGCTTTTGGTGTGATGCAGTGGTGTTTGCACTGAGAGCGGGAATAGCGAAATTATAGGACGCAGCCGAAAATTTTAGTTTTGGCAGTCTAAAGATCACGACCCCTGGAAGTCGTGCCTTGTCAGAAGAAAAATACCCACATAATAGGGATAATAATGATCGTGACCAATCTGGAGCAACACTTTCAATTTTGTCAGTAATTTTGTTTGCTTTTTTTCGTGTAAGTTAGGTAGCTTAAGAGCTTAATAGCTGTACAACTAATATAATTAAGCGGAATAAAGTAAAACAAGAGTAAACGGTTACAAAACTTTTTATTATAAATCCACAATAATTATTTCGCCACACTGTGGCTTCTTCAGGTGGAAGAAATGTAAACTTAAATTTAACAGCAATTGTCTTATAGACTTCCAGGGGTCGTGATCTTTAGACTGCCAAAACTAAAATTTTCGGCTGCGTCCTAATTAAGCGGAATAATTGATGTATATTCAAAACAACTAAAATGAAAAAATCTCTTGACGTACATTTAAAGTTGTGTGCCTTAGAAGTTAAAACGAAACCCTTAAAGGATTGGAATAGAATAGTAAACGAGACTGGGGTAATTAAATAGAATAAAATCAAAGACTCACCCCCCTGTATACCACAATCATGCGTTGATAATACCTACCATATAATTGGGCGAAACATGTATAAACACCGTATTTTGTGGTATACAGGGGTGGGTCTCTTTGATTTTATTCCTTAAGGGATTAATTAATTTTTCGTCTGTTTGTCAAAACCCCCAAGTTGAAATTAATACCAACCACTAAGGTCCACCAATTATACAGCTTTTGAAATAATCTTTTTCATCCAATTGACCGAGTCATAGAGATTTATAGGGTGAAATAGGGTAGGAAGGGAGATCTTACAGCATAAGTAAAGGAAAATATCCGGATATGATTAATTAAATGCCATTCTTCTATGGAAAATTTCACAGGAGAAAAACCGGAAGGAAGGACGATCACAAAATGTATTAAAGAACACTACAGGAAAGTTAAATTTAAACAACATTATATAGTAAAACAGGACATTTTATAGATACCTCCTATTTAACAAAAATAAAGATGCATTGAACAAAATGATCGAACTCTAAAGATAAGAATTACAGAACATCGATATAGTATTATGAATAAACTTAAGATAAGTAGTAATCATTGAACGATGCTTTAATTTTAACCATAATTTCGATAAGTGTAGAAAATGTTCAGTTATCAGTTATCACACATTGTTGTAAAAGAATAAGTACTTGGCATAAATTAACCAAATAAAACTTACTGATGCAAACATTCTAATTATAACACTTTCTGCTTCAATAAAACGAAATTAAAATTTCAAAAATATTTAACCACACTCTTCCAAATTCTCCCCCAGAAACGGATACATATCACGAGGCCATAGACAAACTTAGACTTAATCTCTTAGAGTGGCTCTTAGCTTTTGATTTATAATATTTAATTTGATTTAATAATTTATTCCGTTCATTTATTTATATTTTTTATAAATTAAGTTATCAATAGTTGTTTGTAAAAATACGTGTACGATAAGGGAAAATAGTTGTTTTGTTGACCAACCTCTCGCAAGCCAAACAACCCCCAATCTACGATACTTTGGGAAGGCATCTTTGATACATATATTAAGTAATAACTCACAGAAATAAATTAATCTTCCAACTTCAGGACACAATCTTCTTAAATTACTAAAAACCCATGCATGACTAGCACATTTTAAGAAAGCAATGTATTGTACTTGACATGAATATGAATTTTAAGTTGCCACATTTTAATAAATATTCCATTTTGTTCTTAATCATGCATAATTCAACAACAAAGTTAAAAGATTCGATGCAACCATTAAATAGCCGCAAATCACAATTGGCAACACATTATACGTACATACGCAGATGCATAGACAGTTGGTACGTAGTGTGCAAAAGGAAAGGAAGCAGCATGGACGTGATTATTAAGGCGGTGTATGGCTCCAATAAACGCACACACCACGTACACATTATGGTCCTTCTACCTACTATTATCATAATGATTCGGTTTATAAGCTGGGAGGACGTACCTGCCTGAATTACTACCACTTTTAATTTCATCGATTTTGCATTCACGGAACGGCACTTAACCTCTCTATGTCCGCCATCTACACTTTATTTGATATTCGCATAAAATCACTAACAGATTGTCTATCTATCACTCTCTCTGTCATTATTTCATATTACAACCGACCATTATTTACGGTGTCTAGGTGCTGCACAGAGCTGCAGAACTGCTAACAATAATTAGATACGTATTACTAAAATTTGTTAATAAAACAATTGCTTTTGCCATTGCTGAATAGTAGACCAAATGAATTATCCAGGTGTCTGGTCGAGTTGTCAATGCATCCTTCATATTATTGAACTGTGCTGCACAAGAGGGTTCTGGGAACTCCTTCTTACCCACACCGGTCTCTTCTACCTCGCCATTTGCTAACATAAAACCGCCAATTTAAACAGTGAGCTGCATTCAATGCAGCTATTTGTGTTCTTATTTCTCATATACATTGGCGAACTATTTGCCTAACTTAACTACATTTTAAAAGGGGCAATTTATGACACAGAGCTGTCTGCTACTTATTTAAGAAACGACTGCAGAGATATAAATGGTGCATTACCCCCATTGGAAGTTTTAACACAAAATAATTTATATGAAACATTAAGAGAAACAAACGAATTATTAGAAACTGTTACAACAACATCCATATCAACAGCAGAAGCTGAAGTATACTACTCAACTTCAATTAAGTGTCCCATGATCGTTTGACAGCCTGTTTTGTCCCTGATTACGCTTTTTTAATGGTAAACTGATATCAGCGGTGTGTACTAAGTACCACATGAAATAAAACCACCTTTATGATAATTTACACTGTATATGATTATATTTTAACTTAAACAAACTTAGATATAGCTACGAATTCGACTAATAAAAATGAAAATGAATTAATTATTGTCTTATGGAGTAGCAGCTGTTTACTCCAGCAAATCTATACGAGAACTATTTTGATATATAAACTTAAGTTATTGTAACAACCACTAATTACACTAATGTTATAACCCTAAGGTAGAATAAGAAAAAAAAACAAAACTAAAGATTTTCGCACACTTTATTTACTATTCGTAACATATGTTTCGGCAAACTTTGGCTTCCTCAGACATGAGTACTTAGTACTAGTAAGTGTGAAAATCTTTGTTTTGTTTCTTTTTTTTAAATTAAGATGGATTTTCATCAAGTAAAGGTCGAAACTATCAAACCTAAGGTAGAAGGTGATGAAGCCGTGGGGAAATTTGGCTATTAAAGCGCAATACATATTATGTAATAAACAGCAAGTATTAAGTATAGATAAAATATCTGTTTATCCTGCACTGAGAAGGAGACAAAATGCAGCGGGTAAACAGAGGGTGTACCAAACACAGCCCTGTCGATGATTTCCATTAAAAAATTATACTTATATCAAAAATTGAGAGCTCTATTTACGTATTGTAAAGTAAAAGAATTACTCTTGAAAAAGACTTGAGATTGAAACATATTTATGTAGTGTTCAAATAAAACTTCTTGAAACGATGTTTCTTAATTAATTGTATTGAATTAGCGGATACTTGATGGAAGTCTGACATATTGAAATAAATACACAGTTGATAACTTCCACAATTTATTAAATAAACTTGACACGTGATTCGCCAACACTGTGGCTTCTTCAGAAGTACAAAATCTACTTAAAACTACCTAAGACTAGATGTCTATAAATAGTTTAATCAGTTTAATAATGAGAAATCCCTTAAGCCCGATGTTGGTAGAAATATTTTTGGACCACATTATTGAATCTGGTATTCAAAAATTACCTCTATTTAAATGTTGTCTTTATTACTTCAGGTACGTTGGTGATATTATAGTCTGTTTCACCGGTTCAGATAGACACATGTTACAAAACGAATAATAACCTTAGCATACACATAAATAGTAATAAAGACAAAGTAGAGAAATTATCAAAACCAGGCATATATCAACTCAATTGCGGTTCTTATTCAAGAATTTATATAGGTCAGACTGGAAGAAATTTTAGAATTCGTTTGAACGAACATTTTAGATTATATAAAAGCAAAAAAAACGATTTTAACATGTTTAGAAGATAACCATATATTTAATTTAGACATTGAAAATAAAAGTTTAAAACTTACACTATTAGAATCTAAATAAATTAACAAATATAAACATACAGACATATTACTCAATGACCAAGTAGATGTCAACCCCTCATCACTATTAAATGTTTTCCCTCACTCTAATGAAGATGCACCACCCTATTTATAGACATCTACTCTTAGGTAGTTTTAAGTAGATTTTGTACTTTTGAAGAAACTGCAGTATTGGCGAAACACGTGTTAAGTTTATTTAATAAATTGTGGAAGTTATAAACAGTGTATTTATTTCAAGTTTCCTAATTAATCTACCTCAAGTTCTATTATGAATTTATCATTGATTTAATTTATTTTGATCTATACCTATTTGATTGCAACCCCGAAAGAAATACAGTAGGTAAATGTATTACGTGTGGCATCGTAATTCGAGTCAGCCTAATTTATGTGCTCCCAATTAAGTGGGTCCAAGATTCGGTCCCCTAATTCCCATAGGACAATAACGAGCCGATGACTTTGAATAAATTTTCCACCCATCGCCTGCTAAATAGCCAGACAATGAGAAAATGTTCAGTGAATTCGCTGACGGGGATCTTTGTCCGTGTCTCTGTGTATACTGTGACGATATTTCCACCACAATAAACCCGAATGAATGTCACCCCGAGACGGGCTAATTTGTTTTTCAATTCGTTTTCGCCACCGAGCATCATCCCCTTGTGTGACGTGAAATAATAAAAAAAAGAATAACGTTGATGTTATGTGTAGTTCAATAAGTCGTAAAAAAAGGAATCTGTTGCAGCAGGAACGAGGGAGGAGAAATGAGGGTCGTCAACCAAAAGATTGGATAAAAATTATTACGATGTTATACACATAACGTGTATGTGTCCAAATAAAACACTTCCATATAAAACATTTAGAAGCCTAAAACGCTTTTTGATACCTAAGGTATCATCTTGAGTTAATGACTTCGGTGTCTAACTGAGAATGACACCCTGACACTTGACTCTTCCGATTTAGAAAATCCTACATTAACCATCATCCCTCTGAGATTTCTTGACCAAAGATGCCACTTTCCCTGGTCACTTTCTCTGTATCTACCCATAAACTCAAAAATTTACCGATTCCAATTTTACTGCTATTAGAAGTAATTTATCGAAATTACCAGACATGAATTGCGATTTCGATCTTATTAGATCTCATCAGCACGCCATCTAAGACGTGTCGAAAAATCACCGGCCAAAACGAACGAACTTTTTAATTCTTCTTATTAATTTGGTTTGCATGCTTTTCACGTATTATTATAAGCTGTGTCGTCGATTCAGTTGGAGAAATACAAACCTCTTAGTAACACATGAAATATATCAGTTAGCAACAGATATCAATAGATGGCGATACAGTGTCATAACGGCCACAGAATTGGATTTGAGACTGGTGATATTAATATAGTACTACCTCTTTTTGGAAATGTTACACTGTCTTATTTAATGACGGGTGTTAGATTGCGTTTGAATGCTAAAACTCGAATTTAGTTAACTTTTCTTGGTGGAGGATTTAATAACACGTTGCATATTAAAAATTAACAAATATATTTACAATACATAGAGTTTGACTCAAAGTTACAACACTGCAGAATTAAGATAATGGTAAAAATATTTTATATCTAAAATGTTTACTGTTGAACAACTTAAATCGTGATCATAGAAAATTTAAATGTTACTTACCTACTAACTACAATATTTCAGAGGGAGTTAACAATACAGAGCATCAAGCGACCCTGGTTACACGAATTGTCCCCTTGCAGGTAGCGGGCAGTATCATAAAAATTAATATGCGGGAATTTCGAAAATCGGTAAAAAACACTTTTTTGTTTCATACCCACCAGCTACTCCTGCTGGTAGACGGGCAGTCCCTCGGACCTACACTGTAGTGCAAAGCCGGAGGATAGGGCGTAATGGGTGGATGGTTTAGTTAGGGAGAGAAAGACGAGACAGACAAAATGAAGACAGAATCGTAGTGAAAGATTATCTGTGGAATATTACTGCTCCAGAATTTGTCTAAGTGATCCAAGGAAACCACAGAAAACTTGGACCAGAGCAGCCAGACCCGGGTTCGAACCGGTGACCTCCCGAATGCTAAGCAATGATCTAGAGCACTAGACTACGCCGCTCGGTAAGAAAATCAGTGACAATTTCTAGTTATATGGATCACTTGTTTGAAGATAAATTATTTAAACGTATAAATATGAAAATGATAAACATGAAATAAATATCTAAATAAAGAATATTATTGAATCTAATGGTAAACAAGCCGATGACTGATAACATTGAAACTAAAATATATAACAATTAAATTCTACTTAACAACGGGTTTCATGGTATTTTGCGCAAAAAAATGAAATATTAGACTCATGTCCTCATGAGAGCATCTTTTATGCATTTTAAGCCAGAAACCACCATGACTTAAGCACACTTTGGAATATAGTATGGTTCCAAAATTAAACAATTTTAAAAATCCTAACAGTAAAGTCTTGAATAGCAATACCATTCATTAAAAGTTCCATGAATTTTCCCAATTACACCCTGAAATCTCCGACTTCCTAGGACTATCTTAAACTACTCTGTCTTTTCTTTTCCACGCTTCTGAGAAATATGGTAATTCCCAGAAGAAGATTAAAATCCCAAACACCTATTTGAACTGAACCATAATTGTATTAAACTTTAAGAATCAAAGACAAAAGATGGAATAGTAAAATTTAGTGAAAACGCGTATTCTTCAATAACGAACTGACAGATGATAGAACTGGACAAGTACCGTGCTTTCACCAATCTATAAATATTTGGTGTAAATGAAATCGCGTACAAACAGAGATTAAATGTTATACTTTTAAAGTATGTGGTTCTGTTTCTAATAAAAAGTGAGCTTATCATAAAGTTAATACCATAATGTACTTGGTCAACGATTATTAGCTAACTGAGTTTAGTTGATCAATTCCTTAAGGATATGAAGTAATCTACAAAGTACTAAATGATTAAAAATTTAGATGAATAAGGATTTTAATTCCTTCTTTCTTGGATATGTGATATCTTCGTCTAATAATACATCGGAATCAAGAGTGTAATTCAATGCCGGTAGGGGTATTAGCCCTCGGAGTAGTTGTTTCTGTTGAATCCATTTTTATATTTATATTTTTATACTACTAATATAACCTGTAAAGGCATTTCTGCCAGCGCCCACCTGATGAGACCCGATAGGTCGAAGTCGGTCGTGGGATATGGCTTTCGGTTCGTTGTGCCTAGTTGATAGGACGCGTTCCAAATATGAGATCTCTGATCTTAATATTTAGTTAATAACGATTTTAATTACTTCTTTTTTGGATATGTTATATCTTCGTCTAATAATACATCGGAATCAAGAGTGTAATTCAATGCCGGTAGGGGTATTAGCCCTCGGAGTAGTTGTTTCTGTTGAATCCATTTTTATATTTATATTTTTATACTACTAATATAACCTGTAAAGGCATTTCTGCCAGCGCCCACCTGGCTTTCGGTTCGTTGTGCCTACTTGGTAGGACGCGTTCAAAATTTGAGATCATTGTACTTAAAATTTAGACGAATAAGGATTTTAATTCCTTCTTTTTTGGATAAAAATTATTAAAGTGCTTGAGGATTTTTTTCAAAATAAGTCAAATATCTCGCTATATATTTTGTCATTTTTAGTTTCTACGATCCCAAATTAGTCTAGAAACAACTTATCAGAAACATTATGGATCAGAGACTAATTTGGGGTCATAGAAACCAAAAATGGCAAAAAACATTGGTTATTTACGTTATTTGCAACAGTATACACCCTGTATATATCCGGTCGATTAAAATGGTGCGTGTTGGTTGGTTGGTTGGTTGGTGGTACCGGGTAGTTAATGATGCATCATATAAAATGGTAGTAATGGTCCGACTGCAGTGTAACATTACTTTATGAATATCTAATGAATGCAACAGCCACAAAGTAATAAGTTGCAGAGACGCCGAGGGTCCCGCCTCCGACATGGGGATTGGTGCCCGGTTGGGGGCCCACAGGTGGGGCCGCGGCACGCGATCTCTTTTCTCTTACCATCAGAACCCACTTGTAGAACCAACGACTACTTTGCTCCTTCAAACACAAGCATACACACACACGCTATTAATTCAGCTTTAATTTCTTCTTATTATTTTTTTTTCGTTTTTATAACATTGTATAATGCTTCCTCCCTCCATTAATGGTACCAATTGGACTAAACTGAAGAAGTTTTTCGCAAAAAGCTTAAAATGAAGTACAGCCTAAAGACACCTATCTGACTAAAAGAAAAGGTTTTTCTACTACACTTGATATGAGAAGGTACGATTGATGAAACTTAATATTTTTAAACTGCGTTGGGGGGCACTCAAGGTCCAAGTATTACGTAAAACCAAAAACAAAATCAACGAACTTCTGTGCCTTAAAATTAATCAAAAACACTAGTAATAAAATTAAAAATAAATTGAAACATTTTAATATATATACACGCCATCGAAATTAATAAAAATAACCTTAAATCAATATTTGTTAACAATAGACTAGAAATAGACAAACAAAAAAGAAGTGAACCACCCACCCATTCCCACGATTCCTGCAAGGAGGCTGAAGAGGGCCTTACGCCCTACTACAGTGTAGATTGGAGGGACTGCCCGCCCACCAGGACGAGTAACTGATGGGAATAAAACATTCAAAAAGTTTGGAAAGTTTAATTTAGAATTACTGTTATCCATATATCATTTTCGTCAAGCTTTTTTTAAATTGATTGTTAGATATTTCCAAAATTTAAATTTTCAGTATTCACTGCCAAAAACAGAGGTCACGTAAAACGTCATATTTCTTCTTACATAATATGTATAAGGATGGGGTACATATGTTTTCCCAATAAACTGACTCAATAATAAAAATTATCGTGAGATAAAGATATTATAATTACTTTTCTTGATTATTAGGGAAGCAAATTAAAATGCATAATTATACCAACAAGATTCTAACTTAGCATAATCAAAAGTTATAAAGTTCAAGAAAAATAATTTTGAGGAAGCAACCGTGTAACGTGTAAATAAGAGAGACATTTTCAAAAAAGAAGAAATTAAAATCCTTATTCGTCTAAATATTAAGACCAAAGATCTCACATTTTGAACGCGTCCTAACAAGTAGGCACAACGAACCGATAGGTCAAAACCGGTCGTGGGATATGGCTTTCGGTTCATTGTGCCTACTTGGTAGAACGCGTTCCAAATGTGATATCTTTGATCTTAATGTTTAGACGAATAAGGATTTTAATTCCTTCTTTTTTGAATATGTTATATTTTCGTCTAGAAGTCCATCGGAATCAACAGTGTAATTCAATGCCGGTAGGGGTATTAGCCCTCGGAGTAGTTGTTTCTGTTGATTCAATACTTATATTTATATTTAAGAGAGACATTATTTATTGTTCTTGGTCAAAAAGTATAAGCACCTACCTAGTAAGAACGGCCTTCTTTTAAATAACCCTTAAGAAACTTTTCAGTTTAAGCTTTGCTTCAAATTTTGAAAATATTTTTCAGACATCCCAATTTTAACTTAAAACTAAGAATATTAGTTTAAAATAAAAATAATCATCACAGTTAAAAACACTGTAGGTATAGTTATATCAGTAAGCAGACTTCTATGTTTTTATCTACCGTCGTAGTGTTTTATCACTAATATCGAACGGTCATACTGATGTACCACATTAATAATTATTAATAACTCAAAGGACCAATAAGAAATGGTCTAATTTTAACTTAACAATTACACTAATTAGAATGCTATTTGTTTGCGAATATTTTCCAACGAGTCTAAAGGAAAAGTCATTGAGACATGTGCATTTTTAATAATAGTAATTGATTCCGCGGTTGGATAATTATAGAACATCTGCAATAAAGTAAAAACACACACAAGATATTGTTTTACACTATTTTATTAGAACTACTGATTAGGTCATCATCTGAGAGTTGTAAAACAATTGTTAGAGTAGTTCTAATAAAATAGTGTAAAACAATATCATGTGTGTGTTTTTACTTTATTTACTCAATTAAATGAAATTTAGATAGTGATGTTTATCCAGCTAGTCTATAAACAGAACTGAACTTAGTTAAACCAATTAGGCGGGTACTTCAATGGTCGCTATATGATACTAAATAATTAAATGTTTGTGTACAATAAATTTGTACAGTTGGTGTTAAATAAAGAAGAAAAAAAAACTTTTTTGTGTTTCATTCCCACCAGCTACTCATGCTGGTGGGCGGGCAGTTCCTATGACCTACACTATAGTGCAAAGCCGGAGGGTAGGGCGTACGGCCCTCTTCAGCCTCCTTTCAGGAATTGTGGGAATGGGTAGGTGGTGTGGTTAGGGAAAGAAAGATAAGACGGACGAAATGAAGACAAAAGAGAAGTGAAAGATTATATGTGGAATAAATAAAGGTCAATTTTAAAATCCCAATATCTACTCGTCGTGACAGTAAAAAAGGATCATTCCTACTTAATTTTGCGAATCCACTAAACAGTACCCGACCGGGTCAATTTTGAAATTTTTAAAAATAGACAAACAACAAAAACTGTAAACTATAATAAATATAAGACATAAGAGCCTTTGGTATCGAACACTGTATGATTTGATTGTTATCATTTTCCCTTTTCACCAGCCACAAAGGCAGACCACCAGCTAAACTAAGTACACGTCTGCCGTTGTTTTCAAAGCTCGGCTGCAAAAGTAACATTAACTTAAACCTAGCAGCTGTGTTTCAACAAATAATAACGTTTTAAGCTTATAGAACATAACCGTCCGTCGTCGTCCATCATGTAAACTCCTGGTGCGGTAATATTACACGCACGAGCCCGAGTACATAGTAGCCTGCAGAGTCACAAATGCTCCTTAAGACGAAGAATTATCCTCGTAATTGCTAAGCATTAATTCAATTTAGTGAAACTTCCGGACTTATATAAAGGAACCCTTTACGCCACTTCCGGAAGCTGCAGCTTCCGACGGCGCAACAAATTACACATTCTAACCCTGCAATTTTCACACAAAGAATACCGTCAAATGCGTATAAATATATAGGTAGGTAGGTCGGTAAATACGAAATATACTGACACATGATGATGGGAGTGGCTGGACCTGGAGAACGGCACGGAGGTGATAAGCCGAACGGGGGCGGTACGCTTTTAGGGGGTGAGTTTGCGACATATGGGCGAGGGACTTTGTCGTTGTTACCAAAAGGAACGGTAAAACCGTCGTAAAAATATACCGTTAGAATAATATCTATAGGTACTTTGAAAAATACTTGAAGAACTTTATCGAAAACTAGTTGTTGAATCCGCCCACAGAGAGGTACGGTTATCGATTGTTAGAATATTGACATTTAATTCAAAATTAAACGACAATAACACAAATATTGCATCTTTGGACGAGATAATTCAGGCGATTTTTCAATGAAACTTAAATTTAAATATAAATATGGAATCAACAGAAACAACTATTCCGAGGGCTAATACCCCACCGGCATTGAATTACACTGTTGATTTTTATCCTTATATTTATCATATAGCCTGTAAAGGACTTTCTGCCAGCGTCCACCTGATGAGACCTGGTATATCGAAACCGGTCGTGGGATATGGCTTTCGGTACGCTGTGCCTACTGTATAGGACGCGTTCGAAGTATGCGATCTGTGATCCTTAAAAGGACGGAAAAGGATTTAAATGCCTTCTTTTTTTTTAAACTTAAACTGTTTTTGGTACAACTTCTGTGAAACTGCATCATTTCAAGTATTTAGTAAAAAAGAATGCAGGGAAAATTTCACACAATTCAATCATCACTCAACAAATTTGCTTCGGCCAATGCTGCCGTTTACAAGAGCATAAAAGATTCGACTTAGTACTATTTATATAATCTAAACTTTATACAAGAGTAGTAGGGAAATGTGATTTGATAACTCTGTTTGGTCACTTACTAAATTACATTTATTTTGTAGGGATTTTTTGACTTCTAGGTTTTTCTAGAAGTAATAGTTTCCTAAACTTAAGTATGCTATTGTGTAAAATTGGTGTAAAAGAATGAAATTTATACAATATTCAGCAAACCCGCTGGAATGGCCTTTTCTATTTTTTATCGCAAACAGATGTTCCCCTACGCCTATAGATATAGTCCTGCCAGACTGCCCAATGTAGGTAGTATCACATGAATTACAGAAAATTTGGTATACACAACACCTATCAAAATGAATAATACCTACTATATTTATGATTGCGTAATATGTTTTCAAGATTTTTATAGCTACTCTCAATAATGGCAATGGAATCTTTTTTGAAATAAAAATTTGAATAATTAATGAATTTAATGTTTCCAAAAATAGATTTTTGTTGACAAAGGGAACCGTTGTTATAGAGATACCAAATTAAAAAGACAAATCACAAAATTACTACATTGGAGATTGTGGCAGAAGAATGAATAAATTAAAAAGAGACTTATACATGGACACGTGTTTCGCCCATTTCTTATAAGATCATTATCAACGCGAGGCAGTTCAAATTGTGACCTTTTAATTTTTGTTATTTAAAATTTGTTGCTATAAACAACTACAGATAATTGATTAGGTATATCGTTTCTGGTGGTTCATAATTAAATTAATTTATTATACCAGATGTTAATGACATTTATAGAAATCGAATTGAATTTATGGATATTGGTCGGATGTACCATATTATCCAACCTTCTAATGGGCACCAGGATGGTTCCGGCGTGTTAACTAAATCTGCCAGGAGTGACATGTGTCAGCACGCGTGTTTATCCAGATAGGAGGTCTTCTGGGTTCTCTTTGACTGTCCAGATCACCGACTTTTCTATTAGTTAAGCCCAACACACACCAGATCTTTCTAATAATAATTTAAAAAGGCGCCAGAGCGGTCTCCTTTTCTTTTGATACGATCCTTTGTTAGCTTTGAGTTGTTTCTATATATATATATATATGTATATATAAATATGCGTATAATACAAAAACAATAATAACTAAGGCTGAAGAAACAAATGAGTAACGCTGTCAACTTTTTCAATTACTATGTTTAAAAAGCATAATTATAATATAATAAAAAGATTTTCGTAATCAAAAACTAAAATCGTGATAAATAAATTGAAAGATATATCAAATAAATAGCTGTTAAATTACGACTCAAAGCAGTTTGTCGACAGGATTTTTGCCGCCAACCATTTTGCCGAAATCTCAATAGATTATTATGGTATTTGCATGTGTGAAGTGCTACACACCAAGGACTGGGTCGAATCTTAAAACAAATCTCCCTGACTAGAATTTTATTAAGGTATTCCTAAATACGAATATGGTCCCAATGATAAAATATTGAGGCAAGTCAAAAAATTGAAAGCCTAATTAATACTTCATGAAGTACACATTAGATTGACCAAAATAAGGCATACTTACAAAATACCCCACCTTTTGTGTGGATAATGAAAGAAATGCCTAAATTAGGCGTATCTTCGGAATTTTGAATGTTGGATCAACAGGTTTTGCTTTCAAATGGCATATATTTAACATGTAGTTTAATGTCGGAGATGTGTTGTTTTTACCAATGTTTCCAGTTTACGTAATTCTAATGTAAAACTTTTTTACTGTTTGTGCATTGCACTTGTCACATTGATGATAGTCAACAAAAAAAAAAACAGCCATTATTTATTGCAATTGTTTTTATACAATTAAGTTCGTTACTATAATTTTTTGCAAACAAGGGAAATTTTATGACTATAGAATGTTGCTAATTTAATTTCAGAGAATTGTTTAGATTTTGGGTTGAAAAGTCCCGGACCTAACAAACAAAACACGGTTCTTATTTTTGTTCAAAATTGGCTTTATTCATCAACGTAATTTCCATCAAGTGCAACACAATCATTCCAGCGCCGCTCACCGCTCTAACATTTCAATACCACTTTTGTAGAACAATTTATCTTTTGCCTCAAAATCGGTCTCAGCCTCAACTTCAGCGATAACCTCTTCATTTGAGCGAAATTCCTTGCCGGCGAGCATTTTTTTGAGATCTGCGAATAGCCAGTAGTCGCTGTGAGCCAAATCTGGAGAATGCGGTGGATGTGGGAGCAATTCGAAGTTCAATTCATGCAGTTTTGCCATTGTTTTGATTAACTTGTAACTTAGACGTCCACTGCGTTCTGCATCATCAGTGTCTCTACTACTACATTTGAAGTCAGAAAACCAACAAACCAACGTTTTATTGTTGTTTCCAATGGAGCGGAGTCTCCATAACACTTTTCAAGTCATTGCTTCACTTCAACGGTATTTTTTCCCATCAAGAAGCAAAATGTGCAGTGTAAAATTAAAACACGAAATTGTTTTTGATCCATTGTTTTGAAAATAACAAAAGTAGCGTCACTCTTAATACTAAGCACAATAACTCACAAACTAATGAATAGAATATCATGAAATTTTAACAGCTGACTTTTGAAGGTTAGTAAAACTAGCGCCATCTATGTGTTAGGCTCAGGACTTTTCAGCCCGTGTGTTATGTTATGGATTTGCAGTTTGAACAAGTAGAGCCTACCATAATTAATTAATTAAACTCTTTGCAAAACATAAAAAGCGAATTTCTCTTGTTTCCTAAATTATTAAGGACGTTTCATTACACACCAACCGCACCACCTTTAACAATTAAAAAAAGGTATATTTTTTGAAACAAAACTTTTGAATTTCGGGAACTTTTTAACTAATACTGGAAAGCATTGTTGTCAGTAAAATGGCTGTCGGCATAATCGCATAAATCTTGTTGGAAAGTTGTCAATATTTAATACATTCTTGACGATTTATTGCAAAATCGCAAAAACTAATATTTGTCAAAAACTATTCAAAAATTTTATGATTGACCATTTACCACAACCACGAACAACTATTGATTTTAACGATTACAATACACGGTAGTAAAAATAATTGGTGAGTGGCAATGTCCACAGCCACGTGTGTCCATTTCCTCTTACATAATAACATGTTTAGTGATGGTAATAACTTAAATTATCTTTCAATTTTTATTTCTCTGAATTACTTTTTACGTTACTTAATGCGGTATGTATTATGGTTTTATTCTCCCGTAGCCTCAGGCCACCAGGCCATAACGTTTTCGTGTTCTAAGATTAGCGTTTAGTGCCACATGGGCTAATTCTCTACTGCATATAATGATCGAGTTGGCCGTGTATTAAATGCGAATTCTAATTACCTAGTTATTAGGAAAAATTACGAAGACCTATGCCATGCAAACGTATAATATCGTAGTAATATAGTGAACACGTAATCACTAATAACGATAAACTTGTGTTGCAGTAAACCGATTTGAAGAACAGACAAAAAAACATCTCATTCTACTTGATTGCTCGTCAACGCTGTAATTATTCTGTGGATAATTAGCTTCATCTAAGGAAAACATCAAAACAGCCTTACGTTAGTTACCAACAAATTGTCGCAATGTATTTACCAATTTACATAAATTTAAAAGTCAATTTGCAGTTGGTACATTGTGAGACAATTGTCTACAGAAAAAGAAAAAAGAAACAAAGTTACAATAATGGCAAAATATTAATAAATAAGTACAGACAACTCAGTGAACGCAATCTGTAAAAATTTGATTGAAACGTGGAAGCGTTATTCAAAATTGCATTAAATTTATTGTTTCATATTCAACTGAATTTGTGTTGCACGGAACCACAACGAATGTGAGTCGTGACTAAGTTCTACTTGTTGAAAATGCAAATAAGCACTATGTGGGGTCCTATAAAGGGCCAGGGCACATCACTATCGTGGAACCGAGCGACGTGGTCTAGTGCTCTAGATCATTACTTAGCATTCGAGAGGCCACCAGTTCAAACCCGGGTGCGGCTGCTCTGGTCCAAGTTTTCTGTGGTTTCCTTTGATCATTTAGGCAAATGCTGGAGCAGTAATATTTCACAGATAACCTTTCACTTCTCTTCTGTCATCATTTCCCACGATTCCTGCAGGAAGGCTGAAGAGGGCCTTACGCCCTACCCTCCGGCTTTGCACTATAGTGTAGGTCGGAGGAACTGCTCGCCCACCAGCACGAGTAGCTGGTGGGAATAAAACACAAAACAGTTTTTCTCCAAAAAGCCTCAGACTAAACAAGATAGGGCTTTTCCAATGTAGCGTTTTTTGCCACACTCGCCTCTTCCAGGGTTGTAAATTTAAGTAGTAAATTTTGTATATTGTTCAAATATGTCAGTGTACATTCGGTATCTAATTTTACGATTTATGGTTCTTTACACATCTTTATTTCGCATATCTAATCCTTCACATTTCTGTTTCTTGAATTTATAACTTTTATTTTTATCTTTTCTACTCTTCTTGTATCATAAATAATATTTATCTCTCTCTCTGTACATTTCAAATTTCACTTTTACTTTGTATTTTTAACATAATACTTTCTTCATTCAATTCCAGTCTATTCTTTTTAACTTGTTTACAAATCCTTTTCGAACAGTTCCTATTGTACCCTTAGTTGGTGTTATTCGAATTGTCACGCTCTCACCCATTTACCCTCGCTAGTAGAAAGTGTCCCTTTTCTGCATCTGGTCCAAATTTCACTTTTTTACGCCAATTACCTTCGTCATGGTCACTTTCCCTAAATTCCTGGTATCCTTATTTCGAATAACGCCAAACTAAAATCCTTACAAACGGTTCCCCTACTTCTTTCATTCTCTTAACATACGATTTTATAAAAAAAACTTTTAAACAGGACATTAGTGGTCGGTCAGTCACACACAGTCAGTCACTAACAGTCACTCAGAATCACGCCAACACACCTAAACTTATTTAATCATCAAGTCCTTATTACTACATCTTCTTTTCTACTTGTTTTTTTTTTATTCTTCATCAGTGAATATAGGTAACTGTTCGTGTATGTGTATAAATTAAACTTTAATTGTGTCGTTTTCAACGTCCCCAAACGACCAAACCAACTTAATCTCCCAGTTTGGCTCTTGACTTAGTATTTTAAAATATCTTCTTTCTTCCAATTTTTGGTATTCGATTCAGTTCAATTTATTATTGTTCCATTATTTTTTTTATTTATTAGGTTATCAATATTTTATAAATATACGTTATGGAAAAGGAAAATTGTTGTTTCGTTAACCAACCTCTCGCATCCCAAGCAACCCCCGATACATTAGTGAAGGCACCTCAAGGAGGCATTTTCGATACAATACTTTCAATGGGATTCAATAATGTTCAACATTTCTATGAAAGATATCCATTAGTTAAACTTAAGTCACGGCATAGGTTATCTACGTGATAGACACATAAACAAATAGAACATAACAATCCTTTTTCATTCTCACATAAATAAGTAGAAAAATTCAACAGATGGCGTTCATTACGCTGTCTTCACTTATTTATTGAATGCTGTTTAAAAGTAGCAAGTGTTCTGTCGTATAATAGTTGTATACATCGTATTGATGAGGAGCAAAGAGTTCGAAATCGCGAACCACGTCTGATAGTTTCCACAGAATACTGACTATCAAGAACTTTTATTTCAAAATATTAATCTATTAAGATTCCTAGGAATTTAATAGCAGAGGATCTAGAAATCGAGTTAACAGTTGCAAAAAAATCAAGAAACTAGTCAAATATAAACTCAAGAAGATAAAGCTTTAGAAGTTCGGAATGATAAGAAATGAAAGATATTTGGAATAGAAAAGAACTGAAGAACTGTCAACTGTCGCCGATATTTTTTTGTCGACTTACTAAAAGAGGTAGGTAAAAATGCCAAAGAAAAAAGTGTTAGAATTTCCAAATAACAGAGCTGCTTTTATCTATTTATTTAAAAATTACAAAGAATTAAAAATTGAGTGAATTAAAGTCTATCTACTTTGAGAGTTACAAAACTACTAACTACAAAGAATATTCGGAATATTGTTGAACGTACTAATAAAATATTACCTGCTGGGCAAGGTCGGCCAGGCAATACGACCCCTTCACACCCTCTTATACTTACCGTTTATTTTAACTAAGACACTAAACAATAAATCTAAATATAACATTAAACAGTATACATATCTATTAAACTTAACAAAAAAATACAAGGTTTAAAAAGTATAAGGCAAAATGTACATGGGGAATGGTGGTCGAACTTTGAAACTAATAAACAAAATGCATGAGTATATTTTTCGAAATAAATTTAATCTGTTAAAAACTGTATAAGTAAAAATATCTATTTAATATGAAAAACATTATTTTAAACAACCAAAGTACTACAAAAGCTTGAGAGCCTTAGTATTTTCACTCATTTCAAATTCTGAGCAAAGCAAAAAAAATTCAGCGATCTAAATTGTATTTGTACAAATGAATAAATAATTTGAAAATTTCCCTAAATAAATTTTCAATAAACTATTATGAACATCAACTCAACTATAGTTATTGTAACAGTTTTACAACTTTTGGAATTAATAGTAGGCGTTATTATTAATTATTAGGTACCGTATTAGTTTTTAATTAATTTTTTAACTTTTGTCCATGTTCTAGAGTCAAATATAAATGAGTATAAACATGAATAAACGAAAAACTGGTGAATGGGCTTAATTTTTTGTTGCAACTAATTTTTATGATCCTTACAGAAACCAATAGATATCTACCTAGTCATTAGAAAGGAAGTGACATTCGAGTAATAAATTTGACTTCTGATGGTCATTAAACATCGTTTTAGGTCTCATATAATATAATATTGTGTTCTGCTATTCATTTTACCATTCAGACTACCTACACCTTTGTATTCTTTTTACCAGGGACGTGCATGATATATTTTTATGGGAATAAAACTTATTATTAGAATGTCCCTAATAATAAAGGACACTTAAAAAATCAAAAAATCGTAGAATTAATAATATAAATTTATCTGTAATTTTCATCCTAACTTAATCAAAAGCAAAACATCAAAATTTACAACTGCTTCAATCCTATCTACAACTATTAGAATGTGTTTCTAGGGTGCATCCGTAAAGATAAAAACAATTGAAATACTATTATTTGGGTAGTCACTCTGCAATATAGAATTACTGATCAATATACTAGTGCTGGTGGGCGGGCAGTCCCTTCGACCTACACTGTACTACAAAGCCGGAGGGTAGAGCGTAAGGCCCTCTTAAGCCTCCTTGCAGGAATCGTGGAAATGTGTGGGTGGTGTGGCTAGGGAGAGAAAGATGAGACAGACGAAATGAAGACAGAAGAGAAGTGAAAGATTATCTGTGGAATATTACTGCCCCAGCATTTGCCTAAATGATCCAAGGAAACCACATAAAACCTGGACCAGAGCAGCCCGACCTGGGTTCGAACCGGTGACCTCCCGAATGCTAGGCAACGATCTAAAGCACTAGACCACGCCGCTCGGTTGATCATTGATGTATTTTTTAGCTCTATATATGGACAAGCACAAACAGCGTAGTGAACGCCATCTGTGGAAATTTGCTGCTTATTGTAGGATTTAATAATTTTCTAATAAAGATATCGAAGTCGGAATTTTGTCGGAACTGTCTACGTCGTGCTGATAAGAATTAATCAAAGAGTTTGAAATCGCGATCCACATCTGACAGTTCCGACAGTGTGGTGACGACCAAGAACTTTTATGTTGATGTATATGTGAGCATTTTCGGTCCTATAAACTGCAAAAGACTCAAATTTTGCAAATAATTTTTATTTTAATCAGATGATAAACTTTCAGCTAATGAAAATCTACAAATATTACATATTGAAAATAAAGGTTTTAAATTAAATATTTTAGAAGCCCTGGAAAATTATAAAGCAAATATTTCTGCCGAAAATAAGTTTTTGAACAAGCAGGTAGATTCGTATCACTAAATTCTGTTCAACATATTTGGGTAACAATAAAAGGTAATCCCTAATAGATAATATTGTATAAATACTGGTTACATCCTACTTTACTTTCTCTTTCAACAAAAATTAAAATCTTATAAAAAAATTTACAACATACAGCCGAAAAAGACCTAATAAAACGATCGTATAACGGCCTAAGATAGAGGGGTTTTAGTTGGTAGGTCCTCGCTCAGAGGGAATCCAACACTACCCAATTGTACGGATGTTGGATGTCTTTTTATCGAAAAAAATAATAAATAAAAATACTTATTCTTACTAAAATCACTTGATAATGGCATCTGTTTTGCCGAAACTGTAGTCGCCATTTGTGAATATAAAGTGATAGAAATTATTATTCCATTATAAACCCTTTATTTAAGGGTAAAGCCATACTCGTAAGCAAAGGGAAAAAATGCTAATTATATCTATGCATATGGGACATCGTTGAAAACATCTTTGCAAATAGAGCACACATACTTTTTTAAAATATTTATCAACTTTGATTCAAAATTATGTTTTTTTATTGATGCTTTGTTACCTGCTGGTCTATCAAAGAAACAGTTTTAGATACCCGGTTCATAAACAACAAATACTGAAGTATAGAATAGAGTTATAACTAATTTCGAAAGATATTTGAAAACTTGTTACGATAATTTTATTGAGTCGTATCCGAACATTATATGTATTTAGTGATTACCATATCGTTGATGCGCCACTGTTACATTGTGACCATTAGCCTACCTGTGTTCTTTGGCAATTTGTTACTTGTTTAATGTGTTCTGTCGGCGCTTTTTGGTCATATGTGGCGCCAGGTTCGGGAGCGTCTGCGGCAAACGTTAGCCGCTTTTGTTTTAACGGCCGTACCAACTAATTTTCTTTTGTTGGCCACAAGACCGAGTTTCGATTCCATTAACAAAACTCTTCATTAGTGCCGACGACTACTCACCTACAAGTAATTAACTGCCGATCGTACACGCCGTTCTACCGAACGAGTCCGACCGTCACATTTGAATGACAGACAGTCAAAGGTTGGTTGGGTATACGTGTTTATATAGTTTGACCACGGTTAATTTTTTATTAATATTATTATTGCAGTTCAAACTTCTTCCTCTAATCAAACTAATAATATTAAACATTCTTTCTTACACAATGCATTATTCAGATTAACAAATATCCCTTTAAAAGAAAAAAAAAGAAAATAGAACTAGATACAATAAAACAAATAGCTGTAAACAATGGTTATGATACTAAAGTCGTCGACAGTATCTTAAACCAAAAACTTAAAAATAAAACACGCCTACTACTCTCTACAACCCTCAAATTATTCATAATCTTTCCAAAAAAGTATTTTGCTACGTTAAAAAACCAGTCAAATTATAAAATCACATCTCCAAAGATCACAGCCATTGTATCCTATAAAAATACTGTTAAAAAACTACTTGTAAATAATAAACCAAAATTTGATCTCCTAGATAATAGCGGCGTTTATAAATTTCAATGCAATGATTGTGACCTGTGTACATTGGTCAATCAGGCAGATCCATTATAACACTTGTAAAAAAGAGCATTTAAAAAGTATCTTAAATAACAATAATTGTACAGGTATTTCTACACATTGTATTTCATATAAACACAATACTAATGAAAATTTTCAGATATTACACATACAACCAAAAAGTAAGAAATTAAATTATCTTGAAAATTTAGTGATTAAAAAAGCTATGTACAACAAACATAACGTTGTAAATTCCCAAATAGAGACATATTCAAACAACTCTCCTGTACTTTTATTCAAACTAGGTAATTAAGAAATTTCCCCATCATTATTATTCACTATAAATATGTTTGCGTACATTTATATATTTAGTAATTGTACTTACTCTTGATTATGACAGACCCCTGTCGAAACAATTGTCGAGTTCTGTCAATAAACCTGTGAAAAATATACCAAGCGTTTTATTCGTATTATTATTTCTTAATATTACTATTATTATTGGTAAGGAAATTACAATTTATGTTTATCACAGAAAATGATCATTTTTAAACTTTCTTTTCTACAAGGGTTGTGAATCATTATATAAAATCACTTAAAAAACAGACCATTTATAGTAGACACTATATACTAAAATAAAAAATGTGCATACCAACATAAAAATTAGTAAACAGCTAGTATTAGGTGCCATACCTACAGAAATTTTGAAAATAAAACATCAACATAATAAACAATAAACAATACCTCAACAAAAAAAAAATATTAAAATGTTCACGATTTATTTATAAGAATCGACAATTGTTTCAGGCTATGACAATTCTCAGGAACATATACCTAAAGTAAATGCATGTAAATTACCTGTTTATATACAATTACAAATTACTAAGTACCAGTAGGGATGAAATCTGCTCTAACTCTAATTGATTGTTGACAAACATTTCTTATTTTCTAGGATTTCTAACATAGTTAACTTTTTTTTAGAATATTAGAATATATTGTTTAACATTATTAGTGTCTATGTTATGTTTAAATAAGGTACAATGCTTGGCTATTCCTGTTTTTTAAGCTATTTTTATTTATGCTGTATAAATGTTCCTTAATTCTTTATGAAACGGCTCTGCCAGATCGGCCAATATAAATTGCATCACATAATTTACAGGGCAACTGATAAAAACCACTTTTGTCTTTTTATTATTTACTAGTAAAGTTTTTAAGTATAAATATGGAATCAACAGAAACAACTACTCCGAGGGCTAATACCCCTACCGGCATTGAATTACACTGTTGATTCCGAACGATTCTTAGACGAAGATATAACATATTCAAAAAAGAAAGAAGGCATTAAAATCCTTTTTTGTCTAAATTTAAGGATCTCAGATCCCACATTTTGAACGGGTCCTACACAGCAGGCACAGTGTACGGAAAGCCAATTTGGAAAGTTTTTAAGGTTAAATTCTTATTTTCTACTGTAGAAAATTTTAGTTTAATAAACAAAAGAAAGTCACCGTATTTCGAATACTTTTATGTATTATTTTTTTAATAAGATAAGAGCATTTGTTTAACAATTCTTGTGTATCTAATTTTTTTATTACGTACGTTGTGGCGATAGTCTCGACGTTTTTGGCGTAACATTTTGCTTTTACTAATGTTTATCTCTGATTTGACAATACTGTCACCATTGTTAAACAAAGGAGGGTTTCATGGGACAACTATTGTCTATTTATTTGTTCGATTCGAAACAGGGGAGGACGCGTGTGCCCTTGTTTTCGTCCAAACATTCTCGACAAAAAGGCGCACAATCCGAGCCAACGTGAATCAAAGCACGTGTTGGCTTTAGAGCAGGATGTAATTATCGGCAATATTCAATCGGAAATGAATATAATTAAATAAAAATGTGTCATTTCGAGATACGCCCACTTTTGTTGCAAAAATTGAACTTCGAGAGGCGTGACAACACCGTAAGTCCACACGTTGTATTTAGTTACACTCATTTCCCATATGGCCTATAATTTGCACAAAAGCGATTGATTTTTTCCCTTCAGTTTATGTCAGCATTAACAATTTCTTTAAAACATTACTTCATTGGTGCTTTTTTGAGGGGAAAAGAGAACCATTTTGAATAAAGTCAGTAGTGAATATGAAATCGAATTGGCTTTTACTTGGTAAAAGGTATTCATAATCAGAAGTAAAACAAAAGAAAACTTTCACAGGAATTTGTTATATCGATAATTGCTTCACTAACACAGTAACTTATTCAGAATAAATGTGGTACACGTGAAATGTAAAGTTCCATATATACAAAACAGAAGTACAGCACTGAGGGAAGAATAACAGTAAGAAAATTACTTATATAATACATACATGAACATAAATCTAAAAACTAAAATATTATACATTACAAATTTAAATTAATTAAAGGTGAAAAATTAACATCAAGTTGATCATTTAACAATAAAAGAGATAATTTATTTTTATTCATTTCGAGAGATTCTAAAAGGTTTAGTTTATATCCTTTTTCTATTTTATGTAGAACTTCAAATTGAAATTCGGAAAATGATTAGTTTCTATCAGATGCTGTACTTCTGTTATATATATAGAACTTTACTATTCACGTGAAACAAGTGAAACAATTGTCGATTTAATAAATTCCTGTGAAAGTTTTCTTTTGTTTTACTTCTGAAAGTCAATAATGTTCAGGCAACATTGTGTTATTAAGACCAGTTTCTCTGTAATTTTTCTGCCTTTAATACGATATTAATCAGCTTATTCTAATTTTTTGTCTCCAATTTATTTATTAGCTCTACCACCTAACAGCGTACCAATATTTTTGTTTTATTTTTATTTCTTTTTATTCCATATTATTCTGTCATTAATTACTCTTTGTTGTATGCTAATATTACTACATCACCCCCAATTCAAGCATGCTGACCTTTTGTCAAATTATAATAATTATTACATTACTGAAACATGATCCACAGAGCTTTAAAAACTTTTGAACTCTGCCGCAAACTTTCATCTGAATTAAGAACAATTTAAAAATAATAATTGATTCAGCCATTAGGTACATTATGTAAAATCACGATTCAAACAAAAAATAAATAAAATAAAATTCGAGGTTCAATTTTCTACTGATTTATTTAACAACTTAACAATTGTTTCACATTTTTGTTGCACATTTTTTTCCTTTTGTTATTAATTAAATCATCTATGCGTTTTTTAGAGTAACCATTATTGACAGCGATTTGTTTTATCGTTTTTTCTTCAATATTATAATGGGTGTTTGACAGAGGAAGGTTTAGCAATCTATTGATCATACTATGAATCGCTGCTAATTTGTGTTGGGTTGGGTGACAATATGTTTTTTTTATGTATTATAGTGTCGGTTTCCTAAAAACTGAAATATCTAATTTATTGTTATTTTTATTTCTAGTTAACGTTAAATTTTAAAAGTTAAGTTTCATATTGTTTTCCATTTCTAGTGTGAATTTTATTCTACCATGTAATTTGTTTATATACAACATATATAGAACAATTTAGAATTTCAAAAAAGGTTAAAGACCATAAAATACTATAGTACTTCAAATGTATAGGTGCGAATAATTATTCTTAAATTTTTATTGTAACCTTCGTTCTTCGTTCCGAAAAGAATTCTAGTGTTTCGATCTTTGTTTATTTCTTCATGAATACATCGATTGGTATACTTAGGTACCTGATATCTAAAAGTAGTTTCGTCCAATTTAGTCATTCAAAATGGAGGGTGGTTCGGCCCGTTTTGCTTTTTATACAGTTTTACGTATCCGCGCGGAACGTTTATCTGTATTATAGTACTTTTGCAATTTCCATATTAGATGATAATGGTGGACGGCGCCGCCATCTTGGCAATCTGCAGCCGCTCCAGGGGTTGATTATAGTAATGATCGTGTTGGGGATCAGACGTTTCTTGATTCTGGCTCCGCGGGCACACATTCCGATCATTGACAACGTTTACCTCACAATTGCTTATTATACCGAAACGTTTATGAAATGCCTTCTCAAACCGATTTATTGTATGGTAAACATTTTAAGAACCGCTACATTATTAGAGCCATTAATAAGAACAAGAAAATTCACAATAAAATTGTAACTATGGAGTCCTTAAAAATCGCATTTTTTTTAGGTTGGCAATTATTATATTTCAAAATGGTTTCGCTCCACTAAATTTCTCAAGATTGACATGTATGTCAGGTATCGCATAACCGATTCTAGCAAAACAAATGGTTCAAAACACATCCAATTAATTAGTATAAAACAAAAACCTATAATTAGCTATCACATCCCTAAGTGAATGGTGTCATTTGAAATCAGTGTTGTCAAATCCTCCTGAAATTCGAATAATATGCGGAGAACAGGTAGGTTAAGTTAATTTGACGGCTATTCAACTGTTTTGATTTTTTCATAAATATGAACTGTACTATTTGCACTACTTTGGTATTACGAATACAAAAATACGCTGGGATTTTTTCAAAATTTTTTTATTTCAAATTCCTGACGACCGTTTCGACTGTTATGCCATTTTCAAAAGATACAGAATTTTTGAACTAAACTTAACAACGAAGTTAGCTAGTATATATAGTAATTAATAAAATAAAACACACGGTATATTTCACAAATGTATTAGACTATCTCTGACATATGTTTCGGTTTTTACACCGTTTTCAAAGAGCTACAGATAACTGAGGTACATTATTTCCTTACAAACTATTTATACCTAGAATACAATGGATTTTAATAATGGGGAAACCCCAAAATCGATCTGGTCATTGGTAATAGGTAGACCGTTTCCTATGGCTTGATTTATTTCGACTGTTTCTAAGAAATTCAGGCTTCTCCCTTTACTTTCTGTACATATTATTTTTATTTTCTTATTATCTATTTCATAATTTTGGGAAATACAATGGTCCGCTATCCACAAAAAATGGCAATAAATGTACAGGTATAGCGGACCATTGTATTTCCCAAAATCATGAAATAGATAATAAGAATATAAAAATAATACATACAGAAAGTAAAGGGAGAAGACTGAATATCTTAAACATAGTCGAAATAAACCAGGCCATCGCAAACCGTCTACCTATTACCAATGACCAGATCGATTTTGGTGTTTCCCCGTTATTAAAATCCATTGTATTCTAGGTATAAGTAATTTGTAAGGAAATAATGTACCTCAGTTATCTATAGCTCTTTGAAAATGGTGTAAAAACCGAAACATATGTCAGTGATAGTCTAATACATTTGTGAAATATACCGTGTGTTTTATTTTATTAATTATTCATTATGTTTCACCAAGTGATCAGCGAAACCTCAATTTCAACTGTATATAGTAATGTTCATTGGTTTGTAAGTTGGGGTGGGATGAGTTGTCAATATTCAACTCTATTTGGTTGGTTACTATATTACCGTTGGTTTTTTTTGACATTTCTTGTTTTCTAACGTTAAATTTTTTACTTTTGGGTATATTATGCAATAATTTCATTGAATCTTCTGAAATACTATGTTTTGAACTAATACAATGCTCAGATATTCCTGTAGCTAAATTCTAATTCCTTTATTACTTTAATGAAGTTAATGACTGCCATATAACTATGGAGTTATTAGGGGTAGTTAATTACAGAAAAGAGGCATAAAATTGACGAAACAACCCATTGGATGCAGCTGAGCCCATCCCCGCTATTTCATTTTCGAATCGTTTTCCAAATTAACTACACGATACTTTTCAAATGGCACCTAAACATGACAACAAAAATTACAGGTCTCTATTCTTTACCAAAGGTAAACGACTGTAGTTTTGTTGCCATTACCCAAATGGACGCGTTTTAGCGATTCTATCTTACAGGAACATGCTGATTTCGCAATTAATTTGGTATTTAACATATAACATAAAATTTTTGTATTCATTTGTTCACTTATTGTACTGTACTAATAAATTAAACAATCATGGTGTTCATTGTTTATGAGAAAGAAATCTGAATCTTCACTAACAAGTAACTATAGCTATTTTCTCTGGAAACTCTGTAGGTACCAATATTAAAAAGGTACACCTACTTTTTTCATTTTTTTTAAATGTTTTAATATAAATTACAATCAAAAGAAACAATAATACGACTTGGCTTAACTTTAAGTTAAGAAAGAACATTTAGTTCTTAGTCATTATCGATCCATTTTTAGTAATTTCGATAAATTTTTGACCAAGACCTAAATATTTTTTATTAATTTAATTTCACGTGATGTAAGCTGCGTCGTGAATTCAATTCATCAAGTAGATACCTTCTTAAGGCCTTGTCAGACATATGTAAAACCACAGATAACAGTAAACACCAATCGCTGGCGACACACTCCCTTTAATACGATATTAAATCAACTTCCTTAATGATAGGACTTTCTCTTCTTAGAATTGTTACACAGTTTAATGGAATACAGTTTTTTTTTTGTACAAAATATTAAACTTTTGACTGAGATTTTTTCAAATCAACACTTTTTCGCGTTTAGGCTCTCGATTGGATCGGTCACGCCACCTGGACAAGGGCGTATATTTTTGAATAGGGGTGAAATGTCGAACATTGGAAAAGAAACTAATGTATCCAACCATAATCTAACATAATTAAAAAAACTTTCTGGAGTGTTTCTATTTGTATTTCCATTTCATTCAACTTTACACAAAAAAGAGAAAAATCAGTCTTAAAATGAATGAAACACCAAAGAGCATTTTATTAGATTAGGTTAGGTTAGCATCTTTTCTAATATTCGATTATTCATCTCCGCCCCCTGCGCCTTCATCCCTCTGATCCCACATAAAAATTATCTATTCTAGACAATTGCCATTTAAATAGAAAATTATTTTCTCAAGATAATTTTTATATACATGTTTGTGTTCCCTCTCCCGCCCCTATTCAAAAATACACAGGTCCCCTTAAATGATCGTGGTCCATATGCTACATTTCTGCCCACGTTTAAGTCTTTTGAATGAAACACCACTGACTGTCAGGCTCTACTGGAGGATGGCACCTTGGTTGTTGGAAAGGTTTTCAAACGTTTTACAGTTTGACATTTTGGGTTACATACATAATATGTTTTATTTATTATTATTTATAAGTTAAAATAGCAGACTATCACATTCACAGAATTTCTTTTCTGGTTAGACAGTGAAACCCCTGACTTTTCAGAGTGTAGACACCCGATTTAAGATAATTTGGCGTTTAAACGGTTATTCTTTCTTCAAACAAATACAGCATATGTGCTTAAGTGAAATTCTACATAATTAAAGCTTTAGGCTGTCGTGTCGGGTAAATAAAACTAAATAACAATAACGATAACCAAGAAATACAATATATTTAATAACAGAAACTCGAAAACGGAAGGAAATAATTTGAACTGGCGAAAAATTCAGATCGAACTCCTTACTCACAGGGAAAAAAGAATGAAATCGAAATTGTGAAGTAAGAGAAAAATGGCAGTAGATAAGAGTAGGGTAACAATAAAGAAGAACGAAATTAAAATATAATAGCAATTAGGGAGGAGAGCGAAGTACAGACTTCATGGGGTTAGGTTAGGTTAGGTTAGGTTAGGTTAGGTTAGGTTAGGTTAGGTTATTTGTAATTGTACGCGAAGTTGAAATGTTAGCAGGGATTATAGAAAGTACACTAATGAAAGTTATTGGCACAGATAGATAGATTACAAAAGATTTAGAAGATAATGTTAAGAAATATTTACATAGACACAGAGACATAAATAAATATAAAACAAAATAATTTTAAGAAATGAAATATTTACGCAGTTTATAAAGTTGAAGAAGAAAAGATTTTGAATAAATATTTACATTATTGAACTGAAATAATTTTTAGAAGAAAGAAAAAAAAATGTTTTAAGGATGTGTGACGTTGATACGTTGTATTGACCACCACAAAGCGAAGGGACAATCTATGTTACCTATGTTTTCTGCATAAATTTAACGGTAAAATAACTACTTGCCTGTAACGAGCGTATTGATTTTTATTAAGTATAAAAATTACCACATCTTACTTAATCCACTCTTTTTACGACTTTTAATAAAGATTTCAAACCGATGTGGCATTTAACGCAAAAAAAGTTACGGGCCGGTATACAGGTCCTGTCCAGTTCGAGGATTTAATACATAGTTTCGTCGCAATCAAGGAGAGGGTATAATAGATTGGGAAAATAATAGGTACAATCGTCGTTTTTAGGACTTCCTGTTGGCGCAAGCCGTAAAATGCACGCAAACAGAATGGCACATTGTTGCAACTCATTTTGTCCTCGAAGGGGCCGCGGTGGAGCATAAAGCAAAGAAATGCCGCCGACAGGCTCCGGATGTGGAAAAGACATTGTCACATATGGACGTGTCGTTTAATGGACAACGAACGGAAAATGTAACCAAAGAAACCACCTACCTAACTTTCAATACCTACTACCTACCCATAAACCTCACAATTGCGGTTTCTTCAATTCAAATTTCATACGTCAGCTGTTACTTTTAGCAAAATTGATGTCTTCTTTTGCGGCTTTCCTTAAAATGTAATTATTTCACTATAAATAAACCAAGACCTTTGAGCTGGAGAAAGAAAACGTATAGAATCGTTTCAGATTTAGAAATTTTATTTGTTATACTTACTTCTTTCAGGGTTATTTGACGAAAATAAACGAATCAGCTGCTTATTTAAAAAACTTTTTAAGGTAGTAGCTCACAGCGGTACCATCAGGAAATGAATATAGAAACTTGACTGCATTTTGACTATTTATTTGTCCGATAGATTTATTCTTTGTGAAACATTTTAAATAAAATTGAATATCTGTATTTTGAGTAACAAACAAACACTGGATTACGATTCACGAAAATTTTATTTATTCTTCTCTACAATATTGTTTCAACCCTTGCGGGTCATTATCAAAAGCTATGATGTTACTAAAGATGTAAATAATGTAATAGATTTATATAAACGGATGACAATAACCGAGCGGCGTGGTCTAGTGCTCTAGATCCTTGCTTAGCATTCGGGAGGTCGCCGGTTCGAACCCGGGTTCGGCTGCTCTGGTCCAAGTTTTCTGTGGTTTCCTTGGATCATTTAGGCAAATGCTGGGACAGTAATATTCCACAGATAATCTTTCACTTCTCTTCTGTCTTCATTTCGTCCGTCTCATCTTTCTCTCACTAACCACACCACCCACCCAGTCCCACGATTCCTGGAAGGAGGCTGAAGAGGGCCTTACGCCCTACTCTTCGGCTTTGCACTACAGTGTAGGTCGGAGGGACTGCCCGCCCACCAGCACGAGTAGCTGGTGGGAATGAAACACAAAAACGTGACGATGACAATAAGCCATGGGACAAGGCTGTGCAATCTTTACAGTACAATTTGCACAGCCTTTTACTTTAGGACAGACAGATAGAGCCATAAAAACTCGACTTAAAGAACATGTGCTTTCCATACGGAATAAAAATAATAATACAGGAATAGCTCAACATTGTTTAGATTTCAAACATAATTTAGACACTAATTCGATTGAACTTTTACATTCTGCACAAAAAGGTCGTAAATTGAGTTTGCTCGAATAATTGGAAATTAAGAAAGCCATCAATAATAAGCAAAATATTATAAATAATCAAATTGAAATGTTCACTTTGGATTCTCCGCTGTTATTTGACCTTCCAAATAGATAACCACTACCTGCAGTTTATTTGTCCCATTGCTTATTGTCATCCGTTTATATAAGTCTGTTACATTATATACATCTTTAGTAACACCATAGTTCTTGATAATGACCCGCAAGGGTTGAAACAATACTATAGAAAAGAATAAATATTTTTTTTCGTGAAACGTAACCCAGTGTTTGTTTGTTACTCGAAATACACATATTCAATTTTATTTATATGTCTTCTTTCTTGCAATACCACAAAAACCAAATATTCTGCTCGGTAATTTTATCTTACCTAATCTTTTACGAAATTTTAATATTATTTAACGAAATGGTGACAGACAATCCTGTATAACACATAATTTATTACTCAAAAAGCAATAACAATGAATTTTAATCCTAATCCGTATACACTCCTGTGAATTCATTACCCAAAAGTTCATAGTTATAGGGCTAACGTGCAAAAATTTTAGAAACCGTCTCATGTCTAGTATAAGCTGCAATTTCGATAAATTGCTATCCAAGAACTTCATGTTCTTTACTAATTTGGTTTACATACTAATTACGTATATAATCTGTGTCGTAGATTCATTTTGTCACCTAGATACCTTCGTAAGACCCTTCTCAAAAGTACATACAAGTAGATGGCGATATATTTAAAATAACTAATATTAAATGATAGAAAGAAATGTAACGATGTTAAACTTTTTATTTTTTTAGGCATTACGACCACCCAAAGTAAGGGAAATCGTTTATTGTAACATACAATGGCAATATAATTTTTGTTCACTATAAGAAAAATACTTACAGAATTATTATAATAAATCGAACGGTTCTTTTATTATTATTCTTTTCTTGAAAAGTTTTTAGATCACCCTGTATACATGCAACCTAATAATCTTTAAAACAAGTAAATTCCGTCTTATGCGTGTAACGATTTTCAAACAAAGAAATATACTTTGTCTTTTAATCGTTAATTCAATTTCAAAATCAAATAATAATAAAAAAGATTTAAAAACTTTTTTTACTTATTATTAAAACTACATTTCCTAATAAACAGATTAAAAATTTGTAATTAAAAATGTGAAAAAGCGAAAATTGAAGAAATAGATTTTATGTATATTGGTATTTCGGTTTGTTGGGAATCTCAGCTGTCAGTTCAATGGAATATAGTCGCGTTGTATTTTAACCTCAATACCTTCACCGGTTTTACAAGTTTTACTTATAGTTTAAAAATAGTGTTATTTTACCAGACCCCATTAAAATAAATGTAAGTAGATACTTTTACATTCTGTTTAATAAAATTAAATTTATCTTAAAAACTTCGTATTTTCAGTCCTGCCTTGAAGCAGGTTAGTTTTATCACGTTTTAAATTCATGTCAAATACAAGCCTATAAATCCCACAGTGTTTTTAAAAAGATGTTTTTTAAATAATTAAGAAACTTATAAGCCACGTGCCCTTATTTCATTAAATTTGTCAATGTAGAATGTAAATATAGAGTAATTGTCAGCTGTTTTATAGACTTGCAGAGACACCTAGAGAACTGTATTAGAAGTAACCATTGAAGTATAGTATATGCTTTACCATGTGGCAGGGTTTTTCTGTACTTTGTACATATTGTAAAATATAAGTTAACTTTGATCAAACCTTCTAAAATCGTTATAAATTAAAACAACATATGATTGAGGGGTATTGAAAAGGCATAAGAAGATATTGAATTTTATACCAAATGAGATCTAATGTCGATAACGGGCCTTAGCAAAGGCTCACAATATGTGTACTTTATCGGTATATTTGAACAGGTATTAGTGTTGTTTTGTTTACAACCACTTAATAACTAATAAAAATATTTGTAGATAAATTTGTTATTTATCAGCAATATGAAAAGCTAGATTCAGAATCGAATATTTGGAACTAACCTAAACCAACCGTCGACATTAAAACTGGAAATTTATGAAATTATAAGTTTGCATATCGAATCCTGAGGCGAAGGTATCGAAAATTACATTAATACTAATTCAGGAATGGACGTTAAATTTCAAATTGCCACTTTGCTCAGTCTGTTCTCGTTTAGGTTATCATTAAAACAAGTTTTTGAAATATCGGCCATTTTTGTAATTCAACGTAACAATTTTACTATCAGATTGAAAATTGCTATTTTGCAGAAATTAAGTTGCAGTTCATAATTTATGTTATTACACTACGACCAAGTACTTTGCATACTATTATTTTAGCGATTTCACTCCCGAAGCAAAGCGATTCGACTCCATTGCATACACTTGTACCCTACCATCAGTGAGCAAATCCAGTGCCTATTATCAAGAGACCTTAATAGTTAAAAAGTACATACATTATACACCAAACTATGGAATATGTATAACGATAAAATAGTGTAGTGAACATTATTATACAATGTATCCTGCCTAGGTACATACCCTTTAAACTGGTGTGAATTTTATTATTATTATTATATATATATATAAAATTGTCATTACTGCCAACGAAACCTATCGTGATATTGACGAAAACAAAAACAATGGAGTGAAACTATCTAAGATTGATATGTTTTTTAACTAAAATTTTGATTACCATATAGCACATATATATATTAGAGTATGTACTTCTAATTAAAAATAAAATATGTTTTTTTGAACGTTTACGTATTGTTTTAATTAAAGGATTAGGCCTTGCAGAAACTAACTACCTAACTCATTCATATCATAGGAAAATTTATGTAAAAATGTTTTCGATTTAAAGCGTATGACTATTTCGTGAACCTAACCGGTAGGGATACTACATATATTCACTCAAAAAATGTATAATACCATCCCAAAAGTTAATTTCATATTAAAAATTCTTATATGTTTTGAGACACAAGTCACAAATTTAGGTTATGTTTACAACCCAGAATATATCAAATAATTGTTAATAGTATCAGAATAAATAATAAGTTTTGCTAAGTCGAAAGTAAATACCGAACTGATTTAAATAAATTAATTATTTTAATCAGATGTATATAAAATTGCAGAAAATGAAATACTAAATTCCAACCTAGTAAGATAATTCAAGTTATTTGCAGACAACATTAAATGAAATTATAATAAACTTGTACTTATTATAGTTGATAATGTAGATTGTACTGAATTTTCTGATCAATTAGAAATAGTAATATAAATAAGTACGTAAACAGATTCATAGATAAGTTTTTAAAATATCTACCTTTTTGTCGATCATGGAGGTGGCCGATCCCTGTTGGTGATCGTCACAAAATTGTCACATAATGTTCACTCATATAACGAATATACGAATGGCACAACAAATACAAACTGCGTCCTTACTTTGATAATATAAAGTAAATCAGCGATTAATAGCACTTTCACTGGACTTTTGATAACCGAAAATCAATTAATATTGATCCATTACCGTCCGAATTAGCACAACCCACGCCACACGATGTACATACTTCAAGAAACTGGAACCACAGAAAAATAAAGGGTTCAGTGATACCAATGTACCGAGTTATTTTTCTTATTCTTATTTGTTTTCTTTTTATAACCGCGGTAATTCGAATGTTATTTATATTACCTAATTACTTACAATGTCCAATAAAGTAATTAATATTATTTTCATACACAAAAACTATTAGTATGAATGTAAAAAATTAAACGTACACAAAATGGTTTGAATTTAAAAAAGTAACTTGTAATATAAAGTAAAAAAATAAAATATAAATAAATGAATAAAAAAAAACAATATTACAACTCCAGATAAGTTAAATAGTTTAATGCCCAAAACGTCCAAAATATTCGTATATTTTAAAAAATATATATTTTGCATTAAATATTATTACTCTGTTACAGTTCTCTGTGTGTTTTTTAATTGTTTATTGGCATTATAAAAAAAGACATTTTTAAATTTTATGGATAACGTATTTTTCTTTGGTTACAGAATGCCCCCTAAAAAAAATCTCGAGCCCGAAATCAAACCCATGATCGGGCGAGTGGGCACCAATTTGAAAGTTGGTATAGTTGGGGTCCCTAATGTTGGAAAGTCAACATTTTTCAACGTTTTAACGAAAAGTGCAGCAGCCGCTGAAAATTTTCCATTTTGTACCATCGATCCTAATGAAAATAAGTATACTTTTTATTTTTATCAATTAACATTAAAAATTTTTTACATACATTAAAAATAAGCATGGTAATATAGAGAGACTAATTTATAATAATTCATTATCATGAAATTTCCTTGTTCTTCCCCTGTACAGTTATAATTTTGTAAGGATTTTGTTTGAGTTCATTTCCCTTAGTCAGGGTTTTCTCATAATTATAAAAAAAATCATACTTTTGATTAAAGTAAATAACAAATCAAAAAAAAATTAAGTATTTTTTTATTTGGTTTTATTACATATAAAGAAAAGGGACAAATGAAGTGTCCTGAATTTCCAAATTGTAATAATTATATAATAAAAAATCATCCTCTAGTGTTTCGTAGAAACAAAATTTATAATTTTGACATAATGTCAAGCAACAAGTATGTAAAAGAAAAACCGAGTTTGGATGATTACAAATGCGACCAAACAATAATTATAAACAGAAATTACCTAAAATACGTTTATGGTCTCAATTACAATGACCCAGAGAACATACCACTGCAATGCAAGAAAAGATATCCTTTTACAAATTCATACTATCGCCATACCGAATACGTGGACGCCCTCAAGAGGGTCACACATACCCTTGACTGTAAATATTTCCTCGAGGCGTCGTCCACAGACTTGCTGATCGAAAAAGATCTGCCCGCGCCAGATCCGTATTCGGAAAGGGGCGCCCAAGTACAGTATTTATCAAAAAATCCTATATCATTTTTGATATTGGGCAAACCAGGTATTGGCGAACAGGAAGTCGGAAGACTTTTGGCCGAACACTGGAATTGCGTTTACATCGATCCGGAAACGTTGGTTGCGGAAGAGATCTTGTCCGGAAGTAGGGCAGGCAGATGTATCGATTACAACTTACGTAGTGGCAGAGCGATCAATGTTGACATCATTTTGAAACTGATCGAGAAAAGGGTCAGGAGCAAAACGGCCAGTCATCGGGGATTTGTAATCTGCGGCTTTCCCTTGATCCCTAACGATCTGTACGAGGAAGATCCGGTATCTTCCGAGTCAGCGCTGTTCAACGTTCGTGATATTTTCGAAGAGATAATCGACGAAGCTACAAAGGTCGATGAGGTACTTCCTGAGATAGTGAAAGCGGTAAAATTTAAAAGCGGCGATGACGAGTCAGACGCCGATGATGAAGATGACGTCGGTGATATAGACCATTTGTCTGAAAGTACGGTTGTGATGCCGTCCAAACAAGAACCACCTCCCGACTACGGATCTCTTTTGGGATCAATTTGTGCGCCACCCAATCTCGAAAAAAATTATGAACAACAATTGGATTTCATATTCAACTTGTTTACGTCACCTTTCCAGATAATCTACATCTGTTGCGATCATGCTGATGTGATTTCAAGACGCAACGCAAACAGATTCGACATTTATAACGGACTGATAGTAAACAAGCAAGACGAGGAGATGGAGCAGTTGTTTTTCGACAATGTCTATTTTCCTGTGAACCAGGAAGACGTGCCGGAAGATATATCTTCAGCTGCTAAGCTGCGTCTCTTCAACTATCAATCGGCTTTAACTCAGCATTTGTTACGGCTGCCCAATGATTTTCCTGCCAATGTTTCGGTTCAATTAGGACGTTACTACACGTCCGCAATGCCGATAATGGAATGCTACATTTTGGCCCACGACCCCGAATATTATTTAAGAGTCGATGGACGTTTGACTCCTAGTGCAATGTTCAGCGCAATCAGAACACGGATTAGCATTATGCCGTTTCAGAAAGTAGTGGTTCCTGAAAAGATTTTACAACCTGAAGTGTATTTTGGTGGCGAAAACGAACCAATACCGGACGACGACGATTTCACAGGAATGACTCCTGAAGATGTCTATGACGATTTTCGAAAAAGAAGAATTGTGGCGCCTCTGTATAAGTGGACGTGGTCCGATTGGAACACAAAGTGCCCTGTTGCAATGAAAGAAAGCGAAATTAAAGATGGTGTACCGGAGTTTGCCGTGCATTTATTTAACAATCTTTTCTTCTTATCCAGTGAGGAAGCAGTGACGAAATTCATTAGAAACCCGCGACCTTTCCTTCTACCGCCGTATCCTAAACCGAGCTGCAGGATATTCGTAATGGGTCCAAGAAGTTCTGGCAAGTCAGCTGTTTCAACATGTCTAGCTTATCTTCTGGACGGTACTGTTATATCTCCTGAAGTACTCGAAGCCGAATTTAAAGAACGAAAACAACAAGAATATATGGATAGAGTAAGAGCGGCAGCTTTGACTGAAGGAATTAAAATACTTGACGAACAAAGAGAAAGAGAATATGAAGAGGCTGAAATCCAACGCTTCGAAGAAATCAAGGAATTTCGTACATTCGTAGAACCTCTTCTTGGTGGCCTTATCGAATACTACGACATTTTGCCGAAAGAAGAAGATACCTATATCTCCGAAGATGCTTTGAAAGATGTGTCTTCGTTCGCGATAAAAATCGCCCAATCGGCAGACAACAGGCGACAAAGGGAAATGGATAGAATAAAAGGAGTAATTAGTGAATACGAAAAGGAACTTGACGAATTAAATTTACCGTTTACTTATGAGGAATGCAGCAGATTATTGGAGAACCCTGAAGAGATAAATAATTATTTACCCGAATCATTAACTCAACCCACGAAAAGACCACCGCCTTCTACTGTTTTAGATCAATTCGTAATCGATTATGCCAACGACGTTGTAGCGCACACAAAAGTTATACAACTTGACATAAGCGAACACGAAGCATTCCATATTTACGCCGACGCAATCAAAGCAATCGAAGACCGAAACGAATCCTTGGGAAATAATAGAGGAGGATGGATAATCGATGGCCTCTCTCTAAATTTAAACCTTATAGAATTGTTCAATCCTGACTATATGGCCGATAATGTGTACATCCTGAAAGATGAACCGGACAATACTTTCCTCATGCAAAGATTCGAAACAAGGGGTGCCAATCATTTCAGGCATTTCAGGGAGTTATTTCTGAGCATAGGAAAACCCGATGCGGCTTTCAGATCTCCTTCAACGAAATCGACGGATTCTTACAAGGCCAAAATGGCCACATACATTTTAGATGAAATTCTAGACAGGGTTGATACGATAGGAGAAATGGCAGCAGAAGATGACGAAAGATTTAAAGAAGATTATTTCAAAAAACATCCACGTAGAGCAGAAGCATCGGAATACGCAAAGCATGTATCTGAATTCGAAGAGAAATTGAAAGTTGTTTTAGAATTTTTTGAAACATTAAAAGTGCCGGTCAGCATACTCAAAGTCACTGACAAACCGTTAGAATTCCTCCTTGTGGAGACTATTAAAAATGTCGAGGATCTCTTCAGAGTTTACGCTAAAGAGATGACTCAAGCAGATCGCGAAGAAGAGTTACGTGATATTTTGGGCGAACCTATCGAAGACGAAGCACTGGAAGAGGAAGAGGAAGAAGAGGAATTGGGGGCAAAGAGAGATGAAGTAAGTGAAGAGGATATATTCTTTGCAAATCGTCGGTATGGTGACACGTTCTGGTTTTGTCCTTACGTTTTCAAAAATTACTTCGTTTTATGGAGAGGAAGAGACGAATTCTGTGTAAAATTTATGAACAAAGTGTACTTACTGAGCAGTGATGCTGCAATGAGTAAATTCATAGACGACCCACGGAAATATTTACCATTACGTTATCCACCAAGGAAGTATCCTCCGCCAAGGATATGTATCGTAGGTCCCCATTGTAGTGGAAGAACCACTCTAGCGCGCACCCTTGCCAAAAATTTTGGACTCTTCAATATTTCCTTGGACCGAATCGTTCAGAGGGTACCTCCTCTGACATACGAAGAAGAAGAGGTCCTAGAGGAGGAGGAGAACAAAGAAGACGACGAAATCAAACAAATGGCACATGTTCGTAACAAGGTTTTCGAAAAAATAAAAAATTGCTGGTTCGCAGAACCTTACAAAAGTTTCGGTTTCGTTATGGATGCGTATCCTATCGAAATGGACGACGCGATGAACATGCTTCAGAATTTCCTTATACCAGATGTGGTTTTAGAAATGAAAATAAACGATGAAGAACTTCATCGGCGAATAATTGATACTAGGATTGACCAGTGGCGAAAAGAGCGATTCGAAAGCGTCCAAAAACAGAACGAGGAGATCATTCGAAACTGGGAAATTAATCGGGAAATGCGAATAAAAGAACTGATGAAGGAACGGCGCGAAATCCGATATGAAAATAAGTTAAAAGAATTAGAAGAGCAGCAGGAGGCGGCAGATGCTACTGCTGATGCTGTTGGTGGTAGTGTCATTGACGACGATAACGATGCTGGCCAATCCCAAATGAGCTACAATTCTGTCGAGGAACAGGAAGACCTCGATATAGTTCTTCGAATAGTTGCCGAAGAAATTTCCAATCCCGTACTTGTTCCAGAACCACAGGAAACCTTGGAAGAAATAGTACAAATCGTAACCCGTGACATCATGGATGCGTATACTAATGAAGTGCAACAGTTACAAACCGTGAAGGAAATGTTCGAATCCCAAATTATTCCCTGGGTGGAAATAGACGCAAATCTATCACCGGACAAGGTTTTTGCACAAGCTGTTCGAGCTGCAGAAAACATAAAACTCAGAAACCAGTCGTTTTTCGAAAGGGTTTACGATATCGATTTTGAATTGGCTGAAAAGGTTCTATCGGAAGGTTACTTCTTCACCAGCAAATTTGGGAAAACGTGTCCCGTTCAAATATACGAAGCAGAGAATACAATCCAAATGTATTTGCCATTGGAGGAAAAGAACCAGATATTCCCGCTCACACATAGAAATTATATTTACTTTTTAGCTGGAAAGCGTAATAGAGATCTATTCATAAAAAACCCTCTGAAATACGTGCAAAACAAGGACGTTCGGTTTCCTCTCATTCCTTTCAAAGTAGGTGTGATAGGACCTCCGAAGTCCGGGAAAACATCCTTGGCGAAACGGTTTCGAAAAGATATAGGATTACTGAATATTACTAGAGGCAATGCTATTCGCTACGTCCTGAAATATTTGCCCAACACCAAATTGGCCAAGGAAACAGATAAAATTTTACGTAAAGGTTGGTATTTACCGGACGAAATCGTAATGAAATGTGTCAGCTCGTTAACTTTAAGTGGTAGAAGTTCCACGCAAGGATTCGTTCTTGATGGCTTCCCAGAACGAATCGAGGAAGTCCACGAGATGGTTAAATACCAATTGCTTCCGTACGTTTCTTTCGACATGATGTCGGACGAAGACAAGATGTTTGAATTTATGCAAGATGCGCCACCTCCTCCGGGAATTATGCCATGTAATTATTCGAAAACATTCATGCGACACCGTTACAACGTTTGGAACGATGGACAAAAACATTTCAGAAATTGGCTTAAAAAAGAATACCAGATCATCGCCAAACTAGAGGTAAACAAAACGAAATGGGGCATATGGGCAGATGCGTTGCAAATAGCCCTCTCAGTTTTGTACGAGGTTAAAAGTTATTATAAGAACGCTGGCAGTGATGTCGTCTTGCACATTGCCAACATGATGGTTTCTCACTTGGAATATTTAGAACGGAAAAGGAACAGGTACTGGAGTTACTGTCCCTGTTGTCTTTATTACGATGACGCATTGGTTACCGGAGGAGAACCCCCTGATAGAACAGGCCTAGTTCAATACAAAGAACATTTCTATTGGCTATGTCAGGATCATATGCAGGAGTTTAGGGGGAATCCCAACAAGTTCTTACCGCCATATAACAGTAAAATGATACCGCAAGATCTTCCAGAATGGTTACACCTAACCGATAAACCTGACGATTGTCATGCAAATGGCATATGCATAGTGTGCTATTGGTTAAATCTGCCAAAAAGAATTCTCATCGATGGTTCCTTAGACTTTTGCGTAAAATACAAGGACATCTTTTACCTCTTCGATTCCGTCACGTGTTTGCAAATTTTCATGAGACGTCCTCAGGACTACTTTAATAAAACGGTTGTACCAACCAATCAGGCTATGGTGTCTCTTGACGCCAAAAATTTGCCGATTATAGGCTATTTAGAGCAATGTGTTGCCCCTCAAATACTCAGCGCATTGAAAGTCGTAAGCAGGTTGAGACCTGTCGTTCCAGGATTAAGCATATCGATGTCTGCCGCCATTCTCATTGGTCTTTACTTGAAAGTGCACAATCAACTAATTCCTGATAATTATCGGGAAAGATACGAAGAAGGTATGAAGTCGTATCATAAGCGAAGGACTGACCTGATTAAGTACCTCGAAGCGATGAAAAAGAGGCACAATCCTCACTTGTATTATGAGGAACCCATTCCGAAATTCGTCGATCCGATATTGGATAAACCATTGCATCCTGCAATCACTGCAAAGAAACGGCTACCCGAAGAAGAAACGGTAGAATATGACTCAGTGAAGTCTTCATTTACCGAGTCCGCAATTCACATTCTGGACGATATTTTGAACAAAATTGATTATAGTGGTAGCAACGGGTAATGTGGGGTTATATATGTTATGTGTGTTTTATGAGTTTAGAACATAAGTATTTGCAGTTCAAACTGTCGATGGTGCAGGTATTGTGAAAATACATTTTAAGAAATAATAAAACGAATAAAACACTTGGTATATTTCTCACAGGTTTATTGACGGAACTCGACAATTGTTTTGACAGGAATCTGTCATTATCAAGAGTAAGCAGAATGACTAAATATATAAATGTGTGCAAATATATAATAATAATGATGGGGAAATTTCTTAATTACCTAGTTTGAATAAAAGTAAAGGGGAATTGTTTAAATATGTTTCTATTTGGGAATTTACAATGTTATGTTTGTTGTACATAGCTTTTTTAATTTCTAAATTTTCAAGATAGTTTAATTTCTTATTTTTTGGTTGTATGTATAGTATTTGAAAATTTTCATTAATATTGTGTTTATTTGAAATACAATGTGTAGAAATACCAGTACAATTGTTGTTATTTAAGATACTTTTTAAATGCGAGTGTTAATGTATCTGCTTGGTTGACCAATGTACACAGCATCACAATCATCATATAAGCGCCGCTATTATCTAGGGGATCAAATTTTGGTTTATTATTGACAAGTAGTTTTTTAACAGTATTTTTATTGGATACAAATACAATAGCAGCGTTTATAAAATTCAATGCAATGATTGTGATGCTGTTTACATTGGTCAATCAGGCAGATCCATTAACACTCGTAAAAAAGAGCATTTAAAAAGTATCTACCCCTGACGAAACAATTGTCGAGTTCCGTCAATAAACCTGTGAAAAATATACCAAGTGTTTTATTCGTTTTATTATTAAGTATTTATTAAACCTCTGAAATAAAAAATTCCTTAAAATGTCTACTATTTTTTTTAAGTCAATAATAACTTTCGTAAATATTAAATTATAAATATAAAATAATACAACCTTTTGGTACTATAATACCACGTTTTGTTTTTTTTTAATTTTTTTGCAGAACAGAAAAATGAAAGGTACTGTCTTCCTTTCGAGACCTATTTACACACCAATTGCCTTATAGTAGCCCTTAATCTCTATAAATGTGCCTTTTTTAAATCCCAACCCTCTAGTGCATGTATAATTGAATTCTTAGATCACGAAATGTTTTTTGTGAACCCAAATTAGCTGACAATATATTTTCTAGCACGTCGAGTACCAGTTCCGGATGAGAGATTTGACTATTTGTGCGAGTATTTCAAACCTTTAAGGTAAGAATATAAGTTGTGATATGAAGAAAGAATCTTTATATTTCATTATCATTATTTAAATTAAGTATAAAGTCAGTTTTCTCTCGCGGTTTGACCCCGGTATAACAGTCGTGGAAATTATTTTCTCTTTCTAATAAAATAAGAAAAATTATTTAAGATATTTTTTAAATATTTTGAATAAATGTGTATCTTTACAGAGCAAATTATTTTGACAGAGGTATAGTATAGTTCGTTTAGGGATGAGACGGAGTATGTGTCGGATCTAAAAATTTTCTCACCGTCTTCTAGGCGCCTCTAAATTGAAAGCCCCCATTCCATTAAAGATTTGTTTGCCCTATAGGAACCACGTCGTTATAAAATTAGACGTGCTTAAACCTAAATACCTACTTAATGACGATGGTTGTTCAAAACGCGGGGCATGTCGTTATAAGTAATTTACCTTTAGCAGTCCTTTGGGTGACAAAAAAGATTAAAAGACTATACAAACGATATAATAAAAAAAGGCAAATTGGACATTTTATTGTAGATAAGTACCTGATGTTTATTTCGTTCGCCAAAGGAATATCACAGGGTATAAAAGAGGACATCAGTGAGATCAATTACTTGTTAATCTTTTTTTGAGCCGTCAGTCAGAAACAGCATTTTTAACGTTTAGTGCCAAAA